>JAWWEE010000030.1:4600940-4876698 GCA_035221455.1 Xenops minutus | reverse complement strand
GTATGCTATGGACACCAATAATCTTAGTGCACGTATTCTTAGAAAAAGTATAATTGTGTGTGTGCTTTGCAATAAACGGAGCCTTGCTGTTAACTCATATTGAGTCGTCTCTCTGCTCCACAAGCCCGCCTCCGTTACAGGTTTGGGATTTGACTCTGAGAGATGGTGCAGCTTCTGCCAGTATGGATCAGGATCTCACTGGAGGCTTTTATGCTAAAATTAGATGCTACAAAAAAGCTGTAAGAAAAAAAACAAACAGCCCTATTTAGATTAATGTTTTAAAATATGAAATCTTGGGCTGAGGGAAGGCTATGGCAATTCTGCATTGTGTTCAGCAGATCTAGATTTTCAACTACAGTGTTTGGGGGTTTGAAAGCTTGCCTGGTTAGACAGCTGATGAAGTGAGAAGCAGAAATTGCTGCTTTCCTCCAAACCAAGGGAATCAGTGTCATGGAAGACAGTGTAGTAGCAAAGAGATAGTACTGGCAAGGTAACACACTTGAATGATTTTATGATTTATATTCTCCTCCTTATCTGTGACAATATCCATTCTCTGAAGATGAAACAGGAAACATACAGCTGCTGCATATATATTTATTTTCATTGTGTTCTAGCTCTCAGAACAGTGCCAAGGTCCATGAAAATAATAACCTAAGGCAGTAAGAAGAAAAAGACGTGGCTGCTCTCAACCTGCCAGGTGTTCTCCTTGCAGCTCTGTCAGAACACACACTCTGAGCAGGGAGTGCCTCATTGCTGCCAGATAGTTGTGTATCTCCAGTACAAGTACAGGTTCACTTGTGGAATAAAATGTCCCATTCATTAATTATTTGCTCTTTGACCTTATTGAAATGACTTGCATCTTTACAGTTTATCCCTTATACAGTTTGCTTAGAGCAGGTTCTGAAAAACCGAAATTGCCTACGTTTTTTTACCAAAAAAGATGGTAAAACAGCATAGTAAAGGAAACAAATTTAGAAGCCTAACTTCTTTCTGTTGGAGAAGAGATACTACTTCTTTTCTGAGGGCATGGCTTGAGCACCTATGCATGTTAGGTGCTTTAAGACAGATGCAGCCAGGTCCAAGGAACAAAGTCTCCATGATGGTTAGTTCAAAACATGGACCCATGTTTGACATGTAGGTTTCAAACAACCTAAGGTGGTTGATTGTAAATTTAGTTTAAAATACAAATCCAAACCCATTATTGTTCTTCTTCTAAGTTGAATATTAAAATAATTACAGTCTATGATTAATACAAAAAGTATGAACTTGCTTTGAAATGAGGGTAAACCACTCATTTTTCCCCAAAACTCCTACAAACAAGTACATTAGTGCAAAGTTGGCCTAAATGGGTCTCAGTACACAATCCCAAGCCTACAAAAACATACTGAGAATATTGAAACTTTTCTTCCTTCTTTTCCCAAGACACATGTGATGCTCACAAGGCTGTTTTAAACCTTTCTATCTTGGAAACTTTCAGAAGCACTTTGATAAATGAAGAACTCTAGATATTCCTTGAAGATCATGATATACTCACTGAGTGAGTTCCAAGGCTAGTTTTAGTTCCAAAGATATTGCAGTGGCTGGAGAGTGGTAAATGATTTTTTATTAGCCATAGACAAAAATCAAATTTGTGCCTCAATCTCCATTAATCTTAGTAAGACTCTGATGCAGTGATACTGTTTTATTGGCTAGACTAATGAACACTGGAGTCAGTTCCTTTGTCCTCAGTTGGTTAAAAAAGTTATTCAGGTCCTCCTGTCAGTATTTCGAAGCTAATGGTCTGATTTCTGCCACCACACTGACTCCTGAGAGAATTCCACTAATGCTTTCTTTGTTACCCTTTAGCAACAGGTATTTCTTTCCACAGAACACAAATGAATTGATGACGTTTCCCTATGGCAGCATCACAGAGCCTGTTTTTGCTAAAGCTGCGTGTGCATCATTTTACCATTCTGCCATTCTGTCTTCTGGAACTCGACTGGGGCTGGGACTTACAAGGAAAAGGAACAACCAAGAGAGGAAAATTTCTGCTCCCAATCTCCTACAACACAACACAAGGGTGATCTGTGTGAACCTACTTTACTTCACATTAAAGGAGCAGGTGCTGGTGCACCATTAGTCACTGAAATGCATTGGGAGAGCAGTAGCTTAAAGCAAAGGTAACAGTTACTTCTTAGTCACTGTGACTCGAGGCCTCTACTTGAAGGTCATTTGTTATTTACGAAATGAAGCTCTTCCCATAAAGACCCTGCTCATGGTCCTATATCTCAGACTGGATGGATATCCTCTCCTTTGCAGGGGAATTCAGAATAGGAGTATAAATGATGACATGATAATTCTCTCTTTGGGCTTTCAACCAAAGGTACTGCTACCCAGAATACTTGGAATAATGACTGTAGGAGGTGAAGACGGTAATATAGATTAAAACCCCCTGAGAATTATCCTCACCACTTCCTCCAATAACAGATATTATGTGATTATTAGTTTACCAACAGATCACAACTTTCCCACATTAATTACTGTATTTTTGATTATAATTTTTCAAAACTCTTATGATTTGAAATGGTAAGATTTGCAAGCATCAGTTTTAGATATTTAAATCTGAGCTGTCAAGTTTTGCAAAGCTCATATTTTCTGCTTTGAGGCTGTTGGGTACAACTTTTAGAGACTTGTATAGGGGAATGATTATAAACTGTCTATTGGATGCTGTCTGCAAGTAAGTATAAGAGTGATGATTAATAATGCTTGTGTGATGTTATCCAAACACAAGAGGTTTATATTAAAAAATCAAGCCTAAATATGTACTGAAGAAAATCAACCTAAGATAGTAGCAGTAGCCTTCCTTTTTTGGATGGTGACATTTAGTGCTCAATTTCTTGGAGAGAAAGTGAAGCGTAAGCAAAATTCAAAACACCACTCAGACTGTCTTTTGTTCTCCTGTTAGTTAAAAAACCCCAAATTAAATGAATGAAAATATTCTTCCCTCCACACAGACCAGTGTAAGCAATCCCGCTTTTACCCATAGCTTAAAATAATTACCCTAAAAACACCTGGAAGTGTTAAATTTGCTTCCAGTGGAGATTCTGATGGCCATTTCTTAATACCTGCTCATTTAATTATCTCTCTCCACCCCAACTCAGCATGCTTTGAATGTCCAAAACTAATGTTCTTTAACAATTTATTATGAAAGAGCATATGCATATATTCAATTGCTCTCTGTAGGGAAGTGTAGCTTTCCTTACTTTGGGAACATTATCACAGCCTTCCAGTACCTAACAGAGGCCTCCAGGAAAGCTGGAAAGGGACTTTTGACAAGGGCATGTAGCGACAGGACATGGGGGATGAATTTAAACTGGGAAAGGGTGGGTTTAGATTGGATATCAGAGAAAAACTCTTCCCTGGGAGGGTGGGCAGAGCCTGACATGGGGTGCCCAGAGAAGCTGTGGCTGCCCCATGCCTGCGAGTGTCCAAGGCTAAGGCTGGACAGGGCTTGGAGCAACGTGGGCTAGTGGAAGATGTCCCTGCCCATGGCAGGGGGTGGGACTATATTATCTTTAAGCTCCCTTTCAACCCAAAACATTCTATAATTCCACAAACTTCTTTACTTCCTTGCAGAGCAATGTATTTCCTCTCTTTCACAGAGTACCAAGATCTTTGCAGTAGGGCAAAGTAGTCACCAGAAATGTCTTTCAATAAAAGTATCTCAGCTCACCCACTAAGAGGGTTTTCCTCACTCTCTGACTGACTCCTTTTTAACAGTCATATTCCAGTAACACCAATATTTCTGAACTCTTGGGGGAGGAAAACTTCCCTCAGTTCAAAGGTGTTAGGGCTTCTTACTAATCTTAATTCATAACAGTAAAACTGGAATAACCTGGCTGAGGTACAGGCATCCTGGCCATGATTGCACTGACAGCAACAAAAACTGAGGTGGAATTGGGGTAAAACACTGCTTGTGTGTGGTAAGTTCACAACTGCCCCTGGGAACCTTGACTGACAAGGGTTCATACAGCTTTGGGGGTTTTATAGCCTGTTGCATTTCCACCATCAGGAAATTCTTTTCAGAGTGGTCCTGCATTGTTATTTCAAATCACTTTAGAGATAGATCCTCCATCTGTTTTTGCAGTAATTTATGTGCCAATTCTTTACCAGCACTTAAATCACTACTAACCACTAACCAACCATTTTTTGCCTTGAGATGTTTAATTATTACAGGATAAATGGTACTAGTGAGGGATTCATGGGGAAACAGTAATTAGCAGTTCCATCTATCTCAATAAAAGAAAATATTATTATTAATTAATATCCATACAAGGAAGCAGAAGGAGTTTTTAAAAATCTACAATAGAGATATCTGCAGGGGCCACATTTGCTCAGAGTGTCTCTTTGACAGGTGCCCATTTATTATTTTAACAAGCTGAGATTGTCTGCATCTTCAATCACAGGAGGTCAATCCTTCATTCCTGTCAAATCTTTGATAACTAAAGTGTCTGTATTAATAACTAAAAACTGGAGAGAACAAGCTCAGAGAGCTACACTATGGGGTCACATTGCTTGAAATTGCCAAAAGGCAGTCAGTTTGGAGAAGGAGAGGGTTTATCACTGCGTGTGTGGTGATTAGTTTAGATATGCCTTGGCACCATTTGGCTGCCAAGCAGCCCTTGATGGCCAAGCAGCCTCTTTTCTCCCACAGCAGTTTCCCTCTGCAGAGGAAGCAATAGCTACATCTGAGAAGGGAAGGAGAGAGATTCTGTAATGCTCAAATAATACTTGAGCCATTGCAAATATTTGACATGTGAAAAATAATCATCCATCAGACCCCTTAAATAACGTAATGCAATAACCAGAAGTTACAGGCTCTCCTGGAGGAACAGGTGACTATTTTACCAAGATTGTTAAGTTACTAAATTGTGTCCCAAGGGGACAGTTTGAAACTGCCCCAGAAGGACTAAAAGCGTGGCAAATACATAGATTTTTCTATGCTCTTAGTGAGAAATTTTCTCACTTTTAAGAAAATGGCAAGTGAATTTCTTATTGCCTGACTGGCTTAGCTTTGAAAGAGAGTTTCTGAATGTATATGGGAGGGCAGAGATTTGTCATGGACAGAGCTCAGGACCAAACCTGAGGCTACGAGCACGTGAAGAACTCTGTGTACTCACAGGTTCTCCAGACTGACTCGTCACACCCATCCCCACATGTTAACACAACTGGTGTGTCTAAAAACTGCAAGATAATATACCAGCAAAAGAGATGGGACTCTGGTGCTTTCAATTTATAGAACAAAGCCCGAACAGCTCGCTTACACAGACACCCTCTCCTCCTCTCATGGCACAAGCTCACGGTGTCAAAAATGATGTCAAAAAATTAAATCATCCTCTCTCAGACTGCATCCAAACGTACAAATGAATTTGATTCTCCAACTCGACTTCCAGAGCTTTTCCTAAACCTTGAAGATTATCTATTCCCTAGCTTTACAAGCACCACATTTTTCTCATCCACCTAAACCAAATATAAAAGCTTTTGGGTTTTCAGAACCTCCCTCGGTGGCTGCCCGCAGTGATGGAGTGTACAAATGCAGCTCATTAACCTCCTCAGCCCTGGCCCAGCTACAGCTGCTGGGGGACTGCAGGGTCCCCAGACTCACTGCTCTCTCACATGCTCAGCAGGACTGGTGAGTATCAGCAGTTTCTGAGGATACAGAATAAAAAATAACGTAATGCCTCTAACAGGATAGGAATAAGAGGAAGCTAGGTGTCTTACGTGAATTTAGTTATGAAATCCTCTAGGCTACTTGCTTTGACTTCTAGGAATGCAGAGTTTAATAGTGGTAGAGACTTCTTTATTGCCCCATTAGTCATCAGCTGGACAGAGTTTAGCACTGGGTATGCTGACAAAGTTGATGTTGGCAGTACGAAGCTGTAGGGCAGCAGACAGGCATACAGCACAACAAACTCTATAGGTACACAAATGTGGTTAAAATTAGAAGTGAACTTGAACAATCTTGTATCTGTCCACACAGGTGAAGCCTTGGGTTTTGTTCCTGACTTGTCTGGTGGGCAGCCAGGTTTCTCTGTCTGTCTTAGTCTCCTCCCTTGCCCTGTAAAGCAGCAGTAACAGTGCTGAGCTCCTCTGCCAGGCATCACAGGAGAAACTGGTTTATTTGCACAGTAGTTCTAAGGATATTGCTTGTATAACAACTACAGATTTCTTTTTAATGGTATGGGAATGTGGTAAATATTGTACAAACACATAAAGAGATACAGTCCTAAACCTGAGTTAATAAAGTGGCAATCTGATATGGAGGGAAAGTTTATTCCTAAACTTGCCTCAGCCTTGTATTAGAACAGGAGAAGGATGAGTCTGTGTTCAAAGTGTGTGGACAGCTTTGTGTCATCACCCCTATTTCTTTATCTTACAGATTTGATTTGGAAATCTCCTGAAATAAAATTTTCCAGAGTGTTTGACAAGATTTCCAAATTTTTGGATATACATAAGTTTCAATTAAAAAGTGAATTGGTCTTCACTAAGGTTATTTTAATGAGCGTAGCCCCACAAGGAACATTCACTGTTCTGTTGCAGAGGGAAGAAAACAGAAAGAAAATGCCCTTCCTCTTACACTTCTCAGGAGGATTTTATCCTTCTCACATCTCTCACATTACCTACTCTTCTCATTTCCATATTTTTGTTTTCTCCTTCACTTTGCTCCATGCCAGAAAATAATGCTGAATACTGATGTAGTTTTATTCATTCATTTACAGATCATTTCTCTGAGCACCACACACAAGCACTCAGCTTTTCCAAATACAAATCAAGGCTGGTTACCTTAATTACTCGTGGATTTCTATGGTGCACAGGTGAGATGGGCTTTCATTACCCTGCCTATGCTAAAAGAAGCAGCTGAATCTCCATATTCTTTCAATGACTGCTCAATGCACAGAACTAGCACAGATGAATCCTTGTCAGAAATAATTCAGTTTGCCTGAACAAGGAGTTTCAGGGGGTGACATTACTTTTAAGTCAGCAGATGAATAATAATCCAACTGATTGCTTTGGGAGGAACACAATAAAAGAGAATCCAGTGACTTTTTCACCCAATTTACTGTTTCTGGGAGTATCAAAACAGAATTTAGACATGTTATCATAAAAAAAATTTAGACATGTTATCTGTAAAAAGAGTCTCTGGCTTCTCTTTCAAATAAATTGGTAGCACAGTATTAACAAAAAAAAAATTCTTCAAGCAAAATGAAAATGCTAGCAATGCAGCAGTGCTTAAATTTTATGAGAGTTAGATTATCACTAGGTACATAAAAATGAGCGGGAAATCTGCAGTCGACAAGAGCTTGGTGCATAATTACTTTTCCTCTCTCACCAAATGGCTCCAGGTCGGAACACTTCATTTCAACAGAAAGACAGTGACAAAAATGCTGACTTGGGGTAAATGTGTGCAACACAAGCAGATTTAACACTGCTAAAGAAGTTAAAAGAAATGTGAGACTGTGGGGGTGCTTTTTACAAAAAAATAAAAATGTTTCTCCACACAATAATTTTGGTCAGAAGGGACTGCTGGAGATCAGTCCAACCCCATGCTCAAAGCAGGAGCAGGGAGAGCAGGCATTTTGGGATCCTTGCAAGGATGGAGAGCCCATGGCCTCCCTGGACTCCTCACTGACCACCTACACAGGGAGAGAGCTCCTTCATGTGGCTGGGTAGTGTTTCCCAAGTCCACCTTGTGCTTGCTGCCTCTTGACCTTCCACCGTGCACCTCTGAAAGGAGCCCGGTCCCACCTTCTTAGGGCACCTCCCTGGCCCTCCTCTTCTCTGGGCTGAGCAAAACTCTCAGCCTCTCTCACAGCTCCTGGCCCCCTTGGTAACCCTCCACTGGGCTTGCTGCAGTTTGTAAATGTCTATTTGCAGCCAGCACAGCACACAGAGCTCCAGATGTACCGTCACCGGTGCCAAACGGAGGGGAAGGGTCACTCCCCTCACCTGCTGGCTCTGCTCCCACACTCCCAGCCCAGGAAGCTGCTGCCCTTCCCTGCTGCAAGAGCACACCCCTGCCATGTGTCCTGCTCGTCCCTCCGGCCCTCTGACAATATTGCAGCTTAATTAAAAAGAACGGCTGTTGTCAAAAAGCAAAGCAGGTTCACGATGGTCCCAGCTCAAACGACTGGCTTGCCATTCCCCATATCTAAGATTTGTTTGCTGCTCCCTGTGTCTGAGGGCTCTGAAGAGCAGCACACACTTCACAGGGCTGTGAGGTCCATTTTGATGGTTTTGTAAAATGGGCTTGTCTGAGGAACAAACTCGATTCTCTCTCATGCTTCTTTTTTAGACAGAAAGGAAACACTGTAGTTTCCATTAGTCTGAGCAGAGCAGTATTTTAAATGCCAAATAAGCACTCTCTTCAGTGCACATCTCAGTGTAAGCATATGCTTAAGTCCAGTCTGATTCAGCAAAGCTTTTAAGTTTATATCTAAGTGTCATTGCCTTCAAAATGAAAGTTAAGTGTATGCTGCTATGCTTTGCTGAATTTTGGCCTCATGCTATAAGAAAAGGATAATATGGCTCATTATATTTTGTGAATGACACGATGCCCCTGAACATTAAAGTTTATATCTATTTGCATATATATGTGCAGCATTAGGTTTGGCTCTCAACTCTGTAGAGATCAAAGTACACATAGATCCTTAGAGACTATCAGACAGCAATTACACTGCAAAATAAATTATAGGCAGCCTCCCTCTACATCTCACTCTGTCCAGCTGCACAATTCCTTGGGTTCCTTTACTGCCCTTGAATGTGGCTTAGTTTCATTTATTGCATAAGATACTCGTAGATGAGGGCTTATGAAACAACCACTTCACTTCTGGCGGTGAAACAAAACTCACTTTTAACAAGAATATTTTCTGGAAGTTCAAAAAGTTAAAAAAAAAAAAAAAGAGAGAAAATTATTTTCTCCTGGGTTATGCCCAATTGTTTCCAAAGGTCTTGTTAGGGATTTTAAATAATTTTCTGCAGAGGACAAAAAGAGGCTGGGGGTGGTCTCTGAACAAAGTGTATCTTCCCATTTCTGGGCAGATTTGATGCCTTTCTGCAGTTCTCAATTTCTGTGAGTGCTAATTTATTTTGAAGCTCTCCAAGCTACTGCTCAAAGCACTCCTGTCACAGACACAGCACGCACTGGGTGTACATTTCCACTCTCACTCACAGAAAGTGCTTGTGACTGGAAGCGCGAGAAAGTCGAGTCCGAGTTACTCCCCTGCAATGCCTAATTGAGGAATGTCTCTGCATAAGGACTCTTGCCTGGCACACTGATGGGCTCTGACATTCTTTTTCTCTATCAATGTCAAATGGTTATTTGCGACTTTAATGATAAATTACCAGTATTGGCATCGTGATTATATCTGATTGCACTTGGGATGGAAATTTAAGAGCAGATTGAAGAACCAAGATATTCAGCTCCTTTCATCCATCCTTATGAGGTGAAACACAGCATTTGAAAACTCTGGGCTCAACTGATCACAATGTTTAGCTGTTTTTGTTTTTTTTTTTTTAAAGTGAACTGTTAGTCTGTGATAGCGATCCCAGAAAATTGAAATTACCTTTTCGTCTCTTGAACAATATTGAGCAGCAAAGAAAAGCCCCCCTTGCCCAATCCCGTATGTCCACCCCAGATCCAGAATAACAGGCAATGGTAGCTGAGAACAGCAAAGTTTTTGACCCACCTGGAAAGGTAGTCCACAAAAATGCTGTTTTTCCCAGTGTTTTGAAAATTGTCCTCCAGCACAGAGGCACTGAAGATGCCAGCCCTGCACTATGGTTCCTGACCTCAGAAGGCAGGCCAGTGCTTGTAGGCAGAGCAGGCAGTTGTGGAGGGCAGCAGAACCATGAGGTGCCAAAAGAGCCACAGTTAATTTGCTTATCTTGTCTAGGTAAGAGCCATGGAAAGTCTGAGCCCTGAGCAGAGAAGTCCAGTGTATGGCCCATGCTGCGACAGGGGTTAGGATTAGCCCTGGTTTGCAGCACAGCAGTCTCTGGCTCTGTTTTTGTCATCCTGCAGTGGCAGCAGGAGCAGCACACCCCGTTCTTCATCTCAGCTCCATCCCCAATCCATCCCTGGTACAAGACACCCAAAACAAGAGCCAGTCCTGCACACTGCTTAGGTAGGCTTGGGAAACTCAGTCTCTGCAATCTAACCTCTTATTAAACCATGCAATCCTCTACAGCTGAGTACAGGTATTGGAAATTTGGCCAATCTAGGTCAGCTCTGGATTAACATTATTCAGACTAACAGAGTCTGGGAAGGTGTCATTGGTGATTTTAGATGCTGAGCCCAATATCTAATCTGTTATTTCTTAACGTGTCAGTTTCTACCCAAGAAAGTTTAACACCAGTTCTGTTTCCTTCCACTCATTCACCAAGTTACATCTTGAATGTGTTTCCAAATATCCCTGAGAACTAAAACCAAACACACAAACAAAACAAATCCCACTATATTCTGCTGGTGTTCTGATACCACAGCATCTCTCTTGCTGCTTAGATTTTTTTTCTTGCTCTCCTCTATTTCTCCCTTGAGATGCAAATTTGAAGTTCTTTGAGAACAGGAACATTTATTTCCCCTTTTAATGTACGACGCTTTGCCAAATGGTGTGCTGGTGTTTGATTAGGGCTTTAAGCTCTTCAACAATAGAAATAAATGAGACTAAAAATATGCAGTTCAATATTGTACAGCAATGGTGGTTTTTGAATTCTGCAATCAAAGTTTAACCCAATCTCTGTCTGGAGAGAACCTCTGTGAGGCTGTGGGATCTGGAGGTACCTGAAAGCTCAGGTGATTTGCGATCCTTTACTGTAGTTTCCTGAGTTTTTCAAACTTGAACAGTGTGAATTCTTTCTAAGGACAAATATCAAAAGATGAGCAGGAACAGGGTGATTTGTGATGAATAAATCTCGAAAAGTTCAGAAGCTATGCTCTAATGGGATATGCACCACAGGTTTTGAAAAGCTATCTGAAACTGAAGCAAAATTCATATTTTGTAAAGCAGAGTTTAGGGGACCATAGTCTTTCTTGCCCAAGATGAATTTGGTTGTGTCATTCCATAGAAAGCATATCATAATTTAGATTAATGCTCATGACTGAGACAGAAACATTAGGTAATAGTAGGAAAATGAGGAAAGTGAATCTTGTAATCCAAAATAAGGTTTCAACTTTCAGTAAAAGCTACAGATAATAGAAGGAATACTCATGTGTTTTATTATTTTATTCAGAATTTCCCATCAATCCCTAAAAAAGGATTTTTCTTAATTTAAGAGAAAAAGTAAGAGAGCTTTGGATTGAACTGCATAATCAGTGAACCAGACAATTCCAAACTGCTCAAGCATATCCGACATCTGCTTGAAGAACTCGCCTGCAAATAGCAGGAGAGAGTTTCCATTACAGTACACACAGAGCTGGGTTGGGAAAAGCGGCATTAGAAAGTGTGATTCCCATTTAGTAATTATGCCTTGATTGTTGTTTATATGTTTGCTCTACTGTAACTTGCTTGCCTTATGGTGGCACTACTGCTAGAGAAAACATAAAAGTAATTTAGTTTTAAAGGGGAAATGAAAGTTTTAAAGCAGTTTAACATTTCTGTGAAACTGTAATGATTGGAGATGACTGGATTGAGTCGATAAAAGGGTACTAATTTCAATAGTAACTCATGCCTTAATTCTGCTCAGAGCAAACAACCTCCCTCCCTCCTTTCTGGCACACAGTATAAATACTCTTTACACCACAATCAATAGAATCTGGGAGAGAAAAAATATTCATTTTTATTCCTCAGAGGCTTCATAAAGACCAAATTTCCCCAAGGCTCTTATTTACTCCTATGTTAATGGCATTGGCTTCGTAATGAGGTGTAATCACCAGCATATCATTCATGTTCTCTTCCTCTCTTCTAGATTTACCACCCACTGGTGTCTGTGATCTCAGACCAGTTAGGAAGTGGTGCTAAGCCTGTTGTAGGCAATGCCCTGCTACCAGTGATTACATTAAAAAAATCAGTATTACCAAGGCACAAGCCTGCAGAGGACAGTCAGGGACACCTGATGGGAACATGCCATGACACTGCTTGTTTCCTGCATCCCCAGGGAAATGCAGGGCTGAAATCCCCTCAAGGTCTCCCCCCTCCAAGATGTTTTCCCCTCTATCTCTAACAAACACTCGAGCCCGTGTGCTGTGGTGGGTGTACCAGTGGCCATGCCTGCTGGGCAGCTGCTATCCCTCCCTCCACTTTGGTCCAGCTAATGGGAATTTGCTCATTCCACGTGTTACAGTGCTCAGCATTTGGCCCCAGAGAATATTGTGTAATTAATGCATCAAAAGACTTGTCTCAAAATCCTCCTCCCCTCACTTTCCAGCTTTTTATTCTCTCAGTTACATTTTCTCTTTGTTCCTTTCTGCAAACCCTAGTGTAAATGTTTTTTGAGTAATTAATGTGTCAAATACCAGACCTGAATTTTCATGGGCAATTAGTGGGCTGAGTAAAGCCAGCAAAACGCATTTCAGTTTTAATAGTGAATTGTGGCTCATTTGCTGTTTTGCAGAAATATATCCTGGAATACTGAGAGCTTCATACGCCTGTACACTTTTTATTTCTGTTTCATCTACCAAAGCTCCCTCTTCTTTTCCATTTTTCACCACATACAAGATGCTGCTTGTAGTCTATTACAATTTGCATATTGTCCTTCTGCCTCATCGATAATTGATCAGGTTAACATCTGCTTTCTGCTGGTGCCAGGAGAAATGTATTTGTTTCTACAGGACTCTGTAATTCCTCAGGGCCCTGCAGAATTGCACTTCCCAAAAGAGACGTGCCTTGTGCCCCCCACAGAGCCACAAGGCACAGAACAAAACATGCAACATGCTCATGTGTGCTGTGCTTCAGCAGAGCATCACCCCAGGAGGCTCAGGAGATGCTGCAGGAGCGTGTAATGGGTCACCAGCTTTCTTACACAGTTACACATTGTGGCACAGCAGAGTGGTAAGCTTATTGTAGGAAACACAAGAACATTATAAGTAGTCTAGGTATTGTGTAGGAACCCCACACTCCTGAAGTCCTTCTGAGAGCATGAGACATTCATTGTGAGAAGGTGAAAGCTTGAAAAACTGCCCAGAGAGAAGTGCTAGTCTGCAGTTTTACCAAAGGGACATATTTTTTTAATAAAATTTAGAAGTGTGGAGACTACTTTGCTTTGATATTACAGGACTGTTAGAAAGACTCCACTGTTTCTGGGGATTTAGCTGTCTGATTCAAAAAAAATACCTGAATCTGAATCAGTTCAGCTTAGAGACAAGCAGTCAAAATGATTAGCAAGGCAAGGAGATGGTTCAGTCTCAAGGACACAGCATACTACTCTGACTGGCACAATCCATCACAGGTTGGATGTATCATAATTGTACACCACAGATTTGTAAATAATCTCTTTCTTGGTGTCGAAGTTGACAAGGAATAATATATGTGAGGGCTCCCTTTTTAGGTTACCTTCTGTCTGTACAAGCCATCCTGACACTTAAGTGTGCCCAGTGCACCTTTAGGAGATTCCTAAGGAGCATCAGAGGGGGATGAGATTTTACATGGCTGTACAACAGAGGCATGACCTGAAGGGCAGCCTGACCTTCCCACCCAAAAGAACTACCTTTCTTGGGTACACATAGAAGGGTTAAGATTAGCATAGAAAGTATGCAACTAGCCTTTCAATGAACTGTTCTGTTTTCATAAACACAGTGTGCTTTTGAAGGAATAGATTTTCTACCATTAAAAAGACTGCCATTCTCATTGCAATCTACAAGTTTAAGCACATCTGGATAAATTCCTATTAGCATCAAAATACAGATTATCACTGCAACAAAGAAACAAATGCAATATCCCCTCCATGCCACTGGACCCAAAGTGCTTTCACCCACAGGAAGGTAGAGTAAGGGAGGACTGTCACACAAAGAGTACATGGGAGGGATAAAAGTGCAGATCGTGTTCTGGTCACTTGTAGCAAAGAATGAATATTAAAAGCACAGAAACTGAGGAGAGCACAATAATTTCAGAGAGACACATAATTTATCAACAATCAGTACCTAAGGTCACATGGGACAACAATTTCTAAATGAAATTAGCAGCTCTAAGTGAACAGTTTGAGACAAAATGTAGTCCTTATGTTGCTTTGGAAAGTACCAAGCCCCCATCTCAGAGACTAAAGCCCTCTGCAGGGACCACCACTTCAACTTGCCATGCCACCAGCCCAGGGTCCTCCTGAGCAGGACACAACTGGACCCTTTGCTCACCTGGATGTATCTGTTTCTGTCAGGTACCTGGTGTTATAACACTCCTGCATTTTATATACACAGGGATACCAGGGTTACTTTCCCACATTTCATCTAGTCCATGCATGGCAGTATAGGTGCTTCTACAGATACATTAAAAACACCAGCAATGAGTTCTGGAAAGGAATCTTTCTCCTCACTTCACATACATGATTCACAACCCCCTCCTTCTTCCTCAAGACTTGTTCTGTAGGCAATAGCACCTCTGATAAGCGTAAGGAGAAATAAAATACATCAAGGAGGATCAAGCAGAGTTGCAGCAGTCAAACCCCACACCAGACATGCAGGCAGGTCCCTGCTACGAAGCCAAGAAACAGACAAAGAAAAATGAGTTGTCAAGGAGATGATTCTCCTGAAGTGACTCCTCCTGGAGCTGGACATCTGGGTGCTTCACAAGCCAACTTTAAATCATCAGTCAGCTGGTCAGGGTGGCAAAATAGGAGTAAGTGTTCCTTGCCAGGGCTGGAACAGGGGGTGTCTGGCTGCTGGATCTCCACTTCCAGTGTCAGCTCAACCCCAGGGGATGGGGCAGAGCAGCACCCTTGCAGTTCACTTCATATAAAAGGCTCTCCAACTGCTTTTTTGCAGATCTGAATTTTGTTTTAAGGCCATACCTCTTGAGTGTTTACCTGTCATGACAGCAGGTCTCTATTTTCTTTTTTATTTGCACAAAGCCAAAATAAAGCTCATTTGTATGGATTGCAGGAAGGCAATGAAAATTATTGTTGCTCCAGACAAATACAAACCCCCATCCTGAGATGGGCAGGACTCCTAAATGAGAGCTCCAGGCCAGTTACTCAGCCCTATGTCCTCCCCTTTCCAAGATTTCTGAGTTTTGGTGTATTTTCAATGCAGTGCTCTTTAAGGACAGCATATTTCCAGAAAATTAAGACAGTAAAATATAAGTACAAACTTTTGGCAGAGAAATTGTCTTATAAGCCCACTTTTTTTTTTTACCTACAATATAAACTTTGAGCACTTGGATATGTCATATTGTATGCATGAAGCTTCTGAACATCACATGGATATCAGCAATGCATGTATTTCTGTGGAACAGTACTGGAGTTCCAGCTTGAAACTCTCAAATCCAGCCTTTGAAGGAACCAGAAAACACAGAAAAAGTATAAAATTAAGACATTAAGCAAAATGAAAGTACATGGTACTTTCTGCTTACATGGTTCTGCAAATTCATGCTAGAGTTTAAATATCCTGCTAACTGCAACCGGGGAAAAAGTATCTATAGGATGGGGAAAATAACATGGTTAGCATTTCAGCTTTAATGATGGCAGGATAAGGATGTCATTAATCTTCAGTTTCAGCAATAAGCCTGAATTTCCTCTCTTTTCAAGCCTTGTTCATCATATGCGTCATGCTCAAAGCTTGTGTATTTCCTTCCTTTACTGATGGTCTTATAATATCCTTATTCATGAGAGAAACACTTGCTTCCCCTAGTATTAAAATAGTCTTCTCTGAAAGGGGAGAGGTCATGAAGTGAGGGGTAATTTACAATTTCAGAATAGTGGAATAACTTTGGCTATAAATCTGTAGCATTTGTAAGTTTTCTAGCTGAAGACACAGAGACTTAAACCCAACAAAAGACCAAAGTCCCTGTTAAACCATTTGCTTCCATGAGGGAAGAATGACAAGTACACAATATGGAGAGCATTGCTGCACATGAAATACGTGCTGAAGATGAATCAGTGAGAGTGGCTTGAAAGGACTGTGGCTGTCCATCTCAATTTCATTCTCTACTCAAACCCAGCAGCAGAAGTTTCCCACCATGTCTATTTGCTGATCAGGTTTCAGGGCAAGTCTTTGGAATATTTCTATTTGAAAGGAAGGGTGTCTACTTAAAATATCATTTCAGTCAAACACACGCTGGCTATCTTGATGTCCTTGATGTCCTTCTAACTAATGCAACAGCAAATATGAAGCTTTTAAGGTGACCCTTCAAGCCAAGAAATTACCATTAGCTTCCTGAAGACTATTACAATATTTGGCATGGAGTCCTTAGCCAATATTTCCAGTGAAATCATTGGGATGCTCCCTTTGTTCCAACCCAAGACCAGCACATTCTCTGTCTCTGTTGCTGAAATTACAAAGATTCTGAAATCTATTAAAATTTGTCTGCCGAGAAAGAGCCAGGTCACACTGGGAGGACAGGCCAGTGAAACCATCAGTTTCTGCTCGTGAGGTTACCAGCTGTCCTTTCCATGGACTTTGCTTCCCAAGTTTCATTTCTGTTTGAAATCTGAACTATCAGGCTTCTGGTCAGCTCTGGAACCCTTGTAGCTACCAACAGTTCATCCTACTGACAAAAATCACCTGGAAGTCACAAGAATATATGAGGAAAAAAATACCAAAATTGCAGCCCCCTGAAAAATATTTCTGGTACCTGTACAGAAACAGGAAAACACCAGACTCAGATAAAAAAGTTCAAAAACATAAATCAGACTTAACCCTCACTTGCACCTTCTATTAAGGCTTAAACCTAAAACTATGTGCTATTAGTTTGGGTTTTGGTTTAAAAATGAGCTCGCAATGGCACTAGTAACCAAGCAACAGTAATTGCTTCTCCGAGATTAAACCATAACATGACATTAAAGCACCGCTACTGAACTTCCCTACAAAGGTGCAAAATTTTTGCAGGCAGAAGTTAATTATGTAGAAGGGCAATTTCAATTTAAGTTGCAGGCGTCTCTGAGCTGTACGGAGGCAGGAAACAATGAGGTCAAGAGTTCAGCCTACCTGAGTTTTAAATCTAGAGGAGGGTTATTGTAGCTTCCAATTTATAATTGATGCATCCAGTCTCTCAAAATAATTTCTACTAAATCAAAATAAATGACCTTTAAATAACTGCTATCCAATAATACTGTTGGACTCCACAGATTTTACCACAGCTGTGCTCGTCAGAATTTCACTTCCAAAGGGACAATACTACCATAAATAAGAACTAGAGGGCACTGTTATAACCAAACTAGAAAGTTCAAGCTACTCTTTATGAACACTCAAACCTCTTTTAAGGCAATTAGCATGGCCCTTTGTGTTTACAGACATGAAATGGCTCCTTTAGGCTAATTATCTCACCTTGAGACCTTGAGAGTAATATCACTTTACAAAAGATATCCATCTCTTCCATTAACACATTTAGATTATTTTGTCCTTTTTTTTTTTTCCCCCAAATATGAATTAATTAAGAATTAAGGGTCAAGCAGCTTTCTTATTTCAGAGTTATGTGTGTCGTGATTTTCAAGTATAAAAAATTTAAAGCCATATCTAAGTTCTGGGACAGTTTTCTGAGTTTAGCTGGAAAAAGAAAAGTGACATTTTGCAATCTACAGTATCTTTTGACTTGATATAGACAGATGGAACAGAGCAAATGTCATCTGGAGCATCAGCTGAGTGTAAAGGAAGTGAGAAGAGGAAGGTGACTGGAAACACCGAAGGTCATCTAGAACCCTGGAATGGCTAAAAGCTTATGAAACTTGGACCTACTTTGCCATGGGTTTCCTCCAACAGCTCTGACAAGACTATTTGGTCTTTTTATGCTTCTGTTCTCCATCTGAAAAATGAGAATATCACTTCTCATTTCTCTCCCTTACAGGACAGGGTGAAGATAAACTTATAGAAATCACACAAAACACTGTGGCTACAAAACTTAAAGCCCCTGAGGCAACCAAGTTGCACAGAAAGGTAAGACAACTCTCAAGAGAGTTTGAGGAACAGCCATGTCTCAGAAACAAAGCAGTGGCCGATGGTTTCAACACTGCAGTTCAAACTGACACCACTTTGGCACCTGCAAATCAATGCCACTCGAGATGCCACACGAGGTGTGGAGTGAGCTGTGTTTGTTGTAGATGGAGCCCACACCTCAGCAACAGGCTGGGGTCCTGCTGCTCCCTGCTGGAGTTTCACCCTGGGTGGCAGATATTTTTTGCTCCCCAGCCACTTCCCTGGCTGCCAGTGCAGGAGTGGCTCTGGCAGCACAGGGAGCCCTGCCAAGAGTCTGTTGCTCAAACAGTTTCCTCACACCAGAAGGCACAGAGGCATTTTTGTCACTTGCACAGCAGTTGCCATTAGGAAGTCAATGTTTGCCAACATATCAACCCAGTAGGCTGCAATTGTTCCATATGCTTAGAATATGGCATTCCTGTGGTAACCGTCAAATATCCAAATGCTGGTAGTGACTGTTCTCCAAATATTGTTATTTTAGCTCCTTTCTCAGAGCCAAGAAGGAAATGGACTTCTCACCCAACTCCTCCTCAGCCCCCCACTGTTTTTCAGTAATATCCTCTTCTATTTTCTTTTAGAGGGTTAATGGTACATCAGTTCTATTTTTTATTGTTGTCAGAGTTCCTTTTCATGTCCACTGTTAACAAGACAATAAACACTTTGCTTCTGGAGCACAGGGGAAGAAACCAATGTGTACTCTACCTGATACTCCAGTGATAGTATATGATGAACAGATGAGACCTAAAGCACTCAGCTTTGCCAGGAAAGAGCACATTATGCCAAATGTAAAGCAAGCATCCAATATTTCCCAGTTGAATGTAGAAGATTATAAGGTTTAGCCTTATAGAGATGAAACATCTCAAATAGATACCCAATTCACAGCTCCAGATCACACATATTAAGCTCTGACACACTAATATCTTGATTCCAGTATCACAGCTAATTTGAAGATCACTGTTCTGAGAGTTTGAAAAGAAAGAAACATGAGCAGCAACAAAAATATGTAGTTGAATACAGTATGGCCTCGTGGCCTTGCAGGGAGGACTGAAGAAGTCAGTCTCTCAAAGGTGTGTGCATGCTTACCAATATTTGTGTTTTAAGAGCTGGGAAGTGCAGTGAAATCTGAATGAGCACAAGTGCTCAGATGAGTTCCTCCCATCCTGCTGCACAGGAGTGAACTGGTCCCTTGTGGGCAGGACACAGCTTTGGTCAGAACTTCTGCTTTCCTACAAAATGACCAGAACCTTCTTACTGATATTAAACTACCAAATTTTAATTCTGTTAGCTTGCATGTTGCCTTTATTATCTGTCACATAATAATGTGATAGGTTTGTAGTTGAATTCCTGCTTCCCAGAGGTAAGCTGTTCAACTTTAAATTTGGAGCACAGATTGCAAAAATGTTCCCACTGGACTTAAGAACGAGTAATGTTCTTAATTAGGGACAAGCAAACTGATTAAAACTAATAAGAACCAGCCCAGACTTCAGGCCAAAGTTTGAAGGCAACTTCTTTATTATCAAAGAAAATCAATTTCTGCCCAAACTCTCTCTTTTTCCTTGAGATCTCTAACCTCTCACTTATTTTTAGAACCTTTTTCTATCTGATACACTGTCAACAGAATACCCAACTACTTTTTTCAGTAATGTCTTAAAAATGCACTAATTGTGATAAGGTCGAAAGCTCCCTGGATCACTGTTTAGCAGTCATTGTCAAGAGCATCCTGGACATTTAAATTTCTTTGACATTATGTTTAGCCCATAAATTCTTGATATTTCTCTAAATGTCTATTTTTGTGTTGACTCATGCTCCTGGCACTGGTGGTACCTGATTGCAAAGGGTTTAAGTGATAATAATGCATAAACCAATTTCCTTTTATTAAGGTGTTTGTTGGTTTTAGTATCACATCAACTGATGAAAAACCTCCTGACATTGACTCTCGCTTCCATGAAGCTTGAGGTCTGCAAGAGATGTGGGATTTAAATACAGAAACTACAGTGAACCCTGCAAAACATGGCAGGCCTTTCAAGAATGGGATGGCTGCATGAAGCCATGTAAATAAACATATAGAGACCGAAGGAATAAAGTATGTTTGAAATGGGTTTCTCTGGTTCTGGCCAGGTGAAATAATATTTAATGGCCTGGGAGAGCGGGCAGAGAAAGCTGGAAGGGTGAGAACAGCACAATGGATGCCAAAAGCTGTCACGCAGTTTCCACACTCTGCTCGCTGTTTGACCTTGAGAGCCTCCCTGCCTCCTTACCCTGGCAGAAAGGCTTTCACTGTGTTTTCTAAGCCACTTCAAGCTCTGCAGAGGAAAATTGTTATTATGTAATTCCCATTCATTGAAATATAAGCAAAATCAAAATAACCATCAATGTCAGATTATAGTTTTATAGCATGACAACACAAATAATGTTTGCACTCTCTGTAACACAAACCCATAAATCCTCAGTGGATTAACCTTTCAGAAACCCTTGCCAACTGTTCCTGCCACTACAGCACAATTCAAAATCTCAAGCTGCCAAAGAGCTCTGTTGCTGTTTTGAGAACACTGCAATCCATCATATTAAGGAAGGGAAGATGAGAGAGCAGATTAAGCAGAGACAGAAATGTTAACTTTAGAAGTAAGCATCTAACTTTAGTTTTTATTGGAAAAAACAAACAAATATAACTCAGAAAACTGAGACGATCCCTCAATTTCCCCTGCTTGTGGAGAGGATCATTTCAGCTTCATCAGACTCCTCAGCCCATGACACAAATGTGTGTGTCCGACAGCACAGCTTGCGCTTTGAGGATGTGCAACCCATGCAAAAAAACAAATGCCACGGATGATGGAACTCCCTGTAAAAGCTTCAACACCTGGGGAGACCAGGAGTATAAATTCTCCTGGAAGAGCTCACTTTCAGAAGTGCTCTGATCCATGTTTTTTGATGCTACATCTGAACTATCCACCTGGGATTGCATTTAAAGTGGTCAGCTGGCAATGGAGTTGTGCCCCAAGCAGCTCAGTGTGAACTGCAGTACCTGCCCAAGGGCTGGATGAATCCTGTACCAAGGCTCCTCCTGCCAGAGGCGACTTCCTGGAGGACTTTCCTGAAAGATCAATCTTGTTATGTTTTATTTTTATACATCTGCTAATTTTCCTTTGCATTCCATGACTCTATAGATAAAGAAGAATTACAGCCCCAAACTCTGTTTGTGCATGTGTATATACATGTTTTATTTTATCTATGCTATGCATTAAATCCACGCAATGCAAGCACACATACAAATACTAGTTTGGCTTCCTATGTTTTTATTATAGAGAAAATCTACATATGCATGTAAACATATACACACAGGTCTGGTAGACACTCAGGGCTCTGCAAACATCAACATAAGGTAAATATTCGTAGGAAATGATATTCCTTTAACTGAAGGTACCTTCTTTCTGAGACATAAATACTGTATTTTCTTGTTTAAGGCACACATGGTCTCTCCTTAATTTTTATTTTCCTTTCTCCTCTAGGGGAGAATGCATGAATGCCACTGTCATAAAAATTAATGGAAAGGAAAAGGAAAACAAACCAAACCTCACCCCAGCCTGGTCCGACTAATGATGTGAGTGATGGTAAACGAAACCAGAGGAGCAAACATGCAAAGGTGACCAGCACCAGGATGAAATCCCAGCTCCCAAACCCCTCGGATAAGGCTTTCACTAGAGATTTGCTGCAGATCCACTCCCTAAGTGGGACGAGGGATGACACCAGAGCCCTTATCCTGTGTCACTGTAGAATACACAAGGAAAAACCCAGCTTGCTGTAACCAGTGTAACAAATCATGAGTTCTGCCTTAGATTTCTCCTTGGGTCAAAGAAATAGCAGCGATACTATCGAGCAATCTTTGTGTTTCCTGTTTTCAGTGTCCTAATAGCAACCCTCGTGTCTGTGCATGCAAGACTTCCCACCAGTTTTGGTTTCCCTGTATTGTAAAAGCCTGTTTTTTGTTTTAGCCACTGCCTGTGCATCCTGTCTGCTCTGGGAGGATCTGAAGGCTGTGGATAGACCTTGGGAGCTGCTCTGCCTTGTCAGGATGCAAACAGCAGGTTCAAACGCATTGCACCAATGCACGTTTCACAGAGAATAGCTGTGGCAGATACAACTCCATGCATTAGCAGTCAGGAGGAGTAACCTTTTCATTCCGGTACGTGGCACTTATTGTTGCTGTCAGGCACCTCTGTACTGATTTACAGTCACTTGGCTTTGATGGGAGTGGAGGAATTTGGGTTTTTCCAAGTCAGACCACGAGTGTAAGTGTGAGCTTACAAACAGTGATCCAAAAAATACACACTCACAAAAGGCACAGGAGAAGGACAAAGTACCAATTCAAGTTACATCCTTTGCTAGGAAATAGTTTTTAAGACATAAAAGAAAACAAACCCCACAGTCTTCTCAAAAACCATAGAAAAATCCAGCAACATGCTTTCTCACATACATGCAGCTGGAGCTGTGATGCAAACAGTGGGATTTCATGCTAAACATGGAAACCATCATTGTAATTTGTATTCCTGGAAGAAACAAAAATGGAAAAAAGGCATGTTTTATTCTCTGGTGTTTTTGCAGTACAAAAGGATTTGTAAGCTCAAAAAAAGAAAAAATGGTATTAGCTGGAAAACAAAACAGGAGCTAAATGTGCTCACTGCCAAATGGGTGCTCCAGGACTGCAGTGGCCTGGACTGAAGGGTCAAGAGAACAACCTGCACAAAGGGATGTTGGGAGGCTTGAGAAGGAGGAAATCAGTTTCGGGAAACAACCTTGCATTTGGTAGAGATAAATCATCTGGAGCTGATTTGAAACTCCAAACGTCCCTGCAGGCTGATGGAACAGGAGTGGGAATTTCAGTGGGCAGCCCAGAGCTGCTGCCACTGACTCTTTCTGAGGCTTCAAGTGTAATTTCACCACTTCAGTGGTTTAAGAGGCAGGTAAGGAAGCCTCAGGGACAGACTCTGTATCACCCACTTCTTAGTGGTTCTCTCTACTCTTTAAATACTGATAAACTCATTTCCACATCTAAATTTTAATTGGTCACATTAAATTACTTTTAAAACTGCCTTTTATGAAGACAGAAATATGCTTCAATTTCTCTAAAGCTAAAATTGTTCTTAGCAAACCTGAATATCTTTATTTCTAAACTATTATCTTTATTTCCCAGTCCTGCAGTTGTGGAATTGCTGCATCTCTGATCTTCCTTCCAAAGAGCCACTCTGATTCCCACCACTGTACTCTGTTCCCAGTGTAATTGCTGGCATTGATTCTTTACTTGCCTTATCTTGCAACATCACCTATTCCTATGCATTCCTAATATCTGGTAAGCATGAACACGATTTAGACCCTTATGGATTTATATTGGTTGCACTCACTATGAAGCAGGAAAAGATGCAACACAAGAAGTTTAAGCCAAAACCATGCCTTGTCATTAGTTTCAAAGTCTGCTCCTAACTTTGAGCCCACAGTGAGTACACATACACCACCAGGTCTCTCCAGGTATGGCTCTTTTGTCTCTCTAATTTATTTTCACTGCCTGTACTGTTTCATCTCATAGTTACCCAGGGTAGTCTGAGACAAATGCCAAATCCAAATTTGATAAGTAAAATTAAAGAAAAAAGAAAAAAAAAAAACAACCCAAAACTCCCATCTTCTTGGACAAATAAGCATAAATTATAATAAAGAACAGAATCACTGGATAAGTGAATGAATGCAATTATATTGTGGAGAAGTCAACACAGCTTCTGTCATGACTCTCAAAGCTACTGCTGCTTGCTGAGAGTTCTTTGAAGAAGACAACAAGCATGGGGGTAAGGGAGTTTGAGCTGATATACTCTATTTGTATTTCCAAAAAGATATCTGACAAGGACCTTCATCAAAGACTTTTAGAGAAACTGTGCTGTCATGAGACACAAGGGAATGTTCTCTCAGAGATGAAGAGGTGGTTGAAAGGCAGGGGACAAAAGCAGGGCAGCTTTCACAGGACGTCACTGAGGGATTCCCCAGGTAGCCAAACTAAGCACGCCCCAAATGGAGCCAGCAAAGGGCACCAACATTGAGCTGACAAAGTTTTCTCCAGGTACCAAGTTTTTCAAGGTAAAATTATTTTTTCCAGTGAAATTGAAAGCCAGCCATGAAGATTTGCAGAAAACTTCTGATATCGAAAGGCAAATCTGTTTCAATACTGATACATGTAATGCAATGAATATTGGAAAAACGCCTCAGTTTTACAAACAGAGAAATAGGTTCTGAACTGTTTAGCACCGAGAAAGAGATCTTTAAATTATGAGAAACTGCTTTTATCAAAGTGGTAGCCCAGTTCTCAGTCAAATCCCCAAAAAGAATATGGTAAAAACAGACAGAGAACCTGCCAAAAGTTTGGGAAAGTACAGCTTCCACAAAAAGAACTGTGGCACAGACTGATCCTGCAGGAGAGGGGAATGAAGGGATATGACAGAAGTCTATAAAATCATCACTAGCTCAGAGAAAGTGCTAACGAAGGAAACCAACAGCTGCTCCATCTCTCTTCTGCTGCAAGAAGGAGGGACATCAGCAACAAAAAGCTAAGGCAAGTTTAAAAGAAACAAAAGGAGGTACTTCTCCACAGCATATGCAAATCTTCTGGGCTAGTGATTACTTATATGGGTTCAAGTATCAGCTAAAGAAATCACTGGAAGAAAAAGTCACAACGGATTATAAACACAAAAAAACACATTAAGCCAAAAGTGAGAAGGAGAATATTCCAGGAAGTGTTTGCCTTTTGTCTGAGTTTTCCTCTGGGGCTGAGCTTTGGTAGCTAAAGCTGCTCAGCTTCCAGCCTGCCCTCCTGCAGCCCATTCTGTAAGGCTTCAGTGAGGGATCTTAACTGAGAACTTATACACTAGAGAAGAACATAAAGTGTTCTGACAGTATTTTCTGTTGTAGGAGGAGTAAATCTGACTCCAAGAGTGATGACAGCAAGACTGAGTCCTCCTTCACCCTCAGCCCTCTAGCTCTGCATCTGCTCAGGGTGCTGGGGCTGGAACAGGGCACCAAATTCCCTCCTTGCTCCCACCACAGAACTCAGGGGGGTTCCGTGTTTGCAACAGGAGGCTGAACTGGGTGGTCATTGCTCCTCTGCAAAATGATTTAGATAATTTATTAGTTTTAGTAGCAGCATGATGTACAAAACATACACAGCTCGGCTCCTTAACTTTTGGAATTGTGCTGTTCTGTAATGCTGAGATCAGAACATAAAATGAACACTTAGCAGTTTAATTCACCATAAAGAAAGAACTTTATTGTCATGAAATGTTCTTGTCGGAAATGTTGTTTCTTCTTCATTTAGCAAAAATAACAATACCCCAAGGGGGATGTAGTGCTCTGAGAATATAAGCTGCAGACTTAAATAAATAATCCAAACCAAAAATAGTGCTTTAGACTCATAGTTCAACTCCACAATGTAAAGATGCTATTTTTAATATTAATTTTATGATGAAATCTGGATGATAATTTAGTGGCTCTTAAGAGATCACATAAACCCAGATAATTGACATCCAAAGGGTATCTGATTGGTTTTTACCCAGTTCTTTCATTTTTCTATCTGTTTTCACTACTTGAAGGAAGTCAGATCAAGACAAAACAGAAATACAGAACCTAGGAGATCAGATTCATACTTTTCTTAACTGTGATTTCTTGTCAAAGGTTTCCCAACAGGTTAATTGGGCAAGTAATTGCACCAGCATTATCCTAAGGTTCATCTTGGAGTTGAATCTCCCTCTTGTATGAAGCCATGGACACCAAGAGAGTCAATATTATAGTGCAAGTACTCAAAATCAGAGTATGATCTCAGTATGCTCATGTCTGGATCTCTCTGTTCATCTGTAATTAAAAAGATTTCCATGTTTTTTTTCTGGAATGTACCTGAAAAAAATGCAGTTGGTGCTGTTGAAAGCTATATATTTCTTAATTTTTTCCCCTTGAATTATCAAATGCCTGAAGAATCAGAGCTGTGCTGGTGGTTTTTTGTATCACAGTACTACATTTTTGCTATTGACCAACAAAAAAGTTATTTTCCATATTAAGGAAGATCCTGTCTGCTTCTATTATGAGCAAATTAAGAGTAATGGCAAATGCTTAGCTTCATGTGCTTATAGAAATTCATTGTTATAACTGAGCCTTTTATTTCTTAACAAACAAGGACAGTCATTGGTATTCCAGCACTGCACAGTTGCCTACCTTCTTAACTTCCACAGCATTCTTCTTAATTTATGTGAAGCCTTCTGATAATCCTTGAAGGCCAAAATTAATTGCTGTCTGTTTTTCCAAACTCTTTTAGGGTCCAGATTCATAGCACTGTGATAAAGATTCCTTGCCCTTCTTCTTGACTGAAATATATCTATATTAGTCTGCAGGTTGACACTTAAGTAAATCATTTATATGCAAGGCTGAATATGCTAATTGTAGAATAATTTTGAGACGACTTCTCCTCTGCAAGATAATTATTTCAGTGTGTTTAAAAATATTTTAAAACAGACTTTCCTGTGGAATTCCTAGCCACCCTCAAAATTTTCTTTTAGAGCAAGTATATTTTAACAGTTCTTGCGTGGATAAAGATGTGGGGGTTTTAGCACAAGATAAACAGAATTTAACACATTAAATACCAAATAAACACAACTCTAAAATACTTCTGTGGGGCAGGTTTTATCTTTTGGGTCTTCCCGGTCTTTCTATAAATCACATGCAGTTCTTCAAAATCAAGACGGTGAAAATGTAATGGCCAAGCAGCATGAATCACCTTACAGATGGATTTCCATGCTTAAAAGGAATCCTCAAAGAACAAATCTGCTCAGCAACAGTGGGTTCTATTTAAAGATCTTTGTTTGCAGCTTCCATTCCCTGCACTACAGATAATCCCATGGGAGTCACAAGCATTTGGAGGAGAAGTCTGTGGATGCTCTAACAGGCAGAGGAGGATCTGTTAAGGAAAGATGAGTCCCAAGCCTAAGAGATGCTATAAACAGCAAAGAGTGGGCCTTGTTGCTACATTTTTTGTGACAGACAGAGCTCGCAGAATGCAGGAGTTTATGGCATGGAAGCAGGACTAGATCCTTAGTGTATGGATTTAAACCAGGGAAGGAGAAAACAAGGTACTATAAGCAGCTAGCTAAGAAATTGTCTGTTCACCCACATGCTCATCACTATAGTAAGCACCCTGAACACAACAACATTCGGGGTCAGAAAGAATTATAATTTATAAAAGAAAACAAAAAAAATATTCTGACTTCTGGTTTTAGGCAGTGCTCTTTGTTGACACCGGTACTAAAGTTGTTATTACATGGACATGGTCACCATAATTGGGTTCAGATGTCATCAGTGTTAACAAATGTGCACTGTAGAGACCTTAAAAAAATCTCCTGCTATCTTCCCTGCATTGCAACAAAATCAGAGAAAGGTGTCTCATTCCCATTAAGCTTCACAAAGTTCTCATTTCCTGTGAGACTGAGATTTCATTGTTCTGTTTTGCAGTAGCTTAAAACCTTCTGGTTTCTAGCAAGTGAAATGTCGTCATCTGTCATGACCACGTTTCATTTTAATGCATTTTTCCACGAGTTTTTTTCCAAATGGCCATGCTGGTCACATTTGTTGTCCTTCAGTAGATTAAAATTAGTTTATGATCAGGAGAAAATATGCTCCCAAGGAAATTTTAGGATGCAAAGTTAATGGAGTGTCCCAAAAGCCTCCAAGTGTCCTGTATAGTATCCATCAAGCAAACCCCAAAGGTTTTGTGCAGTTTTACTTCCAAAATGATAAACAACTCCCTCGCCTCACACCATTCTGCCTTACAGTTCTAAAACTTGTGCTGATTGCAGGTGCATTTTTCATCAGCTTCACATTGTCTTTCCAAAGTTCTTCAATCATTTTTTTTCTTTCTGTGCTAAGAAATATGAATATTCATCTTGTTACTCACAGAAAGGCTGGATATCTTTGAAGAAGCAGTCCTTTCTGACTGGCAGTGACAGGTATTACAACATTAAAATGGAAACATGATCGGTTTGATCTCTGCCAACTTTGTTCTTTTCTTTGTAAGAGCCAGCTTGGACATGCATCGTTCCATTGTACTCAACATTATCTGCTCTCAGTGCTTCTACAGCACACACTGTCTGTCCTGTCAGTGAGGTAACAATAACTTGATTATGTTCATTGTCACTCATTTAATTAACACCAGGTCTTGTTTTCATCTTGAAATTTTCTCTATGTGTTATTTTCCTTTATATCAAGACTTGTTCCAAAGAGCAGACACTTTCTGCAAACAGAGTTTTCTTTCTTTTCTTTTTTCCCCCCTGTTTGCACTGCAGTAGCACAGTGGGAAACTGATTTGTGTCTTGGTTCCGAGACACTCTGGTATCACAAACAATGGCAATGACTGTATGGACAGCTGAAATCTGCACCCTATACATACTGGGTTACTTGGAGATGCATGGGGTGAGACTCTGGTCTGATTTCTTTAAATATTTTCTAAGATTTTTACAAGGTTGAAATTTTCAGAAGCAATCAGTTTGGTTTAACTGCATTCCCATCAAACATTCCCATCAAGTCACCAAGTTCAACAATGATTATATCAGATGTAAACCCAGAATTAACTGCTGAAAACTTTATTCACTGATGTTATAGAGGACTGAGTTTCCTCAGTATTCACAATGATCCCAATTTCATTCTTATGAAGATCAGAAAATTATGACCTATCCATATTGCATGGAAAACCCCTCAAGCCTTAGCACCATATACCTCAATTCTCTTTCTTTCTGAATTCGGGAAAAACTTTTCAAATAAGCTACGAAGTTTGATTAGGAAGATCATAAACCTTTTTAGTTACTTCAAACTTGCCTCTGCTACAAGAAATTAAGGGCAGTGAGCATTGGAACAAATTCTTTTTCCTTCCTGTTAGCTAAAGTTAGAGCTATGGTTAGAGCTAATGCTGTCTTACCCAAGCTGACATTGGTTTTCACTAATATTCAAAAGTAATGAAGATTACCAAAACCCTGAGGAATCCAAGATTTTTTTTTTTTTTTGCTGTAACTGTAAGGATTTTCTATGCAAGATTAAAAGAAAAAAAGAAAAAAAAAACAACCAAAATTAAAGAAGTCAGTATCTAAAGTGCTTGATTTTTCAAGGCCTTTAATAAAATTAATAAGAGAAAAGTCAATGCAACAAAAGGAAGATCAAATGGAAAAATGATTAATTTTCACAGATGTTAATATTCAGTGTGTATTTTTAGAAAATAAGATAAACCCAAAAGTACATTCATAGCAGGACAATGTCCTAGACTAGCTGTGTACACTGGGAAAAGAACAGGCACCGAGAGGGGCCAGAAGAAAAGAGAGATTAGTTTGACGCATTTCAAAGGCTTTAGAGGTCTGAACTGTATCACTTTTGGATTCATAAAGTATCTAGACATTGTCTTCCACATCAACTGCCCCTTACCCTGCGAAGTCTAAATACAGATCCCAGGTGACAAATAGATTTGACTCTGAAGAGAGTCAGGAGAAAAAAAAAAATCTATCAATCGATAAGTTTTAAATGTGGTGCTTATACAGGTTCCAAAGCAATGAATATACACAGGACAGCGAGGCTGTCCTGAAACAACGTACACAATTTTTGGCAGAAAAAGTGTAGCATAAATTTTCTTCTGATATTTCATGTCATTCTACTTATCGATTGCATACCAAGTCTCATGAGCAAGCACAAAATTTTAATCAACATACTGGACTCAATCCCGCCACCACAGACTTCAATGGAAATTGGATCAATCCCATTATCTACCATATGACTCCACAGGGCTTCCACAGGGAGAACCTCATTTCTAGCTCCAGCCCGCAGGGCCCCCAAGGCTACATTTAAAGCAGTGAGCAATGTGAATACCAACAAGCCTAAAATAGCATTAAATGTGTTTAAATAGGCCAAGATAATTTGGACAGCTACAAAAGCATAATCTGCACTGAAAGCCCACCAATATTTCCCACACATTTCTTACAGGAAATAAACTATAAAGCCCAAATGTGTTAAAAATATATCACATGGCCTTCTTCTGGCCAAGAGCATGTCAATGACTGAAAAAAATTCCTGCTGATTTACTGAGGATGAAATTCAGACTCCATTCGTCCCAATAGTATAGACAGCACAAGCTACAGAACATCTTGTTCAGCCAGGAGAGATCCTACCTGTCTCGTTGCGTTGTGATGCCGTGACTGGCATTGCTGAGCAGGGCAATGGCTGTGCTGCAGCACAGGCAGAGCTTGGGTGGACCCTCAGCAGGTGGAAACGAGCACGATGCCCTCTCTTGGCTCAGCTTCCCAGAGGATTTTGCAGCGTGGGAAGCCATGGTGTTGAGATGGGCTCAACACACCTGACACAGGGCTGGCTTCCATCCAAAAGATCCTGCTCTAACATAGCTGGGCTGGGGAGCTTGCTGGAGAGCACGGCTGGTGCTGCCTGCAGCCCCATGCGCCTCTGGCACCGGGACCGGCTGCTGGCAGTGGACAGCAGGGGAGCCCCAGCAGCGCTGTCTCCCAAACTCCCAAAAGTCTGGAGAGCAATGTGGTGCTTGGGAGAAGGCTTGGAGCTGGAAGTGGGGGAAATGCAGTGCTTAATCCCCAGTCTGCTTGGTAACTACAGGGACATACAAAAGACACACTTTTCTACCAATAAATCCAGAAAAAAACCCAAAGAGATACCTGGTGGGTAAGCATCAGGCTGAGACACAAAGAACCTGGACAGATCATTATGTGAAAATGCAAAACAATGAACAAACTCAAAGGCTAATTTTCTGAGTGATTTTCTAAGCAGTTAAGGATAATGCCACAAGAGTAATTTAGAAGCCTAAAATTCACTGCCAGGTTTAGATCCTTCTGGAAATTAAATGCTTTTATAATTTATTTCTTGTTCCAGTTGTCTGTAAGGCTAAGTAAGCACAAGAATTGGAAATTTAAGGTTCTGGGACTATATGAACACTCAGAAGTGAAATGTGGTTCATAGGATGATTTGGACAAGTTTGTCTCTACTGTCCTTGAGAGGAAAAGGGAACAGCTGTTTTGGCAGCTCCCAGCTCCCTGGCAGCCAGACATTTCCTACAGAGCCTCCGCTCAACAACTGGGACATCTAGAACTGCTGCCACCTCGACATGGGGAGAAAGGGCTGCTGTGGCAATTTACCCAACACAGTCACCCTGATGACCCTACGCAGGTCTTAGGGGCTGGCGTGGTGCTGTGCTGCACGTAGAAAACATCCCAGGCTCAGGTAGAGCATCCCAAAATCTGCATGATGGGAAAGAGGCCGTGCACAGCAGCTACTGCTCATTACTCCAGATAATGGCTAGAATTAACTGAAACATTTTTGTAATACTCTTCAGGAACCTCATTCAATTTACCAATCCCTAGAAATTAATGGTATGAACTTGCATTAAATCAGTCTGTCATTAGCTTGGCTTTCTTTATGGCAACTCATTACAAGGTATTTCCTGCAAGCCAGAAGCCAAAAGAGCATCTACAGACACAAGTTAAGAAGCATTATGGTACATTAACTTCCCTACAGACCTCGCCTGTGTCTCACAGCACATGACAGTCCAGGGGTGCAAACACTGGGTGACACACTGGGGACACCATGGCTGTGGACCCACTCATAACCAGGATTTGCCCCACATCAATTAATTCACCTGGGACTTCTGAACAGGATAATGTGGCTTGGGGTTTGCTGCTCCTGCTGCTCTGTGCCCTGTTATCACAGGGACACAGAAACCATGGGAAACAAGCATTGTCCAGCAAGGGCATCCTCCCTCAAAATGTGGGTCCGGTGGGATGAGAGTCCCATTATTTCTCAGTATTGAGAGGGATGTAGGCCCAAGCAAACCCCTGCATCTACAGGCAGTCCCACTGACTTCAACAGAGATCCAGTTCAACCACTCTGAGCATGTGGGTACTAAAGATCAAGATCTTTGTTATTTGCTCTAGGGAAACAGTCCAGTCCCTGTGGAGAGCTCAGACATCAGTTCAGATGACACTGTAGAAAGCAATTGAGCTGGATTGGGCTTATGTCCTATCCATATGTTGTGTGTACATGTGCATAAACAATATTTTTTTCCAAAGAGGTATTTGCACAACATTCTAGGAAAAAGAGAAGAAAGAGTTAAACGAAATTAAGAGAAAACTAATTTGTAAGTTCCATATAGTAGATGTGGGTTTTTCCTCTGCCTTCCATAAGGAGCACACAAAGGAATTTGAACGGTTCCAGCAGCCCTTAGTAACCAGCCTACAACACAACTAAAATTGTTCAGATTTGCTTCTGAGGCTTGTAATTTTATTATTTATTATACACAGTGAAACTTCACTTACCCTAATGTCTTATCTGAAAAAAACACACTTGTTTGAAATGAGGTCATGTCCCTTGACATACATTAAGTGATGTGGAAAGCCCCCATTTATTCTAACGCCCATTTATCCATGTTAATACCATTTGAATAAAGGAAGTTTCCTAATATGTCAGACTTTTCATTTTCTTTTTTTTTTTCTAACAAAACTCAAAGTTAATTAAACCAAACTCTACAATATTTATGACTTTTTTTGTAGCTCAATGTGGTTTAGAAAGGTAATGTTAATATTGACATTAATTAACGTCAATCTTAATGTACTATTACATTAATAGGCTGGCATATCATTCAGCCTAAGGCAATGTACTGTGCTGCTCAAGCTATTTATAACAAAAAGTATTTTAAACAGCTTTGCCCCCCACTAAAAAAAAATAAAAAAAAATCAATTTATACTAAATGTTGTTGCAGAATCAGATTCATCACCGTAGGGATTAAGAAAAAACGAAAGACCAATTTAATGACAGGATTTAGTTCATTATTTATCTTCTAGCATGTAAATTATAGATTGTCATGAATTTTTCATCCTTTTGGTGCCCACTACCTAATTCATGCCAAAAACATAAGTCTGTGTTACAAAGAGCGAGCTCCCTGGCTCTGTGTACGAGAAACATCTCCTCTGCCTTTTGACAGACGATAATCTGTCAAAATGAAAAATTAATGGAGGCTCCCTTAATTCATCATCTTCTGCCTCTCTTCTATTAATGGCTTTTTTTTTCCCCCCCTCTATAACTCTGCCTGCACTGAATAGAACTGGTGGGTGGGGGGGAGAAGATAAACAGGTCAGCTGACTGTTTCAGCTTGTGCAGGGCACTATAATTCAACTGATAGATGGATGACGTGGTATTTATTGAATGCATTGAGGAATCCTGTGGTTTCCAACGCAGTCTGTGAGCATGCTGAGATAAAGCTCATACCAAATGTCTTAGCATTCTCAGCTTGGTCACAAAGACAATTACTTTGTACAAATGATCATAAAGGAGTTGCATGAACCAAGCGTGTTGTGCTACACACAGCTCAAGCCATCCATGTAGCAATCAAGAGAAGGAATAATTACAATTCAGTTTGATTACAAAATGCATGTAAAAGAAAATCAATCCCTCCCTCAAATTTACCTTTGATGAATTACTTTATGTTGCTGAACATTCCATCACCCCCAAGGTCTTAGAGCGCCAAAAAATATTTATCCAGGGCAGAAATATGCCATTCTAAATACACTTCCGAATTTCCCTACTCACTAAAATCTGAAATCAGAAGCTGCACCAAAGGCTTTCTGCTTTTCACAACTCTTCTGCTTTTGCATGTCTGATGCTCTACCATGGTTGTGACAAGATAAAGCCCAGGAAAACCATGCCTCATCACAACCAGGGGATTCTGACAGTCGCATGATGTGATTGTTGAGGACAGAGGAGCTTTATGGAAATGGATCAGCCTACAAGTGAAATGAATATTTGCTGGAAATAGCAGAGGGGATTAGAAAAACAGAAAAGCATTTCCTTTTATGAAGTGCATGCAGTGCACATCCATACATGCTTTGATAGAATCATTTTATGCTATGGAAATCCCTACTCAAACATCCATTTTTAACATTACTGCAACATTGTGGGCTAACTCCAGAGCTGCTTCACAGAAAAAAATGAAGCCTGACTCTGTGTCAAGCTGAATGGTACTTAGAATTAACTTCTGAACTAGTAACCTGCAAAGCCCAGAAGGAATTAACAACCTCTTACATATTCATTTCAACCTGCAGGACTATTTTCATTGAGAACTCACCATTCTCACAGCAGTATGAATATTGCAAACAAATTCATTTATCACAATCACTAGAATATGAGTATGACACTGAAGCCTGGCCAACATCTCCCTGATGCTAATGGAAGGATGCCCACTGAATGCGTGAGCAAGCTTTGATCCACATTTTGTGGTTTGCTCAAACCAAAACCACTTCATTTAAGTAGAGCCAGTTTAAAACTAAAGAGTCTTGGCCTGGCATGTCAGAGGCCAAACTGACAGTCCCTGTTACTGAACCATGTTTGCTACAGCTGACTGTCTTAGGCACTAAATAAGATGAAACAATATCTCCTTGCCCTGGGAAGGGGGAAATAAAAATGATTCTTCACCAGTTTTTCAAAATACTTATTTTCTTTGTGAAATGTCTTCATTATATATATTAACTTTAGGAGATCCTTCCCAAGACCGAAAATAAAATCATAAAAACCTGATAAATATTGAAAGAATTCTGATCATCCCTAATGGAAACAGAACTAACTTATCATTACCAAAGAGCTTTGCAAGTGAATTTACTCTGCCCATTCAAAAATGTCTGTGATGAAGGCACCTTCACAAGAGTGGCTGGACAATGGATCTGGTAGAAGAAACCTCAAGGATCATCAAGATCTGAAAGATGCTCTGTATCGTCCCTGCAATGAGTAGATCACCATTTCCTTAATGTGTCGTGGTACAGAAAAAAACATTTAAAAATAAATAAAATGATTGTTCTGCTTTTCTTTCCAAGTCTCAAAAACATCCAACAGCTTTGAAGCCAGGAATACTGTAACTTGGTAAAGTGAGCCCTCTCTCACCAAGTGCAAGGACACAAAAGTTTTATTGCAGCTCTCCATGCTGTACTTGGCCAAACACCTTTCTCCAGAATAGTTTACCTGCTGTTCACCTAAACTGGTTATTATTTCTTCAAAAAGCGTTGCCAACAGATAAGGTTGCACCCATGCAGCACAGCTATTTGCCTTTAAATTCTTGGTGATGGAGGATAATGCAAGGGGGAGCAACAGAATCATATTCCTACCTGCCACGTGTCATAAAAGGAGCCCCAACACCTTCTCTCGTGATCAAGTATTAAATCCTTCAGATACCTAAAAATTATTATGCTGATATGGCTGTTAAGGTCAAGGTTTAAAGTATAATGTGGATCTTAGAAGAAATTCCAGTGATTGATGTAACACATCAGACACTTACCTTGAAAAAGGTATTATTCAGCTGCCTCCAGTAGAAGATTAAAAGTGGGGGGAAAAGAAGTTGCAGAACTGGTTAAATGACGAGTGGTTGTTCTCAGTGGTCAATGTTGCAATGAAATTACTTTAAAAAATAGCTACTGATATTGAAACTTGCCTGCAACATCTTCTGGTCTCTCTAATACATGTCCTCCAGGCAGCAGTTCTCTCCTCACCTCAGTAACCTTGTTACACCAGCTGGTTTCAAATATTAGCAATTTTCAAAATCATGTCTGAAAGATGTTTTCTGTACACTCTGCATGTGAAGTTTCTGAAACTTTCTGACAATGAAACAGGCTCTATTTTCATTTGCTTGCAGCCCAAGCTACTTGCACACAAATTACTCCTTTTTTTTCTGAAATTGTATCTCATTACTTTTAATGGCTGCAAAGGGCTTGTGACCACCAAGCTTTTAAACAGCATTAAGATAATGACAACATTGAAAAGTGGGCAGAATTTTGAAGAAGACACATAAGCTATAGAAATGTGGGATGAACATGCTTCATTGAAGCCTTAGTTCACTACTGGCAACTTCCTGGGATTTTTCCATAGCCACTTCTTAGTAACTTATATCAATTTATATCAAAGCTCCACTGCTTTATGAACAGCCTATCCTCTACTTACAACAACAATATTAGATACATGGTGTAAGCACCTTCATCACAAAGCCCATTACTGAATGCTGACATTGTATAGATGATTTGCCCAAATTCTAGAGAGTTACCGTTCGGAACATTATCACTTCCACTGTAGGGCAGAAAAGAACAGACAAGGAGAAGCTATAGAAGGCCTTGATGCTGCTCTGGTGTTACCCTGGGCTCAGGATGGCAATAGGAGCACATGACCGCTTTTCTCAGCAGCCTTCCCAAGTTCACGCCCACAGAAGGTGAGAGGACAACAGAAACATCTGTTCTTTGTTGCTGTGTTTACTCCTAGTCATGACCAACCCAACCAGGAAAGCATAACAAGAGAAGAGTCAATAGGGGGGAAAAAGAATCTCCTATTCATACCACTGGAAAAATTCAGTTTCAGCTGCATAAATCCAAGTGACTGAGGCACTGAAAATAAGTCCCTAGACAACATGCTTTTCAGCAGAAAATTCACCTTTTCCAGGTACTGGATGGAATTTTAAAGAATGAACTTGAAAATAAGTGGGAGAGGCTGAGGAAAAGCCAGAGCTTTGGTATCCATAGGAAACCTGGCTCAGGTTGCTTCAGTTTAGGTTTTTGCTGCTCTAACACCATAGCATTACCAGACACATGGTTTCACATTAATATTTAGTTCCTTTGCACCACTTTTACCACAAAGTGACACAAATTCAGTTCTTAAAGCCCCTTGAGGTCTCTTCCATCTGGGCTACCTTTGTTCAGACCTTCCCCTGTCCTCTCTGGAGGTAATCCTGATTTACAGGTGTGTCAGTGAGAGCAGGATCAGGCCTTCTCCAGAGCTGGAATATAGCCATGCTGTGTCCACAAGATGATTTTACGACTGAGATGAGCTTCATTAAAACACAAACTCATGAAACTAAAAATACGAGGCACCTGATTTTAGAATAAATTACCTTCATGAAATTATGGTCTTTTCTTCGCACTGCAATATTCACAGGAAATTAATGAGGTTGTCAGATGAATTCTATGAAGATTTATGTGCTGATTAGGTGACATGTCTTAAAACAAAATAAAATAATAAAGAACCTCTTCCATGAAAAAAGCAGCACACTTAATTTGAATTCAATCTTTTATCAGATTACTTCTGTTTAGTGGCAAATAGTTCCTTTGTTTAAAAACCCTTCACAAAGGCAAAGCCTCAGGAAAACATTTTGTTAAAGTATTCTGAAAGTCAAAGTCATTTTGACAGAAATCAAACCAGAAATAATTTCTCCCTGAAGGAATCCTGCTTTATTTTAATGATGTCTGGATTGTTTCCATTTAAATAGAGTAATGGGAATTTTGCTAAAAATTTTGATTCAAACTGTCCGTTTTAACAATGATCTTTCTTGCAAGCTTAGCCAGTCATTTGTCATACATATTTTGTTCAAGTGGAGAAAACAAATATTAAAGGAAAACAATTTGACTAAAAACATCTTCCCTTCATTAAGGAGCTTTATGTTCTAATGTCTGAAAGTGAAAGTCTGCTTTAATGGCTGCTGGGAGCTGGGGATCTCTCCGTCAGACACTTACCAAGGCTTGCTTTCTGGGTAATAGAGGCTATTTATGGGGCTTTTCATGACCTTTCTTCTTGGTACTACCAACAGAGGAATACTGGAGGCATCTCTTTTGCATCCACATATCTGCTTGCTCACGGATTATTGTCTCTATTGTTTTCTTCATTTTGAAGAAAAATGTTGCATGTAATTAAAACAAGATAACAGCACAGTACTGTGTGTTCTATCACACATCTAACCAGTCCCTGCAGTCATTACACATACTAACGTACATTACACTGTGGAGACAGATATATTGAAATAAAACTCCTGGTTTTATCACCCAGTGCATTACGATGCCTGTCCCACATTCTGGAAGGTACTTCTTTGGTTAGAAAAGTACTTTTTTGGATTTAATAGTTCAAGACAGACCTTTTTAAAGCAAAAAAACCACCCTGTAATTGTTTACCCAAATCCCAGAGTCTTTCCAAGTTAAATTGAAAGCCTGTTTACTTAAACTAATCCATTTAATTTTGGATAGTGAGAACCAGACATACTCCCTTTGATTCAGTACTCGGTTCCACAAAATCCCTCTGCATAAACTCCTGATTCTGAAAACAGCTCCTCCCTTAACTTTAAAAAGAGCCATTTTGGGTGCAACAGAAGAACAACAAAAAGCCCTGCTTATGCTGGGAATTTCTAATGCAGCAGCAGTAAACCTCTAACCAGCCCCATCCTTAATCTATACAGGTGTATGCTCCAGCACTAACTAGCAGACTCCCAGACAGTCAAATTCCTGCAAGTAAACCCAGCTCCAGCCAGCTCACGTTTTTAATAACATTTTCATCACGATTTCCTTTTAAAAAAATAAGGATGTACAGTGATTTACAAAGTAATTGCTCCTGGTTTTCAAGTGTAAGAAGAAAACAGATATGGTGTGTTCCACTCCAAATCCATCCATATCACACCTCAAACAGAAAAACCTACACATTGCTATTCTCTCACAATTGCTACTAATTAATAGTCTAATGACAATAAGTTTGGACCTAAGTAATGAATGTTTGAACTGGCCCAAGGTGCCCACCCGCTACAGAACTGCAAAGGGCCAGGAGTTTGCCATGTGTCAGCACCAAGGACTTTGATTTGGAGGTGGTGTTTTTGCATAATAGCACAACCAAAGGCTGGATAAACAAGCTTTTTGAAGCAGCACCAGTGAGAACAACCTCCATTACAGCAACACCTGGTGATCTAAGCTATCAGAGCTGAGCAGCACTAGGGATAATTGCCACTATGTCCTACTGACCAGGTTTCCCCTATGGTTCCAATTTGATACAAAAGTTGAGAGCTGTATGACACTCTGAAAAATAAATAATTCAGAAGGTTATTAAGGTTGTACAGTGCTACATGTAAGAGTTTGGAGATACTACGTAACTGGTTCCTTCTCAAACCTCTGTATGGCTGTTTGTGCATATATCTGTAAATGAGAAAATAGCCTTAAATTTCAAGAAATAACTGATTACAGAATTCTATCAAGCGAGAAAGACTCCTCAAGCTGGAGTCTCAGAGACCTGGGTACACCGCACAGACTTCTACCTCTGGCTGTGATGAGATGTCTGGCAACAATAAGCAGACTGTTATCATCACCAGGGATCAAGTGTTCCAAGCAGGGAAGGTTTCACTGTCTCCCTGTGCTCTGGTTCAGTGCTTAACACCATAATTGTCTCTGCATTTGCTTCTTCCAGCTGCCAGGCTAAGTCCTGCACAGTCCCTGCAGTCTGGTGATGCAGCATGCTCAACACAAACAATTTCTGGACTGAATCCAGAGAGCTTTTATTTTATTTTCAAGTGAACATTAAGATAACCAGATGAGCATGGTTAGGCTTAACACCCTTGAAAGTACTTGCCCATATCCCTGCTGTGTCCTTGCCAGAGCCCTCCACAAGTTAATGCCAACAGATTTCACCCCAACCAAAGGTGCTGTTTCCAGTTACTTGCAGAGTGTTGCTCAGGTGGGTCAAAGGTGTAACAGCCAAATATAAACAGATTGGACACCTCTGAAGTAACTTTAAATTCTATATTTATATATATATATATATAAATAAAACATCAGGTGCTGATTTATAAGATTTGACACTCCTGGCTCTTGGCTTAAGACCCAGAGCAAATCCTGGCAATCACCTGCATTGAGTGCCCACATGGATGCCTGGCAATAGCACATCCAACCCCTCCTTGGGAAATGCTGAATAAACCACAGTGCTAACTCCCACCAGAGTAACCACAGGCTGGAGTACAGAAAGAACAGTTCTGGTCCCGTGGGTATCTGCATGTGTGGATTGCTGTGATCTCCTTTGGCTGCTCTTGCACATTAAATGGGCTTGTTGGATGGCCATGCCCATGTACAGTCCCTCAAAGGCCAAGAGCAGGAGCTACCTGGAGCCCTCAGTGACTCTGTCCCAACACACAGCCACAGAACAGGGCCAGGCCAAGGGTTTTTGTCTTGGGTTTCCAGGAAGCTGAAGACTGATCTCTGATGTTAGTGGAAATCTCTCTGCCAATTTTTAAACAAAGAGCAGACAAACCTTTCAAATTAAGTCATTTAAGTATGTAGTTCCTCAGAAGGAAAAACTAATCTCCTCCTTTACTCAGATTTCTGTCCTCTTGGATGCAGATGAACTGTTTTTTCTGAAAGTTCTCTGAAACATTTAGCCTGAAGCAAATATTTGCATAAAAACTTTTAGTTTGAATAATTAAAACCTGGCAAGTGAAAATGCCAAATGCTGGACTACCTTGAGTAAGCAGCATTACCAGCTCCTTCTGCAACAGTCTCTTGCATAACATTTTATGAAACCCTTGAAGACAGAAAAACCCTGCACTTTCTCTACTGACATCATAATAATTTTGTTTATGAGAGTGCTACAAATCTTTTGAGTAAGAGATGCCACTGGTGAAAAGCAAACAAGGACCAGAAAAGATCACAGCTCTGCTTCCCAAATATCATAATGTGGCTGCTGCACAAAATCTGCACAGAATGCCTCCGAGAAAAGCAAAAGTGCATTGTGGTTTTCAGACAGCAGTCTACAAATAGAGGCACTTTCTTTGATTTCATAAAAAAAATCATGGAAACAATTTTGTATGAAAAGTCTTGAAGTTAAGGACTTTTTTTACTAGAGCAGTGATTCTATTAAATGTGGATGTGACTTGATTTTTAAATGAACAATCAGACGTTACGTACAAGATGGATCAGAATGGTACATATACAGACAGCTCTTAATATATCAGTGGATGTTGCTATAGATTGCCTCAGTTTATTAATTAATCGATTTTAAGCCACTGACTAATCTCTTATTAAGATATATAGGAATAGCTTATTTATAGGCAATATATAAATGCATTCTTTCTGTCACCTGCAACCAAGCATTTCGTGGGTGAAATGAGTCAGAAAAAACCCCCAAACCACCAAACCAAAGAAGCTGCAAAGAAAGACAGAATAAGGGACAGGGTTTACAACCCAGGCTTCTCTCCAGAATTACAGGTTCCCTTTAAAGATGGGTTAGATAAATATCTTTCATGAAAAGCTCAAATGTCTTGCTGATCCTTCTGTAGAGAGGGGAGAATTAGTCAACCCCCTTGAGACTGCCTTTCATCAGAACTGTCTATAATGCTATGTCTGTAAAATGTTAGGGATTATCCTGGCAATAAGACTGTCTCCTGCTAGAACAAGACCTTAAAGAGAGGAATTAATGACTTGGACTAATTGGATAATAGAGCAAAGAATGGGTCATGTGCTGTATTGAGGTCAAGCTCTGGTCCTGTCTGGGCTAAGCAAGCTGGCATAGCTCTGCATTACAGCTGGCTCTTGGCTACACATACCAAGAGCTGTGGCCAGCACAGTCCTTGGTGAGTTGATCCCTCAAAGGTCATCTCCTAACACAGGTCATCTCCCAGCACAATAAACACTGGCAGCGAGGACAGGCCCTGCCTGCTGCTGGTGCACAGAGCACTGCTGGGAGATAGGCACGATGAGTTCCTGCACTCGTGGCTTACAGACATCAGCTAGCCCTTTGATGTGCTGTGACAGCATGGGAGGTGACCTTTCGCCTTGCTCGCTCCTCTCTCTCATCATCTGCTGGTTGATGCAGCAGTGCCCGAGTCCAGAGCAGGGAGGACACAGCCCTTGCACAGAGTGACAGCACTGCGGGTGCCCTGCCCTGCTGCGGGGTCATGGCCCACGGAGGGATGGGACCCCTCCACCAGCTACAGCCAGAGCTCGAGTTTGGTGTCGTGCCCCAGAGCAGGGGTGTGTTTGAGCAGGGCTCTTCAGGCCTGACCTGGCCTCAGAACCCCAGGATGTGCCCCAGCCACACGCACGTCCCTCTCAGGCTGCCTTTCTCCAAGGGTGCAATTAGCACCCAAAGTTCTGCAGGGCAGCCTCTCTCATGCTGCTCTCAGCCTTTTAAAGTTTTAGTGCAAAACTCCCTTTACTCCCTTCAAGTCCCAACCCAACCAGCCTGAGCAGAGCCTGGCCTTGAGCATCCTTGAAAGCTTAATATATTTTCCAGTTAGTCACAGACAACACCGTGGTGCTTAACTCATCACCTCAAGGTCCTTTCCAGAGCCAGGCAGTCTTTCTGCAAACATATCCATTAACATTTGACAAACTGAGCCTTATAGCAAATGTTCTGGATGGACCTCAGGAGGTGATCAAAGCGTTCCTTTATCCCAGTGCAGGCTCTGCTGGCCTTACAAACACTCAGGGAAGGACCCCAAATGATCTTTACTTCTATGCCATTATTTCTTCTGTTTTCAATCAACCAGGGCCTCGCTGGGGCTTTTTATTTCTTACAGGCACTTGATTGCATTTAGCTTCTTACTGCTTTAGTGAACTAATTTTCAATCAACTTAAAAATGAATTCCAAATGCAAGGTCCATAATTAAAAAGAAACAGTTAATCCTTTGTGACAATCTGAGTCCAAAATTATGCTTCTAAATTATTCGGACAATCATTGAGGAAAAAAAAAAATCTCTCCCAAGCCCGATTACATCAATGCTCTAAAGAAACATTTCTTCCTTAGGACTCTGATTTCCCTGGTGGCTGTGATATAAACCCTGAACTTCTTAAATGTCACTTAATTTATATGATTTTTCTGTTTACCCTTTTAAAATGACAAGTTGTTCTCTAGTATTTATGTCTGTTTGAAAATTAGATATCATGCACTTGCATTCCTGTTAGCTTAAGCTTAGTAAGCACTTACCATAAAAAGAGAAAATAAAAATATGCCTACTCTTACTTTTTCAGTTTTTTCCTTTTTTTGCTACAATATGTACCAATTTTAAACGAACTACTCCTCTAACTTTTTTACGTTTTGGTTCTTAACAGTGTAAGAAATTCAAACCAGTTATTAGTTTGCCTTTGGTGAGTGATGGAGGAAGTTATGGGCTTGCTTTTAACTCTCCATGGCTGATGAGGGTTAATTAATTTCACTCCAGAATGCGGTCCCTACTGAACTCCCCTCATGTGGCACCACCTTGGAGCAGGCAGTGGCTTGCAAACATTATAATCTTTTTAGAAGACCTTCTGACAGTAATGAAATTAAATTGACCTCTGTTGTGTCTGGTCTCTGAATTAAGATGGCAAGATTTGTAGGCAGCCAGTTTGACTGGAGAAGCACAGCCCAACTCCCCAGATCCCGCTGAATTTAAAACAATCTCTTTTTCACAGAATAATTTTACAGTCTTTCCAAAAGGCCATGCCTATTAACACAGGAAAGGCAAAACAAGTTTACCATACTAAACAGGCACATATGAAATACCTCTCTGTTTATAACCTGTGTTTGCAGTTATTTTATATCGGTGAAAAAACATGAGTCAGTCTTGAAATTAACCTAACCTGGCAAAATACTTTTGGAGCACTGTAGGGAATGCCCACATTCTAGCTGAGTCTGGGAAGATACATCAATCAGGAAGAGAATTTAGTACAACAAAACGTACAAAGATCTTGTTAATCCTACCTCAGCAGACAGGTCTTGTGTTACTGCACTGCCTGTATGCCTCTAGTAAGTTTTGAGACTAACAAAGTATTTTAGCTCAGTTTATAGGAAGGTGAAGATCTCTTGGATGGGCATTCCCAAAGATTTGGAAAAGAAGGGACTAAACATTATCAGAAAGTTCATGAATGTGCTTCTTTCTTAGGTCAGTGATCACTGCTATCGAATGTCAGGCTAAAAGAAAATGGGTTCTCCCCATCTCTACCTGCAATTTAAGTCTCAAACCAACAAAAATTCCCTCCAGTGCCAACCACTTAATTCTACTTGATTACCTGCTATATTAATATGATGATTTGCTCATTTGAACCCATTGATCTGTTGATTCAGTTTTAATTGCAACCTTGATTTGATGACTGTGTTGCTCCATTCTTAATTACCTCAGAGATACTACCTAAGATTGGCTCAGTTATATGCTGGTTTAATTTCATAGCTACTGACTTACCCTAAGTTTTTAATCCTGACGTGGGACACCAGACTGCAATACAGCTCATGAACAGAAAACTACTTGCAAGCCACTGGTGATACTTTCAAATGAGCACCCAAGTCATCCTCACGCCTCTGGAACCACTGGTAGTCCCTTCTGTTTTGTTTTTAAATAGGGGAATTAAAAGATCAGTCATAACCTCAACATCTTTGGGAATGTTTTTGGAAATTGGATGTCTGCTTTGGGATTCAGAGGAAATCCAAATTTTAGGCAAAGATTTCTGAAATCCTTGAGCAGAGATCGCAATATTAGTATTCCCTGAAAAGTAATAAATAAATAAAAATTCATTTGATGTAATTTTTCCTCATACTGAATTCTTACATGACTTTCCCTTAACAGAAAATTAAAAGTCTCCTGAAAGAAAAAGAAGAAAAAGGAAACGAAGTTTGATAAGGGACATCTGTTGAATAAAAACCTCCAAGATCACTTTTTTTGTGTAGATGCATATGAAGAGTCAAACCCCTCAAAGGGCCTAACAGGAGTCATAATTAACTTTCATTGTCTCAAAGCCCAGGGCAGAAAGAAATTGAACCAAGGGTAAGAAAAGAAAGGTCAGAGATAAAGCTCTGCATAAAATGTCACACGCTACGCAGGAACGGCATGCCCACATATTTGCCAGTTTAGTGAAAAGGCATAAATGCTCATTTCTCACCTGGTGAACATCAGAGGAAGGAGGAGAAGAACAGCACAGAATAAAGCAATGGGAAAAAAGGGCCTTTGAGAGCTCATGATGACATCCAGTATGCCTTTCACCTAAGATAGTTAAAAACCAGGATTCAGTACTAAAGTGAAAGTTTCAGACTTAGCAGCCTTCCATGAGCTATTTTGGGAACTGCAAAGGAAGAAACTCTTCCAAATTTTAAGGCAAGATCTACAGTGCAGTTACTTATTGGTGCAGCTGTGGGAGGTCCAGGCGACGCACACCTCCCTTTGCACTTGCCTCCCGTGAATAATTCAATGCCCTAGTTTGCTGGGAAACCAAGGAAACCGGAGTATCTGAAGCAGTGTACTCACACGTGAGCATCCATGTGGTGAAAAAGGGAATAAAACACTATTTCTTTGCTTCAGTAAAATTAACTCTGTGACTTTGCCTTGGCCATATTACTTGTCCTTCAGGATCCAAAGCCATTATTCAATTACAGGAGAAGAAGGTGAGATCGAAGGTACCAGCAGCTTACACATGGGCTTAACCCAGCATTGCTCAGTCTTCCTCTTTCAGAACTGCTTTGGTCTGTTCGAAGATATAGTGTGCTGCAGGAGGCAGAGCTCAGCTCCACTTGGGCACGGCAGCACCTATTTGGTGTCACCCCAATGCTGCAGCACCATGGTGTGTCTGTCTCTCTCTTCTGTGAGACACTTGGGCTCTTCAACACCCACAAAGAGCTGCCCACACATAGGCTGCCTCTCTCACGCTATTTGTACCCTGGCTGGCATTATGGGGTCTCCAGGCACTGCACTATTAACTTCAAAGTAGTTTTTTAAACTTTAAGAGTTGAGCTTGAAAACAACTCCTACACACAACATCTTTTAAAGATAGCAGTCAGTGGACCACAGAATATTGACAATTGCAGTACTCAGATAAGTAAACAAGTCTCTGTGGATTTGATAGCCCAATAAATATCCATTATTGCTCGTTGCCAGGCTATGTGCCTGAAAATGAAAATGAGGATAGAACAGTTCTTAATGGCTGATAGCAAAAATAATCGAGTCTTATCTAAATCAAACTTTATTGGCCTGGATGAATTATTTCTGGCCTCCTGTAATCAAAGCTGAAAATTCACCTGTCAGGCACAGTATGGTAAAACTCATTAGAGCCTCACCATGTGCTGTTATGAAATTGCTCCATATGGCAGTGCATGATTGTTTATTTACTGGATTCAAATATAGGCAGGTTTCAGAAATATATATATAAAAGAAATATTATTTTCAAATTCCTTTAAGGCAAAAGTGTCTATGCTGAAGCTCCAGATTTGTGTAATGGAAATATTTCACTTGTAGAAAGAATTTTGCCCTGTGCTGCAGCGAAGCTATTGATCAGGCAATTGGCAATCCTCAAGTGTGAGGACTCATTAAGGCAAAGGTATATGAATCATTTTTTAATGACATCTCTTTGCTTTCAGCAGCTTAGCATGTGTCCTGGTTTCAATGGATGCACTGTAATTTAGGCAAGCTGTCTACAGACTTCAGCCATTACTCTTACCATATGTTTTCTTCAAAAATTACCATGCACTGGGGCCTGCTCGCTGCAGTCATGGAGTGAGGTGCACTCTCTCTGCTGTATCAGCATGCTAACATTACTAGAGAAAGCAAGAGTAATGTGCTTATAAAAAGAAATTCCCAATTAGCAAGTTTAGTGCATGTGTGTTAACTTGGATTAAATACATTCCAATTATGGGCAGCTCATTATTAAAACTGCAGCCAGCTGTTTGCCAGAAATGTTCAGATCTGGTAAACAAGCTTTTCCCAGTTTCCTTGCAAAGATTCCAGGTTGTTTCCCCTTCTTATTGGTTCCCAAACAGTAAGTATGAACACAGCAGTGAACTGCTCTGCCATCTCATGTATATGTTTCAAAGCTGAAAAAATCCCAGAAAGGATGATGAGTTGGTTAAAAAACAAGGAAAATCAGAATTTAATGGCCAGAAGAGCTTGGCGGCTCAGGCACAGTCTGGGAAAGAGGCTGTTAACCACCTTCCCTGGCTAAGAACACTGTGAAAAGATTTGCATTGAAACAAGGAGGATTTCCTCCTCCTAGTTCCATATATTTTGATGGTCTCAAGTGCCTCAGTGTGCATGTCTTGATTTTATTACGCTAAACTGTTAGGCCATTCAGGCATCTCATTTGCTGGGGCCTTCCAGAGCACAGAAACATATGTGCATTTGTCTTAAACCTTAAATGTTAATTTTTTAAATAAATTGATACAAGCCCAAAGAGTTAGAAAAAGGTGAAATATGTAAGTTATGTAAGTTGCTTCCTAGTAAATCCAGAACTTCATTGCATCACCTAGAAAATACCTACTTAAAAATACAGCCCACAGTTTCTAGTTATCCCAGGATCCAGTCGTTTCAGTGGAAATTAACTACTGAAGTAGGATTTAACTGCATCTGGATGAGGAGGCTGCAAGGTGATACACACACGTGTGAGCAGTGTGCCAGGGCTTAAAAATCCCACATTACAAACAGTGGCAAAAAAAATGCCTACTTTGATGTCTATGAAGCCCAGCTTTAGTTTCTAGAAAGAGAAATTATTTCTCAGACCCAGGCCTGCAAAACCAGCCCAGCCAGGCTTAGCTGTGCCAGGAAACTGCTGCTGTCTGTTCACAGGGCTGTGATATTTCAATTATATTTGTACACTGCCAACATCTAACAAAAGGAAAGGAATAGATGCAGTTAAATAGCAGAAAATCAAACCAAACAAAAAGAACCCCCAAAAGGATTGTGCCCACATAGCATATTTGATTCAGATCCTGGTTTCAACAGACTCAGTGCCAGAGGACACACATGGCCAGCCAAGGTGGAGGGTCTCAGTGTGGTGCTCAGGTGACCTGTGACCTGCAACCATCACACCAGTCCACCAGTGCCAGCCAAAAGCAGGGAGATGCAAACCCTTAGCATCCCATTGTGGCTCTTTGCGGTTTCCTTGTCCCTACACTTGAACTGAGAGCAGTATTTAGAGAGAATTGAGCATGGCAAAGAACGAGTGGAAGCTGGATGGACTTCTGTACGGAAATCTTAAGACAGAGGCAAGTGTGGGAATTTTTAGACCTTACATGAGGAGGAAGAAACTTCAGCTGTCCCCAGGTATAATCTGAGAAAAATGCTCTTATTTCAAGCAACAGACAGGTTAAAAAGCAGGTAGGTAAGACACAGATGTAGAATCTGTCTTGAATTGTGGAATACCAATTCCTTGTTTTACTTGGACAAAATCCCCAGAATCAACCAACAAAAAACCAATCCAAGCTAATCCAAAACTAATCCAAGCTTTAGTGGTAACTAAAACAGAAGGTACATCTGAAAGACACATTTATGTCTTGTATGAATCTGTGTTATTAAGCAAAAGTACTTTCCAAAGCCAGAAGGAAGAGGGTAATGAAGGACCACAAGGAAATACCACTCATAAAATCATAGTACTTGGAGCCTTATGAAGAAAGAGAAAAATACTTGTATCAAATATGGGCCAAAGACAGAGCACTGGAAGGTTAGGGAAAAGGCAATCCTACTGTACGCAGTCACACACTTTCACACTGTCATTAGGAAATTCTGTTTAGCAGACAAAGACTTTACTGGCTCAAGGGATGCTGCTATAAAGGTTTTCAGCATTGTTTGTGCATAATCTACATATAGCATTCAACTTGGGAATGAGATATGATGTAGAAAATTGCCTTTGCAGTCCTTGAAGCCAATAATTTAGCTCTGCAACCTTAATTTATAAGGGAAAAAAGAAGGTAGTTGGAACATGAATTTGGATCACCGTCAGATTTAGGAATGAAAGTAATTAATGCTTCTGTGAAACTCCCTTGATAGTTATTTTTGGATTCAACATCTTTAAAGAAAAGTTTTAATTTAGGGGCAGAAGCTCATTATATTCTCAAAAGAATCCTGCTATACTAAATCATTCTGTCTCCAATTCATAGTCCCACAGTCCCTCTATACATACAGCTCCTCCACTGATAAAGCAGCAAATTATTTCCCCCCTTAACTATAGAAACTTTGATTTGCTCTCTGAGTTGTTCCAAATTGAGGCTGCTTGCCCTCATATTCAAGGCTCTTACTATTGCCATGGAATGGTGGTGACCAAAGCCTTTCTTTTCACATTTGCTCAATATAATCTGCCAGCTGCCACACCCCCATCTCCAAATTTCCTTACATCTCCTACCAACGAAAAGAACCTGCTCTACAACACTCCTTAACTCATCAAACCGTAATTAACTGTTGCTTCCCACTGTAGTACTTCCAAGGCATGAGGGAGGTGTTAATTCTTGGGGTGGCAGCTGGGAATTCCACCTCCCTGCTTTCTGCAGCTCCTCTCTTCATCAGTTTATTATTTTATGTGACGTTTTTCAATCATGTATTGTATGTGTTCCAGACTGTCAAATGCTCAGCCCATATTTGGTGCTATTATGATATATTAGTAATAAAAGATATGTAAGTAATAAAGAACAATAGAATTGTACTCATTGAGAAGGGATAGGGAAAGTCTTTAGTAAATTTCAGGCTGTGGGTTTATTTTTTTATTTTAACCTGTTCTTTAGTGCCCTCTGTGACTAAGTCCCAGCTGATACCAAACAATAAAATATCCTTTTGTTGTACTCCAGATTCCTGAGTCCTTCAGCTGTGCTATTGGTGTAGGAGCCTTCATCTGCACTTAGAGCTCCAGTCCCAGGGATCAGCACAGTGCCTGCTAAAGGCAGTGAGAAGGTTCTGGTTGGCCACAGGCAGCACTGAAACAGCTACTCGGACAACTAAACAGAGGACTGACTTTAGGAAAGGTTTCATCTTTTTACTTATTTTCCCTTCTACAAAAATCACCTTTCATCTTTGGTTATTTACATTCTCCAAAGCAAGTACTTATGACAGACAGCTGCAAACAAAACCCAAAGGTTTTGGAGCTGAAAAGCAAGCAGCTGTGCTCTGCCACTTCTATTGGCATGGGGACATATTTTCAGATTCTCCGTCAAACCTGTGAGTGCTGCTCAAGGTTCACACAGGGATAACTGCATTTTGAAAACTTCCAAAAGGCCAGCACAAACACTGGGGCCTTGTCCTTGCTTTTAAGCCAAGGGGACTATTTATGTGAGCAAATTTAAGCACTGAGCAAGCTTTCACAGGTTTGTGCACTGATATTATAATCACACACATGAGTAGAATCATTAATTGTCCTAATTCCTTGGCTATTTTAGTAAGAATAATGAAAGGAAAATCATATGCATACTTCAGTACTAGCTCAGTGTCTCTTCAGCTGCCACTGATAGCTCCTTTGAATTAGAAATGGTAGCCAGTGTTTGGTACTAAGGATGGCCACACCATTCTCATTGTTAGCCCTTGAAGAATGTATTACTTCAAAAAAATCCTATCTCTAAGATTTGGGGTTTGAAAAATGGCTCTCTTGGAGAAATGCCACTAAGCATTTCATTTTGCTTTTATTATTTTATTTTAAGCAAGATTTTCCACCCATTTTTTAATAGGCTGTTATAGCCTTTAACATACCATGAAATTAAATGCCTCCATTGGGGATCCATAACTTATCATAACAATAGTATTTCTAGCACTTGTTGGAACTATGAGGAAAGTTAGAAGGTGGTATAATAAGTGTAACATTTTAAAGGACTTCAGAATTGTCACTATACATTACTGAGGTCCCATAGTTAACCCATGAATTAAAAGCATATAAAAGTGATAATAGCTGAATTTCTAAAGAAATGACTGACACTTGGTGAGATTATCACTTTGCTGGAATTAACCTGTGATCTGCTGGGAACCATAAACCCCAAAGAAAAGTGGAAGCATATTAATCTCATAACTGACCCTGCTTTAAGCAGGAGGCTGGACTAGCTGACCTCCTGAGGTTCCTCCCAACCCAAATTATCTTAGGATTCTAATTACTTCTACTAATTTTTCTAGGTACCTGTAATGATACATATATTAAGTATGTTGCAAGCACAGATCACTTCTTCTTCCTTGCATAACATTACAAAGCCTCCAGTGTAAAATTAATTAAAAACTGAAAGCCAAATTCTGCCAGATGTAAACTGGGAATTAACATACACCTCGGCCTAGGGCTCAGGAGATGCACGTGGTCTGTTTTATAGAGGTGCTAAGCATTTACAGTCTCCTATGAAATGTCTTTTATTTCAACCAAGGAGGGAAGTTCTGCAATCAAACATTCCACATCTCGCAAGGGAGAAAAACTTCTGTAAGAGTATTCGCAGCTCTGTGTGCTCCAGTACCCTGCCCAGATCCAAAGCCTGGCTCGGTGTTCAATCCTTCAACACTCCAACAAAGAAATGCTCAACAAAGAGCCATTTAGGTTGGAAAAGAGCTCTAAGTTCATCAAGTCCAGCCATTAACCCAGCACTGCCAAGTCCACCTCTGAACCACATCCCCAAGTGCCACATCTACATGTTTTAAATCCCTCCAGGGATGGTGACTCCACCAGTTCCCTGAGCAGGCTGTTCCAATGCTGGACAACACTTTCATGAGCCACGTCTCATCTTTGCCATGCTGGTTTATTCTGAATTATTAAATACTCCTTCAGTTGCAAACACTTCTGTATTGTTCTTTAGTTTGAAAGTTCTTAAAGAAGGGGCTGCCATTTACTGTCTGTGTACAGCTTTCTAGTTTTCAGCACCTTAGCTGTTTTAGTCTGTTTGTTTTTACCAAGTGAGAATTTTACAACTCCTTGTGAGAGGATTAGAAAGATGCCTATCTCCTCAATGAAAGACAGAGACAAATTGCAAAGAAACATATTCACAATGACCAGAATGTGACAGAGACAAAATCTGCCGAGTTATACATTTCAGCCTGTCACTTGCAGGAGTGAGATTGCTTAAAAAAGTAAAATCATGAGCAGTGATTCCATGATTAGTTAGATTCCAACAGGGAACAGAATCATCACAGAGAACATTTCCACCAGCCTTTAAATGTCATAGGATTAACAAAATTTATTTTGACAGAAATCTCAAAATAAAAGAGAATAATTAAGGGTAGCCACAAGAGAGGCCAAGAATCTTCCTAAAATGTCTAGGGCAAATCTATTTTTACCACAAGGAATACCAAATGCTCATTAATTATCATTGCCAAAGACCCATCAACACTACTGAAACACTCATTTTCTTGATCTAAAATATAAAGCAAGATTCAAAGGAGTTTTTCTGTAATGCTGGAAAATGGGATTAGCATCAGTGACTTAATCTGAGCCCAGTCTCTGCTCACCTGGGTGTTATCCAGGGATTACTGGCACCCTTAGTCTACAGGAAGGTCTCCTGTATCTAATCTTGGTGCTCCCCCAGGAGAGCAGGAAATCCCTTCTGAAATATTTGCAGTCACTGTGACTGAAATCTTGTTCGGCATCACATTTGGGCAGCATTGGGAGGGTGAGAAAAATCACCATTTCCTCTGTGTACAGGCCCCCCTCCACTATAATGCCTGAAGTTTTCAGGCCCATCACCAAGCACAACTGGTGGCTCCATAAAATGACAGCTAGTAATTGTCAGTATGAAAAATAAGTAAAGAGTAAGAGTAAAATATTAATGCACACCCTGTTTAATTAAATGACAATACCATTTTCTTGTAATTTTTCTCTAACTCTGCTGGAAGAGTACAGTGTTGACATGATAATTTCATCAACTTCCTTGACAGTTCATGTTAAGCCATCCTCCATTACCATAGATTGATAATTGGCACTTACAAAGGCAATAAAATATCTGAGAAATTCATTAAACATGCCAAATATCTGAGAAAACCCAGTGCAATGGTAAAGTTATCAGAATCACTGTGTAAGCAGCTAAAGGGCTGTTTCCTTTATAAATTCTAAAAAAAAAAAGAAGAAAAAGTCATGACTTCCTATTATATTTTTAATGCAACGGAAGAGAAGTGGGTACTGTAAGACATATTCAAGCCTTCCTTCCATCAACTGATATTGGCAGCAATTTCAATTAAGTCAATAGAGTTACAGTATTTGGCTTTAGATCGGCTGTCCCCTCTGCTCACCTTCCTCCAGGAAACAGAGAATGGAGAGAAACTGTTATTTCTGCAGATACTCACTTAATGATCTATTCCAACAGAACCTGGCCAGAAAGCCTGATTTGGAAATGGCCAAGAGATGTGTTTTCCCTATATTGGTCATTTCACCCCTCTCAGTGTAAGTGTGCAGACCATGCAGACCCAGCCAATAAAGTGCACATGCCCTTCTCTTTAATGTACTTTGGCATTTAAATTCCCCATGGCTGATCTATCTGTGCAGTTTAAACTGCTTGAAAAAGCAAGAACACTGTTTAATTACAGTAAGTTGTTAAATATCTGAGCAAAGGAAGTTCTTGAGGGTATGCCAAGTATCTTAACCTGTCCCTCAACCCAGGCCAGGCTCAGGAAAAAGTCAGAAGCAACTAATAAGGAGTAACATCTGCTTTGTCAAAATTACTCTTGTTTGGCTTTTCACTGCTGAAAGGAGACTGGAGAATACTTATAAAAATATGCTTTTTCTAACTATACATAATAATTTTCCAAAGCCAGCTAATGTGGACAGAAGGCAGGGACAGCTCAGCACCAGAACTACCAATTTCATTTACACAAACACCCATGACTGGATCATTCCCTGGTATAATCTGCCCACAATAATACACTGAAATTCTGGACACAGAAGTGGATGTGGTACAAGACAGAGTTGTCAACTGTCTGATATACTTGATCACATTGCAATCATATATTGTAATGAGAAATAGCAGCTCAATCACAGCTCCTCAAAGTAGCAAAACCAGTGCCCACCTTTATGTGCAAATGAAATGGCAGAACCAGATCTTTTTCAACTTTCGTATGACTGAATTTTTCAGTTTCTCTTACTCTCAAATCCTAAAAAGAATAACATAAATTATCTTACCTACAATGAAGCTCACTTGTTTCTTTTGATTGAAGCTGGATACTTGGTGTATCAAATAATTCAACAGCGGATCAGAGATGAACTTCTACTGTCACTTCTACATTCCACATCTCAGAAGCTTCATATTGTGGACCAAGTTGTTTGACCTTCAGCATAATTGACTTCAAAATGGCATTCTACTCTCTGAAACCACAAAAGAACTTTTTTTTACATTTCCTAGTGTAGTTAGTTATTTTCTAAAACTGTTTAGTTTACCTAATGAAGCAGAGAAGGACATTAAACCTATTACTAAGATACATTATAGGATGCAGGTTGGATTGAATTTTTTTGAGACTATGCAAACAGACTTTTGAAAATATAAGGGAAGGGAAAAACAGCGTGTTTGATAAAGATGGCAAAAAATTTCTGTTAGGATGGTTCTTCCCTCTATTTCACCACCAGCTCTTCTCATTGATAACAGAGATGTGAGATAGAAAACACATTCCTCAGAACACTGGCCCAACGTCCACAGATTTTTGAAAATTCTCATTAAAACCTTAACTAGCCCAGGCCTCAAGGTTTATGAGCCAATAATCACAGGGCTTCCCTAAGATCTGTGGAGCATGGATGTCTCCTAGTGAAAATCCTGAGTGATAGCAACCACCCCCAGGGCCAGCTCTCACAGCATCCATCCATTTCTTCATAGGACTAGGACAATCCTCCAGGACAAAGGCACTGAAAGTGGCAGCTCCACAGCAGCCTGGGCAGAGGTAGTGTCAATTTATATGTTAAGGTGCTCTAGGACCTTGTAAAACCACAGAATATATTATTTCCATATTTCAGCTCTGACCTTACTGTACAGCTTATGCTCTATGAATAATCTCATTTCATTATTGCAAGGTTGCATTTCTGAAGGTTGGTTGTAAATTATATCTATAAATAATTTCACTACTTACTGTTTGCAAGTTGCTTTTCACTTCTATCTCTAGGAATACCTGTCCTTAGACCACCTTAATTCTGTTCCCTCACCTTTGCTATTAAACAACAAATCCAAAATATTTAGTGATGGCTACTTGAGTTTGTATCCCTTTTATGAATCACCCATTGAAATTTCTCACCTAATGACAACAGAACTTGCACACATCAACTGAACCATTAAAACACTGTTCTGGACATCACATTTTTACTCCAATGTTTCTTTTCTCAAAGTGCATTCTCTGACCATTAAGGACACAAAGGGAGAGAAAAGTTGAGGGTAGGTCAGATAACTAGATTCTAATTCTTTGTCACTCCATAAAAAAGATCTAATCAACTCCTTTGTGACTTGTCCAAATTCCATGGAAATCACTGTAGACTCCTATTGATTTGACAAACTGTGTTTCCCAGGCTTTTAGCGTTTCTAAAGGAAAATGTAATAGGCTGCCTAATTGGAGGCTTAATTAATGCCTGGATGATGCTTTATTAAAAAGAAGTGAAATTAATGCTCATGGTATCCACAATTCTCCCCACCAGCCTACTGATTCTATGCTGATTAACATCTCCTGACTGTATTATATATTTAGCATTATAGAAACCAATGAAAAGGATTCATCTCCTTTCTCCACTTTGTAGGTGCTAAGAGCTTATTATAACCACTAAACCCCAGAAAAATTTATGTTCTTATTTACAAAAGACTGCATGCTATCAAGGATGCAGATTTCTCTTCTATTTTTTTTCCCTTTTCTTTTTGACCCTGGTGGTAAAGCTGATGCTCTTTTCTTGCTGCAGCCTAAAACAAAATATCTGACTCTCAGGTGGAAAAATAATTAGTAACATGGGAAGCTGAATGAATTTTTGAGATATTGAGGAAAATGTAGTTTGAACTGTCAAGGTTTACTCACTTACCCAAAGGAACTACAAAGCAGCAAAGAAATAAAACCCTCTTAGAACTTACAGCTTTCATCAACCTATTCCCTCTGGCTGATTTTTTTCCCCAAATCTCTCTTTTCCCAGTGGTTCCTATTAGAAACACAAATAATTTTTCTCTCTGCATAGCAGCAAATGTCATGTTACTTACTTATTTTTTAAAATACTATTAAATTACTATTGTCTTTTTAATATGAGGATAGAAAAACTATGCAACCTGTACAGTCAAATACACTTCACAGAAGCACTTGCACTGTATAGCTTTTCAAAGGAAACTGAAGGTATCAGTGCTTCAGCTCCCATCTATTATGTCAAAGAGAGTTGCCCTGTGTTTGGAACCCCAACTAACATAGTTGGAAGACCTTCCAACAACAAGAAGAATAGATCTTTGCACGTGCAAAGAGAACAGTTATGCATTGGCACAGAGGGTCCTTACAGTCCCTCCCATACTCTACTGTGAACAGATTGTGAAAAAATTATGGATAGAAATTGATCCTTTGCATTACGACTACATAAGAATGAGGAAAAATCAGCATCCAGTGCCTCAGCAGGTCAGTGAGCCTTTACTTTGTACCTTTTGTTCATGATTTTTTCATACCCTCTTCAAAGACAAGAGCCCTAAGCGTATTGATGACAATGCTCAGATGGGGAACTGGAGCTCCACACCCAGTGTGAGATGTGTTGCCAGAGGGATCCCAGTAACTTGGTGGGAATGCCTGCATGACTGGAAGGCCACAATAAGTGGCTGCAAAAGGCTTCAAACTCTTTTGGGAAGATATGAATGGAAGAAGAGGAGGTGGAATTGGAACGGATGGAGGTGAGCTGAGACCATAGAAGGTTTGTCAAGTGCCTTTGGATCAAGACTAGTGGGGTCAGCACTGCAGGGGATCTCAGCTTTGGTACCTGTTACTGATCTCCTAACCAGGGTGACAAGGCTGATGAAACCTTACTCTTGGGCCACCAGAACCTGGTTCCCAGGGGTGACTGTGATTGCCCAGACATTTGTTGTGAGAACAACACAGAGGCTGCTCACAGAAACACAGCCAGGCAGGAACAGTTCCAGCTGTTGGCTGTGATACAGCCTCTCTTCCTGTCTCAAGCAGTGGAGATGAGTAGGATGGTGCCTCTCTAACTGGAGTGTCTGCTCCTTTGGGCTGGTATCTTCACTCCCACCAAAATGCCTTTCTGATGGCCAGCCTGAGTCCAGTTCCCAGCAGCAGTGCTGTTGTGCCTCTCTCCTTACAGCCTCTGACCCATTCCCTGCCCCTCTGGCCACAGGGGAATTTGCACTCATTTTTGTGTCCTTATAGCTCCACACTCCAGGCAAAGAACAGGTTATGCTGCTCTCCCTCAAGGGCTGCCTCCTCCTCTCTCCACATTTTCTTCTCTTCAGCTCACTTGCACTGTTCCTAAGGCACTGCTTACACAAGAGCACCTTCAGGGAAGCACAAGAGAGCTCACACAACAAGCTGAAGGATGTATTTTGCAAAGATAACAAACTACATTAGATTGTTTAGTAAGAACCACTAACCTGTAAACATTGGATTCATTCTTAAAGGGAAGGAATTTGCTGCAAGTCTGGGCACACTGAAAAGCACAGAAGATTCTCCAGACCAAAGTATGTGTGAATTAATTTGTAAAAACTCTAAGTTGCGTTCTCAGGAGGATTTAAGAGCCCCAATCCCTCGTTGAGCAGTGACTGTCAGAAGCCCCAGTTCCTTTGCTCATGTGCAGTGGTGACTGCTAGCTGAGCCATTCTCTTCTCCTTCACTGCTTTTCCCAGTGAATGGAAGTGTCTCTGCAAGTTCCACTCCAGTGTGAGCATGCAGGTCTCAGTGCTGTACCCAGCCCCTGCCAGACTGGGCATGGAGGCTTTGGACAATGCCAGCCTAAAACAGAACCTAAGCATGGTATTGTCACGAGTCAGAACTGTGTTTTGTATTTTCTGCTGCAAGTTAGTATTCTAGAATACACTGTTGTTTGTGTCAATGATATTGGTAATTCTGATTCACAGATGTGCTTTCCATGAAACACTAAGGTCATTGCTCTTCGAGAAGAAAAAGTGAATTAAAATGCTGTGCAATAGATAGAAAGAATGGGGTGATTTCACCTGCTAAAATCCCACCTACTTCAGCCAAGGACATTAAAAGCACTTGAAAAATTGTGCCAGCAATAACCTCCCATTGAAAGATGTTGTTCTGAAGTTTGTATAGAACCTTAGTAAGCAGGAAAATGGCTCCATGGATGTGGGAAGTCTTCATCTTCACTGCCCAGTTATTGAAAAGTAAAGAAGTCTAAAGCCACAAACTCCAAAAAGTGAAAGTCTACAGGAAGGATGAGAAGGAAACTTGTCATGGAGAGATTGCAGATAGTCTTCCTACCAGAAAATTGTTGGGAAAGTAATTACAGAGAGATCCAGGTCTTGGCAGATAGCAGAACAGCTTTAATGGGAAAGTCATGAGGGAACTTCTCGGCACCATGATAAGCACCAATTCTTTTCAGGGCACCAGCAGTGGAAAGTTTAAATGACATTCCCTAATTACTTACTTCTATACTAAAAGACGTTATTAGAGAAAGAAGAGGGCATGGAAAGCACCAAGGCAAACCAGCAAGTTATTCAGAGTGCAAACTCCATACTGTGCATAGAAGAGAAATGGGGGAAACACATTTAAGAACAAACTTACTCAAAAGCCATTAGAACAGCCAATCACTGCTAAATTGTGTAGAGGAGGAAATATGCCCTAGAGGGAGTGCAAACCAGAAGATTGACTTCTTCAAATTCACAGCTGTGGTGGAGCAATCAAATAGTCCGGATGCCAACGTCTCCCTCAGAGACAAGACAACCTGGGGCCATATGACCTCAACCTTTGATATGCACAAGGAGAATTTAATGAGAGATTTACTATTGGAACTGATGTCTTGAAGTGACAAATTGCAAGCTTTGCTGACCTCTCACAGAGGGGAAGTTTCAAACTTTCATCAGCAAAATTGAGCAACTGAGATGGGCATGGAAACTGAGACATGCAAGGAAAGGAAAACTGACTCTAAGCAGAACATTTACATCACTGATAAAAGCAGCTTAATTCCACATTCCTGCCAAAAGTGAAATGGCAGTGAAGGAACACAAAATATACCATAAAACTATCAACACACGATTGAGATGAAATCTTGGCTGGGTAAATCCATTTGCCTTCCCCCAAATCAACACTGCTTGAGAAGAGGTGTTGTGTTCATTCAGTAATTGCTAGGTTTCTAGGTAGAACCAGGAGGGACCCAAGTGTTCACAATCACAAGAAATTAAATTAGATTAAACTCTCCCAAGCTGTCATAGCTTCCAAAAAGGCTTACTTTGGATTTTGGCTACAGGATAAAGCACAGGCACAGCAAAAAACAGAGAGCTTATCTTTAAGAGCTTGTATCTTTGTAATTGCCAGAATGTTAGCTGTGGGAGATTGCAGTACTAAAAACAAGTCAGTTAATATTTCCAAGTGCCAGAGATTTTACCCAGATTTCTGACACCATATCTCATGCAGTTAATAAGTTTCATGCTGATTATTAAACCAAACAATACAGAATATCATGCTGTTGGCAAAAAAACCCATTATCATTAATAAGATTATATATTTGCCTCTAAAAAGGAAGAAACAGCTCCGAGCAATTGATCTGTGCCTTCAGAAGACTAATAATGTGAAAAGTCAGGTGATTTGTGCCATCAGCCTCTGTTCTGTGTCCTATTCTAGCAACAAAAGAACATTTCTGACAATTAAAACTCCCTACAGATGTAGAAAATGTTAACTTCTGGAAGTTTTTTTGCAAGATCAGAGCATGGTATATGAAACAGTGTCCCTTACAGCCATCATCTTTGGCAGCTTCAGAACAGAAAGTAACAGAGAGTCCAAAGCAATGATTTGGGGTGTTCTGCTGGAGGCAGAGTTTTTCTAAACAAGCTGAATCTCTGGGTGCCAAGAACCAAGCCTCCCTGGAATGTCAAGTTGGGTACCTGAAGGCAGAGACACCCAAAGTCACTGGTAATGCTTTAAAAGCGTAGGCTTAATTCCCGACACCCACACAATCTCTCGCTCTCAAAAAAGCCCACACTGGCAAATTGAGAATAAATCACTCCTCACAGAAAGTCTTAAATGACAGGATTTGGCTGCAGTGCCTACAATTCTTCACTGAAATGTTACATCATGTCATTTTTTATTGTCCTGTGTGCATGCAAATGTGTACAAGATTAGTGCGGTTGCTGCAGATGGGGAGATGAACAACTGCTGTTCCTAAGCTTGCATCCTTTAAAAAAAATCATTGATATAATGAAATCTAATTAAGAGCAAGGGGGTTTTTATTTTATTTTAGGAAAAGGAGAAGAAGCAACACTCAGAAAAATCATGTACCAAAAGAGAAACCATTTAGAAAAAGAAACCCTTTTCAGTGTCGTCATAACAGCGAAGTTTCAAGAAAGGAGAACATATCAGTAGCAGAATTAATTAAAAGATCTCACAGTGAAATCCAGAAACAAAAACCTAGAGGAAAAGCAGACTTCAGGGTTCTGAGTATACCCTCAAGCTGAGACCAACAGGGTTAACAATCAATACTCTTTAGGCATGTTAAAGCTTCACCTTCTAGCTAAAAGAAATCCAATGGTGGCTCCTCTATTTGTGTGTGGAATTTTGACAGCAGAGCAGATATATCTTCATCAGCACTTTGTGTCTGCCTGCCCCCTCACTTCAGTTCTTATTGTCATTTTGTAATATATTAATGATCCAAATCATCGAGTGATTCCAGTTAGGCTGCAAGAGGTTCTGTGAAGTAGGCAGCACTCCTTATAATGATAGATTGCAGGAATAATGGCCTCTTTACTGAAAGCAAAACATCAGAAAACTGGCTCAAAAATGGCAGAAGAGGAGGGACTGAAGATAGCAAGTGCTTCATTAGCAAAAATGGAGTCAACTATTCAAGAGAGCAACATCATTTTGTACTCACTTCTGCAAGGCTACCTGTATATTAAAGATAGATGATGCTTATGCAGGCATAAAACATCAGACACTTGGGAAAGTAAAGGTATAAGGAAAGATTATCAAGCAAGAGATGGACATAAATGATCCTAAAAGTCAACTCTTCAGAGTTTTTCCATACAGAAGAAAAATACAAAGTACTTTTCTTTCATTGTAACTCCTAAACACAAAGAAATTGCAGGAAGCACTTAGACTGTGGTGGTGTTTGCCTCTGTCCTGACCCAATGCAGGGATATGACAACTGAGAGCTTCTTACCCACCTCTTTGATGGGGTCCCTCATGTTCAAATGGGTTAACAACTCCCCTGGGTTTGACACACCTTGAACAGTCTGAAACTGGCATTAAGTAAAAATAGCATCATGCACAGTTCGATTAAAACAAACAGTGCTTTTCTCCTTCCTCTCCCATTCTCCCTCCATTTTATTTCATTGGACTTGCTGCAGAATGGACTGAATCTTATTCCTTTCAACTGCCCTGAATAGCTCTTTAATTGCTTTCTGCTACTCCAATTAGTAAATGCAACACAGTGGGCATTATTATATTTCCAGGTGCTCTACAGATTTTCTGACAATAAACTAGACTGATGAAAACCATGGATGCACAAACAATCTGTAAACTTTAAAGCTTCCATTCATTAGGCTGAGTAAGAAAAATAGCATTAATATGGATGTCCTTCAACTTTCCCCATTAATAGCCGGTCTTATTTCACAGGTGCCTTTTTAATCTCTCCTGAATTCCTCTAGAATCTAATGAATACATGTAACAATAACAGCAATTCAGAATTTAATCCTGATTCTAGTCTGTCTTAAATTAGACCTTAGTCATTAAGAGATTACAGGATAGTGAATGATAGTTAATCAATGTGTTTAATTTGGCCCCATTATTTATTTGATACAGTTTCTCACATAGTGGTTATAAATCTCTTTTCCCCCCAAGCTTGGCCACCAGAAGCAATCCCGAACTATTGAGCGAAAAAATATTAGATTTGACGATCCTCTTAAGTGCAGGTTAAATTATAATTAATCTCCCTGTGTGTCCTCAAACCTTTCAGACCAATGCATATATGCACATATGTAATTCATACATAGCCAAACACTTCAGGTAAGATTTATTGTGTTTTATTTTTTGTCTCTGTTAACTCTTAGCACTATCAGTCAAGATTTCCCAGCACTTACCACAGCATTAGCCCTAAGCATCGGGAAATCACATTTCTTGGTGCCAAGGGTTTAAAAAGATTCTAATTCAGCTATTAAACTGGAGGCAGCGTGTGCCAGCCCCACAGCACATTCACCCATTAATTCTGTCCCCTGGAAAAAGCCAGTGCCTCTTGCACCAGGCTGATAAAATGAGGAACCACACTGATTATGTCTGTGGCAGCTATTCTTGACCCAACCAACAGTGACAGTCATCAAGCTGCAGTACCTAGAGCGCTGCAAGCTGTGCGAGCTAACCCAAGACATCATTAATTCTAAACACCACAGCTTTAGTCCACATGCTGGAGTTCAGAGAAGCTTAAAAACAAATCCCTTTGGTGGGCTGAAATTCTGTATGCTGCTCATAATCACTTCACTGGCAGTGTTTGGAACTTATTTCTCTGGCTGGACAGGTCAGATGTGAGAATCAAAGTGCCAGTGTCTTTCACTGGATTGCTCAAAACTGGACCTCAGATTCAATTAATAATGTCAGATGGACAGAGATCAAATGGATTGAGAGACTAGCTGTTTATTATTATTTTTTTTTTTGTAATAACTTTTAACACAATAGGATGGAGGAAACAAAGTAGCTGTGCATGGTGTAGACTGGGTGATTTGTCCAGCCAGGATCTGAAAGTATACAAGTGTTCAGTACAGGAAAAAAGTATAGGAAAAAACTAAAACAGTATTGAAAGAGCCCTTGATACCTATTCCTGTAAGCCTTCGGGGAGACACTGTCTAATCAGAGGGGTCTTGGGATCTGAATTTCTGGGAAGTTGCTGTATGAGACAGAATCAAGGAGGTGTCCCATGGGATTACTATAAATTAAGCATACACTGGCGTTTAATGAAGGATTTTTTCCCTCAAAGAGTTGATATACCTTATGCAGTTGTGTGCATTGTGTGGCTTACTCTTAGCTGGGAAATTATGGCTTACAACATTGTCATGGAAATGACACCCAAGTAAGACTTTCTCTCCTGCTCTCTGAGCCTGGGAGGCAGAGTTCCAGCATCAGGGGCAGGGAAAGATGGGAGGGGAATCAACCCGAGGCCAGTGGCTTGGCTTTCTTCTCCTTTGTGTCAAGGAGGCAAGGATTTGGCTGTATAATTATCACACAGGTGATACCAAAGCCTTTCCGTGAGGACAAAAAGCTTGGCTTGGCACATTGGTATCTTCTCTTCTCATGTAGCTTCTTTACAACTATTTCCATTGTCAAGTCTTATCATAGACCCAAAGCACTCAGAAGATGGGGGATATCTGTACAGCCCTCCCAGAAGCCAAGAGTATTTTAGAAAAAAAACGTACTGTTTTACCCCCAAAACTCTCTTTTGTTCCTCTCTGCTCATATGCAAAAAACCCACAAAAACTGAAAAGAAACAAACAAACAAAACACAAAAACTAAAACCCCAGACAGAAACACATCCATTTTTTTCACGGAGGTGAGTATCCAAGTGATATCTCAGAAAGTATTTACACACTTCCCCCAGTTTGTATTTCTAAAGACAGGCACCAAACATGCTAAAGCCAGTGGCTGCGTCCTGCACAGAGGAAGACCACAAAATGTTCATGAGTAATTTCACATCTCCATCTTCCCTTTCAGGCATAAAGAAAGGAACCAGACCTTCAGTAAAGCTCAGGATGTGTAATTTGACAGACTGTCCTGAAATGTTGGCAATACATATGAGCTAAACAGTCTTAAGATCCCATGGTAACATTTCAGTCCATCCACGGCCTCTTGGGTACCCCACCAGCTTCATCTCTGACTTTTTACTACAACAAATATATTCTGAACTCTTTCAAAAATCTGGCTGATTGGGCTGGGAATAGAACCAAGAATTTAATACAGAAGCATCTTAGTCAGACAAATCCTTTCAAAAATTGCAACCAATAACCATTGTTATGTTGTTTTTTCCCCAAAGTATTTTAGGTTGTTTTCCTGCAGCAGGTATTTTAGTTTTGGATAGTGTTGAAATTATATTCAGATTTTTGTTGATTTTTCAAAATGGAAGAACTTGTGTTGCCTTTGCAATGTAATTCCATGCTGTGTTACTGTCACAATTTCTGCATTCTTATTTATTTGTCCACAGCAGCAGGGCTAAGAAATTTTTGCTTGCTCACTCTCCTTTTAAGAAATTTTACTAGTTAATAAATAAAGCTTAGCCTTGTTCCAGGGGTCCATCCCGCAATAGTTACTATTCTCTTTCTGACTCAAAGACTAGCTGCAATGAAAACAATGCCCTCTCGTTCCTCCTAGCACTTAAAAAGGTTTATAGATCTCCAGCCTCCTACAACTCAGCAGAAAACTGCTCGCACTTGACAGTCTTCAGAAATCAGCATTGTTTCCACCCTCACTAAAGCTGTCAGCCACACAAGGTCAGGAAATGAGGAGAGCTGATGTCACCTGAATCATTACTACCTCTGCTTAGACCTCTCCCCACACTCCTCTCTCCCAGAGAAAGCCGGAATACCCAAGAGGAAAGACTTTGAAGTCTTTTAAAACTGTCATAAAATAGTTTCTGGAGACTGTTTGGAGAACTACAAAGAACTCGAACCCTTCAAAATAGCAAACTCATGAATAGTTTCTTGCCACAGTTGTCAAACTGCAACAGTGTTTTGCAGGGGGCTCATGAATATGAGCACCTCTGCAGTAGCCTCTAAGAGGTGTTTTTATTTTCCAGATGCAATTTTACAAGGATAGCAATAATAAATCTTTCAAAACTATCTAGACTCCATCATCTAGTCCTGCTAATTAAAAATCACCATGTAGATCTGCAAGACAGCTCGGATGAAACAGTTTCCTCACTGAATGCCATGGTATGTGCTCTTATAAACAATCAATGTCCATAGGAGAGGAGGAGGAAGATAAATTCCGTCACATGCTTTGAGACAGAAACATTGTTTCTGTTCTGTTTTAAAAATCATAAAAGCTGTGCATGACAGAATTGCAAATTCAAAAGGCATTTAGTGAGCTAAGGGGCTTTCTCCAGTGCCTGTAGGGACTTGAAATGACCCCATGGACAGTAATCATAGTTCCAGGACCATGAGGCAGCTGTAATTAAATAGAAACATGCACACTGCATGCCACTGTACACCACAAACTATACAAAATTCAGTTATAGGTCATATCTATAAAATCAGACACAGATACATGATGTGTGTATGTATTACACTTGTCCCCATCTCACCAGCAGCACCAGAAATCCCAGTCTTACCCTCACTAAGACTTCCCATCCCCAGGTTAGAAGCCTAAACATGAGGAGGACACTGCCTTTCTGTTCACGGCCAGAAGTGGTGTGGCTGCTGGGAGTCCATTTGCTGTGTGTGGTTCCTGTGGCATCAGCAAACACAGACCACCCCAAGGGGCTGGTGGGAGTCTCTGGGGCTCCACTGCCCCCGGCTCAGCCCGAGCAGCCCTTTGCAGGCAGAGGAGAGCTCCTCGTGCCTGAGCTGCACGTGGGCTGGCCACCAGCCAGCTCCAAACAGGGAGCTCTCTGGCTCTGGGAAGGTGGTGCCAAGGCTGAGCTGATCCAGATGAGGCTTTTCCCAGCAAGGCCTGTTGGGTTGGGTTTAGAGTCACGCGAAGTGTGCTAACACACAGAACTCGTACCAAACATCTGGTCTCATCTGGCATCCCTGAAATCTACACAACTTTTCTATTAACTTTACTTTGCCAAACCAAATCCATATTGATTAAAACCCTCCCTTCATTCAACAGGAGTTTTTGAACTGATTTCAGCTGTGATAGGTTTAAAAAAGCCATGTATTTTCTTTTGCCAGCTACACTGCTCCCCTCCCTGCTCTAAGCACAGTGCTTTGCAATGCAGCATTCACCCCTTTGTTAATGATAACGTTAAAAAACAATCAATGGCTCAATTAACAATCAGGAATGGAGCTTCCAGGCAACAAGCACCATGATCAATAACTTATGTTCAGTGAAATTAAAGGTACTTGTTAAGTCAAGTGTTAAAAGCTGCACACACTTAATATGGGAATATCAGTCACGAACAGTTTGGCAGTTTAACTTGAGAAAATCAGTAAGTACAAAGTTCCCATACTATGTTCCACACCAATGAGTAACTAATGAAGCATAAATATTCACACAAATTCATTTATGTAATAAATTCTCAAATCCCCCAATACGCAGCAGTAGTGCTGAGTCGACATAAGCTTTCATTTTTGTTAGGAGGTACACTCCTAAAATATGAATCCAAAATGAAGTTGGCAAAACCACACTCAAAGCTTGCACAAAAGTAGATCCCAGTGGTTTGCAGTGACATCAGTTCACGATGGCCTGGCTGCTGCCAAATGACAAACATTCCCATCAGCAAACCGGGACGTGCTATGATTCCTTCCAATAAATTTCTCCAAGGCCACCCAAACATCCTCAAGTGAAATAAAATGCATCCATCTTATGGGACAGGTGGAAGCAAGGATTCACATAGCACAGGATAAGTGACATGAAAACGTTTGGAAGAGTTATGAACATGCACTGTGATATCAAAATCAAGAAACCTGTATAGATACAATCTGACTTATCCTGTTCCTGTTTTCCTCCCACATCTCATAAGATGGCGGTTTAGGGGAAGGTTTTTCAAAGGCACAAAGGACAGCGAGATGCTCAACTCTCAGTGGAAGCCTGGGTAAATCAGATGTCTCATTCTCATTTATGCAATCTAAAATCTCCCACTTAACTTTTATACATCTGCTCTCAATAGAGCTTTTCTTTGAGAAGAGAACATTTAGAGCAATGTCAAGACTGACTCCTACATCAAGCTTGTGACAAAATTCATCTCATGGTCAATAGCCTTGTTTTTAGAGCTCCACTGATAACAGAGATGATTTAGCAGCACACTCCTACTCTGGGAATAACCAAACTGAAGGCTGCTCTTCCGATTATACTGAACTGCTTCTACTCAAAGTAGGGAATATGCAGAGGATATTTCATCCTTGTTCAAAACTTCTAAAAATAAATAAAATTAATGAAGAGAAATCCTTGCATGCCTCATTTTGCATATCAAGGACTCTCTCTTACTGCAATCTGGTATATACCATACCCTTTACCAAAGAGCACAGAAATCTTGCAAGGCCTGAATTCCTCAAGCAGTAATAGAGAATATGGGGGGTGGCAGGATAATTCTCCTCATTTAATGAGCTGCCCCTTTCTTCAGTGTATTAGAATCACATCCTGGGCATTGCTGACTGCACTTTGATGGGTACCTAATCAAGGAAAATCAATCATCTGAAATTGCATAGACAGCATTTCATCTCTATCAAGAATCATCTTCCTACAGAGCTCCATTAATCTCTTCATCATTGTTTAACTCAAAAAGAAACTTCTGTTGTAAAAAAGATCAGACTTCAGTTTTAAATTATAATTAAAGCTGTACAGTGCTCACTTCAAGGAAGCAACTAAAGATACGGTAAGTATTTGGTTTTTCAGGGCAATCTTCCCATGCAGAATTAACCAATGCACCTTGACTACATGCAGGAGGATGAGCAGCTGATAAATTTGAGAGTGAATAACCCTGTTTGCTAATAGAACACCTTACGCTTTGATCTCACACATTCTCAGCCCTCATGTCGAAGCCTCCTGTCTTGAGGGAATCAGAAGCCCAGCCCTAACTGTTCCCAGGCCAGGTTGAGAGGCATATCCATGGCAATGCGGTGGGAAGTTTCTTTTCCACAAGCTACAGACAAATGTTAGGGTATGGAGCAAAGATTTCTGCTTCTGGAAATACAGCTCTTTCATACCTGACTCCCAAGCAGGTCCTTATAGTCAAGCCTCTATTGCAGGAACACCCTGAGCCCCTATTGCACCCTATTCTATTGCCCTGGCTGCTTTACTCCAAATTCCAAAATCTCGAGTGCTCTCCCTCACCTTCCCCATCAGCATCAGGGGACATTTCCCAACGTGGGTGTGGTGTGCCACGCTATGAACAGGGTGAAAAAGGCATAGCTGGGCACTAAAAAGTGCATCTGTGCTGAGTGATGTGGTGTTGGTGCTTGCTCCAGAAGGAAGGGTGAGAGTGCTGTCCCTGAGGATATCCTGATGTGCTTGAATAGAGAAAGTGTTTGGAAAGCAGGTAGCAAAAGACGCAGAAAACAGCATAGCTAGGGCAGCAGTAAAGACTGGCTGAGCAGCAGGAAACCTGCTGGCAGCAGGGAATAAAACCTCAGCTCATGGTTCTCATAATCCAGCATGAATCCTTGCTGCTGCCCAGTGGCAGGGCAGGCTGCACTGCGGCCCCTCACCAAAGCTACCCCTCCTTGCCATTGCACCCAGCTTGGCCTCTATGTCACAGGAAATTAGCCAGACAAAAGAACACCCTCCAAAAATTAGGATCCCTTAATTAACCTAGTGGAGAGAAGTATTTTCTGTTTTTCCACTCCAAATTAACACACCCACAGAAATGTTGCCTGCAGTGAAGATTTGCTTGGGTATGGTCTATCACCCACAGGGCCAGTTCTGACTGCAGCAGCTCTGGAAAGACAGTATATCACACAGAAGGAGAAAAACCAGCCTTGTGATGCAAAGCCAGCAGTGGGTTCAGCTGTTGTTTGCATTTGGAAGCAGCATTGATGCTTCCTGTCATGCCTCTTCTGCTAACAATGGCACTGCAGCTGGAGTTATTACCTGCCCTCCCTATTTTGGGGACGATATGTGAGCTGCATGACTCTCCACACTAAATATTTAAAACAAAGCTAAAGCACTGAACAAACAAACAAAACCACTATGAAAGAAGTGAAACTCAAGTCACAGGAGCAGGATCTGACAGTATCTTCTGCCCTTAACTCCTTCATAGCACCTTCCTTTAGAACCTGGAACCAATACAAGGTTGTTGGACATTAATATACCTGACAGTGAGCTGCAGAGGTCAAAAAAATAAGCAATTTTGGGATACAAAGAGCTGTCTTGAGCAAATCCTGGTGGAGTCTTGTTGATTTGGTTCAACCACAACTACTTGACTGCACACAGAAATAAATTCAACCAGGTTCTGTACCCAGGGCTATGTAGGTCAGGATCACCACAACAGTTTTATCTAAGCTTAAAACTCCTAATCATACCAAGTCAGTGCTTATAAACACCGGGAAGCAAATAACAAAGTGCCTTCTCAATCCCCTACTACAATAAGCAACAAAGGTAGGCTAGACACAGCTTTTGTATATCAAGATATCAACAGGATCTGTGACTCAGAGCTATAACACTAATTTGACAGCACGTTTCAGTACTCAGCATTTGTTCATGTAGACTGCAATATCTGCACCAAAATTTTTCATGCTTTTCTAGGTCTGATAAACTTCCTGGGAACAAATCCCTAAAACGAACTCTTCCACAAAGGCAAGTGAAAGGTCATTTCATGCCCAGAGCATTTCAAGTTCCTCCAAATTGTACTTTGGAAAGATTTCTTAAAATTGTTACTGCTTAACTTACAAGTCCTTGGGAAACTGTGGTCTCCTTCTCCTCCTGTGTGTGTGGCTCCAGCAAGCAAAAATGTTACTCATGTTTTATGCATTCATTTCCATGTTTCTCCCAGGAAATCTGAGGCAAAGCTAGCAGATGAAACTAGGGCAGTATCAAACCTTTCTATGGTGTGTTGCAGTGCCTGCCTTTCAAACAGCAGAAGCAATTTCAGTTTTCAGAATCACAGCTGCTCTTTGGGCTTGTCAACACAAGATGGCATATACTTTACACACATCTGACAAGCATGATGGATATTGGAAAGCAAGAATGATTTTTTTGTACATTAGTTTCATGCTGCCCCCTCACAAAACAATCTTGCTGGTATTGTATTATTTGTGCTCTGTTAGAAACTGGAAAACCAAATTATCAAAATGCATTTAAAAGCCAGGGAAGACCCAAACTCAAGCAGGTCCTTTTTTTTTTTTTTTTTTGGCAGGGATTTTTCCCTTTGCAGGACAGTCCTGGGCTGTTCCCAAAACAACCTCCTTCACATACCCTGAGAGTGAGCAAACATCGTTCTTGGCAAACCCCTAATGTCACAGAAACAAATCAGGATGGCAGTGAAGAAAATTGGGACCCAAGTGTAGGAGCCATAAATCTGTCCCATCCTGATTGAACGAGTTGTGCCCTGAAGGATTGCAGAGTGCTGAATGGCTTTGCCTTGTCAACCCTCCAGTGCAGGCTGAGGTGGGGGGAGGGTTATGGAGGGAGGGTACAGGTGAGCCCTGCTAAGGGTCTGGCAGAGAAAGGAGGTGAAAACTCTGAGCTTGGACTGGACTAGCTGAGAAGACTGCAGTCCAAGCAATTGGACTGACGGGTATGTTATTCAATTTGATATACTTCAAGTTGTTGGGGTTTTTTTAACACTTAAGGATGCAAATGTGCTATGGAAAGGCCTAAAGAAGGAAAGGAGAATAATTTATTTTCACTGGCAGAGTTAAGCAGAACTGGCTAAACACTGAAGTCTCTAGAAAGACAATGTGGCAATGCAGCTGTGAGTTAAAACAACAGCTTAATTTTTTTACTAAAGAAGAGGTATTGTTTATTTTAAGCTACTGTTCAGTAACTGATGGTCCCCAGAATGACAAAACTGCTTAATAACAAAGAGCTTCTAGGATATCTCCTGAAATATTTAGTGAGGAATGCATGTAGAGTGTGGATATCTGTTCTGGCGTGGGTAGTCAGAGCTGATCATTTATTTATTTAGAGAGAAGAGTGGGAAAAGCAATTTGGATCTGTAAGAGAGAATGAGACTTAGGCTTGAAAACTCTTGAATCACTTTGGAAAATAAGGTTTAAGTATCTGTAATCACATAAGGCAAAGACAGCCACTTGTGCAGCCCTGGTGTTTCCAAAGTTGGTGGCAACTGCCTGTGCGAGCACTCCCAGAGTCTCTTCGGGCAAAGTCAGGCATCTTATTCTAAACTTTTTTCTTAAGTGGCTCAACCTAATCCAGCCTGGCAATCTGTTATGGTGGCATAGCTAATAGGGATTGTAACAAACAGCAGGGGGTTGTAACATCTTAAACAAATGCATCTGTTCCCAAACTGTATTTGATGTGATATTCTCAGGTTGAAAAATTGATCTTGCATTCTTACTTTGCATGGGTTATGACTTTCAGGGTTGATATTCTGTGCTCTGTGAAGCCTTTTTGAGTGATTCTGGGCTGCTTGGATTCTTCTTTTTCCATAAAAATAAAGAAGAATCCAGGAGATACTATTTTTACAAGTTTAAGGAAGTTACCACTCTCACAATTTGAAACATTAAGTGGAACTCAGCAAGTTAGTACTGTTTAAAAGATTCCTAAAGGAAAATACCTCTGTAAGCATCAAAAACAAGCTTGTTTTCGTTACAGGTAAAAGGAATTTTGCCAACTTAACTGAGAAAAGGAAGTAGATTTTAGAAAAATCAGAAGTATTATCAGTGTCTCAGGTATTCCAACTTCTGTGTAATAACTTGCATGTCTAATGGAGAGCAGAACTAGCTGGACAAATACCTCTGAAAGATTAGAGATGTTATATCAGATTTATTGACCCTCCAAAAGTGAGACAATTCCTGGGAGCAGCTGAATTTTCATCAATCCCACTGAAGTTCACAGAAGATTTTTCCTACCAGCTCACTCTCTCACTGCATGTCTCCCCCACACATCTGTGGAGAATAAATCCAAGCTGGGCACCCTTTGAGCTTCCAGGAGCTGAATTTCTTCACTTCCAGAAAGCCAGGTGTTCTTGAAATCAGCTATAGCTAACTATGTCCTGTATAGCTACTGCAGATGAAGTTGGTGCAGTAGTCAATCAGTTACAGCCAAAGGGAATCTCAAAGCCCTCAAACCCAAAGAAAGCAAAGTCTTAGAGATCTGAAGCTGGTGCTCCTCAGGATTTCTAGTCTCCCAGAATGTTTACCAGAGAGAGAGAGGTTTCTTGGTCTTTCTGGTAATACTGCAGAGAATCACAGGCACGTGGGACTTTGTTCCCCAAGAAGTGCCGTGACTGACCACAACGTTGTTGGTGTGACACATTAGTGCCAAGTTCAATATGCTTATGCTTGGAGATGAATTGAATAAACACCAGTATTTAACAGTCATATGATACAATATTCCTGTTAATCTCTGCTTATCAACATCAATGCTTTCTGGTGGACTGAGCACTGAGTTCCACCTGGAGCCCCCACCACCCATGTTCTCCTGATGCCTGCTGTAGCAGGTGCATGAAGGGGATGCAGGAGAGGGCTTCTCTACCAGCATCTCGTGAAGACCTCTTGGGCTGTACAAATTCTCTTCCTAGGTTAAAAGGAATTAATTGTCTTGGATCATTCAACATTAGCAGGGTCGATTTGCTCAACACAAGGCAATTACTGGGCATAATAACAGTTCTGCAGCCAGCCCAGTGCCTCATTTTCTGCTCTTAGCTCAGTGAGTCTCATCTCCCCAACGTACATGATTACTACAATGAGACGAAGCTTCAGAAAGCAAAAGCCTGTGTTTTGAAAGGACAACATGAAGAAGCATCTTTGTACAGTTTCTGCCTTGCTCATGGAAACCACAGCCGTGTGAAGTACCTGCCAAAGCTTGAGCGCTGTGAAGGTGGGGCTGGGATGAAAGTGCAACAGAGATGAGCATTAAAACATTTGAAATGAAAAGATCATCTTCCTCACTTTGGCTGCTTTTTTGTTTTTACTTTCTTCTCTACTCTCCTTCAACCAAAGATGTGGAAACTTATTTCAGATAGGCATTTCTAGTTATTTTGTTATCAAAAAGACACTGAATGCTGTGAATTCTTGTTTACTCTCATAAATTTTTAACTTGACATATATGCAATTTTCTTGTTTTGAACAGTGGAACAGAATAAAAGATCTGAAAGGATGAGTATGCACACAAGGAGAAAGAGTGGACAGGCAGGAAGAACCCTGCAGGCCACAGGACTCTTTCACTGAGCAAAGAGATATTGTCTTTGAAAAGCAGGTCTTACACCATGATATTTTTATGTCACTTTGGCAGCATAAAGGGTTCTCAACACAAAGAATTGGACTTCTGAGAACAAATCCTACAGAAGGAGTGCCAGTAATTGATGTAACAGTGCCTGAAGTCTCCTCCAGCTTTGCAGCCCGTACAGGAGCTGGATTAAAATGAGATCTGAATATACTGAGCTATGGCTTTTCTTCTTACCCCTGTAGTGAAATTACAGTAAAGCAGCAAACACACATGACAAAGCACTGAGAGATCACAGTAGAAAAAAAGTCTGTGGTCTTCCATGTCCGAGTTGAAATCACAGCCCAGCATTTTGGTTTGCCATTTGTTCTTTGGCCACAGCACTGCAGTATTGCTCAGGAACCTGGTGTGATACCCAGGGGGTAGAGGAAGGCACCCCCTTTCCAGGGAAAGGGAAAGCTGGATTAAAGGATTCTGCCATGACTTTTTAGAAGTCTCATTCACAGCAAGTATCCAGCAAATCCAAAGTGCTTTTCTATCTCAACTAATCTCAATTAGCTACTGCTTGATTCTGATATAAATATATGATGAAGAAAAGAACTTGAAGGTTAAAGTACATTCACCCCAACCTGGATGGAGTCATGGATCTGAATGAAATAAAAGTGTCCTTCAGTGTAGAAGTTACAACTTAAACCAACAGAACTATGAATGTTTCTTTGATATTTTTCTGTCACGCTCTAATTATTAAAACACAGGCTCTGATTCCTGTCATACATTGATTCATACCAGCAGTAGCACCACTTGTTTTAAATCAAGACCTGAAGTACATCCCATAATTCTTTTGAGAATCATGACATTTTTTTGTTTGTTTGTTAGATGTGCTGGATATTTTTCTACGACCTATAATTGAATCAAAGCACCAATTTTTCTTAGACTGCAGCTTTAAAAGAGATTCCAGGACCCTCAAAAGTTTTATCTGTCATTGCATAGAGCTATGCCTGAGTTAAGCAGCCCTGCAAGGCAGCACGACAAATGACTGAGGGTTGGTGTCCACGAAAACACAGCTCTCACTTGTAATTTGGTAATTATTTTTCCTCCCTGTCATAGAGCTCCTGCAAGATGAAAGGTTTCCGGCATCAATTTTCTTGGTGGTCACCAAAGATATTCCTTTCTTGGAAGAACTGAAGTCAGTGAGAGCTGTACTTGAAGAAAAGCACAAGGAAACATATTCCCTAAACAATTAGCCCCAGAGATCTCCAAATGGGAACCCAGAGTTGGGTGCTACTTCAGTTTTTGTCTAAGTTCCAAGTCCCTTTGTTGTCTGTGCATCATGTCTCTGCCACCTACTCTAGCAGGTCTCTTTCAAACATGAGACTACAACAAAACGGTTGTAGAAATTGCCTCATCTTCTCTCCAAACCCCATCCCAGCTGTTGTCTCAGCAAGGGACATTCACATCAGGTGATGAAAATTTTCCTGGCTGTCCATGACCTCCTGTGCTCCATTTGCAGTGACTCAGTCCCAGCCATCCATCTCAGAGCAGTTACTTCCACATGCCTTGTTTCCCATGCCTGTTGCTACACAGACCTCCTCTTTCTCCCGGAAAAGTGTAAGAGTGTGTGTGTGTGCAAGGGCAAGAAGAGGCAGTGTGTGATTCCTAAGGTTTACTTTTTTTTTTAAGATTCTAAAGCAGAGCTTTTGGATTTTAAAATAACCTTTCTTGTTAACTTTTCTAAGATGTGAAAGCCACATTTCAATCACTTCAGCCTTCCTCTTCCTAAAATGTCTCTGTGTTATTTCTTCTACATAAAAGCTACATCAAAACTTTGCCTGAGCCTCTCCAGAGCACTTTACTCAGAAAAGCAACTATCAGATCAAAAAGTACTTCTGTTTATTAGTTCAATCTCCTTCATTAGATTCCCTCTATCATGTGTTTTCCCACACAAACACTGATAAAAAAATCTGCTAAAATCCACTGACAGCTGTGGCTGTGATAGACTTTCCCTTAATCCGATTAGCTGCTGCCTTCCTGTTCGCACCAGTTTCTGTGAGCAGTTACCATATTACACTACAATCTGCTGATTTCATCTGCACTGGCATCAGGCAGCGTTCAAAGAAAGTCTGGCCTCATAATAACAGGCTTTGAGAGCCAGGAATCTCCTCTCCACATATAAGCACAAGCTGCTGTCTCCAACTGTAAAAACCTGCCTGATTCAGGAATCTAGCTCTGACGGAATGGGGCATTCCCACAAACAGCCACCTGAAACTAGTGTTGCCCAAATAATTCCCTGCTCGAGCTTGTCTTTTTTTCAACTCTTAAATTTGCTGAGATGCTGAAAGAAAACTCATCTTTGCTCAGCTTACTCACTCGTGCAAAGAAGGGAAATGTCTCTTCAGACTGGAGGGAAAAGACCCAGCTTATGTTTGAAGACACAAAGCTTATGCTTGTCTGCTCAGTCCCTCCCAGCTGAGCACTTGCAGCTGCCCAGTAGCCCAAAGGGATGCAGTGGCTTCTCCTTCTCCTCGTGAGTGCCAGCAAGGAAATGAAGGGTTTCAAACTCCTTCACTCACTCCAAGGCATGGCTAAATTTGGGGGGAAAGGTCTTAAAAGAGCTGAGGACTTGAAGACACCTTGGCTCTAAGTTGATTAGGTGATATGTGAAGAGATCTAAGTTTAAATAGAAATTAGAGATTCAAGATGGGTCTCAGAAGAAAATTCTGGTCTTCTGATCATAATGATTTTGTCCTTGTGGCCTTCGGCTAAAAGTCACGGAGGTAGCTCCCCAAAAATAGTGCTACTTAATTTCCTTTCTCCTCCTACCAATTTTGCAAGCAATTTTTGTTCTTTTATTGCTTAAAAAGGGGAAAGAAAATGGCAGAGTACCAAGTCACAGAGGAATTTTTGGAAGAGATATGGAAATTAGGGCTCATAATACAGTATATAAATGCTGCAAGATGCCTGTTTAATGGTTAGGAAATAGGCAGCAGGCTCATTCCAGGGAAAAGACAATGTAGTCATTGTTCCTGAATGGTGTAACAAAGATCCCGTAAATGCCCTTGATTTCTGAGCAAGTAATTTCCTTATGAATACAAGAAGTGTGGCACTATCAGTAAGAATATGCAAAAGTAATTTTGCCCATGAATCTGAGATTACAGAATTCGCCTTTAATCTGTTTGGGGTTTCTAGCCAAAAATAACAATAACAACAAAAAGCACCAAACTTGTTTAATCTTGAGAACTACAAATTTATAAGAATCTTTGTCTCTGAGAGTTTGGGCTTTCAAAATGTTTCCAAAATTACAAGAGGAAAAGCTTCACTGAAGATGTTCCACATTACAGTGGAATTACAGTGCAAGAAACAACGTTATGGAGTTTGTTGGCTCTGGGTGATGCCTCGGCTGGACACCCAACCAGCCCAGGAGTGCAGGTGTGGCAGTGAAGAAACTCCCTGGTTAAAATTTCAGTTGCAGAAGAAGAATAAGCAATAGAGCAAGAAGGTACAACTGTACTCAGAGGATCACTTAACATTAACAGCTTCCTCTTTGCCATTTTCCACGTCTTCCAAAGCAGATCACCACTCTAAGGAGATTACAACCTCAAAATTCAGGTCCAAGCAGGATGGTTTAACACTGTCAGCATTTCCCTTGTCCTAGTTTTTTGCAGATGCGGAACTTCAGTACATTTGATAACTTAACTACCATTTTAGTTCTGATAGAAAGGCAAACTCCAGCAAAAAAGTGGCCCTACCAAAGTTTTTCCAGGTTGGTCTGAGCTGGCAATTTAAGAGCCTTAAAACAAATATCTAATGAGGCCAAATCTCTTGCCTTATACACAGCAGTGGAGAGGAAAATGCATATAATGCACTAGTCTACCAATATACAACTTAATTACAAATGTTTTGACTAATAAAAAGATTTAAACTTGACACTGAGAATACAGGAAAGAAAAAGAAACTGAAAATTTCAGTTACATGATCTGTTGTTCCTGGAAAAAAGACAAGAAACTTCCTTATGAGCTTGATTTTTGCTCAGGATCTGAACAGAATCACTGAAACACCACCAAATCTGTACTGGCTTTGCTTTGAGGGCAAAATGTAGAAAGCTGGGTACTTATTCCCCAGGGGAGCATGGGAGACAAATGAGAGGAACTCAGAAATAAAAAGATGTGATTACAAAAAATAAGTGCTAAAATGAAATGTTGTTCTGGCAATAGAAGGTTTCAAAATCATTTGTTGCGTTTTTAATTCCATAAAGCAAATTTGTATTTGAGAAATGAGATTCTCTGACTAATCCAAACAACTCTTTCACTGTAGCAATGATTATTATCCTATTTAAATAAAAGACCTGTGTTTCTGTAGTAATTATCATACCATATCCCTAATTAATTATTACTCAAAATATCTGTTAAAATTCTTGCCAGCCATTTAGAAACAGGCACAAATTATTCCCTTTGATCAGACTTGCATTGCTAAAGGCACATTAAAAATACAGAGAGAGCCTGGAAAAGCCTTACACAATTTTCCATAAAGCCAGAATTATGTTAACTACTGCTGCAGCCCTTACTCTGCATATTCACAATTTGATTGCATATGAAGACAATTACTCTCTTTGGACAAGAGGTCAATCCACACCCTCAACATTAAATTGTGTACAGTTCAAAAGAAAACAATTGCTCTCTAATTTGAATACATGATGAAAGAAAATAAGGGCAAAAAACCCCACAAGATTTGGGAGGTTCAAATCATGCTACAGCTAAATAGGCAATAGCAACTGTACAGCTTCTGCAAGGCTGAATCCGACCTCTGGATGTTTAGCACACTGCCAAGTGGTTAATGAAGGGAAAATCCTGGCCAGAGAATGTGATGTTATGCTCCCAGTCCTTTGAAAAACTCTATGGATCTTTAATTCCCATGAACAGAATCTCATTTTTTAAATGATTCCTGTGAAAGACCCATGACAGCGAAGATAGGTGCTTTTCACAATTCAAATTTGTGATGCTCCTGGGCTCGGCCCTCAACTCTCTGATGTTTCTTTCACTAAACCTCCTCTGGAATTGCAATTTCTATGTCAGGTTCCTCATTTCTAAAAAGAAATATGAGGATACTCCCTGTACATATTTTCATTAAAGCTTTGAAATCTGTTTTAAAAGGTAATAAAACCCCTGATGAAACAGGTCCTGTATAAGAACTGTGTCATCGGCCTGTGATGATCAACATGACACCCTTTTTATGAAATTATTTTGCCAACTTCCAGATGGGCACAGGTTCTTAAATAATTTTCAGTACCCCCTTAAATACGCAGGAGTATACTAAATTTAAACATGAAATATGGTAGGGATGTTTTTACATCAGAGAGCAGCTGCATCTACCTGGGTCAAACTCATCTCAAGTTCAGAACTCAGAGAAAAGGCTGAGGCACTGGAGATGTTTTCCTGACTCTGAATAATGCAGCTCATGAAAATCCAGCAAAATATATTTTAAACCTTCTGTCATCCTATGCACAGGAAAAAAAAATTCCATTTTTTCCCCTTTCAGATACCACAGTTCCTCATCAACACCCTCAGAGTCTCTCCCAGAACCACGGGTTAGATAATGCTTAAACCTCTCAAAAGTATGACAAGTACTGAGCCACGGTGACACCCCTAATTCATTTGGTTTATATTCAGATCAAAAATCCCCAACTAAAGAAAATACAATTTATGGAAAATTCCAGTGAGATACAATCCAAGCAACAAACTACTTTCCTATAGTTTATTAGGCCAACTCTTGAACTCAGCAGAAAGAATTCTGCCTTGTTTCTAGTTCAACAAAACACCTCCAAGGCTCTCTAGAGGTCCTGCTTAATTATGCAGATATTTCAAGCTCTCTGACTAGCTTTGTCCCTCAACTGCACAGCATAGCTGCAATGGACAGAATCCCATTTTAAACCCAGAAAAGAGATGTTTAAACAAAAAATATTTTAATCAGCTGCTAAAAAAGTGGTTGAAAGCCCGAACTGTTAAAATAACCAACCACTAATTTTAGAAGAAATATTTTCCTCTAACAACAGTTACACTGCAATAATGTAGTCATGAGATTTGCTTCAATATGGTTATCCATATGAACCAGTCTAGAAGAACATAGGACTGCTCACAAAAACCCCACAAAAACACCTCACTCCAAATCTAACACAGATTAAGGGGCTTCTCCCTCCACTCCCTCTGTACGTAACGTGTGATGCTAATGGGAGTTTTGTGCACTTCAAGAAAAGCATAAAAACTAATTCCCATATGCTGCAGTTGCCACAGGGAATTTGTTACACTCACTGCTGTTAAATTAGGCCATTGTGTATACACTTCAGAAACAGAGGCAGGCCATAAAAACTCCTACATGTTATTACTTGAGCATTCATTCCTCACATTGTCTCTTTGCTGATATTAAAGTCTGAATGTTGTTCATCAGAGAGTGACTGATAATAAAGAAGTGATTGACAAACTTATTACTTGGCTTTAAAAATAAGTTCTCCCAATTCAAAAGATTCTTCTCAAGTCCAGGGAGACGTGGCTTGTTCTTTGTAGCAGAAGGCTGTAATTGGAAAAAATAGACGCAGAGGGAAAAATAGACTTGGGTTGTATTTAAACAGTGTAAATTTAAACTAGTTACATGGTTCTTAGTTGAAAGTCTCTAGCATGGCTTAGAGAGAGCAGTATGAGCTTGGTGTGGGGCTGGGGGTTCCCTTCCTTACTTTACCCCCACTCTGGTCTATTTGAGCAAATGGGATCTCTCCCTGACATCCTCTTAGGAGCTGCTGTTGTGGTAAAGTTAGTGTGTACACTGGCACCATGGGATGTCCCCTGTCACCCAGGCCAACCCCTGGGGCCCATAACCCATGGGCACATCTGTTAAACCCACCACGAACCCAAGATGTTGACAAAAGCAATGATCCCACTCTACCCTGGCATTCCTCTTGCTTGTTGCCAGCCCCTTCTTTGCTGCCAGCAGACGTGGAGCTGGCTGAGCTCCCTTGGCCTGTTCAGGCTGTGCTGGGGGAACATGAGTGATAGCAAGAAGGGCTGGGCATGAGGATGTGATGGGACCAGCCTTTGCCAGCAGCAGCAGAGGTTCAAGGCAGCTTCATGTGCCTCTAATGTGCCTCTGGGGGCCCTTCACACTCAAAGCAAGGTGAGCCACTGAAAGGGTGTGAGAGCAGCATCAAGGCTTCTCCTGGTCATGCTTTCCTCCGTTCTTGGGGGAGGACAGGACCCTGCCAGCAGAAAACTATTGCCTAGTTTTACTACACTTATTGTGCCGCCTCTTTAGCTCTCTGAGCCATTTTACTGAGAGGTCAGAGAAGCCACAATGCTGTCACCAAGGAAGCAGCAGGAGCAGGGATGCAGCTGGGTGACCTGCAGAGCCAGCCATGCCTTCCTTGTAGCAGTCCCAGAGCCCCCAGTGCAGAGGTGTAAATCATCCCCCAGTGCCAAGGGCCTAATTGAAGACTGCCTTTTAATTCATTGGGTTGCAAATTAAGGTCAGGCTTGCTCATTTTTGACTTTCAGTGAACTTTTTGCCTTAGGAAGCAAACAACAAACACACCAGATTTGAAGCATATACACTAAAATATCAGCAGCTCCTCCTCCAAAGCACCAGCCTCTGTTGCAACAAGGTCACAGACTCAGGGGATGAAGAGTCCTGACTGGCACAAGCTGCACCCACAAAGTGCAGCTTGTGCAGAAGTGTTTGCAAAAGCACAGGCAGCCTTCAAGTCTCCTGGCCTTGGGATATTTTGTTGAAATTTACCTCTTTAAAATTGTAGGCACTTAAAAAAAAAAAACAGATGAAAACGAAAACTTATTATTAGGAGTTGTGTGATGGGATAATGCCAGCTCATTTCATGAGCTAAGTTCTACGTTTTCATTCAAAATAACTGAAGAAGAAATGTTTCTCAAGCCTCTTCCCCACCTCCCATTTTCTTTTAATTCTGGGCCAAGCCAAAATCCCCCGTGAGCTGAGTGCTGCTAACCTTCAATTTCTGTCAGCATGGTTTACCATCAGACTGAAATCCTCAATCATGAACTTACACACCGTTACCTGAAGCAGCTGCTTTTTTTCTAGTTAACCTTTTAAACTATCAGAGCTCATTTTTTAGTCAGGGGCATCTTTCCTGTGCTTCCCTTATCCCTCTTTCTCCCTCACTCACGTGTGATCTTAAAAGCACGTTAAATGGATTTATTTGGCTTACCCTCTTGGACTCACTGTTCTTTAAATAAATGTTTTGTTATTTAAGGTAAACCATTGCCTTTCTGTATCTATTTGTCTACTTATCCAGCTGCAGTTTATTTTCATTTTGGATTAAAATTTACAATTTGTTACTTGGTTGCATAGCAAGAACTGAATCCATCTTCCTCTTTGCTCAGGATTCTGAAGGACTGTTGTCAATAGCTTTTCAATGGTGTCCTGCAAAAATTTTAAAGCACCTTATATTTCCTCAGAGGACAACAATAGAAGAGCTATTTCTAGGAAAGTCAGAGTCTGTAACAATGCAGTACTATTTAAGACTCCAAAATCGCAGCTACATCTCAGCAGCATCCTTCAGGTTTCATTCATTTGGAGAAGTCAGGCCAGTGCCGTGGCACAACATGGCCTTTTGTTGCTAGAGGTTGTGGTGTCGACTGGATTTCTGACAATTTGACTTATCAGTGAATTTACCCCGGAAAATAATTTAGTTTTGGCTTAAAAATCAGTACAGATGAGTACTTTCCTTTGACACAGGCTAAATAAAAAATTACATACTTTGGAAGAAGTAGAGCCTGTGTACTCTCTTGCTCAGAAAGGAAAAACAGTAGGTAGTGCTTTTCTTGTACCCATAACCACCCTGTGACTTGCCTTTAGATGACTTTTATTACTCACAGTAATAAAAAGTCCACTATCTTGAAATTCAGGTACACAATTGAGATATTTCCAGATAGTTCAATGACATTCAAAAGAAGTGGGAAAATATGCATATTGATTTTCCGTTTTGACAGCATTAAGATTTATTTACTCTTGATGTTGCAGTGACCTCTAGTTTGTCTTGGTCAATACATACCTCTGGGGTTGATAAACCTTAATATTCACCTCCATGAGAGTCAATATCCACTTTATAATATAAAAGCTATCCCATGAGACAAACATTAATATTGTTGAATAGATTCAGTCACTCACCTCTTTCTTCTCTTAATGTGAAAAACGACTGAGCTTGAATAGTTGGCAAAATTGAAGGGAAGGAAAAAAAAAATGGCAATGAATTCTGACAAACTAAAGAATGTGCAAAATGTACCATTGACCTTTCTCTAAAAGGACTCTGGGTGAAATAATCATCTAGATTTGTGTATTAGGGATGAGTCAGGCTGGTTTTTACAGAATAACCTCAAACTTTTTCTTGTAGAAGATCAACTAAAAACTTGAGATGCAACAAAAAGCTTGCCTATTTCTAACTGACTGTCTTCTTGTGATGCTCTCCCCAAAAGACACCAGCAGATGGAAAGGGAGGTTGTTTTCCTTCCCAAAAGACACCAGCAGCTGGATGGGATGTTGATTTCCTGGTACTAGAGTTAACTTCTGGTTGCAAAAGAAAACAAACTCATTCTGACTATCATGAATTATAATTACCAGAGCATGTTTGGGAGCTTCCTACAGAGACAACGGAAGCCCAGAAGTTTGTGGGAAGTTTGTAGTTATATTTCTGTTTTAACCATTCTGCTTTATCACTGAGGGTGTCTTAGGCCCTCTAGGCTGTCCTCATTCCTGTAAAGGAACTGAACTGAGGGACAAAGTAAGTTTCCACATGATACAGCAGGAGAGCATGGAACCACTTTTGACTGACTGCTATGGCCATTAAAATGTCAGGGTTTGTTTTTTTTTTTCCAAAGTTTACTATAGTAAACATTTGGGAATTTGGCAGTCTCTTCTTCTCCTCAGGTAGCAGGTACTGTGGGATGGTTTCTGTCAGTTTTTTTGCAGCCTGTGTTGGTGTGTGATGAACTGGCACCAGGCCAGGCTGATGCACAGGTCTGTCTGTGCAGCTTTTAAGCTGCAGAGAGCTGTCAGTGCAACTAAACTTTCTGATGAGCAAATCCTGTATTTGAGTTTTCTTCTAGAAAAAAAATCCCCTGCAACAGCAACAGCTGCAGCCCAGGAAGGAGCTACTGCAGGAACGTGGCCAAGGGGAAATTGTGTTCTGGTGCCCACCAGGCTTGCAGTTGCCAGAAGAGCTCTGAAGATTTTAAGAGATGATTTATATTAGGATGGTTGTAACATATACTGGAAACTGGACCAGTGCCTAAGACAGGGCTAAGTGTCATGAAAAGCATGTATATCCTCCCAGGTTTTACTGCGTAAATGTACACTGCCATAGTCATTATTTAAAAAGCAAGAGTTTTACTAAAGCACACGGTGTAGAACAATTTCCAGTTCTGCTCCACCACTACAACTCTTAGGTACTACATTGTTTTATCAAATATTCTTGCAAATTATTTGGGGTGTTTCCAGAACTATTTTCATTGTGCATATTAAATGAGATAATTTATTTCCTAGATAAATTAAAGGACTAATGAAGTTTCCAGAGGGGTCCATTTTAGTTGCAATCTTACTCTTAATTTACATTAATAATATAGTGCATGAAAGTCTTCAGTTCATCTTTATGCTGATTATGGCACTTTGTATTCGATGGGTACCTCTTGGTCAGCAATAATGAAGACATAATAATAGAAGTTAAATAAAATTCAGCAAGTATTTTCAGGTATGCATTCTTCACTTCTAATTAAAGCTACACTAATCTCTTTTAGAAGGAGTATTACCTGCAATATTGCTAACACCTCACCTAAGCAGAATGGCTGTAAATCAGATAGTGAAGTAAATCTCATTTCAAAACTACTTGATTCTATGTAAAGCTATTCACTAAACTTTAATACTTATATTGATTCTTCAGAGCAAGAGGGAAAATAATCAAATCTGAACTGCAGTTTAACAGTAGGTCCCACTGGACAGGGCTGAAGCAAATCTTGCTCTTGAAAATTGCCAAGCTAATGCACAGCATTGCTCTAGTGCCAAAAGTGGGGGTTTTCTCCACTGGCACAATCCCTGACTGCAAACTCTTCCAAGACCAGCCTTGTGATTAGGAACCCTCTATTAATCTCCAGTCTAGAATTACTGATATCTACTTCAGATTTATTTCTGCCTGTAGCACCATGATTTGGTGTCAATTCTTCCCCAGGACAGACCCTGAACTGTGTTCTACAGTGTTTTTTCCCCTCAGAGCCTTAATTTCATTATTCTGTACCACACAAGATTTTCTAGTGTCAGAAAGAGGAGTCATTCATCTTTTCTTTGTTGTAACAACACCTTTTGGTTCTACTCTAGTTTCTTTTATTGGAGGGCACAGCTGGCAAATCACAGGGAGCATTCCTGCTGGATTCTCCTCCTTGACATCAATTTTTATCACAAGGTTTCAAAAAATACAGGTTAATTTCTGTCCCTGTATCACTGATCAGACACAGAGAAAGGGACATCTCCACTCCTGATACAAACTTGCCATCTATCCTGTTCCTTTCCTCTCTGAGGATGGAATTGTCTGCCTATGGTCATTAGCTAGGGCTGCTGCTACTTTTCAGTTGAAATACAGGAGGGCTTTTAGCTGTTTCAATGTTATGTCCTTGGCCTAGGCTTCTTATGTAAATAAATTTACAGAAATTGATGATTTTTCTCCTAAAGTTAAAAAAATAACGACTTGCTTTTCCATGGAGAAACCAGCACATGTCTGTCTCTGAACAAAGATTTTGATTTTGTTACTTTGGAAATCACCAGGTGATATCATAACACCACTAAGAATTTTCTTTGAAGTTAGGCTTGTGTTTTAAATATCCAGTATCTCAAGAAGAGGTGAGGTCTGGTGATTTGGGTCCCTACTGAGACACAGGAAACTGAATTTTTATACTAAACCAGAGTGGAAACATTTGTAAAGCACAACAATTTTCATGGGATAAGATAACATTCCCTGCCCAGACCCAGATCCCTTTACCTCCTCTCTTTTTGGCACGGGAATACAGGAATCTGAGGAAACACTTGTACTGTTATTTTTTGTGATGTGTATTTCTGAACACAAGCTGTGACATTAATCTAATATATGTCTCCCTGCATTAACCAATCAGCAAATTCTTCTTGAGGCATTGCATTCCCCAAACTGAGAGCTGGAGGTTAGAGCGTACCTCAAATGTCCACTGAGAGTTGGTTTCTGTTCTTACGCTTGGGTGGGTAAAGTCTCAATATTTACAGTTTTTGCTACCTAAGTGATATTGTACTTGGAACCATTCCCAAGTTCTGCAACCCAGATTTGTTCTAGAAAGTTATGGTACTCAAGAAAGTTTGCAAACATTAAGAAATCCCCCAACAAACATCAGTATAGATTTCAGTCGTTGAGTGTTGGTGGCAGTGGCAAAAGTGTAACAAAAAGCATAATTAGGGAAATTGTTCTCCCCAAGCATTTTAACAAAGAGCCTGGAGGAGCTCAGAAACCCAGTAGTCCAGAATTCTGCTGCCTGTGGAACTGCTTCCCTTACAGATCTGCTGCAGTCTGCTTTTTCTCCTCTCAGAGCAATCTTTAAGCATCCAATAAATCCAAATACCACCGAGAACAGCCTCTGGCCTCACACTGAAGTCACAACTATTCCAAGGAGAGGGGGGTAAACAGGGCAAGACAAATGCTGCATAAAAACTTTGCACCCCCACACAGCACCCCTGTCAGTGTGAGAACCAGGAATTTGGGCCAGAATCCCACAACAAAACAAAGCACACGTTTTCACTCACAGTTATGGTTTACACTTAGGTAATGAAGAAGGTAAATATTAATCAAGAGCCTTTAGAGCATTCACACACATCTTCCCATGGTGCTTCCTTAGGAAGAAAAGCTTTCAGGACTGATGCTTTCCACCACAACTCCTTGGTGCCCAGAGCTTCAGAGCACAGGCTCTCCAGAAGGACTGTCCTCACGCCCTTTCCCAGGCACCCTGCTAAGGAGCAAGGCTCTTCCAGGAGTTGGTACCATAGGAGTTAAATGCTAGGGGTGTGTGAAGTTCAATAATTATCCTCTCATCCCAACTTACAGGCGCTGTGCAGCCCCTTCATGGCTAAACACTCCAGGCAGGTGTTGGAAGTTCCTTCCCTGCAGCAAATTCCCACCCCCCCCAGTAATTCAGGGAAAGAAATGTAGTAAGGCATGGCACTATAGTAAACTCTGCAGCAAAACCCACAGGCAGGGTAAGAACTGGATTTGGGTTTTTTTTCCCTAAGGAACCAGCCAGAAGTCTGTTTTCATACTATGGATCCAGATCTTTGATATCAAAAGGTACCAAAGGAGGCTTCAAGACACTGAATCATTTCTGATTTAGCTCCTGGAGGTGTGATACAGACCAGATTTAAATGCCTAGTTTAGAGGATTTTCTAGTGATAAGACACCAAATAATAAAACAAAGCAGCTGACATTGAAAAAAGAAGCAAGCAGAAAAGCTCCCAAACATCCTTAGGAACTCACCTGAAAGAAAAATGTTGAGGATTTATTTAGCGTCATATCCAGTACAGCATGCTCAGTTCATGCTGGCACCACCTCTGCTGCTGAATTATAAACCTCTCAGAAACCAAGGCTATAATTACAGCTGGGTGACACTTGAACTTTCCATGGCCAAACATTTCACAGGACATAATTTATGCACGAGGTTTCATGGCACACTGGAAAGCCTTGAGCTTCTTCCATCGGATTGGAATTTCGTGATCCTCTTTTGCCAAGACATAAATGAATAATCATTGGTAAGTAATGATAGAAATTAATTGCTTTCATTTTTAACAGTGGAATCAGTAAGATTGCTCCCTCTATATTCTTGGTGCTGAGGCAAAGGCTAGAGAAGAGTGGCCAGCAGTGTTATCTGCAATGTTTTGTTACAGTGAGTGATAGCTGCTGGTTTAGAGGAGAGGGCATTTCATATCTTCTTTTGCTTTCAATCACATCTTTTCATTAGTGATGACTGAACCTCAAAACCAGCTGGAGATGGTGCAGATGAGCACTTATAAGCTTGGATGGTTATCTGCAGCTTATCTGAACAACTTTTATCAGCAAAATTGCGAGGGGAATTTCACAAGAAGGGTTTTTCTGGTGCTTCCTTTTCCCGATTGGGGACTGCAAGAGCTTGCCTGCTGCTGCAGGCAGGACCCAGCCCAATGCCTTGCAGTCACAATGGGAACCAAACCAGTTTATTTCCTCTGGTTTCCCACATGTCTTAGCGGATACAAAATTAGCATTGTGGCAGCTTCACAATAAATAAAGCTATTCTTAATTTCTAGGCAAAAATCAGAGAGACAGAAAACCCCACAAACTATATTAATTTTTTTTCTCCCCCTCCTTCCTTATTTATATCATAAAACCAAGAAAAGACAAATTCACATCAGGTACAAGAAACAGCTGCTAAGATTTAGCACAACTGGATTGAGGAACAGAGGAAAATGAAAGCCTGGTTATTTGGGTCAGTTAAAATTGGACAAAGCAAATCACTGGAAAACAGTATATAGAGAGGACAATTTTGAACTGGCCAGAGGGCAAATACAATGACCTAATGCAAGCATCCATTTCCAGCACGTTGCGTTCCCCTGCACAGCAAACAGTCTTTACCAGCAGGAATGTGGACAACTGGAAAATCAAATACCAGTTAGCACTGGTTTCCTCTCCTGTGGCTCTGCCCACCAAAAGCATCAGCGTCCATTCCCAGGTGTTGCCGACTGGTTTCTCAGAGAGAGGAAGGGGTGAAGGACTCCAGTGCCCTCCCAGGGACAGGGCTCCTGCCACTGCCACCCTGGCACCACCAGAATCCAAGGGGCTGCCGTGACCCACTTAGTCCCACTTCCAAAGGCAACACAAAGTGGATTGTGCCTCTGACAAACAATGGCAATTAAATTATCTTCTTCAGTGTCATCTAACGTATTTAGAAATTAAACACCTTGCAATACTTCCCTTCCTTTTATTTTTTTTTTAAACTTTTGTTGTGGGTTGTTTTTTTGTTTTTTTTTGAGGAAACACATCAATTAACAGATATTGCCAAAGGCAGAATTTTTGCTCAACAGCTGTTCTTCCACTATAAAGTAAGCAGCAGAATACATTACACACAGAAAAAGTATCCCTCACTATAGGCTGGAGTTAGATAACAGAGACCAAAAAGAAGTTCCAAGAGTGATCAGCCCAATACTCATTTTGTAAAAGTTCTTTTCCCTTTACATTGATTTTTCTACTCTGAAATGTGAAATGTAGTTCAAAATATCCCATGTGGCATGTCAACTTCATTTACCGACTGCATTTCTAATATGTTTTCTCCATACTCTTCTATCCCATCACAGCAATTGCTGTATGCCACAGCATGCTATCATGTTTTATGCAGAATTTCACAGTGACTTCAATGGTGACTAATGCTTAAAAAGAGCTGCCACAACATGGCCCTACCTTTTATTATAAAAGCATATACCCAGGGTTTGAGATCTGGTCCTTAAAGAGGAACACTTCTCTAATTTCTCTCATCCATTTACAAGTGTGGGAGGGGGTCCACAACAAAAACTCAGTTCCAAGCACCCATCAAACATTCACATCCAGCCCTGAATTTAGATCTGAGATTTAGAACAGCTTCTTTTAAGATGTTCAGAACCAATATGCTGCATCCAGCCCTATATCCACATGTACAGAATTGTAATACATGTATGGTGGAGCAACAGTTTACCCAGCAGGCCTCAGAAACTCATTTGGTCAAGCCCACAACATGGAACAATGTCAGCCTCTCTAGTAGCTTGGATGACAAATTTTACTTCAGTAGGAGAAGTTATAGTACTCCCCTATGTAAAAGCAGAAGCTGACCATCTGTTGCTCATCAGTTAGCTCTTAAGTTATATCTGAAGTCACCTAAAAACTGAGCAACCATGATTAAACTCCATCGCCACTACCCATCTAATATAAGATGCTGCAAATTATATAATCCTGGTTTATAAAAATATTAAAGCTATCAAGAGGACAAACATTTCCACATCTGTTAATCGCACCCAGGAAGACTTGCAGCAGAGTTTCGAAATGTAATAAATATTCAGGAGCTGGGAACTGGCCATATTACCAGCTTTGCAAATACTGTACTTTAGAAAAGTCCTTTAGAACGGGATGTAGGTGGCAGTGTCTTTTCTGCAGTGACTGTGAGGGAGTACAGACAATTAGCTCAGCTGGGGATGAATCATCCTTAATGCCTCCAAACAGGAATTTGCCAAATTATATACAACATTGATTATGTTTCCTAGTGCAAGAAGATACAGTTTTAATTATATGTCAATTTTTCATTCTTATTGCACAAAATTGTTGCTTCAGACAAGAAATGTCAACTGCTGTTGTGATATCCCCTAATTCTTGCCTCTTCTCTCATACTAGCAAAGACCCCTTAACAAAAGGGAGAGTGACTGTTTTGAGGTTTTTTTACACGGAGCAGTATTTAAATTACAGGTAAAGTTTAGTGCTAGGTGAATTTAAACTGGTTCAGAGCAGTCAGTCTCTCCTCAGAGTTGAGTGAACACTGAATATATACCTTTCTACATCAAATTCTAGCCTAGGGTTCAGGTGTGGTTCCTGCCTTCTGATTTTTCTCTCTTTTCCTTTGCTTTGACAAAACAGAATCAAAGTCAATGCTACATTACTTTACCTCTATCTGTTTTGAATGTGTGCAGGGAGGAAAGAGCAAAACTTGTGGGCTACTCATACATTTTTATTTCTTTCAGATTTTGGGAAGCAGCTGCTGTGGATAGTAAAAACATAACTCAAAATAGTTCCCTTGTTAGCAGGTAAATTGCATTATTTGAATGACATCTTTGGGTGATGAACCTGTACAGTCAGGAAAGGCTGAAGTTGTGGACATCACAAAGGGAAACTGCATCACTGTTTGCAGTAAAAAAGAAGGGAAGTACTGCCTGTATCCCCCCAAAAAGTGGAAGTAGATTACAGGGCAGAGAGCTGCCACTGGCAGCATAAGAAAGGTATCAAGAAGGGGAAATTGGGAAAGAACAATTATTCTAGGAAGGAGAAATAGTCTTGTCAAAGAGATAGAAGAGTGAAAAACCTGGAACTGAAAAAAAAAAAGTGTAGGCAGCATGAAGATGAGATCCACTTTTAATTTGGGCTGTATTTTGCTTGTATTCAACAAAAAGTGAGTTTACTGAAATTTCTGCATGCAGTTGGATCAGAAACAAGGAATTACTATATCAAACATATTCTCCTATTTTTAAACTGCTTCTTAGATGGGCTCAAAATGACCTTCTAGCATCAAAAGCCACAAGGTACATAGTCCTGGCATTGCCCTGTATAGATGAAAACCCGTGCAGATGACATACATCATGCCTTGTTAACTGCATTTGGAGTCTCCCCATGTGATATCAATGTCTGAACTCCCACAGAGTTTGATGGGAGCAAGATCAGGTCTGCTATCTGTCACATCAGTAATTGCTACATGCATTAAAAATTAACAATCTAATTTGAAGGAGTGGCTTGTGAGATGAAGCTTTACTGGGTAAAAAGCAACATTTCCAGCTCGGAACATGGTTTATCTCTTGCTAAATCCACTGCTTCCCCTTGCTGCTAAAATGAGATCTCTCTCTCCCATCTGCAATATATCATCTACAAAGTCCCTGATCCAGTGATATACCCTTAGAATTGAAAGTCTGGAGTGATGCTTTGCTTGAGATATTACAAAGCTTTCTATTCCCATCAGGAGAAATTCATGCCCTGTCAACACAAAACTGTCTGTTAATGTACTCAAATAATTTAGTTGGGAGAAAAGACAACTAATGCAATTATCCCTGAATGGTTTGGATATTAATGCCTCCAGAGCATACTGAGTGCCCCAAAAGCCAATTGCAGCTTCTTAGAAATCAGCCTTTAATCCTCTGCACCCCCCTGTAAAAAAATAAAATCCACCTGGGAGCTTAAAAAGAGAGAAGAAAAAACCAAATTTGTGTCCAAATTACTAGAGAAGAGCTGAGTTTATCCAGATCATTATTTTTCCTTGTTTCTGAAATTCACCAACGCATTCAGAGGTAACAAAATGCACTGACCTTTTCTAAGGCATTTTACAGTTTCATGATCATGCCATTCACAAACCTAGATTACTAGTCTCTAATTAATATTCCCAAGCCCAAAATCAACATAATCATGACATTAAAGTTTTTTAATATGTTTTTTTTTCTTCCAGAACATTTTTATGTTGCCACATTAAAAATAGAGTCTTGGGATCAGAGCAGAAGGAGGAGTGAAAAAGGAGACAAATTAAGTTCTTTATATTGCTGGTATCCCAATCATGATTTTCCATAGGTGTATGCACATACACATGCATGTATATGCATTTATGCACAAATATTTGAAACACAAGAAGAAACCACCACACTTCTTAATTTGCAGGAGGCAAACCAAGGTGGAAGAAGGCTCTGTGCAGGTGGTTTGACTGAATCAGCTGCTAAAACTCACAGCCAGTTCCCAAACTGTCTACTTAACACTGCCTCCAACAAGCCCTGCTGTCCCACCGTGCTGTGCCATCTGTGCCTGCTTAGTGTGCAGCTTTCCCTCCTCCTCTCTCACATGTTTAGATTGTACCCCAAAGCCTGTATTTCCTGGCCCTCCTCCCAGGCTAGCTCCTTATTCCTGTGGCAGCACACAAGAACAGGAGAAAGGTATGCCAGCCTTGTACCCAAAATATGAGTTCTGTGATGAATACATTTCTCCAGGCAAAGCCCGCTCTCAGCTGCTCTGATAGATTTTAGGATTACTGGTTTAAGTTGCAGTACATTAAACTGTCACTTGAAAAGAAACCTAACAAAAATGAAGGAGCTGAAATTGATGAGCAGTAATAATAGAGCTGATCACTCCAAAGATTGAAAAAAAAAAAGTCAGTGGTAACACTAGGCTGTGTGGAGGATACTCCAGGAATTTTGTATGCTTGATTCCCAGTGCCGCAGGTGAGGGGAGAGGATTCCCAGCTCTTGAATTAAAGGAGCCAAAGAAATAAGGATTATTTCACCTGCTTTACACAGTCTGTACCATAAGTGTTGACTACAGAGCTTTTATCACCCCAGAAACACAGGCTCAACTTCTCCCTACCTGTCTTGCAGGATGTTATTGCTTTGTTTCCTAAAGGAGAGACACGTACATCTACCTATACAGTCTTCACGCTTCTAAGAATTGTGGAGGCATTGTCTGATTTCAAACACATTTGAGAGAGACCTCAATGCTTTGTGGATGCAGAACTGTGAGTAGAGAATGGAGAACACCTGCAAAGTATGGCCACAGTCCACTGACTCCACAAAAATCTGCAGCTTCAGGCAGAGCTGGCCCCAAACCCACAATTCAGCCCCACAGCAGAATTCCATAGGAAACAGCTGCAGTATGGCTGGAGTTTGTGGACCACTGGAAAAAAGGTGGCTCCACAGATCAAGTCTGGCCTCTGAAATTCTCAGAGTACCCAATTTGGGAAAAAATTTAAATCCATAGGATCCAAAAGAATGAAAGCTCAAATTCAATCGTAGTTTTCCGGTATAATTTTTCTTTGAATGCAATGCCCATGTGCCCTCTTGAAAAAAGGTTTTAGTTGACCATAGAGAGTAAGAAAATAGCACTTCTGAATTAATCTTCGGTTCTCCTCCCCTCATATTTTCTCCCTTTTCCAACAGCAAAAATATTACCCTGATCACTAAATACCATATAAAAGCTCATAACTCAATTGTAGCAGTAACTTTGTCATTATAGAGAATGTAGACTGAGGAAATGCAGACTTCTTAATAAGGCTAAACATGATATCAAAACAAATGAAGGCTATTTTGTACATGCAACAACTATATAATGATTCACATTCCTGTTTAATTTCAGATCATAAAGTCAGGCAAGCAAAATTCTGAAACAGTCAAGAAAATGCTTGTGAACAGGTTTCATTAAACAAACATGAAATATAAGGAGAAAGTCAGAGGCCTAGAAGACTTTTGGTTATCCTAAACACTTGTGAGTATATTTGTCCATGGATTAAACCTTACTGTGTTTTAGAAGTGGTAACTTGAAACATATCATTTACTGACCAAACTCTGTTTCTTTAAAATCAGTAGAGGACACTCATTACAATGAAAAGAGACTGCAATTAATCCTGAATATTTCTGGGCTTCTTTGCATCTGGCGTATTACCTGGCTAAATAAAAATAGAAATGTACTGTGCCATTATTTTTTCTAAAACACACTGATAATTTTGGTGGCACTATAAACAAAATAGGTTTGTTGTCAAGACAATTGACATAATCTTGAAAAATAAAAGTTTAGTCCTTCAGTTCATGTGAGGGCACAGAGAAACCAGCTTTGTACATCCCTGCCTGTGACACAGGGATAATTCCCGTTTTGTGTATCTCTTGTCTATTTAGACTGTAAACTTCCAAGATAAAACCAGTTTCTTTTGTATGGTAGAATGAAAGAGATAAAGATTATATTGCTAGAAGAAATATCCTTTAAATGCTTCAAGTTAAAGATGCATTTATTAAGTGCAGCAGGACTAAATCAAATTTCTCAGGTTTCCATAATTGTGTTGGACACCTTGTGGAAGCAGCTTTAGCCAGGAGTTAAGTCATTTCTGCTTCTGGTCCTGAGGGGTCAGGTTTATAATCTCTGCACACAGGGTCTCTGGGATCCCCTGTGTTAACTTAAAACCTCTGGGGAAGATCAAGTACCATTAAAATATTAGAACAATGTTTACAAACTCAATTTCCACACTGTTAAAACTCATAACCTTACCCACCTTCTCCTCCCCTCCCCCGCCCCCCCCCGCCTCCCCGCCCCCCCAAATACTTTCTCTTTACGTTTTTCTTGTTAGGGAAGTTGAAATTTATTGCCAGGTCAATGACTTTGATTTGGGCAAACCTGAATAAAGGTAGTAGGAGGTTAAAAGGAACTATCATGTCCCAAAGCCAAAAAATAAGAGCCAAGGTGAAGTTTTAATCAGTCTTGAAAGAGAAAACAGGTGCTGCAGCTGAGCTGGGGCCAGACACGAATGCCAAATGGACAAAAAGTGAAATGTTAAAACTAAGTGCAATTCAACAGAGGAAGTCACAGGTCTGAAATTTATCTTTCGTTTAAATGGAAAGGAAAGGGGAGAAAAACAAGCCATGTAGAGCCAAAACCTCACTGTACCTCACAGCATGATATCCTGTCTTGGCAGGATATCAAAAATACAAGTAATATTAACTCTGTGCACTGGCTTAACAAAATCCCTGCTATGGTTAACTTTATCTTGCTTAGATCACTACTGAGAGAATGCATTAAAGCCTGATGGCATTTCCATGTCACTTCATGCACGCTTGTCTTGAACAATATGGGAGTTAAGTTATTCTTCCTTAATGCTATTTGTAGCATTTTGGGCCAAAAATAATTCTTCTGAGCTGTTCAGCTGAACCCACAGAGATGGGGGCTTTGTCCGAGACTTTTGTTCCATTAAGGACTACTGATATCCCTGCTTGAGGAGGTCAGTGTTTGCTTCATTCCTGAGTTCCATTAAAAGTCAGGTCTATGAAGAATGAGGTATTGAAAGCAGATTTTAAATCTAATTGAGCATAAAAGGTTTGCCAATTTTCAAGACTGAGCTGAATCATATGAAATTCAACACCCACTAAATATTATTTCTCTCAACAGGCTGCATGAGACAGTTTTAATGATTTTACTTCTTAGACTGAGCCAGCAGATACCCAGCAAAGATCAGCATAATTGCTATTTCTAATTTAACATATTTTAAATTATTTCAAGTATTAAAATGTCTTTCACGTTGACAACCAGGGGATACAAGGCACAGGGAAGTTAAAAAACAAGATACCCTTTGTGAACTTGAATCCCGATTCTCTGCTGCTTTGATCCTGGTTGTGGGACACTGCAGGGAGAGAAACTCTTGTCAGCATCATCAAGGCTGCTTACTAAATATTAGTCACCTAAAGACAAGAATCCAGAGATTTCCAGAGTCATCCCTGTTACCTAAGGGTTGGCAGAAGGGAAGTTGGTAAGAACTGAGCAAATGTCTGTGCAGGGGTGTTAAGGCTTTAGAACTGCCTGGGTCCATGGCAGCCAGCTCTGTGGCTTGCTGAGGGTGGCCCCGGGCAGCACAGGAGGCTTTAAGTCCTTGTCCATAATCTGAGTATTTTCTGGGAGCCTAGAGCCAGACAGGCTGAATTCCCTTGGAATATGCCTTAAGTCCACCAGGAAATTGTGCTAGTCATCCTGTTTGTATGAGGGCAGGTTTCAATTAACTGGAAAGTCTAAGATTCAAGATGTTCTGATTTTTTGAGTCACTTCTGCTTGTAACTTAATGCATCAGCTTGGTAATATTAATATTTAAAAAGCAATATGCTTATCATTCTGGGCAGAGTGAAAACGGGCAGTATTCTGAATTTCTTATGCCTATTGTACATGGGAAATATGTTAGAACTCATCTTTTTCTTATGGCCCAAGAATTGTATACTCTTCTGGGCACTCGGTATTTCACTTAGCAAAGGACAGCACTTTATAACTATTAAATGCACTGCCTTAGGGATGTGGTAACCCATTGACTTGACAAGTCTTTTAAAAAATGCTATAGTCAAACAGCAAGGCAGGATACACAGGATTTATCTGATAAGCTGAAAAGTCCCTAATGACCCCAAACACTTCAGGCAACACTAAGTATAAAAGTCATTTTGATGAACCTGCAAATCACATATAAATCAGGAGAGAATTTTTGTGTCCAAATATTTTTAAAGGCATATATTTCCACTGTGTCTTCTTTTTTTTGCCCTCTGCAATTCCCTTGACACAAAAATATAAGAAAACACTGTGTTAACTGATCTGAATTAAACATTTTTTCCACTTTGGCTCCCTACCTCCTTTTTTATGGCTTCAGTGGGAAAATGGCAGCCTTCACTCATTTTCCTTTTTGCTGTCTTACAATGGGACAGGTTTTTCTGGGATAACTTGTAATTACAAAGGGGTAGACAAAGATGATGCTTTCCCACATGACCGTGTGTGCACTGAGGATAATTTGAGCTATATGGTACATGTGGAAGTGACAGGAGTAAGCGACACGCTCTGTTCAGGGTGCCGGGGCCTGCCAGGCTGCTATTCCAACAATATTCTGTAATTAATGTTGAGTGAGCAATAAAGACAGACCCAAGAGAAAGGCAAATCTGCTTGTTTTCTTTTCATTATGGATGACTATGCAAGAGGAAACCAGGAATATTCTGACAGTGCAGCTAAGATCTGGAAACTGTACATCTGTTTTGATCATTTGGATCCCAGCATTCATAAAGATGAGCAGTTTATTATGCTCGGTGCCATTTGTCAATACATCTTTCCCTATTTGTCCCTGCTGAGATTATGGCTGCTACAAAGTTAACAGCTGGCACTAGCATTGACAGCCCAGGGCCAATTTATGGAACTCAGCTGGTGAAATACTGACCACTTCTGACACAAAAGAATGTCACTCTCCAAGCCATCCAACTCGCTGCCCTTCTGCTGCCTCCTCTCCTCCTTTTGGCAGGAGCCACCGCAGTGTTCGCCGCTTGCCAAAGCTCCCATCTCCAGCAAACCAGCAACACTCCCACCCCTCCCACGAGCTTTGAGGCTTTTTGCCACTCACCCCCCCAGTTTTCCTTCTGGCAGATGGTCTGCTGCATCCCAGCTGAATTTTGTGCCCTGCCCGCACCATCCTGCCACTGAAATTGCCCACTTAAAGTGCACTCAGTTGGATTGTTTCAAGGTGCTGGGAACAAACATTCTCCTCCCCCCTGCCTTAAGAATTGCCTATTAAATTCCAGACTTTTCCTGCTGAAGGAATCTGTTTTACAATTGAAAAAGGAATATTGTGCTTAAGAATCCATTTTTCTTTCTTTGCTGAGCATGCTTAAAACTACTGACAGGTCTTCCTCCTTTTTCGCCCCACCATCTGCACGGGTGGAATGGTTACTCAGGACAGCTGAGACTTGGCATTAGGGGTGGAAAGACCCTTCCTCCAGTGCCTATGGCCAGACTGACACACCTAGGGACACCTCAGGCTCCAGTTTGAGTGACTTTGGGGAACTGCTGCTTAGACTTACTGCCATATATGCTACGCCTGGCCCCACTGTGGGGGTCTCACAATCAGGGTGTTTCCAAGGGAAAACTTGCCACCCAGAGCTTTACAGGTCTGTGTGCTGTGGGATTTAACTGATAGACCAACAGTTGTGCCTATCCTGCTCCTTCCACCCTTTCCATGTAGAAATTGTAACAGGCAGTCACCTTCAGTGTGCTTGTTTTGTACATCAGCATCTTGTGCTTTTAGATCCCTAATACATCATTTTTTGGCACATAAAAGCAAACGACATACACCACATGCCTCTGGCTGGCACAGTTTGTGTTTTCTGTCCCCCACATTCCAGCTGGAGCTGTGTGTATAAAACAACCAGATCTCAGGATCAGTCAAAGCCTACAGGATGATTTTTTTTTTTTTTTTTAATTATTATTATCTAAAGTCTACAGCTCTTTTATTAGGTGAAATCCTGGTCCAAGTGAAGTAAACCAGAACAGTTCCAATAAAAAGTACTAGAAAACACTTGTGGACCCCATGGTGCTATTTCATCTCTCTTTGGGATGAACTGTTCCTATCACTGCCAAGACAAAATGAGGACAAAATTAAATACAGAAATGGCTTCAGTTTAAAATTACCTGCCTTGTCTACTACAGTCAACAACTGCTCCTTAAAGGAAGGAACAGACCTAAGCAACTAATTAATCCTTAAGAACAAGTAATGTCCAGCTGTCACTGACACATATGAACTAAACATAAAAGTGTTAAAACATCTACATAGCTGTTATCAACATTACTGCTTTTGCTGCTCACTGAGCACATCCACCATGTGCCAAACACACAGGACTTCACAAGTCAGGCTTTCTGGCTGTTTTCTCCCATTCCTTCTCCTTGGTGCACTTGTATCTTCAAGTAAACAGAACACAAAGAGACATAACTCCTCCCATCACAAAAATGTTTTATACTTGCAGCAGAGAAAACCTTCTGTAAGGCAGTGGGAAATGGTGTTGTTTCTGCACAGTGTGTTTCTGTTCACCATCTTACTCCTGGGGAAGGAAAGTGCTCTTAACAAGGCTGGTGGGACCCAAATGCCCCGTTTGTTCCTGGAGGATCCCAGTTCTGTGCAGATTTTTCAACAGAATCACGCTTGTGGCAGCTTTGCATTGCAGCTTTTGGGAAGGGTTCACAAGCTCGACTGCTCAATAAATAATCCTTTGGAGCCACAACAGCATTCAGAAAAGCTTTACACGTTGGCAGCTGGTATGTAGTGCGGCCATTCTGAATAGAGTTAAGAAACTGAAGGTCTTGCTTGAACGGATAGGAAAGTGTCATTTTACTGGGAAATTGTGTACATTATAGAGGTAAGATATTAATTTCCCTAAAATGTTATTTTTTAATTGGTTCAATCTATCGAATGCCTCAAAGTAGTGTGATGTGCAAGTAAGGCCTTCTGTGCAAGAGAACACAGATTTTATTTACAAATACAACCTACGAATAGTATTTTGCAGAACTGCATTGCAGGCAGCCTGTGAGCACTTCATTTACATGGTTGGTTTTACTTCTGTTACCTGAACTCTGTATCACCAAGAAGGAAGGATTTGCTTTGCTCCAATGAGGTACATTACAAACAAGGAGATCTCACCACCCTCACAGAGACTAAAACCAAGCACTGCAGTTAGTTTAATTTCTACCACTAAGAGTTTGAATTTCCCCCTTAAGTCTCTTCAGAAGCTGACGGGATTCTGGAGGCAGCTCAAGAGACAGCACAGAGGTGGGGTTCGTCAGAGCTGTGTTGGGACATGAGAAGTCCATAATAACACATTTTTACTCCTACAGCAGGTAATGCACATCCACAGGGGTCGGTAACACATGCAGGTTATGCGGCCCAAGGTGTACAGCCTGCACTAGCACAGGTTGCATTGCACAGCCACTGGGAGACATCTCCAAGTAAAAAATAGCAACACCAGACTAATGATCATCAACCCAGACTCAAAGTTTCCAAGCATGGCCAACAAGCATCTAAAACTCCCAGTTTAGGTGTCCTAATAAATAAAGCTTATTCTACACAGACGCTCTTGCTGCAGCTTGAAATCTATGAAACTTGTGTGAGGTTAAGCCTGTTGAAACCTTAAAATAGACTTCCATAACTGAGCAATCTAATCACAAAGCAAATGTGTATGCAAGTCTCAGGTGAAATATGATAGCCTTACTTTCTAGGCTTCACAGAGATATCAGTCCATCAGTGATAATTAGCTTAGGTTAATTCCAGTAGCACTTGGATTGTAAAGGAAAGCAAATCGCTAATTGAAAGCTGCAACTGGAAATAGGCATCAGCAAGGCAGTCTTTCTGAATGCCTTCTGAAGATGAGAATAAAGTAATGTGTTAATCTATATGAAAACAAAGGAAACCTTTATTAGTCTTCCTTGCGGTGTCACTGCATGACACTACTGTTGCATAGGAATGACTGAATTAAGCTGCTAATACAGCAGGACTAGATTCTGCCCCCGTAAACAAATTCTCATCTCAAGCCTAACAGTCTGGAAGTTGGCTATTTTACATCTTTCACCATTTCTTACCATACAAGTGATAAAGATGAATTGTGTGATGTTTTTTATCCCAATATTTTAAAAACTACTAAAGAAAAATTTCAGCGCTCTCCTTGCCATTGCTGCTCATCTGTCCCCTTCATTTGGCTTATGAACTGCCAGCAGAAGGTTTGGCAATGCAAATTTTTAGTGGCATGCAGCTGCACCACAGGTAGCTACAGAAACAAACAGGTAGAGTGCTTTTCACAGCAGCATTTCTGAAATTATTGGGATAAAAATATAGCAACACAAGAATTCAGGCCCAGAATCCAAATAGCCTGTTCCCTCATTACGGTTATTATTCACATGAGCAGTCCTACAGAGACCAAGGAGAGTTGCCCACTATCTAGCACTGTGGGTGTGTTTAGGGGCCCTTGGATCTCACTGTCCCACCTGGAACGAGTGGGCATTGAGCAAAGGGCCACCAAACAGAGCCCTTGCCATTCTCTAGTACAAGTGCTAAACAAACCATGTCCCTCCTGTCTTCTCTAGCAAGTGCTTGGCAGATATGTACATGTGAAGCATGACACTGTACATACAATTCTGCTGTTGGGAAGAGAGAACAAACCATTTGTGACAGATGGCAGTCGTGCTGCTTAATGCAATACTGGGAGACACTTAGTTACACACACTTAAGATACACTGACGGAAACAGCATATGGGCCTAAATAGAACAGAAGAGGCATTAAGCTTAAAACTTGAAGCTTTTCCTTTGAAATGGTCTTGTTTTACCAGAGACATTTACTAAAGGCAAAAACATTTTCTGCACCGAGCAGAAAAAGAATTTGGTGTTTTAGGGGCAGGGGGAAAATAAAAAAAAAAAGGGAATTCTGACACATACTTTCAAGGCTGAAGTGTACAGCCAGCCTTCAGATTTTTCATGCTGCTCTACACTCCTGATACATCTCCTGAGCTATTTTTTAAATGTATGTACATCTTAAGGTCTAAGATCTAACATGAATAATAACTGAAATGATACATAATTAAACATTTTGCACATCAATGTGTGATATTGATGGTTTAAATATTTCATGACTAATATGTTCAGTTAGGTTTAAGCCAAGCTACTGAGTTATTTCTCCCTCACCTCCGCTGCCCTACATCAGAGAGTATTGATATAGCTTTCACCACAAGTTGAAAAGAAGATTTCAAATCTACTTCCTGGAAGGGTAGTTAAATAATTACTGTCATGCTAGAAAAAGGAACACTCAGATCATAAAGGATAAGGGAAAGACGTTGTTTTCTGCTGGCATGTAACCCACAGTACCCTCTCTTGTGCTCTGCTTTCAACACTATGAACGTTGGTGATAGAGCTCTTCATTTTCAGGGCTTGTAGCCCAAGGTACCAGCCCTCAGAGCCCCTGGACCTGTATCCTATATGTCATAAAACATGGTGCCTTCTGTAATGCCAGCATTTATTTGAACCCATTTACTGCACTTGGGTTAGTCATGTCAAGTTCAAGGCCTCTGGCTTGAATAAATCAGTGGTTTGACGTGTTCCCTCTGTATTGCTCTGCTGGCTGATGTTAAGTTACTAGATAGAGATTTGCTCCTTAGGCTCAGTGAGTGAGATCTTTATTTTTAGTGTTGAGGACGAGAGGATCTGTCCTTGCTGATGACTCATGTCTGAAGGTTCTTACATTTGCAGCCTGTCAGAGGATGTGCTACACATGAAGACTAGGGAAAAAAGTCCAGTGACAGCAAAACTCCTCTTTAGGCTGCCTGGTTTTTTAGTTCTACTCTGGCTTTTCTTTTCCTCTCATGCTGCATTTTCCATTACCTTTAAACTTGCAGTGCACTTTGAGGCATCACTCTGGAATGCCTTTTGAACTATGATGTTTATACTTCAGTATATCCAAAGGACTTATTTTTAATTCACAGATGGAAGCATTTCCCCTTTTCTTTTCCCAGTTTCCTCCTATAAAAGTGCCAGCCCCAGAAACACACACAAGAGCTTCTCTTACTATCATATAAAGTACAGTAAGATGCACGATACATGTTATCCCTACTACAGCACAGAAAATGCTGAAGACCAAAACCTTGACATCACTGGCACCTCTACAACCCTCTGGAGAACCTTGCTGGGAAGATGAAGTTATACCCTGAGAGAGCTAAGAAAGCAACAAACCCCACGAAGAATAGTAACATAGTTCAGCAAAAGCTTATATTCAAAACTGGTGTTCATAGTCAAACTACTAATCCCAGGGGTTTTGAAAACATTTGAAGGAAGGAGGAACCTAATTCCTTTGGACAATAGGACTGAGGAACCTCGTCCCCTGGTCGATAGCTTTAATTAGCATGTCACCTGAGACACCCACAAGGTACAGTCCAATAAACAAGGGAAATATCATACAGCCATTCTTAGCACTAGTTAGGGAGATATGTATGTTCCAAAGGGATTAACTGGTCTGTGATCTGTTGCCATGGCCAGTATCATACACACTGTGCACTGTGCTGAGTTCGCTGTCCAGTGGTGACCATAAATATCTGTTGTAATAAGGGAGATACAGTCAGTTATAAAGCTGGGATAGCAACAGAAGGGCACATTCACTGAAAAAAATCAATTTTAATTAGGAAGACAATTATATTTTCTCCCAAAGGTTGCCAAGGTTTCAAGATTTATCTTTAAGGTGATGGAGAAGTAATCTTTTGCCATTCTGTATCTACTGGCTAGCACTGAACTGTGGAACTATTTCAGGTCCAAGGAAAGACCATGAGGTCCCTCAAGGTCTTATAACCCAAGGCAATAAAAATCCCTGGCACATCATTAGCCTGTCCACTGCAACAGCAGCTTATGATTACATCCTTTGATTTCTCCAAGTAAAGGTTTGTTCACCTTATTCTCAAACTGTGTAGCAGTGACTGGGCAAACATTGCTGCCTTCACTCCTACTGAAAGCTGAATTTTGTGCAAGTAGATGACACTGGGTCAGCTCCCATCTTCCCTGAAAATAGGGAGAAACTACAAAAGCTCTCAAATTGGAGACCAGCTGCCTAGTCACTGTGAGTTATTTTGGGGTTTTTATTAAGGAAATTAGTTCTAGTAGCTGAAAAAAGAAGCTATGCAGGTATTTGGGAAGCAGCAGCCAATGGCTGCCAAGCATTTCCATGGTAGTCAGGATAAGTGGGCAGCTGAAAGGGACAGTAGGCACTTGCTGAACGTTTCTAGATATCTTGGTTGCCTTTTCTCTACTGCCACTTTGTGTTTCTCTGCCCTAAGTTTCACATCTCTGCTCCTCCACAATCTCTCACTTTGCTTCTCAGACAAAATGTCAGCAGCTGCTGTAGCCTCGTGCCTCTTCACATCATCCCCTCCACATGGACCTTTGGCAGGGCAACCCTCTAGAGTTGCTGTCAGCTTCATAAGGCAGCCTGCAAAGAGCAGCCACTCTCGATTTTCCTTCTTGACTACTTGCAAACAAAATACCCTGTAAAGAACTACTAGAGCTGCACCAGTGAGTCCAGGATCATCTGGTAGGTTCTCATCCCAGACCCTCTGCCAGTTCAGGTTTTCACTCTGGCCTTGCCAGGACAGATCTGTCTCTATTTCATGTCTGTGTGTGCACAGTACACATTCCTGGTGCAAGAGACTTTCACATTGTGATGCCCACTCTGTCTAATAAGAGAATGAATACAAATTCCAGGCAAACTACTGAAAAACTATAATTAACTCGAGACTCATCAATCCACTCTGATGAACACCACCATTTGTAATAAAAAAAGTAAGCATTGTATCTTCCCAAGCACCACTGGAAAAAGATCTGTCAAACTATTGCCAACTATCACATCTTCCTCTTCCCTCTACAATGGATTTCTATTGCAGACTTCAAACATGCTCTGCTCTGAAAACACCCCATTGATGTCAAGATGTCTTCAGCATATAAAACAAGTGCAGGGTACATAAGAGAGAGGCACAGCATGGCTCTGGAGTTTTGCATATTCTTGCAGCAGTGTTCTACTTTCTGAGACATTGGAATTGCCAATGAGTGGCCCAAATCTGCAGGACCTTCCAAGGTGATCAATCTGCAATTTTACATCTCTTATTTTCTCTCTGAAATATATCCTATTATCTATTGCCATGGTGATACTGCTGTGGTTTTGTTTCAAATTGTAGTCAAATCAAAGAAGAATGCTTCTGAAACAATAAGATATTCCTGTGGCTTTTTAACAGCACAGCAATTTTAAGCTGTGCAATGCATACTATTCTACATACTTATCTCCCCAAACAGTGCAAACCTTCCTGTTCAGCTGTCAAAAATTTGATTCTGGAATGTGCAAATTGTTAGCATTCCATGAGGGCTGAAGACTCCTTGTTTCCACTGACACAGCTGTAGTGGCTCAGCACCCCAAACCTGGGATCTGTATTTATCAGAGCTAAAGGTCCAACCCTGAACAGCATTACCCTGAACTGGGAACAGCACCTTTGACTACTTTCAAACCCAATACTCTTCAATAGGTATGGTGCAGGCATTGGAATAAATGCAGAACATACTGACATTGATTGAATATATACAAGGAATTAATATCAAAGAAAATAAAGCTCTGGAATGGGACTGAAAATACTTAATGACTAGAAGAGTTATGTTTCTCTGTCTTGGTGATAGTGGAGTGTCAAAAGTGGTGTGAAAGTTGTGAAAACAAACCCATGTAGGGAACTCAAACTTCAGAGGGACATTTAGGAACTAATTTCAGTTGTAAATAAGAAACTTGCTTATATCTTTTCTGTAAAAGCCTAGAACAAGCCTTTTTTAAATAGTGTTTTATCATTATAAAGACTGGAAAGCTTTCTGATTAAATGTGACTGCATTCAGGGATTTTTATTATGCGATTTCAACAAACAAACTTGAGAGTAAGACTCAATTTAATTTCAGGAAGCAATGAGACAGGGTAAATTTAATAGGAACATATTGTTCCAGGCATGCTCTATGCCAGCCTGCAGACCTTGAGCAAAGCCAGCCATCTGAGAGCAGCAGGGGAGAGAATGAGAGAGACAGAGGGAGGTAAAGAATGAGAAGGAGGGGGAGGACAACACAGAAAGAGAGACAGATAAGAGAGGAAAGTTCCTGTCAGACTCTCCTGTGATGAGAGAGAGGAGTTGAGCACTGTGGGAGAAAGAGATATGAGGGAGAGACTGAGCTGACTGTGTATAAAATAAAAAACAGTACATACAGCAAAAGTCCAAGACACTCTCCAAGTGTCTTTCACAAAGTCAATGGAAAGACTCCCCTAATTCCTCTGGTGGCACTGCCTGAGCTGTCAATAAACAAAAACCAGTCTCTGTCCCTGCCTCCTGCCCATCTTGGCAACAGGAGCACAGAATGGCATCATCTGATCCTTGCTAACCAAAGGCATCAGGTAACAGTGAGGGGGTTCCCCTGGAGCTAAACAGAAGCTGTTTGTGACCACATGGGCACTCTCCCTGTCCCGTCCTGGCACACCCCCATGGAGTGGTGGAAGGGCAGGAGAGGACTGAGCACAGCTAACCCATAATGCTTTTTGTTGCAGGTTGTAAGATTTTGAGGTCTTGAACAGCACAAGCTCTTTCTAGAGCTTTTCTTTTTCTAGCAAGTTCTAATGAAAAGAAGAAAACAGAAATACCCCTAAGCCCTTTTAGGGGAGTCACCAGCATGTAAAAAGAGCTCCAGCACCTCAGCTAACAAACTTCTTGCTGTTCTTTTGTCTTTCCTCCCTCCAGCTCCTGTCTTCTGGTCATTTTGTTTACTGAATCAGATTTGTAAGAACTCTGGAACAAAACCTGTGACATTAAAAATATGCCACGTGTGTGTTTGGTTCTAAAAACACTGCTAATGACAATACAGAGTAGGAAGACTTCACCCTAATGATTCCCAAAACTTTGTTCCAATCTCTGGGATACAGGATGGTCTGTGTGATATACAGACATAGCATGGGAATGAATTTTACCAGGTATACACCAACTGAGCACCATTTAGTAAAGGGATATGTAAACTGAATTCCTAAGCATAAGGGTCTGTGCTCTGTGCTTAGTGGTGCCAGTTTGTGTCTGTACAACCAGAAGGGGTTCAGCTTATGAGAAAATTTGGAGATTTGATCTCTTCACATCAAATCTTAACTCTCACGACATCTCTATATGTGAACTTGGGCAGAAAATTTATATCTGGGATATGCTGTCTCTACTCATACTATTGTTTATTGGTCCAATTGTCCAAATCAAACACTTAGCAAGGTTGTAGAGCCCTCTCTTGTCAGAAATTGTTCTGGTAAAAGGCTTGCACTAAAATCTAATTTCTCCTCAAGATGGTGAAGATCAACCAACTATTACAATTCAAGTAGCAAATTTACAAACAGTATAATCTTTAATTTTATGTTTATGTAGCTGGCAGTTTCAGATTCTTTTGAAAATCCCTCCTGTAAGCCAGGGAACTTTCAATGCAGGACTGGTTCTTTATTAACATGTTCTCAGTCTCTGTGTGGTTATCCTATGATGTACAATGATTTATGAACACAGATAGGATTAACTCTGACCTTGTGAAAACCAGCAACTTCCCTGTTCCTTTTCTCCTCACCTGAATAACTTACTGGACCCCTTAAACAAATTAAAGAAATAAGTAAGAGTGACTGGAAACACTGCTGGACTATTTAAGTAAGCCTCAGAGAACCACACTGGATAATTTATTCTTGTGAGAAACATAATGATCACCCAACAAGTTTGGTTAGGAAGGTGGTTTATCAGGCCACCTTGATATACTAGGGCAAAAAAATACACAGAACACCTACTGATGATGGATTGCAAGATATATTAATACAGAAAAGGATTGAGATTTACTTTCAATAGTAGATTAAGGTGCTCCAATGCAGCCAAGACTAGTTCTTTTAAAACAACAGGGACCGAATTTCTTTTAGATAAGGACTTAATTTTTATTGAAAACCTACCACCTTCAAACTGCTCGAAAGTTGAAGCACTATAAAACTGTCAAATAACACCATTATTAAAAGCTTTATTTGACAAATCTTCCACTGCTGGGATAACTTGTGTGTTTGCCTTCTCTCTCACATGAAATAAAATCATTCACTTATGCAAACTGCTGACAGGAAAGGAAACAAATGGGGTTCTCAGCACAGGGAGAACCACACTATCCCCTTTCTGCAGCTTAATGGAAACCATAGTTATTCATAAATCATAAGGCACTCAGACCAGAGACCTCCTCCACTGCTTGTTGCACAACACTTGGGGAAATGTTTGGGATGGACCCACAGGAAGCCCTGTCTGGTGTTCTGGAGTAGCTGGCGGTTTTTCAGAAGCAGCCTACAGGGAGAACAACATCTGCATGAAACTGTTCAAGGGGAACAAAGGCGACTGAACAATATCTGACAACCAAATGTAGGATTTATTTTAACCTCCTAATAAAAAAGTGTTAGTAGCTCTGCTAGATGGTCTGATAGTTAGCCTTTTATCTGTGACCAGTGACCTTTTGCTAGCACTTGCTATCGATTCATAGATTTTTAAGGCCAATAAGGACCTTTACACTTTTCTAGGCTGACCTCCAAATTAACATAAGCTTGTGTGAGCTTTCTCTTATGAGCATCACCTCAGAGCAGTCTGGTATGAGCAGCTGATGGATAAATACGTAACAGTCACCCTCACATTTAGGAAAGATTGAGCTGCAAGTGGGTCACAAGCATTTGAGATTTATCAGCTTCAAACATCTTTGAAATATTCCTAAATATCAGGAATCTTTGCATCTGGAAATGCCTGGGGAGGTTTCTTTTAGCTTTCCTTTTTACATAAAGCCTTTAAATAAATAAAGAACAACTTAAGATTCCTAGACAACCCTCCAGAAAAACTGCAGGATGTGCCTTATTAGGTAAGTAAGCAAATCCCTTTCTTGGTAGACCACCCCAAACACCCAGGACACACTTTGCCATGGCTAAGCGAGTTGCCTCCTCTAGTGATTGATTTCATTGTGCTTTTGAATTGGGACAACCCTCACGAGATGAGAAAGATCCTGGTGATTCCTAAATAGCCATGGTCAAATTTCTTATGCTGCATAAATCTGTGAGCTGGGGCTGTGAGAAACAAGGCACCCCTCTGGGATCTGGGGAGCCTCCAACTTCAGTGGGCAAAGGCAGAGTGAAAGAAGAGAAAATGAAGACTTCCTCAAATCAGGCTGAATTTTGAGTAGGATTTAATAGAGAATCTGAATTAGCAAGGTTAGAGAAACTAACCAAAATTATTTTTCTCTGTTGCTGCATAAAGTCCAGGAAAAAATGATCAGTACAGGATACAGGGGGCTGAGCTGAATCACACTCAGAGAAGTGAGGCTTGAAGTCCAGCTGAGCCATTGCAAGAGCACGAAAACTCTAACACACCTTCTGTAATGAATTCTGTCAATCAGAGCAGAAAGTCCTGCTTGAAGTTAATGTTCCCTGAATATTTTACCCATCTATTTTAAAGTGTGAAGCCTGGACCACTCCTTGGAGATCTGGGAAACATTCTGCTTATCAAAAGCATTATTGGGCACAGGTAATAATAATAATAATAATAATAATAATAATAATAAAACATTGGCAATAATAGTTACATTTTCAGGACCCTGAGATAAACTAATGGCATCTCACAAACCTTTGCCATATTCTACTGCTGCATCACACACAGAGTCATTTTCATTGTCCAATACCTTGAGGTTTAAAATTCATAATTGTTTACTTTCTTCCCAAATAACGTCTGTTTTTTTTCCTTTTTGTGACATGCCATTCTGGTTCTGGCTGTAAAGGATTAGCTGCAATGTCTATCAGCAATTGGTAATCTAAGTTTTATGTCTGCTCTGCGTTGCATCTCTAAATAAAAACTCAGTTGCTTTCCATTTGCTCCAGATTTAGTGGGGTCCTGCAGCTTTGACAATATAAATGACATCTCAACCCAGAAATTATTTTGGAGGTTGATTAGCAAGGAAATATGTACATGCCTGTAAACACTATCCATCCACAATAGCAGGAAAGCTCGTGAGAGTCTAGAGTGTTTGCAGCATGACCAGAAAGGTTAATGCATGATTATGGGCTGCCTAAACCCCTCTTTTCTGCAGTGTTTCATGAAATAACTTGCATCCATGCTTTGCTCCTTTCTGACAAACCTAACAGCTTTTGGTTCTCCTAAGCTTCAATTCCCTTCCTCAGGATTTACTGACACAACTTCTGCTCCAGGAACAGATTCAGTGTAGTACAATTGGTTACTTCCCTTTTAATGTTGTTTATTAAGGATCTTAAGGGGCAACTTAGGGGATGGACTGCCTGATTTTTAAGTTTGACCAAAAAAAGACAACATCACTAAAGTAAAAACTTAGTAGGTCTATTCCACTTGTCCTAATAAAAATATACACAAATCTGATGTTTAAAATTGCAATAACACTTGGAAGCACCAGCTGAAATCAAGCCCTATATGGCAGGTAGGCTGCAAAAATCCTACTGTCTCTCAAATGGTGCACAAATTACAGGAGAAAATGCAAAGGGTAAAACTGAGTGTGGGAAGGAAGGAAAACTCAGATACAAAGGGTTGAAACAACTAGTCAAAGACCGAGGTAGAGAAGGGAGAACTTGTCAGTCGTATTTCAAGATCTATTTCTGATTTAAAAGCAAACAATGCCTATTGATGCAAACATCCTACAAATATTTATTTCTCCCAGCAGATACACAATATAGACATTTCTTTTTTCTTCTCATCTACTAAGTGTGCGAATGTTATTTGTCAGTAATTTGCCCTTCAGCACAAAAAGAAAGAAGCACCTATATGCCAAAGAGCTGATAACACAAACTTGCACTTCTGTGTAAATGTATTTACAACAGACCTGTATTTATACAGACTGAGCATCACAGACATCTTGTGGAGTTCCAACAGATTCTATATTTTATACATTATTTCTCCTCACATGGAAAACACCAAAACAGATTATCTTTCCCCGGAACTCCACCCTGCTTCACCAGTCAGGATTTTAGTCTGTTCCTTCCCTGTCTGTGTCCTACAGAGTCCAGCACCTGGATAATGTTTGGTTCTCATGTTTGTAGCAACACCGGCAGTTCCACTGGAGAAAAGCACTTCCAGGTGTCACATTTTGAGCACCATGTCATCTACACCTACTCACAGCAGGCTGAATTGATGCAGCACTGCTGGTATTAATGGCCCATTCTGAGAGCTCCTCTCTCTGCTGGTGCCACTGGAACTGCCATGTTATTAACAAGGATAAGAGTTCTGAGGGCACACACAGAATTTTGCCAGCTAGATAAAGCTTTACTGAAGATTTTCACCCCTTGTGTTGACCCCTCATGTTGATCTTGAGAGAGAATGTTTGTGTTCAGTGCTGTGCATGAGGATTTGAATCCAAGAATGCTCCTGCCTTTGTGCCTGGACTGCTAAACCACCAGCCTCTACCAAAGAACAAAGAAAATGAATATGATGGAGATACTCAGCAGGTCAGCAATATCTTTGAAGAGAGGGATTTAACTTAGACATTAATCAGTATGTAATTGCTTACGTAGCATGCCTTTCTTCACTATTAATGATTTAACATGATGATTTACCAAGGCACTGAGAGAATGCCTGGATGGAGGGAGAAAAAGCACAGAAATATAGCCTGTGGTATTCCCTGCCAGAGAATGAATCTGCCCATGCAGGAGTGTCAAATTGATAATGAAAGATAAAATGTATGGGGAGCCCAAGAGGGTACTTTACATATTGCTGTGAATAATGCTGCTGCTCTCTCTGTCCATTAGACTGGATCAGCCTCTTGCAGACACAGACAAAAAAAATATGGCAGCTCCACTTCATTCACAGAAATTGTTATTCACTCAGGACACCATTTCCAACCAGCAATTTCTTATCTAGACTTGTGCTAGTGAAAAAAAGTAATCAAATTCAATGCCTGATACACATAAGACTTCAGTATAGCAAGAAGATTTCCTCTTTTAATATTAACCTCAGAACCCTAATTACTGCCCTTCCTAGCAATTGCTCTGTGTTAGTTTGGCTGAAAGATCTGATGAAAGAAATTTCCCATTTAAACAGGAAATTTTTATCTCTCTAGACTATTTAAACCTGTAAAGGTGGTTTCCAAGTGGATCACTCTTGGGCCCCTGAGAATTATTTGTAAGGATCCATAAAAGGAAACCAAGAAACTCAAGCCTAATATCACTCAGGTTCAATTTGCTTACAGGAGTTTGGATTTCCAGACTACAAAGTTCTTATAAACCATACATTACAGGTGTTTGAAAAAAACTTTTATCTAGAAAAACGTCATGTCCAAAATATGCTGTTAAATCTGCTGCTTGCCAACTGAACAGGGGGATAGTTTGTTGTCTTCTGGGATGAAGGCATGTAAACTATCAATTGGCATCCCAAAATGCTGTACAAAGGCTCAAAAATGTGTATTTAGTGAAAGTTGTGAGATGATTCTTAAGATTTACCATTTGGATTAAGATGCAATCTCTAAAAATTTGCCCTCAGTTGACAGGAGCAGCAATTGCAATGCTGAGTAACATCGTTACTGAGTGAAACAGAATTCGCTCTCTCTTATATGTGCATAGAATCAAATGTAATTACCCTGGTCACAAGCTCTGTGCTCCCATAGTCCACATCACACTTGTATTTAATTTTGGAACCGAGCATGCAGTTTTTATGATTCCTGTCCTCAAACAAATCCCAAAAGAATACAAAAAAAACCCCATCTAAAGAACTCCCCAAACCATCTATCAGCTAAAACGTTCCTCACATTTATCCTCAAGTGCAACCATCGAGGCATCTGTGTGAAAATGTGTCTCTCCTTTTTAAAAAATGTTAGTCTCTAATGTCATACCAAAACAGTGGATTGTAGAAAAAGTTCCCTATTTCCAAGCAACTGTATTTTCAAATTCTGATTCTATTTGTTTTTATGGATTAACAACCCCAAAATTCTTAAGTAAATGGGGCAGAATTGTTTATAATGAAGTGAGCTGTTGTAGCATCCTCCTGTAGGTAGGCACAACACACTGTAGGAATTAATGGATCCAAAAATTGTGAGTGTGAGGCAGTAGGTGTTTGATACCAGCTCAATTATCCATGGGCTGGTTTCTGACCAGTTCAGTGGTGCAAACTGCAAGTGGGTTTTCTTCAAAGCCAATTAGCTTTTTGTTTCTAGCAGTAGAGTTATTCTAAGCACCTGCTCCTGTGGTTATTGAATACAGTGTGAAACCCCTAATCAGTGTATCCAAGTTGGGGCTGGTGGACTTGCTGCAGAAGAGCTTGTACAGCTACATTCACTCATCAAGAGGGAGGTCATGCTGACATGGAGTAGAAAGTACTGTGGGCACTGTAAACCTCCCACCAGGGAGATTAACTGGTACCCACAAGTGTGGCTCTGACTGGGACAGCTACCTGGACAAAGCTGAGCTGAAAGGATCCTTAATGAACCTAGTCTTCCAGGAGTCTCTTCCTCTGAAAGCTGTCACCTCAGCAATCCACTCTGCTGCAACCAAAGGGGGTTTTTTCCACTGTGGACTGAGTCTCTTTTCAGAGAAATTGATGTGAAACAAGCAGGGCCTCCTCTTCCACACGTGTATGGAACTGAACACAAAGAACTAAATGCAAGCACCTAATGTTGGACTCCAGAAGTTGCCTTAGTGTGCATTCCAAATACCTGTTTGTAGTCAACTTAAGCTGCACGGGATCAGCTCCTCAAACTCCATGCAAACACAGACACAAACCCAGAGTTCGTGTTTGGGCGCTGCAAATCTGAGCCAGAGACTGGGAGAAGCCAGCTGCTTAAGGGACACCTCACAGGCTTTCCTAAGGGTCTGGATGACGCCAGTTTCATTTTTCACTGTTTCCTTACATGAGGATTTACACTACATAAAAGAAATGAGAATTACCGCCTTTGGAAAAGTTGGTCCTGATCCTCGCTCTGCTTTCACTGATAAATGTGCAGCCCAGTTCGGCCAAAGTCAATCAAACTGGGCTAAGGAATAAGAAGTCTCGGTAACCTGGGAGAGGAGCTGGGCTTATGGGCTTTTCTGGGAAGAGGGAGTTGATGAGTTGAGCTTTAGGTAGCAAGTGATGGCACTGGAAGTGACCCCCACCACCTGAGAATGCTTGAACTACAAGGACATTTGACAGTTAACTCTGGAAAAGACATGACACAGTGAATAAAAGCATCTGGCCAAGACATGGCCCCTGGTGGCCTCTTCCTCTCTAAGACTTTCGTCTCAGAGATATGGAGGAGATGGAGAGGGAGAGAAAAATGGATCTAAAACTGCTGACACTTCACAGATGATATTTCTAACTTATGAAATACTAAAGCTCCTTTCTGCTAATACACTCTGCAGTGGTTAGCATTAGATCCACCTGGGACAATGGACAAAAAAGAATTAACATAGCTGCTTCTTATTCCATTCACACAATCTGTTTCCATTTTAAAAGCAATTCTGTAAATTTCTCATACTCCTTTTATTTAATCAATTGTGATGTAGAATATTAATTCCTAAATTGCATGAATCTTAAGTATTTGAATGCCCCTGTGGTCCTAAACCCTCCACATCAGTCCTGCGCATTTATCTTTGTTAGCAAGTGACACAGTGCTTAAAGAGTACAGTTAAAGAGTAGAAAGATCACAGCTGCTGTCGTATTAATATTTAGAGAGCAGATTTAATAAATACCATATCTCACTCTATGTTATTATCTGCATTAGTGCTATCAGGTTTTAAGGGAATTCAGGAGATGGTTTCTTATCCATCAGGTTGTCAGAAGCAGACAAGAGGAAAATCAAATGTTCATTTACTCACATCTGGTGTTCCACAGGGATCCGTGTTTAGACCCCTACTGTGTTTATCTGTATAAATGGTTTCTATCTATCATCTAAATCAGAAGAGTTTATGTGTAGAGCAAACAACATCAGATAAATATCCTTATCCGCTAACTCGGTATAAAAGTACAAACCAAATGTACACAGCACATTGTAATTTCTGCTATTTACTGAGGTTATAAAACCTTCTTCCCTCTTTCTTCCACTTTTATTTTGGCTTGAGGTTCATAACTTGATTTGCAACCAATTATTACTTTCCCCTTTTCCTCATGCCTTTTATCATTACAGTCATACATAGCTTCTCTTTCTCTTGTACCATATCAAGAAGCTGGAAAATCGGTTTTAAAAAGTGTTATAAATAGGTAACGCTGAATATAACATGAAAGAAAAGCAGATGTACCCCTGGAAATGAAATATTCAAACCAAGAGATATATTGCATCTTGCTCCAGGGAAGCTGCCAGGGAGGACAGAGGTACCGTGGCAGAGGCAGGGGGATTGCACAGTGCTCCTTGCTAATGCTGCCATTATTATTCTCCTCTCTATATCTGATCTTTTTACGACGGCAGCTCCCTTCCCCAAGGAGGAGTGGGTAGAATTTTATATGGGAGGAAAGGAGCAGAGAGAGACCTGGAATGGATCTTTGATATCAACAGCCATTTTGGGCTTACAGGGTTTTTACGTATGTTAGTTAAATTGTTTTACTTTTATGCAAATCTGGGTAATTAATACATAAATATTGAGACCATGAACACCTGTAATTTCACTTCTCATCTTAAATGGCTCTCTGGTGCTGCTTTCCTGTCCTCCCCTCAGGCAGCTGTATGAAGTGCATGTAAGAGCCTCGTCCTTCTGCAATGACACCTGTGAAGGACATTCAGGTACCATCCTGTCTCAAAATACCTCTCTACAGCACAACGAGCCTTGCCCAGTATTAAAGTAAGACCCATTTCTGTTAGGAAAGTCACTTCTCTTTATCCTCTATCCTCCTTCTCTTTAGTCTTGCCAAATAATAGACAGAAGTACCCTGTTTCTTAAAAAGAGCAACAAAAACCCCCAACACACCCAAAACTCCAGCTAACATTGCTCTCTTTCTCTCTGCCCTCTGATTTCTCTACATGAGACTCATTCCATGAGCTGCATTAATGCAAGCACCCTGGATTGGGCTTTAGCCAGCAAAGCCGACACTAACCAGCTCTCTAAATAAAGAGTTCCCTGCTGATTGTATCATATCTGTTAAATTATAAGCACATGATTCATTGTTTTCTGCAATTCTGGCAATACAGTCATACTTTTGCTTTAACATTCAATTATTAACAGGATTGTTATTCTGAATGTCTCATCTGCCTTAGTTAAACAGAAAATAATTATTAATCTCCTCCAGTAAAATACATATACACTAATAAGCATTCTGTGACTTTCTTGAATCTAGTGTTAAGAAGGATGTAGTTTGAAATAATTAAAAAGCAATAAATTTTAAGATTGCTAGAGATAAGAGCCCCACATCTGCATATATTTTCCCAATAATAATTCTGTGCAAATCAGACCAACTCCTCAACACTGGAGTTACACTTGCTCTTTCCAAAATGATGCACAAAATCATTTGACCATCTATGGGCAAAGAATTTTCAATCCACATGCTGTCAGTAACATTTTGCTGCACATACTTTTGATTACTATCCCATTGGAAAGCATCACAAAATGAACAAACAAAATATAGAACACATGTTCATTAACATGCATAGGATGCATAAAAAGAAAATGATGTTATTATGCCTTTCTTTCTGCAGTAAGAAAGAGAAGATGAAGTAGAAAAAGTGTTTATCTCAGCAGGATGAGATGTAGATGGATTAAAAAATGCCATATGATAGAGGCTACTACCTGTGAAGAGCCTGTGAAAGATGATGCAGGGGAAACAGAGCCCAGGCCACAAATCTGTGCTAAGGAGGTAGAACTTTACCTGCTTGTTCTCCAACAAGGTCTTAAGGATCAAAAGTGTATTTTACAAACATGTTTTACAAGGTGTCTTGGCCAAGCTGCCATGCAAACCACACAGTGATGTGCATTGGCATGGGCTTGCACTCCCACGATTTTACAGGGACAGCTAAGCCAAATTTATGCAGTTATCTCAGGGAGAAGATATAAATTGTTCAATAATTGCAGTAACCCTGCTTTTATTTCATCATTTTATCAGTCATACAGTACAAGACAGAATTTTAAAAATCAAATTTTGAGCTTCATTTAACTTCAAAATCCACATCTGTGAAGCACAGCAATATTACCAGCTTCTTTAATGTGAGCATCAGAGGCTCAGAGATGTCAAGTGACTTGACCAACAGTAATACAGGAAAATTAAGTGCAGAACCCAATCTCCAAAGCATCAAACTTATAACTAGACTTGACTGTCCTGTTCTACACACTTCTTTTTGTTCTCCGTTGCAAGAAAGCTACACTGAACTGTGGGAAGTTACAGTAGGTGACTCGATTCTAGCACTGCCAAATAGCGGGAACACTCCAAAAGCATGAAGGCTGAGGCAAGCTTTTCTACCAAAAACTCATTCTAAATGTGCAAAAGGCTCAAAAGCAGTATTATTCCAACAGAATATTTCTCCAACTGAGATTTTGTCTAGTTCAAAGATAAACCAGACATTCTACATATCCTTTCTCTCTGATAAAGCTGGATAAGCACGATGCTGAACAGTCAGTTCTTGTTTTAAAGCAACATACAGATGGCTGCTTTAACTCTGAAGTCTCAGGAATTACCAAACTTAATAAAACACCAGTCCTTATATATTCCAGATGAGAATAAGAGGCATATAACAAGTACTTTCTGTGCACAATAATTTTTTACTACATATTAAAAAAATCCAATGCCACCACCCTATTTTGCTTTTGGCAGTGGGCCATCTGTGTGCTGCACTGATGCCCTTTCCCCAGGCATTTCTCGCTGGTATTTAGCTGGCCACACTTTGCAACAATTTCTAGGATGCTGCAACAAGAGTTGAAATAAATATGCATAAAGTATTTACTAAAAAAAATCTGTTGTTAAAAAAAAAAAAGATGAAATTATAGATAAAATCAAAATAAATACAAAATGTAGCAATGATGCTTTAAGAAATTGATAAGGAATTTATCACAGTAAAACATATACAAATTTAAAGTGTTATTTAAATGCAGACCATAGTAATGACTACAGTCACAAATGGTTAGGTTTTATTCTATATATTTGATTGAACCTGTGTTTAGTGAGGTATGGATCATTGCTTTTATATAAGTGGTAAATTTCACTTATATAGAGAGTTGGCATCCCGCTTTTAGGGTTTCAGATGTATTTTATAACTGTTTTTCATGCTGTGAAAAACTATGCTAAACTTCACAACTTACACAATAGGCATGGGGTTATATTTGGATATATGTGGTACAACGGCACTTTAGATAAAACTTTCCAAGCAAATGCTTCCAGTGCAAATAATTGAAATTTGTCTTTTCATTCACTTTAGGCACACAAACAAGCACACTAAGGTCTGTCTGTTGGCATACATGCAAAACGCTTATATCAAATTCCATGGCAATTTGCAGGAATACCACACAGCTGGTGCCACCTTGGTGTTCCTTCTAAGCCAGCTGCTTGGGCCAGGCTCTAAGCAATGGCCAGACAGAAGGGTAGCTGGAAAAAACCAATTCCTCTCATCCCTTCCTTCCCAGACTGGACAGGTGCAGATTTAGGTATGTGCCACTTAATCAAGAGATGGTGCAGAATTTTCCTGCAGTGTGAGGCAGGTTACACAGATTTTGAGCACCTCTGTGGCTTCCCCCAGCGCCCTGAGCTCCTCTGAGCACTGCTGGTGATAGCTCATCTGGAATACTCTGCAGCAACACAGCAAAACACTTTCATTTCCTCTCCCCTGATTCACGTGGGATCTGTCACTGAAAGCAATTCTGCCAGCTCTGGGGAGGAGCTGCAGGAGCCACAAACAGAGACTCTCACTCTGCTTCATTACAGACCCTCCTTAAATTCACACCAGGGGAAACCAAGATGAGATGCTGCTCCTCGGGGAAAAAGTGCATTCAGGGGATCTTTTTCCAGGGACATTTAATCCACCCCTCTTTGAGAGCTTTAAAATAAAGTTTTCTTCAGAGGCACATCAAATCATACATCAAGGAGGCAAACTGGCTTTGCAGCCTTGCAGTAATCAAAAGAAAGGCTCGATGCTGAGCACCATCTCTCATGCACTGATAAATTGGTTTCTCTCCTGCTTTCATTATGCAGGAGTGGAGTTATGTTCATTGAAGTTAATGGGAGTATTTCCATGGACTTTGGTGTGTAGTGGGTCATATAATAAGTTCCTCCATATGTTGTAGTCTGAGGGCCAGAGCGGCACTTACTCATTTTAAGCACTATTTTAAGATTTGATGGATGACTTAGCTCTGTTTTCCCAGTTTTCCAAGGACGCAGGGTAAAACCAAAGCTAAATACAAAACACTTCATGGCATCCCCCTTTTTTTTCTTGGTTGGTTGTGCAGTTGTTGGGGAAAAAATGAGCATTCGGTACAGCCGATAAATCACTTTGTCACCTTAATCTTTTATTGATCTCAATAAAAATTGTATTTTGTTTCTTAACAAAAATTCACCAAGAAGGACATCACATCCACGGATGTGTATAACGTAGGAAGTGCTCATCATTTAACATTCTTATTTATAGGACCAGATATGGATTTTCGTGGAAAAATCTTCAACTCTTTTGGTAAGGTGATGCATCATATTTTTAATGATGTGCTTGACTAAAAGGCAGGTTGTTTACCAACTACACTAAGAAGTCATATCTTACACTGAGGTTTCATATAAAGAGATTATAAAAACACTTTTTCTGAAGCAGTAAAGGTGAGGGAGTACAGTGCTTTTCCCCACAAAGTCTGCTCTGTCACTGCAGGTTAGTGTATCACAGTCCCATAATTTTGTTTCAGATGATCACATTGGGAAAACTCAGAAAAAAAATAAATAAAAAGAAAGGAAAAGTGATTGCAATGTAGGGAGTCCTACATTTCCCTGTGAGGATCAGTTTGAAACCAGACTCCCATGGAACACAGAAGAAATGGAACACCGTGACTGCGTCCCATAGTGGCACTTCCTTTCTGTTCATCCCTGAAAATACAAACTCTCTGCTTGAGCAACAATCTGAGCTGATCTGGAAGCACACTGGTAAAGCAGGATGATGCCCTGGCTCTAGCTTAGCACAGGGTGCACTCCAGAAGAGGTGGGAAAGGAGACCAGTAACTTTTGCACAATCACATGCCAAATTATTGAATAGAGATACCATGAACCATACCAGTAAACATCTGACATTCTCCTATGTCTCCACATGGATGAATTGCAACTGAGTCCAATTAATCTTCACTGCAAATTAGTACAGAATCCTCAGGCTTTTCTCCTTTTCTTTCCTACATAGTCTAGCAGAGTCTTTAATGAAGAATTTAGTGCACCATAACTGTGTTTGCAGACAGAGTTGTATAAAATTAAAATGTGTTTGTAATAATTGCTTAATAAACTTCTCCCATTTTTGTTCTACAATAATGCTAAATGAAGGCCAGAAGCCTTTCCATTTCATTATACATAATTTACAGGGCTACACCCAAAACTGGCTCCAAGTACTGACCTGCATAGTTTGCAATTTATCCAGGCTACCTTCCTGCCAAGAAAGGCAAAGCACAGAGAAAAGGTCTCTGCAATCCCTCTTTGCAATGGAATTAAAAAGGCAGCCTGCAAAGTCGCCAGGACTCTTGGGCCTAGACATTCTATCCATCAAATCAAGTCAGTCTGTACCAAGTAACTCCCTTACTGAAGGAAATTATGTGGCCAGATAAGTATGACCTCAACATCAAAGATTCATTGCTCTTAAAATGACCATCAGAACCATCATATGAGACAACCCTTTTTGCACAGCAATAGCAGCAATACATTTGATTTCTTCCACTTACGGGTATGTGCTGGTTTGGGAGGGCTTCAAACCCAGGATCTCAAACAGACCACAGCAACAGCCTTTCTCAGCATATGCTACCTGGGAGAGACTACCCCAAAAATAGGATGATTTCTTCATTTTAATCTTAGTTCCTAAACCATTTTTATAACATACTGGCATTATCAAAAGATTAAACTTATGCTTAAACAAGGACTATTTTTTTCATCAGACTTTTGGAATTTTCCAAACATTCCTCTAGATTTAGAGGTGAAGATTGAAAATCCTCATGTTTTTCATGTTCTACTATTCAGTCTTCCCAGCTTCTTCGCAGTCTGGGCACATACTCCTTTAGACTTTAGAGAAAAAGAAAGTTCTACCAGTGCCCACAATAAACCAGAAGGCACTCATTCCTTGCTCATTCCTATAAGAAGTGAAGCTGAAGAAACACTTTCTCTCTTCTTTATTTGTTTTTCAGGGTCAGAAATTCAAGGCACATTGCACAGGCTTCTTATACCATGGCCAGAGGTCAAATCTCATAATACATGACTTGTCAGTATCTTTTAGCACAATTGATAGCAGTGTGCTGCTGACTCTTGCATTCCAGACTGAGAAGAAAATGTCCAGAGCAACTGGGGTTATATGATAGATTTTGTAAAATATCACCAAGTCTCAAGAAGAAAGATGGTGTTGGAGACTAAGAAAAAAGGCTGCACATCAACCTTACAAAATGCCAGAGTTTTGAATGATGCTTGAGACTGGTCATTAACAGTAGAGACTCCTGCCATCCACAAAATTCTCTGCCTAGTTTAGAAGGAACTCACATATGCAGCAAAAGCATTTACAGGCAGATGCCCCATTCCAGTTAAAATTTAAAAAAAAATAAAATTTTATATATATAAATATTGCTCCTTTATTATATTTTGTAAACATGTTTAAATATAAAGGTGATATTCTGGTCATCTTGGAGTAAACTGAGAAATTTTACCTTCATCTATAGACCCATAACTGTACAAAATGCTGTTTATGAGGGGGCAGGAAGAGAGTCCAGGATTAGTCTAATTTCTCATAAATTAAAGGAACTGATATGATCTCTGTTATGGAAAATTGGCTTCCAGTAACTTGCAATTTATCTACTTTCTGTTAACGTTATATACGGAAGTGTTTCCAGCAGATCTTATGAAAAAGAAGGTATATGCAATCAGCAGATGAGCTTACAATTAGAAACAATGATTGGGGAGGGAAGCCAAGATTTAGTGCTAGGAAAAATGATGGCACTATTTCTTAGTTTGAACTCAGTTCCAGTGAGCTAACGATAACAAAATCTTTTTAGGATTCTGAGAGCTTACTAAGGACATATGAATACCCCAAAGCAGGTGTTCTTCCATTAATTGCTCCATCTATTTCCCCAGCAATCAGTGATGTAAATAAATCTCTCACACACACACTTCAACACAATCCTCCCCTCCCCTGCTTTTTCTCCAGTTCTGCTCAGGTTAGAGCAGTAGGGAGTGTGGTAAATAACCATCAGGAAAAGGTGAGGCTACATGCGCACAAACCCAACCGGCTTTCTACAGAAAAAAAGAAAATAAAGGAGGTTTTGGAAAATTCTGAGCAAGTTATTAAGATTACAGAGTATCAGACTCTGCTTCCCTTTATGCCATTAAAATTCTGGATTATTACCTTCACTTGCATCAGGACAACACTACAGTATTGATCAATAGGAAGGAGACAAGATCAATCAACCCACACTGAACAGTCAACAGGGAGTGTTCTTCAATGTACCTTGTTCAGGCTTCAAAACAAATCATCTTTTGGGTATAAACCAAAGTCTACTACGATATTCGGTTACTGATCAGTATTAGCATTTCACTTTCTAATTTCACCAAAATATATTACAACTTTTATCATCTGATTTTAATGCTGTTTGCAACAACCTAAATGTGAAATGGGAGCAGCAGAAAACTTTGCACAAGCATTCCAGTAAGCCTTTTAACTTCTCGAGGGAACAATGACTGCTGGAGAATTAACTACCTAAGGTCAGAGGACGGCAAGGCTGAGAATGGCAAGACAGCAATAGATGTTTGCACTTTGCATAGGAAGAGATGAGTAAAACACAATATTTTATTAAAATTCCCAAGTGTGGGAATCAGACCTACAAATATAGCATCTTCTTACATGGAAATTTTCCAAACGCAATATGAGAATGATCTAAAGCTGGCTCCTCTTCCATCTCCCAGGCCAGACTAAAAGGTTTAAGTGACTTCTGATAATACTAAGAGGTACTGTCAGGGTGAAATCCCAGAGCCAACTCAGATCCCCATCAGGCAGTCAATAAATTCATATTACATGGCAGAAACTGTTACAACATCAAAAGTAGGAAAATATCAAGGTCCCAAAAGCATCTGTGGTCCCATCTGATTACGGTGCATTTCTACTAGCACCACTTTTGCAAAATTGTGGATACAAACCTTGTGAAGGCTGATCCTGGAGTGGTTCTTTATTCTATGACAAAACTTTTACCCCAAATTAATTTCTTTATTATGGCCTTTCAACAAAAGAAACTTACATATTTCAGAGCAAAGTTCTTGTGCTTAGGCAATTAAGAGGAAATACATATAATGCCTTTTTATAGGAACACAATTAAAGAGTAATCACACTTTTGTCGTGGCTGACAATTAGCAGCCTTCCTCCCCCAGAGATATAATAGAGCTCTGTCATTATCATTACCAAAACCTTAAGCCCACTGAGGGAGTATTAGATCTATACAGAAAAACAGGTCAGGAGAAATCCTGGCTCCACTGAAAACAACGGCAAAACTCCCATTTTCCCAGCTCTAATTAGCTATGGTTAAATTACAGTGAACATACAGTGAACTCTGCTAGAGCTGATGAAGGAAGAAAAGCAGATCTTAATAGTCAATGATCCCTCCTGAGTAGTGACTCTGAAGAAAGAAGTTCAGAATACTTTTTTGAGGCAGCAATCCTCAGCCTTCCATCGTCTCCTCCAGGAAGACTGTTGGCTTCAGTCCCCAGTTAAAAATGTCAGAATCAAGCTAATGAGAAGAAACAGTTACACAATCAGGCAGCACATCACATGTGCTTATATAACAGTTTTTGCTGTGTGCATTTTTAAATCTCTAATATTGTGTATTTATTTCCATCTGTCATTGCTAATACAGCAGGAAATTTTACTGTGCTTTTGCTGCATTACATGTCAATCAAAACATACAAGTTCTACTTTTTCAATTTACTCAGGAACAGCTAATGGAAGCTGAAGTATATTCTCATTGAAGGTGTTCTGAGAGGTATCTATCCTAATTTTGCCAGTATTTCATGCAGAAAGGTAACCAGGAAAGATTTGTGGCTGGGGCTCCCCATGCAGGACATGGCCACTTGCAGCCAGCTCTGGCACAGGGCACAGGTGAGTCCTTCGGTGATGCTGGTGGCAGCACCACTGGGGTTGAACTGTTCTGCCTTCTCTGTGGAACAGCCTTCCCCTGCAGAACCTTGTGTTACCCACCCCAAATGCAGAGCAGCCCTCTTTGGCTCTATCCTTTTGCCTGAGGAAAGAAGTGGCACCAGGCTCAGTTGAGGGAGACAGTCCAGAGCTGTGATGCTGCATGAAAAGCACTAGTCCACTGCTGGGGCACGGGAATAGAGTGGGACCACACATGAATACTGTAAATACCTCGATAATACTGGTATTTAACACTTTCAATATGCACATTTGAGTAAAAAACCCGAGGTAGAATCAGAATATCACAGTACTGTTGTGCTGCCCATCGCCAGAAGAGAAATGCCAAAGTCGTGGAGATACTCAGAGGAAACCAATGATATTCACGCTAAACAAGCACTGACATGAAACCACTGGTGGATAGAGAGGAAAGAGAATCAAAACCAGTAATGGCTGTTGTGGTAACAAAGACAATCATAGCAAGAGTGGTGAGAGTTCTGATAATTTTCCTTTGTGAAATATCTCTCTGCAATTCAGTGTTAGAAGTTTTTGTGGGTTTACACTACTATAAGTTAACTTTCCACATCCTCAAAACACCAGACTCAACAGATTTCTCATCTGTAACAGAGACTTCTGCTGCTGTTTGTAGCCTGCAAGAAAAAGATGCTATGCTCATCTGTCTCTTTTTTTTTTTCTGATAGAGATACATGCTGAGAAGATTTGATTATTCATCTCTCTGTTTTTAAATACATCAGCTAGTTAGCACAGCCCACTGTTCTATCCAGCTGCAAGTCTAATATGTTCTGGCACAGAAAAAGAAATAGATTGGGCCCAGCAGGACCTTCTAGAGAATCTGCTGTCTTTACTGTCCGTCTGGGAGAGGAATGACCTGGTCACAAGGATCAGGCTGCACATACAGCACCACATAAAACTGGAGGAATGCCACTTTGTGGCAGCATGTTAGCCCAGTCCTCAAATATTCTGTTCTACGTTGGCCAAGCAGGTTGGGATGGTTGCCAAAAGACGAGAGGCGCAAATTTTGGAGAGAAGCCAAAAGACAAGAGGCAATTGACCTAGCACTTTTCCATTCTTTCCTGGGAATTGCAGAGCTACAACATGCCACAATTGCTTACAAATGTTAGGATTGTTTTCTCTACCTGTGCATTGCGTAAAGAGACTAATATGCTTTGACCTGCAATTTGCAAAGGGGTTACAACTACCATGGGAGAAGCAAAACACAGTGCATAGGTTCAGAAGTGCTCAGGTGGAAGAAATGGAAACAGCTGAATTTTATTGCTCTCTGCAAAAGAAGTGATGCTCTTAAATCTTTACTTGTACACAGACCCAAGCAAGGCTAACAGTATCAGAAAAATCTTGGACTGATTTACACAAAATGCCACACAAAAACCTCAGAGCACCGAGCTCTGCTTCCAAATGTGACACCTGAACACCCACAGGGCTTCCCTGAGAGAGTGTTTTTCCTGAGCCCTGCCACCAATGGACATGGAAAACAGGGATGCCCAAACCCCCTGCTTTGAAAACAGCAATTTGGGTGGGCTTTGTCCCCCTGCAGTGGACACACAGGCAGCTCAAGGCATTGGTAAAAGGTGCAGAGCAGTGCTGGGAAGACAGAACTGGCTGCACAGACACAATGCTGCTCCCCAGCTATCTGCCTTCAAGCTATTCTATCAATTTCACTCTGCCCTCACCTGTATCACCTCCCTTGCCATTTGTGCCACTGCTGTGCTCTGGAGCTGCTCAGTGAGGGAGAGGCACTCAGCGATGCCACCTTGGGCTGAGGGAGCGTTCGAGCACGCATGACATGCAGTGGCAAGGATGTCTCACACAGAGTTAACAGCCATCACAAAGATTTCTCAAACCATTTGATTTTGTTGCCCTTTTATAAAATGCAAATTAAAAAAATTATGAAACAGTAGGCAATAAACCCTGAATTTTTAATACCAAGCAATCACTGAACCTTTGCACGTGAGTATGAAGGACTAAATAATCCCATTCTTTCTCACAGCATAGACCCAGGAGAATTTCTTTCCCTATATTGCTTTTATAACGGCTATCTATCTTAGTCTGGTCTTGTTGATATATTTTAAGGCTTTTAATTTGGAGACTGTTATTTGCTCAGATGTTATCTTCAGCATATTAAGTACAGTAAGCTTTCATCAAGTCATACACTGGGCATTTGAACTGGGGCAAAATTTCTTACTTAAACACCCATGTACAATGGCAGAATAAATAAATAAAGAACACCTTCAAGGCCTCCAAACACCTAGTAACAAAATCATTCTCTAACCTTACAATAATGCTCTGCTTACAGTCCTCCCAAAATGCAAGTCATTTGCCGGATCCCAAATGATATTTGGTTGATGGATTGCTGGTGATTTCTACATCAGAGCACCTTGGAGCCCTAGTGCTAAACCCCTGACAGCGTTAGCATAAAAGATTTACATTTATGTTATGAGGGCCACACAAGAATAATAATTTTAAAATACATTGCCTTGGCTGCCGGTGCACCCTGGGAAATCTAAGAGCAGCAGGCAGCATGCCTGCACTGTAATTACAAAATGGCAGCACGGGAGAGGCTTTGGAGACAAGGAACTAGAGACTGCAGCCATCTGCATGCCTTGGCGAATTGAAATTACAGTAATATATGAAGACATTACCTGAAAAGCCCAGCACCATTTAAATGATTTACTATTACGCCCCAGCAAGCTTTAATTTAAGGATAAAGTCATTCAGCAAGCTAATCTGATATAGGAAGCATTATTTCACACAGTTAAGTTAATTTACACTAGCTGATTGTTGTTGTTGCAGTTGGCATTATTATCTGCACAAACAGCCGATCGGCCCTGACAGAAGCAATATACTGTTTAATACAGCGTCTTAATTCAGCAGGCCAGCTATCTGTGATAAAGGTTTGTTTATAAGCAATAATGGGGAGGAAAGTCATTTTGAGGCTAAGCTGATAACACTGATGAGAACTATGGGGGTGGGGGGGTGGGGGGTTGGTGAGAAAACAAGCAGGAACCATCCACTCATTTGTCCACCTGTCTAATAACAGGAGCATGTCGACAGATTTCTCTTACATTGGTTCTGCTTTCCCACCATCACTACAGGGGAGATCTTTGGCATCACTCTGTGCATATATTTCCTTTGACAAACAACCATCACAGCACTATGAGAGCTCCTCTTCCCCAGTGAAATACAGGCTTAAGGAGGATCCCCACAGCTAAACTCTCTGAGGTGAGCTGGTTAGAAAAGCTCCAAACATATCACAGAGAAGGCAAAGCAAACATGACACAATTCATAGTTTTGGTTGGCATTCTTCCAGCTGATGGTGAGATGCACTGTGGCACTCGTGGCTGAACAAGGTAATTCTATGCTATAAGGAAAATCTGATTGGAAGGAATGCCAGGTGATGGCTTTGAGCTCCTTTTGAGCAGGGCTTGGATCAGGCTGGCCTCATCCCTGTAGGTATATGGGGAATCTTTCTGCCCACGGATAAAACTAAGGGGGAGGCAGAGAATGGTGGTAGTCATACACACCTTCATTCATTATGAACTGTAAAACTCCTTACCAACAAACTTCAGCATTATTTTTCCAATACAAAACAAGCTGCAAATAAAAAGCTGTAAGACAATTCCTTCCTGTGGCTTTCTCTTCCCCATCTGGTGAAGTCACCTACTGACTCAGATACAAAGTTGCTCGAGGGAATTCCTTAACTCTGCTCTCCTCCTCCACATAATATTTAACGTTCCAAGAACATAATTCTTGAAATGGCCCCTCTTCCCCCAAACCAATTACCCAATAAAAACATTTCTCTGCTCATGAAGTCAGAATGAATATAATGCAACTGTGACCACAAAAAGGTAAACCAGCCAACCTGCCCTGAATCTGCAAGCAGACTTTCTTCATCTTTTAACACCAAAGTGATATAATATTCTGTATTGCTGGCTCAGCAACAGTAACAACAAAAGGATATTTGGAGACTTCAGCATGAGAAGTATCTTAAGATCATCAAACGGAGTAGAATCTCAGTACCATTTACATGTCAAACTCCAGTGACTTCCACAGGAGTTAGAATTCCACACATCTCTGAAGGCCTGTGTCTTCAGGTGTTTCTGAAAATTGTCTTTTTCACAACAAAGCTTAAGCATAAATTTAAACAGTCTGCTCTAATATCGCTAAACCCCAAGTCTATGGCCAGCTTTTTGCTGGTCTAAGAGCACACTTTGAATGGCTCCAGCAGGGTATCAGCAGTTTAACACAAGAAGCACACCTTCCCAAGGTTGTTCTGGCAGCCAAGGGAGTGGGTGCTCCTTGCTGGAGCTGCTCTGGGGCCCAGCAATAACCTACCCCAACCAACAGTTGTGGAGGGCTCGTGCTGTGACAGCTTTTCCAACACACTGAATCCAGCGTTGTGCAGCCACACAGCATAAGAGCACACAAAAGCAAGGCATAGTAAAGAACACTTTAAGGGATTTTTCCCATGTTTTATAGTAAAACCAGCATTTTAATTATATGATTTATGCCCTTTTCCATTTTTTTCTATTAATTTGTTTCTTCATTTGTGTTTTCTCATGTTTGTTCATGAAACCGTGTGAAGGATGCAGAATAATAATGAATACAAAATGCTTAAAAAAATTCAGTTAGAGCTAAGGTGTTACTATTCTATAGTCCTTTTTAAATTGTGTTTTAAGGAGTCTATGTGAGCACCTTAGCTGGTGTAAAAAGAGAATCATATCTTGAGATTATTTCCCATTCAAACACAATAAAAGTGTGTACCTGCCATTATAGCACCCTAACTAATAAGTTAGATGTGATTCCTGTGTAGGTTTGCATTTGAGTTCTAATGCAGAACAGGCTTTAAGAAAGGGATTATAATAGATAAAAGGGGAGAATACAAGATGCCCAGTTTTTGTGTTGTTATTTTGAACAGCACAAATATAGTCAGACATGCAGAAAATAAACAGGAATAATGCAAATTAATTTGAAATTATTTGGATGAATTAGGCTTATGGTCTGATAACTGAATTATGCAGTTACATATGCATAACTTATCCCAGTGTATGGGAACGTAAGGTAATGAGAGTAAAAGCCAAAATGTAATCAGATATTAAAGAATAAAAGGAAGGTAATGCACTTTCACAGATCAGGAGATACATTTGGGGTAAATTCAGGATAAGATGATAAAACAGTTGAAGTGTTGCAAATGAAAAACAGATATCAAGCAATCCAGTAGAATACAGGCTGAATGAATTATTCATAATTAACTCATACGTTTTCCTAATTAAAAAATTCCTTACATGGATAAAAAATTTCTTCTTTTTGCAACAATTGAAAACAGGGACTAATTTTATAAAACACTCAAAGTCTGTAACAAAAACATGGCTCCAGCCTTGCAGAGTTTGACAGAGCCCATATCCAAACTACTTTTAAATACTTTATCCTATGACTTGACTCTCACTATTTAGCTGGAAGCATTTTTACTCCACAGCAACTGTGCTCAATATCATTATTCCCATTATTAACTGAATGGTAGTGATAGTCCACCAGGGATGAATTTCATCCTCATGAAGGATGAATCTGGTAAAACATTTTGGGGTTCTTGCATGTCTCGTGCAATTTCTATTCAAATACGAAAATACAAATACAGAAAGATTATATGAAGGAAATATATATATATATGTATACACACATACAGACAGCTGGGAGTATTTATAATTCCATATCTTATTCTATGGCCAGGAAGGCATGCCATTAAATTATTTGATTCCACCTGATAAATTTAATAACATTTATTAACTGGGGGAAAACACTAATTGATTTTATCTCTTGGACACACACACCTCCTAGCCATGTTTAACTGCCTAGGTAATTGTCTTAAGATGTGGTGTACAGTTAAATAATTCATGGAATATGAAATGAATGGTTGACTTCCTCATGCTTGATCCCATATTTATTAGGAACCATCAATCCAGTCCCTGATTCATTCTGAACTGGAACCCTTGTTATGGCCCCATGGTCATAGATATCACATGGAAAGGCATGAAAAGCTCACTCTCAGTCAGTCCAGACATGTTTCTACTGCAGGAGCAAGAGAAAAAATAGGACAAGATGAGTTTGTTCAGTACATTCCATCAATTTATGTCTTTATTTCTACCTGAACCTTGATAGAGGACCAAAAGGAAGATCTAATGGGATAGGTTGTATAATATTATAACACCATATAGCAGAGTTTCATATTCAGAGAATGTAGCATGGCTTTTGGATTGCACTACTAGATTAGGACACAAAAAGACACCTGTCTCAAAATTCAGTTTCCCTGAATAATCTCTGAGTGATGTAATGCTGGGAGGGGAGGACTGCCCATGTCTGGTGGCTGTGCTCTCCCTGCCCACCTTGACAGGACCAAGGGACAAAACATCAAAAAACCCAAAACATATGGGATTAGATAAAGTCAAGGAGATTGGTTACCAGTTACTATCACGAGAAAAACAGACTCAGCTAGCGTGGGAAGTTAATTTGTTGCCAATTCAAATGGCATTGGATGGTGAGAAATGGGAATAAAAAAAATAAAAAACCTTCCCCCACCTTCTGTTCTGGCTCATCTTCACTTTTCCATTGTGGACTCCTCTATTTCCTGTCCTGAGTGGAGCAGAGGGATGGATGAGGGGGCTGTGATCAGTCCAGACCAGCTCCTCTCTGCACCTCCTTCCTCCTCACACTCTTCTGCTCTGTGGTATGTCAGGGGCTGCTGGGGACTCTCTGCCCTAGCACTGCAGCCCCTCCTACCCTGCTCCTGCTCTTCCCAGGGGCTCCCAGGGCTGGGCATCACCCTGTTTGCTCACTCCTGGACAGGTTCTGTCCTTTACTGGAACACGTCTGGGACCAGTTGTGCCCTCCACGGGGCAGCCCTAGCTCCCCTCGTAGAGCCCTGGGCACACCCAGTGACTGCTGTGGCACTCACCCTCAGGCCTGATTTTACCCTTTTTCCTTCTCACTATTTGCCAGACTTTTCATTGTTAACATTACTGTTTTCAAAAAATGTTTGCATATCTTATACTGTCTCACCTTCTACTTTATAGTTACAGAATTGTCCTAAAACTACGACAGCTCATCAGTGCAGTTCCACAGGTACCAGGGCATCCTCCATCAGTGTATCATAGGACAAAGATTTATCAGCTCTCCAGAAGTCAAGATGAACCACTTAGTGTGTTGTGTCCATGTAAATCTAATGTATTCCGCTCTAAATCACACATTCCCCCCATTAGGGTCATAGGTAAATCCATACTAAAGAGTTATCCAAGGTTCTACAAGCAGGAGACTATCAATTCACTTAAATTTATGCCTTCAGTAAGAGGAAAAAAACCTACTTTGAATAAATTTATACCTCCTGCAAACAGCACCTAAAGGTTGCAGTCTGGCAAAGAACAGACAGGTAGGAAGCAAAGCACCCAGACAGCCCAGAGTGGTGTGGTTGGAGAAGGTAAGTTCTATCAGCCAAAAAGGGAGCTCTGTGCTTGTGCTTCTCATCAGGCATCTCAGACTTTTCCTTGGGGTTGGAATCCAGAACAACTGGGGAGCAGCAGTGCTTCTAAAGATTCCGTAAAGAATCATCAGTGAGTAAGAATTTCTGCTACTGTCATTCCTCTCACCATTGTGGAAAGATTTTTAAGGCAAAATTCTGTAAAACAATGTAAAATGATAAGTTTTCTGGGTAAGTGCTTAAGAATTTCATTCCTTTTTGTTCACTTTTCTTTTTCATTTTGCTAGTAAATAACACATGCATGCATGCACACACACTGAACCCCTTGAGCTCTGGGCATAGATAAGAATGAGGCAGGGTTTGTAGGCAATATTACTTATTAGATCAGTGGAAACAGCAAGGGAAGAACAGACAAGCTGTCAGGTGCACAGGCAAGGCACATCAGTTAGTCTCATAAAAGATACTGCCTCTCCCCACAAACTCCCTCTCCCTCCCAATCTTAAACCACTCTGTTTGCCAGAACAATATTGGTACACATAAAAGAGCGCTGGTGCTTGGCTGAATCAGAAAAGAACCTTACCGACAAACTGACTTCTTCATTAAAACATAACACATTTAAAATTGGATTCTGGTCTTATATGTTTCTTTATAGCCCCTCCGACTGTATCACCCAGTAATGAATTCCAATTGGACAGATGCACCAACACCCCTAATTTGTGGCACATTAGAAGTGTGATTCTGTTTTCACATAATTTTTGTACTACAGTGAATCATCTTCAAACTGTACAGATAGTTCTGGTTTATAAAGAACAGAATGAAATAAATATTTTTTTATTCAATAGTCGATACACATTGGAGATATCCAATATAAGCTGTTAAAGGTCTTGCTCTTGTTCCTGCATCTTTCATAAATTTCAACTCTTTAACACATTACCTAGACATAGATATAAATATTCGGATTAAATCATGCACACACTGTGAAGATCCTTTTTATACTCAACTTTGTTGTCTTTCTGTATTCTAAATCACATGCATCAAATCTTCACTCCTTCTCTTGCATTTAATATGCAGCTCTGAAACTGCAGTTATACATCATTTTCATTTGTTGAGGAGTGATATATAATCTGGACTGAAATTAAATAATGTCATCCTGTGTTTAGTATTTATTGATACAAATCTAACCTGCTCATATTTCAACCTCCAATCTTCCACCGAATAATCTGTATTTAATTATGCATTCCACCTCTCTATTGACCTTTGAAAATATCCCTCATGACTACCAATCAAAAATGATATAAATTAGAAATTCTTTTGAATCCTTTTGCACTATTTATCATTCCACTCCCCAAATTAGTCAGCACTTCATGTTTGTTCTCAAAACCTGCCTCCCTAATCCTGAAAACTCAAACCCCCCAAGCCCTTCAAGTTCCCCAGAATTTCAGCTAATCATTAACGTATCTCTGCCAAATAGGTAGTGACAAGATAAATGAATACACAAAGCAACCCAGAGTTATACAATGGCTAAAAACATGAGAAACATTTTGAGCACACCGTTCTATCTAGTGTCAAATAAGTTTGTTCTTAGGCAGAAGGAAGCACAGCTGCACTTTCCCATGTTTAACTTACTAGAAACATCTATTGTTTGATGAAAGAATCAACTCAAAGAGACACAAGGAAGAAATAAAGTGGGCCAAATTCCAGCCACATATAGTCCCCTCCCCAATTTATTTACTCAGTCTTACAAGATGTGTAAACAACTAAGCTGCCACTCAAGCTGCAAAGGAGTACTGGCCTACCGGAGTAAATCACCTTATGAAACAGCACCTTTTATCTGACAGTGTAACCAAACTTTGCCCCTTTCCCCCCGGACTTTCAAGGTGATGATGTTTGTCATTGCAGTCAAAACCTGCCCATGACACCCCTGAGGTCCTCAGAAGCATCAGCTGTCGATGTCAGGAGAACGTACCTAATACATTTAGAATCAGTAAAACAGGGAAGTAATATTGCTAACATACTGAATATGCTACCCCCTTGGGGAATAAGGAATACTGAGGGGGGGAAAAGAGAACGGAAAGCACAGTAGAAGTTGTGTAGGTAAAAGTTTTGATTTGGTTTATCTTTTGAGACAGTTTGATTAGATAGATTAAGTTTCTGTGCGTTTCTCTAAAGACCACAGTAATAACCAGTGTCATGACTTTCAAATCCTTTGAACTGCAGAAGGGAATCAAACATAGTTGTCTTTTTATCCCAGCTTTTACTCTTTAGAATTCTAAAAGCTTGCTTTGCTCATCTGTCAAAGGGATGGCATTAAGGGGATCACTGTTGACAAGTGATAGTACAAATTATGCAACACAAATGACATTTCACTACCTCTCCTCTGATCTGCAATTCCCACTCTCAATCATTCCCTATTCTATGAAAATATTAAACCACAGATCCAACTGCAGAAAAACTGAGAGTGTAGGCGTCTCTTGATATCTTGCTACTGAGCAAAAATATGTTCTGAAGCCCACACCTATAATTATGTTTGTGAAAGCGGGTTCCATTTAAAGTCCCCGAGTTCCTGTGGGGATCTTCAAATATAAGTATATAGATGTCATGACAGCATCAGGGCTATATGGTCATTTCTAAGCAAACATTAATGGTTCTGAAAGGTCTGGCATTAAATTCAGTGTACCAACAGGCAAAATCATTAGGCTGTACTCCTTCAAGGAGGTTTCTTCTCAGGCAAGGAGAAACTGGAAAACTTACGTGGCCTTCTAGTTTGCCCCTTGACAAAGCCTTATTCAGACCCATACAGCATCATTTCCTGAGGAGTGTGCTCATGTTCTTCCAGGGTTTAAACTGAGAGAAGTCCAGCACTGAAGGGGACTCTGAGAAGCCAGGACAGTCTCCAAGCCACTCAGGTCAGAGTGATAGCAACCAAAATGCCAGGACTACGTCTGCAGCAGTGGTGGGGAGGAGGGCAGCAGTTCCAAGACCTGGGACACAGCCACAGCCAGCATGGCAGGAGACCATCCACACACGTGGGCTGCGTTGAGCCAGAGTGAAGTTAGTGTTCCAAGGTGTAGTGCTGCACTCCTCTCACTACAGTGAGACACTTCAGAACTTAGATGTTCTAAAGCAGAGTAACAGAAGGCTGAAAGAAATCAAGTTTTTGAATTGCCTCAGAGGAGAAAGATTGGAAGTGTTGTGGGGTTGTTTGTTTGTTTGTTTTCAGGTTTTTTGTTAGCGTTTTTTGGGGTTTTGTTTTGTTGTTTTTTGCGTTTTTTTCCACAATAGATAAGATTACTCTCTTCTCATCAATGTGTGTTACTGTTCTTGTAAACTGGAGCAATACAGAAGGCAAAATATTCTTGAGAGACACCTTCTTGGGCACCATTAATGATACTGTTACCAAGGCAGTCTCTGCACACAGACTTTGCAACTGGGACTTTTGATTATTGTCAAAATCAATGGTACAGAAGGGGTTCATCTTCAACAGCTTCTCTTTTGGAGTAAAAAAGGTGGACTGAGAACAATGCATGAGTGTTTTCAGGAGGGCACAGCTGACTCGTTTTGGCACCTGACCGCCACTGTCAAAGTGCAGAAATATTGAAATGAACACGAGGGTTGGAATAGACATGAGAGAAAGGGAAATGGGATTAGAGAAAGAAGTTTTGCCACAAGGCTGTATTTAGACAGCAAAAGAAAAACAAAAGAACAAATAAAATGTTATTAATCTATTTTTGCCCAAAGCTGTAAAAAGCTCTCATGTCAAAAATCCTCCCTCTAAGTTACACTTGGTATTCTTGTTATATATTATATTAACTGCTTTTTATTAGCAATCTTATTACTGTTGATGTGCACAAGAATAGAGCAGTTCACAAATGAACAGAATTGGACTGCAAAGAGTAGAAACCATACAAATTGTTACAAGTTATTTACTGGCTTAGTATAAATCTGCATATAGATTGGGGAAGTGAGTCGTAAAGCACCTTCAGGTATGCCTCAAAAGACATGATTATGAAGGCACTTGGAAGCCTTGTGTGCACACAATGGGTACTACAAATGGAAGAAAACAGTTCAATTTGTCAAACATGCTTAGGCATCCCTTTTTATTTAGGAATTATGGTATAGTATGTCTTGGAAGAAAAGGAAATAGAGATCTTGGCTTATTGCTACAGAATAAGCCACTGGAATTCTCTGTAAAGTAGGATTATATTGAGTTTTAGGATAAAAACCCCACACTCTAATGCGATTTAGGACACGCAACTCCTCTATGCAAGTTTTCCCAACCTTGATCGCTTTCTTAAAGCTGATTTTAGTTCCACTGAGTAAATTATCCAAGAATCAGTCAGATTAGGAGGATAAAATGAAACTAGAGGGAAAGATAGGTGTGTTAAGTGCATTAGAACACAAAATCTTCAGTATAACTCCCAGTTCAGCTGAATGTTACCCCTTTGAGAAATTGATGATACAGTCTCTAAGGATGCCTTCTCACCTGCTTATGGAAACCACAGGTACTGCGAGGGAAAAAAAGGTGCTTCTATTCATTGTGTATAGGACAGTCAATTTGTACACATATTACATTTTATATTTGTTTGTAAGACTCTTTATTCAACAAAAGGAGAGTAGCTAAATTAAAATTTCTTTGAAACCATGGCTCTAATTCATGCTTTAACCCAAGTAAAGCCTGGGCACCAACATAACAAACGAGGGTCATGACTTTTGAAAAGTAGATTGTTATATAGTAAGACTAATTCTTTACAATCAAACAAAAAATGCTTAATTAAGAAAGGAATGTTCTGTGGTCATATGAAAAAGGACAGTCAACCCCAATACAATTAATTTTTGCTCTCTGTTGTATGATCTGCACAAGGCCTCAATTTCTCTTAAATACTTGCACCTCTAATTGAGAATAGAGTATTTCTCAGGGAGATATATTAAAATAAGTCCTAAGCTTCATCTGATCACTGAATTATTATTATTCATGGGAGTAATACTGTGTCACACATAATGTAATCTCAAGCTATATTAATTAATGTAATTTTAGAGTGGTGTCCCCATATTGCTCCTCTACTCTCTCCTCATCCTGTCCCTTGTGTCACTTTGTCACCATGTTCAGCATGGGTAAAATTGTCCTGTGGAATACACTGTTTGACAAAATCAACCCTTCTATGTCTGCGGCTGCCTCTTGGCTGGGGCAGCTCACCCAGAAGGGAATTTCTCATTACCAGAGCTGCCATTAAGGATTCTGAATCCTCCACAAGTCCATAGCAGGTGAACTTACAAAAGTCAATAAACCTCTGAAGGGACCTAGAGCTGTGATATGAGTATTTAATCCTTTGTTTCTTCTGGAATCTTTACACAAAGTGCTTAGCAGTTGAATTTTGATAAAATGAAAAGGTAAAGTCTAATTAGAACAATGCTGTTCAGGCTTTTATGTTAAGGTTGTCACAGCACTTTCAATACAAAAATCAATCTCTGAGGGCTTATAACTCGGACATGGAAAGGTTTCTATGGACTTGGCTGGCAAGGTCTCTAGCACGTTGTAAACCCCATTTTTGGCCAGGTTTAATATAGAAATAAGTCTTGCTAAAGAGAAGGGTGCACACTGATACTGCATGAGAACACACCTATCCTGGCAACTTTGGGCCCCATTAACTATTTTCATCTAAATAAGATTAAAAAAAATCCCTGTGCAATGAGAATTATTTTCCTGTGTTCCCTGTTGTTGTAGGTGAAGTAGAGAAGGTACACAGGAAACACAGAGAGAAGCTGCAGCAGAGCAGCCACTCACTGGGAGAACAGACAGAATCCCCTTCTCCACTGACGGTCACGCCCCATGGACAGCACTGCTAATCACAAAATGCACATTTAGAAGAGCTTCATTCATAGAAGCACTCGCTTGTTTCAGATAAATTGATCTGTATATTAAAATCCCCACAGGATTGGTAGAGTGGTGATATCTACATAACTTGCTGTGCCAGATAACCTGCTTACACTTAGCAGAGGACTAAACTACATGTCCTCTCTCCCTGCTCTCAGTTTCAGTCCCTCTCAGACATTTACATTCTGCTCTTTACCGATGAATTCAGATTTTGGCCAAGTTTATTGCCTTAAATAATGGAGATAATTTATCAGAAAATATTGATGCTTTTGTGAATTGTGGCTATTGACAGATGAAAGAAACCAAAAAGGAAATGAAATGCATGAAGACTTTCCCACTTTGCTTAGAGGTAAGGGTCACACTTACGTTCGAGGCCTCTGGGAGCTGGGAACCAGAATGCAGGTGTGTGAAAAGGAGATTCCTTTGTGCTTGGTCTGTATAAAGTTAACATTCCAAAGTGTGAAGCTACTCAGTAATACACACAACTCATCCACAACAAAGGTAAATTGCTTCCTGGAGATGCTTTTCATCTCAAGCCTAATTGCAATGCCCCAAAAATCTTCTGCTGAAACTCACTGAAATTAATTCCTTCCTAAGTCTATTTCCCTCTAGGACTGACTGCATATACACTTTTCTAGGGCTTTCAAAGTACTATAAATAAAGAACTGCTTTATCAGCAGAAAAACACCCAGCAAATTAGGATCTAGATTCTTTCTGCTTCTCCATGTAGCTCTAGAGCTCTGAAAGTCCCCTTTGTTTTTAATGTATGACTTTATGTAATACTGTGCTGTTACAGTTATTTTATAATTCAGTCTCCTGGGTAATTTGCTTTTCTTGTTTCGAACATGCAGTGAAAATACTTAAGAAATATTGATAATTATCTCTAAGACTGGAGATTTGAGGACAAGTAGAAAACAAAACAGGCTTGGTGTAAAACTTTCAGTGAAAGTATTCTTAAGAGGAAAAACAAGATAATTGGAGAATAACAGCATAGGTTTGGGCAAAGGAGGAAGGAAAGCAGATTAGCTTTAGTACTGTTTGACATCACATGTAATAAAAGCAAAGCATCACCCTGGAACAGTCAGCCTAGAAACATTATGACTTAAAATTCTTTCTTGTTTCATCCTGACTCTCCTATTGTCCTCTGGCTGTCCAACTAGGTTAAATAAAATACTTCAAAGAAAAGTCTCAAACATTCAACAGCTGATTTTGCTCCCAGAGGTGCTGAACTGGCAAAAGTGGAAACACGTGGAGCAAATATAATTAACCAGAAAGGAAGGATGGACTACTACAGCATTTTAGATCCAGAAAATAAAATAGTAATGAATAGGGATAGGAGGTGAAGGGGAGCATGAACTAGGCTGCATAGAAAGGCAAGGAATAGCAGGGATAACAAATCTGTGGCTCCCTATTACATGTCTGATTTGTGCAGATAAATTTATATTCCCATGCATGAAAGGAAATAACACCTTCCTTCTTCCTGTGGGTGTGAATAAGGTGTCATGTTGTTCAGAATTGGGTCTCCACAGTAATAAGGGCTGGGTAAGTAGTTGTGCAGAGTTCTGCCCAGTCCATTCACAGGTTTCTCATGGGGTTCAGGATCTGGGTACCTGAATATATGGGATCAATCAGCAGTAGAATCATTATACTACAATATGGTATAATCCACCATAAATATCACCCACTCCCTTCATAAAGAGTCATCCTTGCCTCTCAATCCACAAAAAACCCCAGTCAAAAGCAGATTTAAGAATTCTGTCAGAGGGAATGCGAGAACAGACCTCTGGGCCAAGACTTTTGCCCCACAGGAAACACCAGAAGCTTCAGGCAGAATTGGTGACACAAGTTCCCACTGTCAGTGCTGCACATTCTGATATCAAAAGTTCAAGTGGGAGAAGCAATTTATTCATGTCCCACATTTCACTGGATACAGAGAAGTCATTACACATTTCTGTGGCACTGTTGATATAGTGTCACAGAGTATTAGATTTCCTGTATCTTATTTATTATACATGTCCACATATTGTGATAATTGGGTTGAATAATATCTCATGCAGGCTAATGTGAAAATCATTTCTGCTGAATATAAAATTAGTTATTTTGATTCTGCAGGGGTTTGTTTTGTCAAAACTCATGTAGCATTTAGGAAACTAATAATTGTTCAATTGTGGAGCAGAAGTGTAAAATTATCATAACAGAAGTGCAGAGAATGAAAAGAACAATGGATCTGACCTAATTTGTTTGATTATTAATGGTGTTTCATCTAATTTACAAGGTCTAACCTTGTGTGATGCAAATGTAGAGTGCAAATGTACCTTTTTATCTCACAGCCACTAATTAGTTATGCTATATATCACCCTATTTTTGCTCTTGTTAAGCAATGGGGCACAGAAATCTGCAATGAAAAGCCTCTGAGAAGGCTTGTAAAACACCATAAAATTAGAAAGAATGAGAAAAACGGTGAAGATTATTTAATAAAATGTTATAATGTGGTACAGCTTACTTCTCAGCTAAGGAGAAAAAAGTCATTAACAATTGGAAGGGCAGCCATTCCAGAAATGCTGTGATTTGCTCAGAAGGCTTTTGTTTCTTTGCCTAAGATGCCACAGAGGTACCAACCACTGGCAGAAAATGACCCTGCATTACATCAGCCGTTGAGACTGCACGGTACCAAATGACATTGCATTTTGCACTTCAGACAAAACACATCACACCTTTTCTGAAGAGTAGAATAATTAGACTTCAGAGATGAGAACAGGGAAACACAGCCTTACTTCTGGTAGCCCACAACAGTGGTAAAGCAGAGCAGAATCTGCACCTATTTCCTCTATATCTTACAAATAAAACACACAGAGGGGTTGGCTTGGAGATGTGAAAGGGGCAGCAAGCACCTCACAGAGCTATATGGGTCAGGTGCACAGCAAGGAGTCAGAGGGAGGGTGTTGGCTCCTCCCTCTGCCCCAGATTTTGTTGCATCAGGCTTCAGATGTCTTTCACAACTTTGGATCCTCAGTAAGTTTTGTAAAGTAAAAATCCACACTTGCTCAGTTGCCGGATTTTGTTCCTCTGGTAGCGGAATTACCATAACAACAGAGCAGGGCATGTGCTGGAGTCAGGCCAACAACCTCAATTTGGGTGGTTTCTATAAGACATTGGCATATCAGCAGAAGAGAAAACACATCTCCACAAAACAATTAGGTAAAAATTAGAAGGTGATAAAATGGAAAATTAGTGTACTTAGATAGAATTTAGGACTGAAACTTTTCTCCTCCCCATTAATTCAGTGATGGATTATACCACTGTGTCCTCAATACATTTGTTTTAATTAAAGAAAACTGAAGGATGGTCCAGGCCCATTCAATATTTCAGGTCAGTACCACTACAGAATTCTGTGCAAGTATATATCCTATCTATCTCTTATACTCTAATGAGGTCATATATCAGTGAAAAAGGTTGAAAGCTCTAAATCTTTAGTTTTCAAACTGCCTTTTTTTTTTTCTCTTTTATAGTTTACCTTCTGAAAGCAAAAGGACTGCCCACCCTCACCCCCCATTAACAACAAAGTCATCTCTTCTCTTTTCACTCCTGTCTGACACCACCTAAAGAATCTCAACAATGATGAGACGCGACTAACCAAGATCACCTTGTGGCTTCTTTCTGCTCCTTATGTGTTTGATTTTATCTTTCTCTTTGATGTTTCTGGAGTTCCTAGCACAACAGGACATTGGCCCACGACAGCAGCTCTGAGACACAATTGTAATACAAATAAACAAGAAATATTTAAGAATGCCCTCTATTCGAGGAAAACTAAAAGGTTCCAAACTAACATTATTTTGAAAGTTTTAAACTTATATGTTTTCTTCACTTGTATTTTTCTTGTCCTCTGGCAACTAGCCGTTTTTGTCAGTACTCAAGGCTGTCTGGGCTATTGACAATTTCCTGCCAAGATAGCTGTTAGCTGCTGTTCGTGGATTCTGGACAAAGGGAAGTGTCAACGGGAGCCAAACCCACCAATGTCACCCAGGAGGAAAGACCCCAAACGCTTTGCAATTGATGACATACAGACAAACTCAAGAACCTGCTTCTAACACAGAATGGGTTTTTTAAAGTCATTTTTGAGCAGCTGTCATTACCAGTATTGCTTTCATTAAGTTGGTGCTAAATTTTTCTCCCTTAGTACCGTGTAATTATTAGTTATTTATGTGGTGCTGCAGATTTTCACTGCACACACAAAGTTCGGGTGCTGGGGGAGCTTCTGAGAATATCGAACTAAGCAGAGAACTTGAGAGAACATCGGGGTGGCAGGAGAAGAGGGAATGCAGCAGATACAAAGGTGATCTACAGTCAGAAATGCTATATCAAAGTGCCGAACACCAGTTAAAGTGTCACAAGCACGCAAGAAAGAGGGCAGGCCATCAACTGAAGTAGAAAAGTTTCTTCAGAAAGAATAATGCCAAAAGATGAGAGGATTTTCAAGAGTAAGGTATTTGGTGGGGGGATGGGGGAACCACCTAAAAAATCCAAAATCAACCAACCAAAAAACCCAACAACACACCCTGAAGAGAAAAAAAAAACCAAAAAAACCCCCAAAAACAAAACCCAAGACAGTCTCCAACAAACTGGCCCCGGCACTGTGGGTAGCAGCACCAGGGCTATTCCCTGGCAGAGCACTTCCACAGCTGCTTAGAATTTGCCTCACTATCACACAGGGACAGCCTTCAGTCTGCAGGGGAGCATCTGAGATATTTAAAAGCAAAAAAAATCTTGCAGTATCAGCAGATCAATACTCTGATATTCAGCAAAACTCTGGTTCACTTTTTTCCCTTTCTCTTCCAGCTCTGTTGGCCAGCATGTTCAGGTTTCTTTCTTCCTGACCACAAACCCAGAGAACTCTCATATTCCAAAGCCTGATTTTTGTTCAGACACACAAGAGCTCTCTTACCTTCAGATTACAAATGTGGAGTATAAGATTATTGTTATTTTTTGTCACTTTGAGCACAGAATCATTGATTTTACCAGTTATTTAATTCTTACTCTGCTAGGCATACTCTCTGCTTTGGCTCCTTCTCAGCCCAGTTCATTCCTCTCTTAATGAACAAGTCATCAGGGCACTTTTTATGTACTCATTCTTGACGGTGATCCTTTTCCTCTGAAAAAAGGAAAAGGGCTCTTCGTCTGTAAAAGCCCACCAAACACTGACCACACAAACTCAACCAACCAGCATTCCACTGAGGGAGAGGGAGGATAACACGTAGCTCCATCACACAGCTCAGCAGGAGGTTGGTATCCCTTCTGCTTCTGAAATAATCACCTCACATCTGTCCCTCACAACAATTTATGTGTGTAGATTTGCCTTTTTTTTTACCCATCTGTTCACACAGTCCTTAATCCACGATCTAGGCAGTGTTTCTTAAGATCATGCAATATATCTTCACCTGACTTGGAGCCATGCAATAATTCTACGTAGAACCTTCTAGATGTTAATAACTCTTGGATGCTTTAGCCACTGAGCTTCATTTGCTTGCCCTTCACAAAAACCACTCAACAGGAATGGAGGAAGGTCAGCAGATGAAAGGAAAATGATCAGAGACTCAGAAAAACACCTGCTAATGAGACTGAGCTTAGAGATACATTCATGATGTACACCGGGAAGGTCATCAGAATATACCTACATATCTTGTAGAATTATGGAAGAGATTAAAAAAAAACCCACAAGAGCAAGATATCGATATTTAACAAACAATCTTTTCTTCACAGTTGTCTAATTTGGTTCTGATGTTCTGATGAAAATAATTTAAATAAATTACACTGCAGACACAGAGGAGAAGAGGAAAGGAAACTTTCAGTTAATTTTGACAGGCTGTTCAACCACAATGGTGCTCCTATTCAGAAAGCCCTATTTGTAGTGGTGCAGCTTTACAGAGAGCAGCCCTTCAGAGTAGGTATTTTGTAGCACTCTGCTGTACTACCCTGGCTCGCTGTCAGAGCTTCATTTTGAAGTTCACATCAAGGTTCCATTTTCTTATTTCAAGGTCTTTGCTGAAATGTCTTTGTAACATAGTGCTGCTCAATCACATTTATTTGTGCTTATTTTCTTAATTATTTTTTGCCAGAAAGACTGACAATTATGCATTTGCACATGTAGGAGATCAAAATGCCCCGAACGCCTTGGTGTTTGATCTGGGCTTATTGCTCCCTGATACTTCTGCTATCAGTAGAATTTGCTTGTTTACCATTGTTATCACTATTTAGATCATTTATACAGATGAGAAACTGTAAAGTCACACTGCTGACTCCCAGGACATCTCATTTGTTATTTTCTCCCAAACGAATAGCAACCACTTTTACTACTGTTTGGTATTTTAATCCAAAGCTCCACTCACACCTGCCTTTAAAACCTACGGCTGAAACTCAAAAGCTGTAGTTCTGGCGCAGGGCTCTTGGCATTTTCACCTGATGTACCTAATTCTACCCATCCATCAACTGATTTTAAACTGAAAGTTACCACCCTGTCTTTAGAAAATGGCATCATCTTGATGGTTATTTTCAAATTTTAAACTATCATCAATATGTGGATTTCATGGTGGATCACGAAAGGGCAAGGAATAATTCTTCTTGCTACTTTTTCTAGTTTGTAATCCCAAATCAATCAATTTGCCTTGTGCTTAGTATGGCCAGGCATAAAGAGGGTTTTGCTTCTTTGTTTGTTTTAGCAGCAAAAATTTCTAAGATTGAATTCCCCTCTTTTAAATTCAGAATTTCAGAGGACTGGAAATAAGCACACAGTCTCCAAAACAGCTTAATTGAAGAAGGGAGATTCCCCACAATTTGTGTTTAGCATTTCTCAGTCACATCCCAAGGGTCTCTGCCAAGGAGGCAGATCCTCACACCGCGTTCCTGTTGTGCCTGTGAATGTGGCAAAATGTCACCTCCTTTGTAACAAGTGAAATAATGTAAAAGACTGGCACAAACAGCTTAAAAGAAAGCCTTGCTGTTCAACTTGGCCTCCATCTTCAGTGCAAAGAAGCAATTTACTTTTCCATCCTCAGATATGTTACCTTGACCCAACCTGTGTCACAAGAACTCCTTTTGCCATTATGGAAAACTCACTAGGGTACTAAAATATCCACTTAATTTGTGGTGACTCTCTGGTAAAGTATAAATCTCATCACTAATACTACACAAGCTTCTGTACCAAAAAATGCCTCCTTTTCCTTTATGCAGCTCTTCTGTTCTCAGCCTTTGTTTTTCATATCAAGGATTTTCTCAGTTCTTAATACTTTTATGGGACAATGTTATATTGAAACAAAGGCCACGCAGACCTACAACATTTGTTCTCTTCTGTGTCTTTGCTCAATTATACTCAATACCTCAATAGAGTTTTATTCTGCCACAGTCCCGGACTTCTCAAAATGTATTTCAGCAATGTAAACAACTGTGATATTGTTTGCAAAACCTGATAAGTAGGTGACAATAATTCTCAAGACATTTTTCAAGCACACTGAATAGAATCTTAGGAGACCGAGTATCTCCCGCACACCAGAAGCACTGTAAATATTGTAAAACACTAAATGGTGCTTGGGACACACAAAGTGTAAATTTTAAGCCCTCAGGCCACAAGGTCCCTGGTGCTCCTTACAGATACTTTCCAGCTTTGGTACTGTTTGGACAGCTGTGGCTCAACTGTGGGGCATTAAGATACATCCAGATGTTCCCCTCTGATCTTTGTTTAAAGACTGCCTAATCTTCACAGTGTAGTCACACTGTGTGACAAGGACTACCCCAGCATTTGAAACCAGATATAGAAACTCAGTCTTCTCTAAAAATCTTCAAAATATTGTAGGAAAACACAGTGGGGTCTCCTGAGGGCAGCAATTGTCCTTAAGCTAGGGTTTTACAAATCTCTGCAGTTGCAGGTGAAAAGTAAATTGATAAGTTCTATCCAAAGAAGCATATGCACTGTGGTCAAGACTTTTTTTTAAAGCAGACAAAGAGATGTGTGGCCTGCATTGGCCAGCTGCAAAGCTTTCAGGCAGCATATGTCACCTGAACAAGGAGAAAAGGCTCTGCCTCAACACTTCTTATGGCAAGGAGGAACACGAGGAGCTGACTGCAGTGCTTTCTGCAGCATATCACGACTGACTTGAAATCATTACCGAGAGCCATGCCATGGTATTGACTTTGCAATAACTCCATGTCTCAGCGTTGGTACGATGGCAGCGCGCATCGACAAACAGGAGCTAAAACTGGCTCTGGGCTTTTGTATCTATTGGTCTTTGTTAATTGCATTTCTACTTTCTTTATCACATTTGCTTCAAAACACTCAGCAGAGTGCAGAGGATGCTGACAGGGCAAGTAAGTTTTGTCCTAAGTTCATGCACAAGCCTCAACAAATTAGACTCGAGGCTTGATGCCGCATTGTACAGCAACTCTCACTGTGGAAAGAAAAGAACAAAGCAGTGCCACTCCTGGCAAGGATCCGAAGGAGGCAGGAAGGAGAGACAACAAATGCCTGCAGGGACACACTGATATATGCAGTCAGCTAGCACCTGAGGAGCCCAGCACCTGTGATCCTCCCACTGCAGTGGCACTGTGTTGACTCACAGCGTATTCCTCAGTCACACAGGAATCCATCTCACCTAATCGTAGGTGCTTACAAAGTAGACACTGACATCTCAGTTAGTTTTCCTTGTATAACGAGTGGAAGACAACTGGCACTTCTGCTACAGTGTGGATCATCTTGTCCAAAGGGGGACATCTAAAACAAGTCAGAGGAATCACAGCCTAGAAGCAATGATTTTTTTCTCCAATTTCTACGAAGAACTCTGGATAAGAAGATTCCTTGAGAGGTATAAGGGTTTTCCAGACAATGAAGTAAAAAAATGCAACTCAAATTATGTCAGCAGCTAAATTAGACTATTTTCCATTCACCACAGGGTATGGAACAGCAAAATCATATATGATTTTCTTTATCATGCTATCCCAGTTTGTCATTCTACAATTGCTTTGTGACATACAACACACCAGCCCAGATCATTCCTGTCACGGAGCAGAGCACAGCCTCCTTCCTGGCTTTCCACAGCTCAGAGAAAAAGAAAAGAAACTCCATTCCATGTCACTCCTTTTCCATTCTCTTGTTCATGCATAGCTACAGTAACTACCCATGAGGAAAAGAATAGGGGAAAACTACTCTTACAGATCACAAAGCCTGACTGCCAAGAATAGAGCATGTCTGTGACTATTCTGAGGTGGATGCACGCTTCCATTTCTCAACATTTGTATCAAATGTGTTTCCCAAAAGCACAGCTCCTCTTTAAGCAGAAATTCACAGTTTGAGTTTCCACTGCCCCACCTGTGCTGGCCACAGCACCTTCCCAACTGCACAGCTGTGCACGAGCACCTGAGGTGGCAGAGGCCTTCAGGATCCAAGGGGGCTTGGAAATTGTATGTCAATATATATTGTCTCCTCTAAAGTGGATCAAAGTTGTTTCTGCCGAAAAGTGCATCACTTCCTAACCGGTCTGACACCTGAACAGGCTATTCAATAAAGTCTCCCAAGTAAGAATTCTAAGCTGTCTTATACCACCAAGCATTCCTGAGTAAATAAAAGATGTGATGTTCTTCGATCCTGTCAGCTAAATAAGAAAAAAATGGGAAGAATAGTATTTCTAATAGTGCAGCAGGCCCCAGAATCAGAGTGGAATACTGTATCCAAGATTAATTCAGATGCTGATTCTGCTCTTCCCTCTCAAAAAATCGGACTGACAGTTTTGCAGTAGTGTGGAAGGATTATTACTGTTTTGGTGCAATTTTCTGTCTTTGGGAAAGGGTGAGGTGTAACCAAGGGTGTTTTTTTCAGATACACACTTTGCAAGTAGCTATGGGAAAAGCAAGCTACAAGAGAATCTGTAGGCAACTTCAAGATGAAATGTTGCCATTATCCACTGGGGCTCAAATAGACTGTGGTGACAGTAAAACACCTCTGCTTTTCTTAGACCTATCAGCCCTGTATCACAAGTATAATGCACATATATGCATGTGGCACTACAGGGACAGTTGTACTGGATTACATGGCATACAGATTTTTATAAAGCTTTGTGTCAGGGAGGCAAAACTGACCCTCTACACCAACCATCTGTTATGTTTCATCCCAAAGCCCTCTTACTCCTAAAAACTTTAGTCCCCAGAAGACTAAGTAGCACAGCAGAGGCAGAAAGACTAAAGAATTGGGATGCATTATTTAGTTACGATTCACTGCCTGAGCTGTGCTGTTTTCATCTTCCTTGCCTACAGCAGAAAACACCTCTAAATACATTAGCTGAAATGAACCTAAGTTGTTCTTCCTCGTGTTTGCGAAACAGGAAAAGCACTGCAGCTCAGCTGCTGTGAAATAACCAACAAGGATTTGGGTATCTGAGCTCACAGGGAGCAGGTAAGTGATAAGGACAGCTACTCCTTCCTGCCTGAGGTGGTGTGGTGGCTGCAGCGTGCCTGAGGTCCCTAAACAGGATCAGAGTTCAGTCAAGTTAGAACTTGAATATTAATCAAGTCGTTCCACTCAGGTGCTCATTTATTAAGCTTCGAGTTAAACCTGAAAGAGACAAACGTTGTAGCAGAAAAAGGAAGCACCTTGACATTGTTTGGATTTCTCTGTCTTTCTCTACCACATCCAGGCCTTTTTTATGCCAGCACACTTGTCTTTGTATATCCTTTGTGCCAAGGCTTTTGGAATGCCTCCCACCCAGCCCAGGTGTGCCCTGAGCACTGCACCAGCGCAGCCCTACCTGAGTCGGGCAACAGCCTGTTTGAGGACTAGTTTCTCCCTAGCTCACCAGTTTCGTAAGAGCCATGTAAAAGTTAGCATTTAATCTCTTAATAAAGCTGTCAGAGGTAAACATCGCTTTACTACTCCCTTCTTAAGGACACTAGAGACACTCTCTGAGGAAAAGATATAGATTTAAATTAAGTCAGCTCTTAAAATACTCTCCATCTTTCCTAAGAATAAATCTCTTTCAAAGGGCTCTGACAGTACGGCTGGTCTGAGGATTGGGGCAGGAAGGAGGAGAAGAAAGGGAGAACAAAACAAAATCACCCCCCAAAGCAAACAAACCTTCATTTCTGACCTCAGACACCGAGGATATAAGATTCTCTGTATTGCTTCTGAGCACTTCCCTATCCTATCCAATCCCATCCTATCCAGTGTTCTGTTTCCAACCATGACTTATTTTTGTTACTTCAGAAGGAGGCACAAAAACCCCCAAGATACATCTAGCCAAGCGCACACTGGAGGGAAAATAAAATCCTTTTCATGTCGTTGGAGACCAAGGTACAAATAATAAAGTCTGTACCTCAGCTTGAGTTTCATGGGTCTGTATATTGTAAGAGATTATACAAAGAAAAAATGAGTTTAAAACACTCCTGCTATTTTGATCAGATATTATTGTTTACAGACCAGGACACTAGTAATTGATTTCACACAAGATATTAGGCAATTCAAAATCTCATCTAGTCTAGTACAGGTTCCCTTTCCAAACTGGGGTCTGTTCTCTCTTCCTGTGATGACTTCTAAAGCTTCAGCTTTTTAAGATTCACCTCTGAAGCAATCAGCTGGCTCTGCCTGCTACTCATTTGTTAACCCATGAAATTCTTCTGTGCCAATGCCCAAATTTCACCTCAACAATGTGCCAGAGAATACGCCGAGACTGACACAGAGATGTGTCCACAGCACAGACAACATGGCAGTTTCAGGCTACCAGGAGAACACACAGCAGCTTCTGTCTGCACACATTATCATCTGAGTCACCCAGGCACTGCTGCTGTGCCTTGAGTCATCTCAATTGCTGTGGACTCCCATCTCCCTCGAGATTCAGGATGGCATTCCCATTAGCCACTTAGGAAGATGCTTTTACTATATCATCAATTTAACGTCAGCTGATACCACCAGCTGCCATTACTTCTGTGTTATGAATAGTGGAGTTGATAGACATCAACCTGCCATTCCTCTCCCTTTCAGAGCTTCTGAAATCATGAAGTGCTGCAACATTTAGCTTCGGACTTATGAACTAACCTGAAATGGCAAAACCTAAGCTTTGAAATTGGTTAGCCGTATATAATTTTGATTTCTTGGTTATCAGTACATAAACATTACTCGTTTCAGTACTGACATGTCAAAATCTTTACAAAAGAAATGCTTGCCACAAATCTAAACCAGAATGGGAGAACCAGACATGTTCATGTCACTGTAGTATTTTGTGCAGTTGGCCCAATGAATGACAGGACTCAAGTTGCTACAGCTTTCCCATCCATGTAATATGTCACTTGAATAGCGTGACAAGGTTATAAAATGAGCCACAGCAACAGTAGTTTGCATTTAAACAAATGGCAAGTGCAATTTTGTTTTTTATTATTGCAATTTTATTATCAAAGCCAATTTTGTTAGAGATGGTCAGATGAAATGATTAAAACAATAGCATAGAGTCAAAGAATGCAAGTCACAGCACAAGACATTCTGCACTCAGTTTTACAAAGTTATTCCAGTTTCAAGACAGGCCTATTTCTAAAATGACCTACTAAGTGACACTATGCCATTAGGTTTTCCATAAAAATCACCTTATTACCTTCAACTGCTGTTCTCTACTTTATGCCATAACTGCTAGACTGAATATCTCTCATGAAAATACAAAGTTATTCGCTATTTCAAAATGTTCTTTATATCTGTTAAGATTACCCTCATGGAAAATATGACAAAGTTGATTAAGTCTTTATCAATGACCTAAGAAGCTACAAAATAACAGCCAAACTGTTCCAGGCACTGTTCAAAAAGGCAGGAGGGCCATAGCCTGAAGACTTTTAATGCTAAAGCGAATGGAAATAACTCATACATAGGACAGACACAGGCAAGACACAAACAGAATGAACAAAATACTGACTATTTAACAGCTTTTGGGAAAAAAAAAAAAGCGTAGATAGAAGGTACAAGGTACTGGGGGAGGAGTGTGGGAGATAGAGGCCTGGAAGGAGAAGCACAGACCTAGACTGGGTGAAGATGCTGCAAAGAACAGTGATGATGTAGCGACATGTGCTGAGGCAGAGCCGGAACTATACAAAAACCCCAATATAAATTAAGCATTTTACCCAGAGGGAAGAGGAATTTCATGCTGGGGGAACATACCCCTTCCTCCTCCTTCCCTGTGGCATCTATTGCCGTGTACCATGACCTGTGTTACGGAATATTCCTTTGGTCAGCTGTTCCAGCTGTGTCTCCTCAACTTGCTGTGCACCCCCAGCCTCCTCACTGTTGGGACAGCATGAGGATGAAAAGAGGCCTTGAGGCTGTATAAGCTCTGCTCAGCAGCAACTAAAACACGGGTGTGTTACCAACACTGCCTTCATCACTAATTCAAAACACAGCACCTTTGAAGAGAACTAACTGTGCCCCAGCCAAAGCCAGTCCAAATGTCCCTGCAAGACAGCAGTGCACATGCTGATCCCACAAACACCTGAAGAAGGACTTGGCACGCTAAGGAATGTCATCTTTTCATATCTCAGTACTGCATGCTGGTCCTATGACCTGTTTCACATAATCAGGAGGGAGAGGATGCAAACCGTCTTGTCCTGAGTGGTTTGCTTTGAGATCACAGGCACTGCCACCAGCAAGGGTGGAAGCTGCAGAGTATTCCACAGAATGGTTGCTGGGCTCTGCATGCGTATTTATCTGTCTGTAGTATTACTAGTCATTAAAAAGTCTATCCCCTTTTCGACTGAAAAAATATTTAGTTTCTCAGGCTTATGACAGTCTTTGTAAAGAGCAGTGCTATATTGATTCTTTCTTCAGTGTGTATACAAACTCATTTATAATGTTGTGACCTGAACTGTAGAGCACAAATTTAAAATGACCTGTACATATTACTTGGTAACATTTGGATTGCAAGTTAAATACTCCCTGATTAAACATGAATGCTTTTCCCTGGGAGTACGAGATATCTTATCAGAAAAGCCTTCTTATCAAATTCACCATCCTGGAGGCAGACACATTCTCCTGCAGTGCTGGGAGTTTATAATGATAAAATTAACAATGTTGTATTTCCCAGTGAAGTCAGCAGTAGTGCACTGCATCCTACCATTAATCATTAGAGCCAGTTCTCATAACAGAGCCACTTGCTGGCCCTCAGGCACCTGCATCACTCCCCAAGCAATTCCAGTCCCCAGCAATAACTTATCGCAGAAGCCAGGGATCAAGATTAAAAACCCGGTGAATAATGGGAGACTGTGTGCACCTCTATTCCTCTGGTAGATACAAGCAAGCTAATAACCTCCTTAAAGGGGAAGCAAATCATTCCATATTTTTCACTTTATAGACAAGCCAGAAAAGACCTGTATCTATGTCTCAGTAAAATTTATTGTATTGTTTAAGTTACTTGTTTCTGCCTTGTGCAAGGCATCAGCATGCATAAAACATTGGAGGGGAGGTCCTGTGTATAGCTCTGCTCCAAGCACGCTATATTCTGCTTACACTAAAAACTGCAGGGGAAAGAAATTTTAATTTAAATCAGAAAATCAGAAATATTATCCATTTTGTAAAAGCATTTGGGCAAGCAGTATAATCAGAGGCCAGATTTCCAGCAGGTAAAAAATGGCTTGAATTGACATTTGTGCCATAGAGGTGGATAAAAGAGCCCCTGCAAATACATTTCAGCCATGGCTTCTCCTCCTCTCCCCTTCCCAGTCACAGGGCACAGTACTAAAATACTGAGTGTGCTGCTGCTGCTACCAGTGCAATTCTCTGAGAAAGAGTCTGCTGCAATCGATGCAGCTCACAGCTTGCTGAGCATAAAAGAGAGACAGGCAGGTCTGGATATCAAAAAGGAGCATGTTTTAGAAACCTTCACGTGAGCGTAACTCAAACGTACCTGCTGGGAGGCCAAAATGCATGTGTACACACATACATGGATCTGGGTAGGCACAGCTATACCAAGGTACAGGCTTTAGTATAATTCAATTCAGCATCAAATATTATTCCATTTTTGAGACCATTTAACTTAGAGTTACCCCAGATATTTCTATTTTTACCTATAGACTGCGCGTAATTTTTAAATTATTAGAGTTTATTCAAAAATTAATCTGGAAAAATAGCAACGGGCCTACAGTAACTGGAAGGAAGGAGGGTCTGATGTAAGGGACTGAGGCAGTGCATATTGTGCTGCTTTTCAATGTTCTCAAGAACTTCATATCAAGTTTTCACTTTTTTTGGAGGTTACTATAAAGGGAGTGCTGGAATTCTTGCGGGAAAAACAATAATTGCTATACTTAATATAATTAGTATTTGCTACACAGTTTGTATTGGGGAGCAGAGAAAGAATTTCAAACATGGCATCCAAGAGGAAGAGAGCACAGGGAATTTAAGAAAAAGAAAGGTAGAACTGCTGTGTTAAAAATATCCAGTTTATATAGGCAGTTCTTTGCCACACCTGCATATGATGCCTTAGTCAACAGCAATTTCAGGCAACACAATGAGTTAACCCAGACCAACACATAACAGTGCATCTCTGAGAAAAATGCATGAAGAAACTAGAATGGAGTCACAGCTGAGCTGACTTTAAAATGAATACCACACAGACTCGGAGGAGAAACCTCTGTCACTTGGGATCTAATATGCCATTTAGAGTATATGAAATGTTAAGAATTATGGAGACTGCAAATTAATCTTTAGAAGCTGAAACGTAGCACCAAAAAAATCTGGGAGACAAAGGAATGAATATCAAACATGATCACAAAACTTTGTCAAGTGAGGCTAGACATTGAGCCTAGTTATAAATTGTTAGTGTTCGACTGTTATCCCAGGAGTTTTCATGAAACATTTATTTGTGATTGACCAGTCTCAGAAATTCTTCCTCTGACTTTCCCATCTGCTAAAATTATAAGTTCATCATGGTTATAGAAGCTTGATGCACCCCCAAAAGCTTTCCATGCACACATCCAAATGAGATAAAAGCCATTACTACTTACTGATGTATCTGTAAACCTACATAAAAATCACATTATGCTTAATGATTTAGAAATAAATAATAATGTATTCATGTAATGGATGTATTTCTGAACGGCTGCATCTCTGAACACCATGTGATATTCTGGAATATCAAACGGTTCAAGCAAAGTGCTACTGCCATCACTTAATGGAGCAAGGTGGTTAGAAACAGGGACAATGCTGGACTCTGAAACATGTTGAGATCAGTCCAAAACATGAGCTAAACAAACCCAAAATTATTTGAATGTCCTAATAATCAATGTACAGACATATTTCCACCTCCTGGTCATATAGAACGGCATTATTCTCTTTTTCATGTTCAGTTTGTGCCCAGGGTGGGGAACACCTGAAAATGAATGGAAGAACTCATTTTGCCACTGCCCTGCACAACCCGCCCTGTCTGACCCTGCTTTGAGCAGGAGAGCTGGGCTAGGTGGCTTCCAGATACTCCAACCAACCTCAACCTTTGTGTCATTTTGTAATTCTATAAAAAGATTTATTATTGAAACTTTGTGATTGGCCCTGTTCCAATGCCTGTGACTGCACACCTAAGAGAAACCTGTGATTACAAACAAAATGTACAAATATGTGTTCCCTCAAACACTCCTTCTCAGCAAGCAGGAGTCAGACTTCAGCATACGGCCCTTGCTTGCATCCCAAGTGGGTCTTCCCACCTGCAAACAGAGTTGCAAAGAGCTCCATCTGTGATCCTTTTGGACCAAGTGCTGAAGGCAGAACAGCTATTCTCCATGGGAACCATGTGTGGGATCCTGGGCAGGAGGGCAGCCCCAGCCAGGGACAGCCGTGATTCATTTACAGTGTGTGGAAGAGATTCATGGCATATCACAGGCTGCTGTGGAGAAAAATGTGCAGCCTGCCCTGGTCACAGAATGGACAGATTTATGGCTTTAAGAAACAGTGATGTTGAGAAAATAAAGCTGATTTAAAGATAGATGACAAGTATGTTCTAGACTGCCTTAAGAGTAAAAAACCAAAGGTTTTGGATCAGGAAAATGACTGAGAGCATGCCAAGGTCAATCCTCTTTCTAAAAACATATAAAAAGGTGTTTAAATTTCAGTAAATGCTCAGGCCCTGTTCAAGCTATTGTTAATTATTTTCTCCCAAAGAGACTTTAAATCAGCATTGCAGGAACAGAAAAGCATGAGTGGAGACAAGGAGAAGCTCTACTACAAAAGACAGTCAAGACTTGCAATACTTCTGAATTTCCAAAGGGAAGAGGAAGAGGGAGCCTGTGTGATATGTTATAGAGGGAACACTGGATTTCAAGTAGATGGACAAGAGACCAGAGAAAATCCAACTGTGACTACTCTTACAAAGGACATAACATTGAATACTTTTTCCTCCTTTTTAAGACAATATGTTTAATCCCATAGCTCCGTGCCCAATACAATTCACTATTACTCCCTCTGTTCCATGAAAACAGTAATTTTCCCAAGACCAGGTAGTGGAAGACTGTTTATGAGCTAAAATTTAGATTCCTTAGACTGCTAGAAAAGTTTTCCTAATTGGGTTATTTGTTCTGCAAATTGGTCTAGACATACCAAAAAAAAGTCTTTAGTACTGCTCTGGCATTGCCCATGTAGATTTAACTAAAACCACAATAAATAAAATGTTGAAGCAAACTGAAATTCAGAGATACATTTTTCACAAGGAAGCAAAAAGTTGGAATTATTCTACTAGGTTTGATTGAATGTAAAAAAAAACCAAAAACTAATAAAACTCCAAACCAATACAGGCATTATAAGAATGAAAGCAAAGGTTTAATCCTGAAAATGCTTGTGCACATGAATCATTAAAAACTCCAGAGTAAAGTTATTCATGCTCTGTACTTCACACACACGTATCAGGATGCAAAGAAACAAGTTATCATCTCATACTGAAAATGACACTTTCATTTCGTCTATTTAAACTCCCTAAAACTTCTGCTGACTACAATGAGGAGTTTGCACGTACTGATGATCAGTACGTGATCGTGCCATTCAAATCCTGCCTGTTTTGGGTACGGGATACATTTCACATTTGTGAGAATATCTGCATCTTATAAAGTTCCCCCCTTGTATTTATGAACAGTCAAACCCAAGACACTTTGCCCTCTGTGCTAAAAGTTTGTATTTCACCTGCTAATGCATTCCTCGAACCAGTGCTTAGTTTAAAAACATCTCTAAAGGAAACACAACACAGCATTTCAATAGATCCATATTTTTTACAGCAGTCCCTACACGATGCATGCTAAAGATCCTGCTTGTGGCAGGAGGGTCTGCCCTGACAAAGACCTAAAATCCCATCAGAGAATGCAAGCAGTGCAAGCCATGCTGGGAGCTCTCTGTGCTGAGGTCCTGGGGGCACCAGGGGCTGGTTTTGGTGTTGAATTATACCAAAACCAGCCTGGTTCACCCAGCGCCAAACACACACTGTGCTTTTGGAAGTTGGATGTGACAGGTGAGCTGGTAGCTGGCCTGTACCTGTGTGACCAGCAGTCACAAAGCCCTTTATACCATCCAAGGCCAGTCCCCTTTGGTACATCATGTCCTTATGTCATAACCCTTCCTGGGGGGTGTGTGTGCGTGGAGATTCCTCCCTTGGGTGGGAACGCCCTCCAAGGTCACTCCTCAAGCTTGAGAGAAAGACATCTCCCCACAAGCTTTGGTCTGGGTGAGTTACATCAAATCTCTACTTAGTAATTATTTCTTTTTGCTAGTTTTCATACATTTGCTTCAATATAGTGCATTGTCCTACTTTATACTATACTACTAGTAGTGTTAGTGCTTATATTGTGTAGCAAATAATTCCAATTAAGATCTTTTGTCTGATCATTTGTAATAATGATTCATTTTATATAGTCTAATTTTGCCAATCATTAAAACCTGTGGGGCAAAAGTGGTTCAGTCACAGCTCTGTGACTCCTTCAATTTAAACTGCTGCCATAATCCAAGGCTAAGGTTGGATCCAGCCACACTTGGACCCCTCTCTGAGAAGGGCTTTAGAAAGCAAGGGAGTCCTTTCTGCACCTCATGAATCAACAGCAGGGCTTTTAAAATAAATTTTGTCTAAACCTTCCACTCCCACCCTCGACACTGCTGTTGAGCACAGGCAAACATCTCACTGTAAGGGCCCTCAAATGTGTGAGCAATTCTTATGAAAGGAAACACTCAGACATCAAAGGAGCACAGCTAGTCCTTAGCCCCGAATAAAAATATTTCCATTCTACCAAAAGTGCTCAGGTACAAAATATCATTTGATGCTTTTCCTCTTTCAGGTGGCTTCATTTTACAGAAACTTTCTCTTCAATGCAGAATGCGATATGACTGTGGAGAGAAGAGGGATTTGGGATTTTCTAGTGTGCTATTAAGCCATGAAGAGTCAAACATTTTGCTGAGTTAAGGTGATTCGCTACATCGCCCCGCTTAAGCTCAATACCTATTTCTGCGTTGCCTATTTTAATCTTAGTTGCAAGTTAAACTGACATTGCTGAAGCTCTTTTCTAAGGGTTTCCAACATATAAGCTAAATTGCAGCCCCTTGTAAATGGAGTTTTGTCTGTTCAGCAGATGGACGGTGATTGATTAAGCTTTAGTGACTTGTCTGTGGATATGAATTCTTAAAGACACTGATCTGCAAAATCAGAAACCCAGGGATGTTACATTGGTAGAATATTCCAGAGCAGTGCTCTTGAAATTAGGAAAAGCAGTGTGGGTGAGACCAAAGGGCCTGCTCTGTGTTTATCTAGGCCAAAATTTTTCTGCTCTTTAATATTCTACCACTTAAAGAAAGGAAATTCATCTACTAATCTCATTTCATCAGCTGTTAAAGGTCTGCAATCTCCAAAAAGACAGATCTTTTTAGCAAAGTGTTTATGACTTTACCACATTCTAGTTCTAATGACAAAGTATTCTTCTGAGACAACTCAAGGAAATGAGGAAATAGAAATGAGTGTGCTGAACCCCACAACCTGAGGGCTGATCAAAGTCAACAGCCGAGGTGTGCCATGAATTGCTTTCCACTGCTCAATATGAGTGTTTTGATCCCATATTTTAAAGAGAAAAGCATATTTTAGAGTTGAGCCAATTTAGAATGTAAATTCAGACTCCATGCTTTTCTGCTGTTATCCTTATGAGTACACCCTGGAGTATATTGGGTTTGTTTTCTCCTCTGAGTGGCAAACTTTGATACAAACAGCTTGTGAATCAATAAGCAACTTGTTTTGTGGCCTCCCTGTGCATCGATTCACATACCATTTGTCTCCTTGTAAACACCATAATAAAACAATTATCACTTAATAATGCACCATTACATCATCTGCAGCCAATCAGAATGCTGAGGTATCATAATTTTCGTGTCCCTGTATATCATCTGTACATTGTAGTTCATTCAATTTCATAATAAATCAATATGTATCTCTTTCAATGGCCTGAGTGTTTTGGAAGTGCTCATGTAATTTTTCCCTAAACAAACAAAAAAAAAGACCACCAGAGAAAAACAGGTAACTCTACATTGTCATAACATGGAAATAAATGAAAGAAACCAGATTTTAAATGAAAAGGCTGTATTGAGGAATTTAGTATACAAGTGATATCCTAATTTTTAGAAAGAAAAAATATTTGAATAAAGAACCAGTTTTGGTACCTTATATATGATACATGCACTGAAACACCTCCAGAAGGGACTTTTTGAGGTCATTTGTATAAATCTTACCTAGTAAGATTCTGATAATTTTCTTTAAACAGAGTAGACCCCATATTGAGAAAATAAAAACAAAAACTACACACTAGCAAGTGTCTCCTCCTTTATCTAAAAATGGTGAAAATCCCCCTCTGCTGCACCACCTTTATTCTGATTAGCCATGGCTTTTGGGAGGCATTTAATGCCACCTCCCTTGGTCCTTCAGCAAAGCACTGAAGTGGACAGGCAGATAAATGGAAAAGGTTATAAAGGGAACTCCCTGACACACAAAAGTCAATAAAGGTCAACCAGCAGATGTTAGTCTGACACAGCATCAAGAGCTGTGTCTTTATGTACATACATGTACGAGATCATCCTCTGCCATTTTTGGATTGTGCTGAAACCACAAATTACAGCAATTTTTGATTGCTACACAAGCATTGGGTCAGAACATTACATCCTGGGGAGACAGGCTAAGTCACCTTTGTAAGAAAACAGAATTCCTAAGGTATTGGAATAAACATTCTTCCCATTTCCTTACTTGATTATAACCTCAGCAATACCTTAAATCTTGTATTTCAGAATTAATTCTTCATGTTATTATTGTGTTGGTCAATTACCTCAATTTTTGGTATCTGTAAGGAACTAACTTAATTCCAGTGACCAAAAAAAGCACCTATTTTTGTCAATATTACCTGCAGTTGCCCCCTTCTGCAGTGACACAGAGCCTGAAAGTGGCAGGGTACACTGCACCATCCCTCTTCTGAGCATAATTCCTTCCCAAGACAAATAAAACCCTCTCACAGCCTTGGAATGACAAAAACCTGCTATTGCTGTGTCCATTCAGCAAATTTCACTGCCTGCTCTCACCGCTGGAGCAGGTGAAATTCCTGCTTCCACCTCCCACCACAGCAGCCTGCTGCCTCTGAAATCAGAACTTAACTCCTCCCAGAGAAAAATATCTTGTGTGAAGAACAAAGAAGGGCACTGACTGCAGAGTCAGCCCTGAACTCTCATACACAACTGCTCACAGCTCTTGGTTTGCAGGTACCTGTGATGGACCCCCTCCCAAAAAGGGCACAGAAGAGCTTAGTTGGTGCCAATACTGTAATGCATGAGAATATTCCTAAAGAATAATGGTCCCTAGAGGCTACAGAAGTGCTACAGCAAAACCTCCTCAGACTTTGATGTCTCATATGACCACACAGCTTTCTGTTGGAATTATGACCTTTCCATTACACCCAGTGACACCTAAAGCCCATTCCTTTCCTTAGGCAGTTATTTCTGGAACACTGAGAAGGCCCACATTTCCCAGAATATTCTAGATGTTCGAGAGCAGATAAAGTGCCCTGGGGTCAGCACTATAATGCTGCATTCACCTGATAGCACTACTGCAGGTGTCTGCTCCATTTCTCTTAGCCATGGAAAGCCCAGGTGGTGTTTCTGCTGGTTCCGCCTTGTCAAGAGAAGGCCCCCAACCCTGAAGTTTTTTGTTTTCACTTCTCAGGGAGAATACTTGGGAAGATAAATTTGCTCTAGGCTGGTGAGGTCCAGCTCTCTGAGGGCAGGGACACAGGAGCTCCTCTCCACTGAGGCTTTCCATGTTTTCTGTGACAATTACTTGGACTGTAATCACTGTACTTTCTCCAAGTTAATAAATATGATTCTCCTAAACTGTATTATGTGCTAATTGCTGTACGGCTGTTGAATTGCATAAGCTTTTAAAATCCTCTATCACACTGAGGAAAGGCTGGGTTTGTGAAGCCATAATTAACAGTGCGTGGCAAAAGTGAAATGAGATGCAATTTGGCCATTACAACCCTGGCTCTCAGGGGAGGTTCACCACATTCCAAGAACTTCTGGAGACTTCAGAGAGTACACCAGTGATGCGAGGCAGGGAAATTCAAGCAGTTCTACATGGTTTAGATCGTCTGCTCACTTATGGAAAGAAATCAAGCCCCATGTATAAATCCTGGCATGAAATGAACAGTCATGAAATTGTTTGCTAACCTTATACATCTCTGTACATTGTTAGACAGAAGATGTTGACCATCAACACTTATGTTCAAAAGACAACATTAAATTCAGCCTTTAAAACACCACACAAAGATGTGTTTGCATAGCAACTGTCCAGCAAATTATAGGGGTTACAGCATCCCAACAGCAGCAGTTCAGACGCAACTAGGCAACAATGTGCTTTTATGCTTCTAATACTGTAATTTTCTCTGTTTGGACAACTCATTGATTATTATTTTGGTTGGCAGTATGGTAGACTTTTGTGAGTCTGACAAAAAAACCTCCCTAAATACAAACTAATGAGTGTTAAATTCAGCTGGCCCAGAAAAGATGGCATCTGTTTCATCTTTGATATTTGGCTTGGAGGGTCTTTCCCAGTCCCCATGTCAATCATTAGATTCTATCTTTACAATTTATTTTTGTCAATGCCAGTATCAAAACAATTAAAATATCTTGTAATATATTACATGGAAGATGTCAAGAGGATTCCTGTTTCTTTTCAGAAGTTTTGCAGACCAAGTGCAAAGTACTAGTCTCAGTTACATTCCTAAATACTCAAAATTGCCTCGTGTATCTTGCCACGTATATTATATTTATGTGCTTTGATTCAACCATGGAATAAACCTCCCATCTTCCCGCAAAGAAATTTCTCAAAAGAAAGTTTTCCAGTTAACTGTAAAGATACAGCAACTGTGTAAAACTTTCAGATGTCAATAAGAGAAAGGGATTCATCAAGATTGTGGTTTCTAAGGTAGAATTAAAAACTGTATGTTACTCTTTGAGTTGACAAAGCATGTTGGCAAGACACAAGGAGCAAGCCTGAACCTGGCCCTAGCTGAAAATGAGACGTGACAGAGAACAGCAGGACACATTAGTGAAAGTGTTTATCAACATTATTTGTACGGAGGTGATGAACTCGCCTTGATTTCCATAATGCCTGAGAATTCTCTGATTTATGATTAGTCTTTTATTCCCCCTCCCTGCCCTTTCTTGAGGAAAAAGCTCACTGGTGAATCTGCATAGCTTTCAGAAGAGGGAGGGAGGGCTCTTTATGGCGCTCTCTCTCATGCGATCAAACCTAATTTCCTTCTCAATTTGCTGAGCCACTATCTCCAGTAATTGCAATTGGACTGTCAAAACTGTTGGCATCTTGAAATAATGGAATACTACCTAGTATCAATCTCATTTCACATTCCTGACAGAAAGCATGATTTCCCTTTGTCCCATTTGCAGTAACAAACTGCATGATTTCCATTTTCACTAATAATTCCGACACACACAGTTGACTGACCAACATTTCAGACCTATTCCTTTATTCTTACATTGATATAAATGTTCTTTAGTATCTGAAAAAATACTTCAGGCCTGCAACACTTTCATTTTGCTCTTAAAATAAAAGACCAGAAAGAAGTTGATTTCCTTGACCTGGATCAATATGGAAAAATACTTGCTGAAAGCTTAAGAAATCAAGCTCTATCTTACATTGGATAAAACCCAAATGAGACAAATTGAGAACAACAAATTGTTTCATTTTACTCATAACTAGTATTGGCTCCAAATATACAAGATTTCTTTTCTGCATACTTGAAATGAGAATATCTTTTCAATCTTTTCATATGTAACCTCAGACACCCATTTTGGAGATATTTCCCTATTGCCCACATGCCAAAAACTTTTGGTCTTTCACATTTAAATCTCATGGTTTTGAAAAGGAAGGTTTCACATTTCCAACGAGCACAAAATGTTAGGTCATATCAATCAACGTAACATTTGGAAAGAATATTCTTGAAAGTGAATTATGACTGATTTATCCAAGAAGAAAACTCCAGGGAAAGGCTACAGCTCTAAGTTTCAAGTCACCTTGAACTGTTCTCAGTGAAGCCTCTTTCCCTTGGTTTCTCTCCCTTCCAGCCCCCTCACTCTCTGGGGCCCATCTCAGCTTGATCCAGTCTATCAACATCCACTGCTGGAGGTCCAAAACTGGACACAGCATCACAAGTCTATTTTAAAGTGCCAAGTAAAGGGAAATGCTTCCATCTCATGGTTTACTGTCTTTTATCCACATGATCTAGTTACTTCTGACCACCAGAGAACACTGCCACCTTCCACTTGAAAGAAATGCTTATATTGTTTTAAAATATTGTCTTCAGAGCAAAATACATATTTCAAGCACTATTTTATGCTCCTATACCCATCAACTCTTTGACACCAATTTAGTTTTATGTTCATCTTTGACTACAGCAGATAGACTGTGTTCTAAAGAAGCAGATGACCAATAAATAGAATTTTAAAAGCATAAATGGAATTTCAGATTCCTTTTCATCTACCTGTTGTATAAAACAAGGGAATTGACCATTAGTAAAGAAAACATGTCCCTATTTCCAGTTAAGAAAAAAAAACCAGTCAAAATTCATATTTGACAACAATTCTGCTTGGACTGAGGGAATTTTGGTCGTAATATACTAATATGTATATTAAAACACATACCCACGTTATCTATAACAGAGAGAAAAGAAAGTTGACTGACTTATGAGACCCTTTTTCCAGCACTAAGACCATTTCCTCCTCAAGGGAACCTTTTTCTACTTCATCACTTTATTCCCCTTTGTTACAATCACTGTCCCAACATTCTGCTAAACCTGACTTTGGAAGATTTACAGACAACCCTCCCCACACTCCTTACTGAGCTAAAAACCTTGGTGTTATCAACCCCACCTTATCAGGTTGCTGCTCTGACTCAGCTGACCCTGCCTGCTCTCTTAGAAAGACCGTGGCTGCTGTAGAGTGTTACACAGAGAGAATTCAGAGAAACTCAGCCCCTGCTGCACACTTTGAATAATCGCACAGGAGCTCATGGAGTGGAGTGCAACTTGACAGACCTTGCACATGCAAAATGCTCTGTTAAAAGAAGTTATTGGCATCCCCACATTAGAAAATAAGTTCAAGAACACTCCAGAAATCCAATAAATCTAATCTGAGTAGTTTTGCCACTAGTTTTGTTCTTTATCCAAGTACAAAATACTACTAAACAGTGACTGCCAAGCAATGTTTTTCACTACAGCCAGTGACCAAAGTTATCCTTCTCCAAATGCCAAACTTCAGACAATTTCCTGAGACTTCTAAGATCCACCACCTCTACTGAACACTATTTTCCCTTCTTCATATCCTGATGCTTGAATCCCCTCCTCTCAGGAGGAAAGCTGTGCACTATTTAGGCAACCTGAGCTGTCCCTGAAGAGCCACTGCACTAGCTCAAGGTCTTCCTCAGCAGACAAAATTTGAGGGGGCCCTGCAGGCCAGGCAGTTCTTTGGTGTTCCCCAAGTCAGACTCTTGTACATTTTCCCCATGTATCCATTGCCATGTATGCAATTTTGATGGAACGTCCTTTCCGAGAAAGGACAAATTCATCTACAATTCTACATGGCAAACTCCATATGCACAAAATGAACCTGTGTTGGACCTTGAAGTCCCTTGCACAGTAAGTTTGGAGTCTGAAGATATAGGATTAAGACAACTATGAAAGCAAAACTCTCTCTTGTTGTATTGACCTGTAACAGGTCAATACAGCAAGATATTTGGAATGGTTTTGGGATAATTGTTAATATATATATATGCACACACACACTACATTTGCAAGCGTATCTCTGGCTGGGACACAACTTTCATTGTGATGACTAATCTTGCAAAGTATCTTGGAAACTATCCTCCTAAAAAACAAATAAAAATCAAATGTCCAAACCAGAATTTCAACAGTAACATCAGATAAGAACTTTGGCCATATTTCACCACAGCCATCCCAAAATCACAGCTTTGTAAATGCATCATTGCATAAGACTGGCCTACCTGCTGCCTCACTTCTGCTGTGGGACCGAGGCTAAAGTGCCTGGAGTTTGTCAGCCCTAGTGTAAACCTCTATGTTCATCCAATCTTTGTCTTTCTTAGTTTCCTAACCTGAAAAAGAAACACAAAGAGATGTCCTCAGCAAAAGCAGTTTAGTAGTACTGTTCAGAACATGAGCAACAGAGGCACAAAAGCAGCATATGAACATGTTGATGATCCTAATAATTTAGGGGAAATAACAGCAAAATACTTCATCCAACAATCTAAGATCTAGTATTCAAAATACTTTGACATTGACTTTAAATTCAAATAATCTCAGCAGTTATAAAGCTATAGAGAACAAGATCTGCATCTCTTAAAACTCAAACAATTGACCTGATACATAACAAATTTTGCTCTTACTCCAGAGGACGTGAGGATCTGGAGTAAACAGTGTCCAGCACTGGGCTGCTGGAGTCTCCTAATTTGAATGTCTGAGCACAACACCCTACGTTAGAAACACCACTTATGTCTATAAAAAATAAAATGCATTTTGATTATAAATGCAAACAGGTAACTAAGAAAAACAATAAATAACCCTGACTTTATGCCCAAGTGTCAATGAATATGAAAACAGGTATCAAAGATCTTTGTGTGCTCCTGGTCAAGAAAGGTTATCTGCCTGCTGCCCAGGGGCTGGATAGAGAAGTCAAAGGCCTTAGAGACAAATCCCTAATGAAACAATTATGCCCCCACAGGGTGTTTGCCTTTAATCTCAGTCAAAAAGTGGTGGGGACACATTTTGTACCATAACAGAGTAAAATGTTCTCTCCTGCATTCCCTTCTTTCTTGCATGACAGCACCATCTGTTTATAAATACATCACTGGAATGACAGTGCTCTGATGATGTACTAATATAATACATCATCAAAGTGCCATCAGTGATGATCTAATGATGTATTAGAAAGCTGTTTATCAAAAGCCTGTTGCTTTGATGATGTATAGGTGCAATACATCACTGGAATGTCTTGCACCAGTGGCATTGCACTGATATAGACCTTGTGGGGAAAAATGGGTCCTGTTTGGATTCAGCAAGAGAACAAAATGCAGACAGATAGAGGACAATGAAGGAAATAAACAGTCAAATGTGTAAATGAATTATATTAAGAGGAAGCTTCAAAGGTGAGGTGAAAGGGAAACACGTTTTAGAAAACAGAGTTTCTAATGAAATTGGATTAATCAGCTGGAGAGACAGAAATTTGATCACATTAAAAGTGGAACAGAAAGAAAAAAAACACCAAAAAACACCCGGATTGTGTATAAGAACTGTCTCACAGATCTAAGTTCCTCAATCTCTTTCACCTTTTCCTCTAATTCATTTCTGCAAGTAGGCTCAGAAAATAAACGAGTGGTTTTAGGCTATGAAGTAGAATTACAGTAATCTACCAAGAAAGCCCCACATGCCTCACAAAGCTCGTTCTAGGATACTTAATTTAAAAGACTGTTCATAGTTTAATTTTTGTTGTTCTTTCCCCCCGCTCCCCACCAGCCCTGCCTTTTTAGCTGTGCTGCATTTCTTTGTTCACATGGCCCAGGAGTATTAGCCCAGAACTTTGCATTCAGCCAAGCCAAGCTGAGGTTCACAAATAGCACAGAGGCTGTTTGGGATGGATTGGTGCTGCACTTTGCATTTGTGACCAAAACAGTGCTGATAACACAGGAACTAATAAAACAGAGGAAGCTGAAGATAATGCTGTGAACTGCCAGTCAAAGCCCTTCGCTCCAGTTTATTGCTGAGCATGACATTAAATGATACAGAATCTCTCTTTAGTCAGGTCAGGTCAGCTCTCCTAATTGTGTCCCCTGCCAGCCTCTTGCACAAATTCCTGCTGTAATCTTAAGTCACTTCGTATCTGTGTCCTTCCCTTGGTAATCAGTCTTCTCCTCCTGTTCCTCTACACCCATTTTGCCTTCAAGACAAGGACTGTCCAAGCAAGAGTTCAAGTGACTCCTCATACAGCAAGTGCACAGTTTCACAATATTCTAATGCCACGTTATACTATAATAGAATAAGTGATCACAGAATACCTGGAATAGGATTTTATCAATCAATGAAAAACCATTTCCCTTCCCCCTCCTCCTTTAAATGAGTAAATAGATTCTGCTTGAGTTTTGAACAGGCTTCCTTAAAGAACCAACCCAAATCAAAAAGAACTCAAATGTTGTTTGAGAAACAAAAATAGAAGACTGAAGCTCAAAGAACATAATAGCTGTTCCAGCTGAGAAGTTCCCACACCTTTGCACTTAATGTAAAATTCATTGAGATATCTTTTTTTTTTTTTAATTTTATCCCCATTGGAAAGGAACATATATATTAAAAATTAAGGACCCAGTCTAAATTTGGAAATTAACTACTTTATTGGTTTTTTTATGATTTCTGATCAGGACATTGCCAGACTTTAAGACTTTGAGGACCATGCCAAATGTACCAGCTGCCAGAAATCAGTTTGGTAAGTAAAACAGCTCAGAACAACCGACATTTTTTCATACTAAACAAAAGCTTAGAGAATTTGCAACAGATCTTGTAATTTTCTGCTCATGAACTCTCTTGCAAAAGAGCCTTTCCTGACTTTGTCACTCAAAGTCACCCATTCTTCCTTTCAGCAAAGTATTCTCTCTCCATAGACTGCTTAGTTACAAAGTGCAAGTAAATTACACAATTCTCCCTGCAATGTATTTGAATAGAATATCTCATTAGCATGTGTGTATTTGAAGTTCTTTGTGCGACAGCCAAGTGCACAGATCATGCAATCAGGAGAACTAAGAACAAAACTGTCAAGCCTTACGTAGCCAACATACATTTTTATGACTCAATACACAATGCAAACTTACTCACAGGTCTCTCTGTACCACTAAAGATTTCAGGCTCAAGTTTCCCAAAGTGTCTGCCTTAGGCACTTTAAAGAACCTGATTTTTCAGAGGCAAAGTCAGTTCCCTTCCACAACTTGGGACCTGATGATTTGGACATCAAAATGACCATGTTGAACAGGAAAACTCAGGCCTTGCTACTCAAGGGAAGAAAGGGAGCACAAAAATACTGTGAACTTTGGAAAGCTGAAATGGAAGCACACACCCTCTAAAGTGAAAACTAAACCACCAAAATTCTTACTTCCAATAGCTCCTTGTATCAGTGACAGGGCAACCATTAGTGTTCAAGAGCCAAGGGAGAGGTGATACATTAGTCCAGTTGATTTCGCAGAAAAAGAAGAAAAAACATTGAAGCTCAGAGCATCCCCACTGAGTCTGAAGTTTGTCAGGGAGTTGCTGTTTCAGCTTGTAATCACCCCATTGCACAAGGCTGTACTATCATAGTGACTGACCCACTGCAACACCAGAAGTTATTTGAAGGGGCCACTGGGGTTTGATGGCAGAAAAGGGGTTTGGTTTTCCTGCCTGATACCTAACAAAAACTTCCCAAAGACAGACCATAGCATTTATTTCTGTTTCACCTAAAGGTGCCAGTTGCAGACTCTGGGGCCATCGCAATGCAGAGGAATACTCTCACTCCTGTGGCTGCTGACCCTAAAGGAGCCTTTAAATGTCATGGAAGCTAAAACTGTACAGAACTGTCGTGTCTTTATTCTAACTGCAAAGAACAATTACCTGGATGGAATGATTTGTGTGACCTGTTGGAGGGCCACTGAACAGCTCTGAGCTAAACTGGAAGACAGAGAACTAAGCCGGGTACAATAAGAGCCTTGTTAGGACATACGCTTTCCTCACAGTGATTTTCACCCAGGGCCACTACAAAGATGAAGAGTATGATCACTTTTCATGGAGGAAGTAGGTGTTACTTGATTTAACTTCTCGGTTCTTTGACAGAATGCTTGATTTAAGAGGTGTTTTGAAGACACAGACTCCAGCAACACATACAGATTTGAAGGTTGGAGGGCAACTACTAAAGAGTTATGGCAACTTGCCCAGAGAAAACATCAGTCACCCAAAGAAATGTCATGCTGCTTTTTCCTGTCACTGTAACAGGATCCAGCACATTATCTTTCAAGGGTTGGAACTGAAGTATTAGTACAAGAGTGAGTATCTGAGGAAATAGGTACAGAGAAAGTTATTAAGCCTAAGCCTTAAGAATCCTCTTCTACCACATTATGCCTTACCTGAGACACTGAACATCAGGCAGCCTAAGGGTCTCAATGCAACTACAATAGAACTGTGTGAACTTTCTATTTTAGTGCTCCCTCTGACCAGACACAGCATTAACAAGACCACAGACACTTCCTGACAGCAGATCCATGCCACTACAGCCCTCAAACCCATGAAGAACTCAATGCTAGAGCACCCGGTTTGCAGGGAGGCCCTGAGGCTGGGCTGCTGGGATGGGATGGTGTGGGAACAAGCCCTGGCTGGAAGATGAGTGGTCTTTTCTCTCCTGAAATGGGGGGCCAACATAATAGTGCTGCACAAGGCAAACTGTCAGTGCCAGCCAGGAGTTTTGCAAGTGCAGCAACACACTGAGTGGCTGTTTACAAGTAAATACTGTAACATTGAAATTCTGATAGTTCTAAACCAGCCAGAACCCTTGAAGAAGTTGTATGGCAAAAGAAAAGATTTCTGGAATAGCAGCAGGCACTGGTATTAACAAAGCACTGAGTTGGAGCTGCCTGACCATTACACTGAACCATGCTTAGTTAGAGTGCCCAACTTTTCATCATTAATTACCAAGAGACCACAATTTAAAGAAGGAATGAGGCTTCAGTTAAATAAATGAGAAAGAGCCAAGCTGAAGGCAACGCTTGTAACAACAGCTTCGTAAGCTTTTTTCCCTTTTAGAAAGATCCAGAGGCATACGACAACTTCACATACAACAGAATCAATGATTTACCACCTCATTTCATTTTTAATTTAATGGTTCTGTTCATTCATAAAATAGAAATACTACAAGGTGAAACATGGACTGAAATTTAAACACCTCATTAGAGTTACATATTATTTTGTCTACCAAATATATTGCTTTGTCAATGAAACATGCTGCTTTATGCACAATCTCTACCCGGCTCTAACTTTACAGTTATTTGTTTGGGTTTGATTTTACTGTGAAATTCCCTGATCTACATGTATATAATTTGGTTTATGTATAGCACAGTCAATGATATTATAATGATTTGTAAGGTATTTGTATTGATTTCACTTTACAAAAAAGTCAAATTTCCATTATTCATAACCAAAAGAGACAAAAGGCAATCTTGAGAGTTTTCTCCATAGAAAAACTTATTGAAAAGAGATAGGATCCAAAAAAACACTTCAGTTTTCACATTTCAGCTTGGCTTGAAAAAATTTGATTGCTGAAAATATTTGATCAATACTTGTCACTTCTGATTTGTCATTTCACAATAGTTGCAGATAAAATTCATTGTAACATGGAACTGAAAACTACCAAGATAATTAAGAGGATGTATCTAATCCATAAAAGTCCTATAAACAATGAATTCTTGGTTTTCTAACCCTTTGAAGATAGAAATTACAGTATTAAAGCAAAGCTGAATCTAATGAATGCAGTAAACAGTTTGACTTCCATGAAATTGGACTTCTTTTGTTCAAACTACTTTTTCTTCAAAACTCCTCAGCAACTTCCACTTAATCCAAACACCTGGCTGAATTTGAAAGATCATGCCAAGCTGGAATTTTATATACAAGAAAAAAAAAAGATGAAACGTGTCATTAAGCCTCCATTAAATAAGAAACAAGCTGTCTAATAACTCTGCTAAATAATCGCTTGGTTTACACATGCACTGGCCAAGTGATTAGAGGGGCAGATGCAAGAACTGCAGAGAGAGCACCAAGTCAGAAAGGATTAGATCACTGCACCTCAGCCAAATCTCTGCTTACAGAGAAAACAAAATGGTAAAAATCAACACCAAGCACACAGGTGGTGCCTTTCTATTTAACAAATCTGTGCTCAGGAATTCACCATCTTAGCTCTGCCAAACTCCTCTCCTCGTCTGCCTGGGCAGGTTTTATGTCAGATCACAGGAGCTCTTGTTAGACAGTTTCTTGTTCTTTTAAACTGCATTTGCAGAGAGTCCAGAGGAACAGACCTGCCACCATGTCAGCACATATGCTGGGAGAGAGGACAGTGCAAACAAGGTAAGGGGAAAGGCTTCTGCTACCAAGAGATGACACACTGAATTCTAGCAATGAAAATATTGATAAGCATCCCAGCAAAATCCAGATCCATAAAGGAAGGAACAGGAAACAGAAGCAGGGTCTTTTTCCAGGATTTATATTGCTCTGATGCAAGCAAAATCAAGGCAAATGAATCCGGGGAAATAGATGGTGATCAGTTCACAAGAGTTTAAAGTCCTGCCAGAGAATAAAGCAGACAACCTGTTCTGCCTGTGCAGTCTCCTCCCCTCAATTCCTGCGGTCTCCAGCTGCTCTCAGTGCTCTCCAAGATCCTTCCTCACAGGCAGCAGCACCCAGAGCAGTCATAGGGCTGTCCCTCTCCCATGCCAAGGCTATAAGTAAGAGCCAGGTGAGGGCAGAAGCTGCTTTGCTCTGTCACTGTCCCTTCCCTGCCCTCCCCCTCCAGGCTTGCCCTGCCTCTATGGAAACACCTCCAGGAATAGCAAGAGCTTGAACCCACAGCATCATCAAACCCAGACAGTTAATATACGTTATAAAACCATCCACAACACAGCCCCACAGTCTCCATAAAGATACATATAACTGAATGAGAAATAAAGGACTTCTTCCAAAATAATGTGCAGACTGTCTTTCCAAAACTCAGTTTTACTTTCTTTTTTGTTTATTGGAGAAATGACAAGCTTTCCAATAGCTTACAGTAGGCAGCCAAGAAACTGAAATATCAGTAGTTGAAACCCCAAAATACATTGAGTTAGTTAGGGCTGTGCAATAACAAGGTCATGTTAAATTGGTTTGGCTAGGAGCATTTATTCTACTGAAAAATAATGAAGATGCTATTTGCAACTGTAATAAAAAGCAATAATAATGCTGACAAGTTCCACCTGTTCTACTTCTCATAAACTAGAACCCGTGGAAGCCTATCAGAATAAGATGGGATTCTACGTTCAGACATTTTCATAAAACCAATACAATTAACAGCTAAATCAGTAAATTAGAGATCATCAACTTTTCTTTTTAATACAAAAACCAATGTAGACTAGCATAGTTGGCATGCACTATGGAACAACATTTTTTGGCACATAAAAATCAACATAAATCCAAAGTGCCCTACAAATTAATCCATATACTTATGGAGAATGAGTAACTTGCACTGAAAATACACTTAACAGAAATCAGCGGAACTCTCTGACAACAGTATATTAAACCTGTAAATCGATGTACCTTCTACACTTTATAACTCAATAAAATCAAAAAGTGAGATTTTTAAGCTAACTCATATATTACCCTTAAATTGATCTAATACTAATTAACTAATACTGATCCATCCCATCCAGTCAGTGGGATCTAAACCCAGTTAAACACACTTGGTGATACTTCTGCCTGATTACAGTACCAAATTTTCATTTCAAGTGAGACATCAAGTGACTCACAATGCCTCCCAGATTGAAATTTAAAAAGTGATGTTTTTCTATATAGAACAAATAAGGCTGAAATATTTTGAATAGTTTTTTCTGCCAAAATGCCTTTACATTAACAACATGTCTCAATATTTCTTCACATAATTTTCCCTTATTAAAATTAATGAGTCATTAGCCAAATGTTTACATGATTTTTTTACTGATAAATATATTTTGATTCATTAATAGAATCACCAAAAACATGTGATAGTTAACACTTAGAATACCTTCCAGAGAGAGAGCAATTGCAGATACCAAATTTCCTGAATTAACCTTGCCAAGAACTCAATGATCTCAAATTGGTTTTGTGCTTTCACCAAACCAGACAGTTTTCATGAATTCACGGCAAGAACAACTGAAAAATATGAAAAAGATATTAAAGAGTTAGTCTATAACCCCACTAAACAAAACTAATTTGACATTTCAAGCACTGCACATCACTATCATTTCAGATAAGCCAGGGAGGCTTGGCTGAGCGCAAAGCACAAAGCATGGCATTCTCTGGAGCCTTTTACACCAGTACATGGTTTTGTTCAAAAAGAAGATGCTCCATTCTTATCTAGAGGTTCTACCACTGCCTGCACAGTCCCAACCAACAGCACGAGCACAGTTTTGTCCAATGAATGCATCCCGAAGGGTAAAACAGAGCACTGAAACTGGTGGATTCAATTTCCCAGCTAAGCTGACCAGGCATTCGTTCATTTTTAGACCCAAACCTAAGGGTAAGAGAGTTCTGCAGCGCTTCAGAGCAAACCTCAGACCTGTGTCTCTACATCTGTAAGGAGATGCCACCAGTCACCAAGAGCATCTCTTGTTTAGCTATGTGTAAATGCTGCTCAGAGATACAGAAACACAGAGATATTCTTAAATGACCCACTCCTCACCCCCAAATTTTCAACATTAATATGGGACCTCTTCCTTCTCTAAGTTTGGCATTATCCCTAAAGTTTTCTAAACCAATTCTTGGACTTCATCTTACCATTCTTGATTTATGGTTTCAAAATTGCTAACCTAAGTAATGAAGCCATGCAATAATAATAAAGATCTTATTCTTGCCAGAGCAAACATCTAAGCCTAATTATTAATATTAGTTTTTAGTGATATCAAAATGAAATTCTGATTTCTAGCAGCAATCTAAGGTGTGAGTGTTGGGAACAATTTATCATGGAGGAAGGAAAAATGGTACATGCTGTCACATCATGTATCATAGAAGTATCAAAATTGCTATGGAAACTGTGCACTTTTTATAGAGTAGGCACATAAAATTCACATAATATGTCAGAGAATAAGTTATTACTGTCCTGAGGCTGTAATAAGATCTACACCCTTATTAGTGAAAAGATTTGACAGATTTTGTTTATAATGAATACTTGTAGCCAATGAGTTTGAGTCAAAGTCACCCTATTTTGACCCAGCCACTTGCTTTTAGGTTTCTGTCCCCCTTAGACAGAGGGAGAGTGCAGAGTAATATAATTTCCAATGGTTATTAGATTCCATTATAGTCACTTGTGAGACGGCAGGGAAATTGGCTGCATCCAGGTACCATATTCAAAATTATTAGGAGGAAATAACTTCTTGGTCTTGGATTTTTCTCTTGTGTTAGACAGACCTATTCTTAGCATTTATCTCTTTTGTTTACAATTTGTTGTTGAAGAGAACAGATAATTTAGGAGAGGACTGCAAATAGAAAAACCTAGGTTTTAACACAAAGTGGTTTCAAGTCTTTGCTGTGAAGAACCTAAATGCTGGAGCCCTTTGCCACCCTGATCTCCGTGTGACAGGTTTCTCCCTGATTGACAGCACCTCTGATGGGTTAGGTTGGAGAAAAATGAGCTTGTTTAGGACAGCAGAAGATACTACAATTAGGTTTTTGCAGTCCAGCAAAACAGTGACTGGTAAAAGAAAGCAAAGCGGAGAAAAATGGTTGTACGTGTAACACCCTGGGGTACAAGGGTACATTTATCACCTTGTTTTATATGACACACTGGATGAATGTTGATGAAGATTGTCAGCATCAATGTCAGTGAAAGCAATTCCATGAGCAAAAGAGCTTGTATTAAAGGACTCTCCACCAGGAGGAAATTCACATGATTATTTTATATATAAACAACCTACAAAGTGGAGCAAAGCAGATACAGGCTGATAAAGATAATTGGGTTTTTTAATTTTGTTTTAAGCATGGGCTCCTGTGTACTGACAACAGCACACTTGTGGAAAGCATACAGCAATCACACTGACACTTTGGAAAATAAGAGAGGCTTCCAAAGAGCCCCCATACATTGTAGCAGCAATCCCTGTGCTGGGAAAAGCAGGACTGCACAATATGTAAACATTATGTTCACATTGTTTACGTGTTCTGCTGATATGCAAAGTACACATTACAGTGTTTTACAGTGGTCCGTTACCATTAAATCACTTGGTATCAACTAACAAGAATCTTAATTCTTATGTACCATCTTCAAATGATATGAGAAACAGCTCCTGGAAACTAGAATTGCTAAAATCATTATTAACTCCCACAAATAACCATTCATCATCACAACAATCAGCAAATAAAAAAAAAAAACAACCCAACCAACCAAAAAAAAACAAACCAAAACCCAAAACAAACAAAAGGAAAGCAAAAAACCAAACAAATTTAGTATAGAATGAGGATTACTAGATGTACTCTCAAATTTTTCCAGTAGAAAAAGCTTCTAAACCCCCAGTTTGTGAAGGTACCATGGGGTGGAGCTGGACCCACCCCAGCCCAACCACGCACTCATCAAGCAGTGCTCCATCCCATTCTCATCCTTCCACAGGGACCTGCTTTCTGCGCTCCACAGAACTCACCCATGCAATGGTTCCTTCTCATTTCCCCATGACATGCCACATCTTCCCCCCTCCTGCACTAAAGCCTCCACCTGCAGTCACCTCCCCTCCCCTCCAAAGCACGACAATTGTGCCTGTTGGCTGCCAGGGCAGGGAAATGCAGTGCTCAGAAGTTGCTTCTCCCCAGGTCATGGTGTGATCACGAGAAGGGCCCAGCTCTGCCCCAAGCAGTGAAAGGGGTGTGCTCACATGTGTGTCCACATCACTTATTTTGAGAATTTGGAGTTTTTCCCTCCAGCAGTGGCACGTTTGAAGGGACAACTGTTGGCAAGTATGGCTCTGCATTAATGAGGAAGGATTCATGTTTTGACCATGCAATCATTAAAACTTCCATTGGGTGAGGATGGCATCCCTGCTCGTACAAGGATGAAAACAGATTTCATTTTTCAGCAAACTTTCACTATTAAATTCTGGAAACTTATCCTATTTTCGACTAGCTATGGAAACACAAACTTGCAAGAAAAACTGCTTCACTGAAGTTACATTTTAAGGATCATAATTTTTGTCAATGTCATACTTGCATGTATCTATACCCTCTATTAAATGCACAGCATACACTTTTTAACGTATTTAAGGATATTTAATGAGTTTAATAAACTTAAAGGGATGTTATATCTGTTCACTCACTAAAGATTGTTTATTTCAGGAAATAAACCAATTTGAAATGAGTAATATGACTTTTAGAGTTATGACTATCTCATTCAATTAGTTTCTGTAATTACTGTCATTCCACACAGTATATGCAGTACTAAAGGAGAAAATACATTTTCAGGAATTACAGTGGAGGTGTACAACAGTTATTGTTAATGAGCCATAAACTTTAGTCTCTTGCTCTGTAAATTCATGCCAGTGTAAAGTAATTTGGCAAAATAAGTCGACAGTTACAGTTGGACAAATAATATTGTATTTTAGTATTTTCTGAGATTGTTATCCTCTAGCACTTTCCTCCATATTTTAGAACATCGTCCTATGTCCAAAAAATATGTTGCAAGAGACTCAAGCAAGATCTGAATAGTACTGAATTCTCCCTGCTCAGTTACATGTTACCTGAACTATGGCAGGGAATTTTTAAGACAGTTTATCCTCTATCCAGCTTTTCCTTATCTCGATTTCAGAGATAACAAAGAAGAAATAAAAGGTAAACCTAGACCTTCATGGACAGCTCATGGACTTAGGCATTGTTTGCACCAGCAAGTGGCACAGATCAGCAGGAGCAGAGCTCTGAAGGAGGCAGTGCTGAGGGGCCCAGGCAAAACCAGCTTTGGTCTAATCCTGTGGACTGTGCCCACTCCTGGAGAATATTTTTCAGTAAAGTCTCATTTATGAGGTATCCAAAGCACTTACTCCCTGACTGCTCCAATGCAAAGCTCATTAAAGGAAAAGTTGGGAGGTTTCCTTCATGAGCACCCCCCAAAACTGAGCTAAAACAGTAATGCAGCTGCACTCAGGGTCCATCTGAAAATGCTTCACTGCCAGTGAAAGAGCTGAGAAGATTCTGAACCGCACTTTTAAAACATCTGAGAACAAACAAGAGGTTTTCATGCCACTCCTTCTCCCCCTGCAGCATCAGAGTCCCCATGCTCAGAATGCAAAGTCTTGGGGGAGAAGGGTTTATTTAGAGCTGAGTAAAGATTTTAGACTTGCTAATTAAAGATTTAAAGTACTTAAAGATTTTTAGATGTATTTGGAGCTGAGTAAACATAAGTACAGGCACAAAAAACCCCCTATCACTGCAAAGCTAATAATTCTGATCAAAGATTTTTCACTTGGAGCTCATGTTACCCAGTGCCTTTGCAACTGGGAATACTTCCCACCTCACAAGATAAAGTTTGTTGTGTTTTCCTGATAGACCCTCTTGGGCTGGCCATACCTGTGTCTGCAGGGCTGTAGGTGGGGAAAGCCTTACAAAGCAGGAGGAAAAAAGCTCGTTGTAAGTATCATTGCTTGCATTCTGCCCATCAAAATAATAATTAGCATTCTTCACACAGCACAAGTTTGGAATTCTCTGGCTTCTCCAGAACCTGGCACTGAAAAGCCAGACTCAATATGCTGATGAATGTGTCTGCTGCACTGTGAATAGGTATTGTTCTGTTATACACAGACCATGATAAAATATTCATCACCTTAAAAAACAAGATAAAATTAGGTTGCTGTCATATTACTCAAAGAAAAAACCTGGATCAGTAGTTTCTTTGTTTCAAGTTCAGGAAATCACGGTTGACAGTTTAAAATTAGTAAAGAATGACAACCGTATTCTCTATTTTGATAAACATATCCAAGCGACATTTTTCCATTGTTATTCCTGCATCTGTATCATACCTGAGGCTTAAATTCAATAAAAGGCAACTTTCAGTGGATCTTTTGCCCTGTCTATACCACAACGGCAAGAAATACGGGTAACACTGTAATGCCATACCCCGTCATGTTGAAGTTCCCCTGAAAATCCCATTGGTTCCTCACCATAAATTATTTCCTCTCTCCTCAAACTGGGACAAAGCAGGATAAAGATCACTTTTCCAACCTGTGAAATGCACTTTGCATGCTCTCTAAAGAACAATAGCACACTCCCTAGAAGGGATATCGCAGAACAGGCTAAGATGAGCATTATCAAAAGTCAACAACTGATTGACGAGGACTCGTCTCCTGTTTTCGTGGACACTATGCAGCACACTATGCAGTTTTTCCTACCTTGCACATCAAAAATGCATATTCAACCTTACAAAATGCATCAGCATTGGTGTTTTGTGAGTTACATTCCAACCACAGCAAGCAGGCAGCGAGTACACAGCCAACAGCACACAGGCTGCAAACTCAGCCAGATCACCCTTCTCCATCAATGCCCCTGCTGCCATCAGAGTGTGTTTATTGGCTTGCCTAGAGATTAATTTGAATATGTTCCAGAGATGTCTCCTTTAGAATTTCTACCTCCTTTTTTAGAATATCTGTTCACTTTAATTTTACTTCCCAAGGAAGCAATTGCTACACCACAAGCCATACAAAAAAAAAATCTCATTTGTCACTTAACCTTAAAAAAACCCAACAAACAAAGAAAAGAGAAGCAGAGTATTCAATATTTTCTGGGTGCTTCTGTACCACATGCACCCTTTCTTGAAGTTCTTCCTTACTGCAAGCTATCAGAGATAACAAATGGCACATTTAGAGAATGATTGAACACTCTACACGTTACCAATGGCAGAGCATGTAGTTGCTCAGCACAGCTGGCACAGTAATTGAGATGCATTGGAAACCTTCTTGGTGCTCCAGGGCCTCATCCTGCCACAGGAGGGCTGAGCTCCCCAAGTGCTGCTGAGCCAAACATGAAGGTAAGGAGAGCAAAAGGCTTTGTGCTCAGGACTTGCACATGACCATGAGTGAGAGAGTTCTCTCCTGCTTTCCAGTCACTCCTAGTGCAGTGACCCCTGGACACCTGACACGAGGATCAGGACCCACTCATAACACAGAAAGACCAAAGGCCTGTTGTCTATCACTCAGTCTCATTTTCCCTCCTCCCCACCAGTTTGCTCTGGGACAATGACACTGATAATTTTTTCCCAAAGTACCTACAGGTGCCAAGAAAAGTTTTCTGAACATCTCAGAAGAGCAGAGAGATGAGATCAAACACTCTTCCACTCCCCACCTACCTCCCTTTCTCTTCAGATACCTCTCATGCAAACAAAATTAGGTGTGAGGCTGGCAGGTTACATTTGCCCCGTGCTTTCCCACTTAAGGGCCACCCCAGGCCCAGGCAGCTCAAGCAGGACCCAGAAGGTAAAACGGAGTCAGAGGAGAGGGCTTTGGGATCTTCATTTACACTGGGCTCGTAACCCCCAACATGCTACATATGGGGGAGGAGGGAAGGGCGGCAGATGTTCCTCTGAACCACAGGTGAAGTGGCAGCTGCTGAGGGGCTCTGTGACACCCAGCGGGCAAAGACTTGTCTCCAAACCTCTTTCCTGCCTTGCTGTCGTGCTCCACTCTACAGAAAAATCCTGAGCACCAGTGGGAAGCAATCTTCAGCAGCTTGGAGGAAGTAAAAGAAACAAGGACTTGACATACTGTATATCTGTAACACAGTCAGGGTGAAAATTCCAAGTTTGTAATTTGTCCTTCCATTAAACTATGATTCAATAAATCAATTAAACTACGATTCAGTAAACAGTGTAACTGAAAATGCACCAGTACTGCTTTTCAGAGCACAGCTGCTGTTCTTTATGGATGCAGATCTGAAACACCACAATTTGCATTAAACAGAGCAAAGATGGGAGCTCGCCTCTCTGCCATGTCACAAATCTTCACGTGTAATCATTTTTGTTATTTGCTGAAGATGAGCTTTCAGTCACTCGCTCTGGCAGTACACAAACTGTAGAGAGGGCAGTGAATTAATATAAACACACAGATCACATTCTGCGTGCCCAAAGGATTGAGCTCCTAAAAACAAATTCACTGTCATCTAACAAAGCTTGTGCAGGATTTTTTACCATAAGATCATGTCCCCTCCAATCTCTACCACTTTGTGCTTTCTTTATCTTCTCATATCATATGAGATCTCTTACAAGTTTTACACTAAATCTCTGCTGTACATTCATAAAGAATAATGAATATACCATGTTAAATACAAGTGCCTCAACAAACAGAAGCTCTTGTCAGATAAAGCTGCATCTATACACAAATATATTCACAAAGGAATTTCATAGCATCTGGGAACCTAGATTAAAAAAAGAGAGATGATAAAAACTGGCCCCATTGAATCATAAGTGAAAGTGAAAATACACTCAAGACCTACTTCAGACAGAGCTGACTTTGGAGAGTGAGTTTGGGTGAGCCTGGGGACAATTGTGGAGCAGCCACGTGGGCTGACTGAGAGTTTTTGTGCACACCCAGGTAGTTCCAGGCAGCAGCATGCCAATACACGGAATTATCAGCACATCAAAGGCATTATATTTATCAAACCCTGCCACAGCACATTTACCAGCTGTATGATGGATGTTGTTGTAGCAAGCAAGGAACACTTTGATGTACATGGCCTTCTTTGATTAATGAGGGCTCTTGCTGAGAAGCTGCATATGGAGTAAATTACTCTTTTCAAAAATGGCTGATTTGCACTATTGTACTAATTATGTCACAAGCTCGGAGTCAGTTCCAGATTCAGTCACCCAAAATAAAAAAATAAGAATTCACATATACAGGTCATGGTTTTGTCACACACATGCATCAGCTCAAAATCCTAAAGTCCTAATTAAATTAGAGGGTTTTTTTAGCTGCAGAGAGCACCAGTATTTCCTCCTCCAATGAAAGCTTCTAGATCTAGTATCTAGCATCTAGCAAGTAATTTGTTGCTCAGAAATTAATGATAATAATTTTTTTGTAAATTCCGTTGTGTTAATAAAAACATTATAAGAGCTCTGGAAGCTTTTTAATTTTTCACAAAAAAAACCCATTCAACCCAAAAAAATCCCCAAAGTTGAGGGAACCACAAAGCACAAAGTGCTCCTCTTAAAAGCTTTTTCTAGATTAATTCTACCAGCCAGCAAAACACTACAAAACTGAAGTTATTCCATTAGCCTCAATTCTCTAAGCATGTGGTGCCTCAAGCAATTTATCCACTTAGTTGTAACAACAACAAAAGTATTTCTTTGAGAGCATTAAAGCAGTGTTAACTTTCTTAAAATTTTGAATAGTAAATATTTTAGCATGTTAATTAGGTGTATTTGCAGACTCCAATTTGTAATTATAATGGCAGAACCAGTACTTTGCCACCATCACACCAAGCACACAGACCAAATTTATCACTGCACACATAAGCAAGATGAAAGGGAGCAGAAATCAGTGTTGCTGCCTGTGGGGTGGCACTCCTCTGAGGACAAAATGATTTCCTAAGTGCACTTTCTGTTAGCAAGTTCAGATTTAATCCAACTTTGGTTTCATAATTCAATGCTTTTACCCAACGCTTTTTGCTACAGCTTCATGACAGCATATGAATTACCTGAAAAAACCAACCAACCAAAGAAAGCACAAGAGGAAAAGCAGTCCCCCATATTAACCCTATGGCTTAGGCAATAAGTCAGCACAATACACCCTGTCATGTCACACAACAAGCTCAAGTTTAAAAAGCTTTGACAGATTTACATGGAATCACACAATGGTTTGGTTTGGAAGGGACCTTAATGATCATCTAGTTCCAGTTCCCCTGCCATGGGCAAGGACACCTCCCACCAGCCCAGGCTGCTCAGAGCCATTCCCAGCCCAGGCTTGAGCACTTCCAGGGATGCGTCAGACAACTTCTCTGAGCAGTTTGTGCCAGTGTCTCCCCATCCTCACAATAAAGAATTGCTTCCCAACATTACCCTACACTTGCCCTCTGCCAGTTTGCAGCCATTACCCCTTGTCCTGTCAACATGTAACTTTCAGGTGAGTGGATGTCTCATGTCACTTGAACAAACAGGTTTATATCTGACACCTATTTGATTTCAGCTTTCTAGAGCACCTATGGGGTTTCCACAGACTCCAATCAGCCACCTCACAGAGGTGTGAGCCACAGCTAAGGGATGCAAGATGTTTAAACAGAAATAACTCCTGGTACCAAGCCAAATGTTCAGGAATGACAGATCACAAGTACACTGTGCATATTGTCTGCACATTTATTCTGAGGGAATTCAGCCACAATGCCCTTCTTCTCTAGAGATTTCTACACACATTTCTGATTTGCTGCAGATTCTGTCCAAGGTACAGTTCCCCTATCAACAATAACATTGCTTTCCATTTTTTTCCCCACATCAGTCTCTAAATGAAAGCAGTTCTCCAAGTATATAAAATGCTAGTAGGGTTCTTGAAAAGATAATCCAGAATATCTGCACTGTCAATAAGATAACCAGTTAGGTGTTCCCAAATTGCTTAGAAGGCAGCAACTCACAGCTTTCAAATCCTCTCTCAAAAGACATTTCTCTTGCTGTAGAACAAGCTGGAGAAGTTTTTTCCAGAGCCATACTGGATTTTATAATAATATCCACAAAGGGAAAATACAGGGGGCAGGAGCTAAGGAAGAAGGCCATTCAGATCTTTGACAGGTCTCCCTGGACACACTTCTGAAAGGTTAGGAGCTCGCCGTGGGAAATTGCACTCACAGTAAAATACAGCACTGTCACCAGGCAGCCCATGAGGTGTTCCATGGACTTGCTTAAAACTTGTGTAAAATGTCACATATCAGCATCAAAATAATTCTAGGCCATTTTGCAAAATGGATGAAGCAGGTGGAGCCACATGAGCCATACCACGTGTCACATGAGAACAGAACAGAATGGTCTGGCTGGAATTGCTAGCTGAGCAGCAAACAGCATGAACCTCTTTGGTACTACCAGTACAAAAGGAAAACAGTAAAAACAATAACTACTTATTATATAGGATTGTCCTTGGCTTAGTGCCGTTTCACTATCTGCTTCTTGTAGGCCTCCTGAATCTCTCTAAATTAAGAATACATTATTTTTTTTTAATAAATTTAAAACATTAGTGATGAACTAACATATATAGGACATATATTATCTACCAGTGTAAAAACAAAATACTACACCTGAATATGCTGAAGTATTTCAAGGTTCTTTGGACAACTCTGAGGTTTGCTCAATTCCTCCTCCATATTTGATACAGCTGCCCAGAACAGCTGAGACAACTCAGGCTCCTACTTCTAGGACACCTCAGACAGAGCCTGGCTCTTGCAAGCTCCCCAAGGTGGAGAACAACTATATTTATTAAGAATAATCACATAATAAAGCAATTTTAGGTCTGGTTTAGAAAAGCATTTGGAATGGTTAGAGGTTTGGTTTAAACCCAGAAACTGAAGTAAAAGTAATGTAGGAAGTCTTAATATGCCCTTTTTACAGAGACCTTTACTTTTGATCAGTCCTGCTGAGAAATTCTGTATCAAATAGTTCAAGCTTGACAAGCAAACAGATTAAAAGGTTCTATTAAAATTCTGCTTAAAATTCAAAAGAAGATGAGAGTGGTTCTTATTGACCATAACTGATGTCTTCTTCCCAAATTTTCTCTGACTTCCTTCCAACCTTAGATGCCATAAGCCCTGCATACCACATTGTCTGCTGTAGATGACAAGATGATCACTTCCCCGTCCCCCCAACCCAAGAAATTTCCAGACAAAATGCTTTTCTTTGGAATTCTGCCAAAGCTGAAATTCATTATTTCATCTGGTTCTTATTCCTAAGCCAAAAATATCTCTTTGTGAAAACTCTCCTTTTACTTTATATAATGAAATTACACGGTGCCAATCCTTTTGTTGTTTCCCCAAGAATTTCTTCCTTTAATTTCCCACATTAGGTAAACCAGTAAATTAGTTTCCAGCGCAAAATTGGAAATACAACAGAGGTAAGTTCTCAGGCAACAATATTTTCTGTGGAGAGATGTCTTATTTCCAACCTTATTCTAGTATTACAAAGAGTGCAAAATAAAATAAACCATGAAGAGCAAAGTTCTGTTAGAAGACAGATACAGCTTTCACTGGACCCAAGAAAACCAAGGATATATCAAATGCAATAGACAAAGATCCAGTGCTGACCTCACATTAGCTGCAAACTGCTGGATCAGCCTGCTGCCTCCAAAGTCACTCATTTGGCTTCAGGGCATTTTAAATAAGCTTTTGACGTTGCAATTGCTACCATATAGCTGGAGAATAGCAAATGTTGAATTTAAAAAGCCAAAAGTAAAAGCAAGCTGGGTAATTGCAAGCTGGTAAATCTAACAATGGAACAAGTTCTGAAGGGTGAGAAATTAAAGGTAACAGTTCAGAGGATGGTCCCTACATACACTGAAAACACCGAGAAGGGAAAAATAGACACCTAAAGGCACTTACAAAATGACAAGTAGGTATAGATTGAGTACCATTTTATGCCAGTGATTAGAAAGGGGTTTTACCAATTAGAGCTGTAGCAGCCTAACACAGCTCTAAAATTGCCAAGACAATAAAACAACAACAACAAAACATTAACACAGGGCTGCTGCCCTGTTAAGGTGTGCACTACCGAGCAGTGAAGTGACTCTGGGACTGCACCGGCTGCACCAGCACAGGACCAGCCTCAGGAGCTCAGGAGGCACCCTCCAGGCACATGCTCCAGGTTGTTATCTGCAGTTTAGCTCAGGAACAGGATTCATGGTTGTGTCTGCCTACCTGAGCATCAAAGAATAAAATTCTGGCTTTCAAAAAGACTGATTATTTTTGAGGAAAAAATGCTATTTTGTAGTTGTCATATGTATTCACAGCAGTTCTGGGGAGTGACAAATATGGCATGAGGCATAGATGTTAATGCCAGGGTTAGTAAGACAGAATTTTTAGCAATGTTAATCAGTACTTACAGACATCTGGTCTGAAGAAAAAATAAAGGGAAGAAGGTAGGTGGGAACTATCAAGATGTAGGAAAACAAGCATCTTACCAATGGTCTTTAGAGCTGAACTGCCAAGTCCCAGCACCTGATTCAGAAAGGAGTCTGGACACTATTTATTTCCCCCTGGACCTTCTAATGAAACTGTGCTAATGCTGTGGCTGCAGGACTGGGATTAAAAAAGCAGGTGGGCTGCCTGTCAGCCCAAGGCAGGACAAAGTGCAGGGCTGCCCTTTTGCATTATCGCACTAACAGTAAGTGCAGCCAAGCACGGCAGTGTATCCATACTGCAACCACGTGGTTTTACCAGAAATACTGACAATTGCCTAGCTCTGACCACGATAAATGAATAAGCCAAAGGTTGAAACCCTGAGTAAATAACATCTTTTCCAAATATTCCCATCTTCCATCACATTCTTCTGTCAGGAGAGTCTCAGCAGCACCACACTTCTCCCAGAGTTTCATTTGCTATGATGAGAAGGGTAAGGGGGGGTCCTGCTTCAGCTCCTGGGACTCAGCCTGGCAGAGACCTGGGCTGCATTCCAGTACTGCAAGCAAGTTAGTAAGACTACTTATAGTTTACAAACTACCTCCACTTGCATTGGCCATTGTAAGCCTCAAGCAAAGCTGTCATGAGGCTTTTGTAAGGGAAACCTTAAGGGCTTTGGCTAAGGCTTGCTGTCAGAAAACTGCTTGAAATGAATTCAAATCACCAGCCTCCCTTACTGAAGGTCAAACACAACATTTGCAGCTGGAATTGCCAACACAATAGCAACATGAGGGGAAAAATAAAGACCCACCCGACAGGAAGACACTTGGCTGCTCTGTTAGCACATTAGTGGCAGTTGGGGAAGAGCAAAATGGGATGGGGAGGCAGAGCCACAGGCTGCTTGTCAGAAAGGTGAAATCTCTACCTTCAAAACAGCAGTTTGTCCAAATATCTGAATTTACTTTCAAGGCTGAATCAACCTGTGCCAGTGCTGCAGGAAGAAACAGGTCTGACCATCTCCTCTCTGCTATTATGGGCAGGTTGTCCCCCGATGAAGGAAGGATGAAGGGGAGCCCTGACAGCTCCTGCCAGGAATCCATTGGGCACCTCCACAGCCACCATTGAATAGCTCCCACCACGCCTTCCCACTGCACACTATTGCTCCCCTGCCCCACAATACTTGGTCACGGGCACCCAGAAGAGACAAGGTGTCCCAGAGGAAGAGCTGTATGGCAAAAGCCAGCACTCAATGGGCAAACTGAGGCCACGGCACATCTTTCCTCCTGACTTATCCCATGACATACTGCTTTGGCACAGGAGTGACTTCCAGAAGGCTGTGGTTCACTTCAGTTCTTTCTTGCCTTCATTCTTTCATGCAGCAGCTGTCAGAGGTGAGAAAGCTTCAGCACTCAGGAGATGTTCACTGTGAGGGCTTCTCTAAGCGAAGCTCCACTTGCAGAGGAGGTGCCAGGGAGCTGGGAGAGGAGGATGAGCACAGGACCAGCCATGCCCTCCCTGGCAGGCTGCTCCACAGGCAGAGCTGGATGGGCTGCTGTAGGCAGGGACCAGCATCAGCACAAATGAGGTGGAGCAACAGGCTCTGCTCAGGGAGCCCTGTCAGGAGCAGCAAGAATAGGGCAGAGGAGAAGCAAGGTGGACCACAGGCTGGCTGCAGGTACCCCACCCCACTGCTCGGGCCAGGTGGCTGGGCTGAGCATCACTGGGGCTCCTGGGGCAGGGACAGAGGGTGGCTATGGCCAAGCCAGGCTCTTCAGGGCCATTCAGACCTGTCGGTGTCCCCAGGGCAGGCAGCTCATCGCTCTGATAGTGTTCTTTAACTTCAGTATGATAGCGCAGAAGGAAAAAAGACTTATCTACTCTACTTACTTATCACCTTGCTTTGTTTCTTAAATAATTCATCTTTTAGGATCTGCTCTGGCCAAAGGCCCAGATTCAGAACATTTTTCCCTCTTCCTGCTCCAAATAATATAATTATAAAGAAAAGCATTAAGAAAGATATGGCCAATTTTGTCCACTCAGAAGTCCAGCTCTAGTACATACATTTTTAGACATCTTTCTAGAAGACTTGTCCTAAACATTTATCTGAATTTGTATTAAAAAGTGAGATTCTGATTTGCAGTGATCCAAGCTTCAAACCTGACAGGGAACCAAACATGCTGAAAGCACAGCAGAAGCCCTGTACCTGTATGTGCTGGAACAGGCTGAGTCAGCAAGCTGCTCACATCCCCACAAGTGAATAAGACTAATAAGATTGGCCCTTGGGAACAGAATCAATCTATTAACCAATATGATCTGGAGACCTTGGGTCCTCTCTCATATTTTCTACAAATTGTATTGCTTCTTGTTGAAAGTGAAATCCTTATGGTACTATTGTCCCAGGATCACAGCAGCATTTTTTCATATTATCTTGCTGCTTGATAAGAAACTAAAAATATTAAAATGAAACCAGGTACTAGCTCATAAGGGGAGAAAAAGAGTAGACCATCAAAGAAAAAAGAAGAAGAAATGTATTTTTGGCAGAAAATTTTCTACTAGTAAAAAAAGGCCTAGAATCTTACTAGACTACATTTTAAAAAAAGATACAAGGAAAAGTTGTGTAGGCATTAGTAGTTTTCATTGAAGATTTCATGTTCTCAGATAAATTACAGGGTAATACGTGAAATGTATACACATTGAGGGATGAAAGCTGACTTGGAACCAGCTCAGGACTTTGTTATCTCGTAAGCACTGCATAATTCAGCTGGAAAACCTGTGCACACAGATCAGGGTAGTTGCTAACTGCTCCACCAGACAGGAAACGTCTGTTCAAAATGCAATATTTAAAGTGGTCAGAAAGGAAAGTGAGAGAAGAGTTAGTTTAAAAAGACTCAAAGTCAAGCTCATAGTTATCAATTTGAAAAGATTATAGGAAAAACCCTGAAAAATCATACATGGATGATAACAGCTTCTTCACTTCCAGTAAAGTATGCTAATTGATCATGACCCTGAGTATGAACATTTAAGATACTCAGAATAATTATAAATGCCACAAAGAATGCACAAACACTGCTGATGAGAAATCACTACAGTCCCTTAGCATGAAACAGCTTCTTAGAGACACCCGACTGCAACAACCAAACCTCCCATGGTTGATCTCCCAGAATAACCTCCCAAATAAACCGGTATATTTGCCCTCATAAAGAATATCACTTCCTCTCACTGTGTTTTTTTAAAAAAGGGTGCTAGCCCATTTCATATTTTTTGAAAGCAGAACATTGAATGTTTGAGGTCATGGATAATCCCCTCTGTCCATTTTAAAAGTGCCCATCATTATTAGTAATACTATAGCAGTAATAAAACATCAAAAGGTAAAATTAACCCCTCATTTTTCCATAACAACTTTAATTTTACTGCCTTTTTTAAAAAAATGGAAGAATAGGCCCACTCCATTCCCAGGACAGTGCAGCTTCAACTGTTCACAATTTATCACAGCACTAATTAGGACAGAATTAGCTATCATGATTCCTGGGAATCAGAAGGGTTGATCCAACACTACAAGGATACAAAGCCAGGATCTTGAAAAAAGATGCTTCTATTTGAACTTGGCAGTCATTTCACTGGTCAGCAATCATTGGCTTTCATTGTTGACACTCAGTGACTGCAAGATTATCCAGGAAAATGTTTACTTTTGTCTTTTTTTTTTTTTTACAGTTCCTGACTAGAATCTTTATGCATAAGATCTAAAAACCAGCAAAGAGCCATTATTTTACTTAAGTAGCCACAGGTTGCCTCAAAACAAGGGAGCCTTGCTGTAGCACTGCATTTGTTTTCTTTTAATAGGAACCAGAGCCCAAATATCACATTTGGCTATGATGCCCTTTTGCAAATAAGCCCTGTAGGAATATGAGGAACAGATACTGTAGTTAAGGGCTCTACAATGCCTGCAGTAACACCAATCTATGCATCTTACTGAACTGTGCCATTTAGCAAAGGGCAGAGAGAAGAATAGGCAAGAAAAAAACCCTCATGCTACATCCATCCAAGCTTACTTAATTTAGAATAAAATAAAAAAAAATTAAAAATGAAATACCCAAGACACACAACTGGCCATTTTCTCCTTCGTGCGGTTTTATTTTTAGTACCCTTTTAGCCATTGTGTGGTCTCTGTCAGCTTAGCTGTTCAACTCATTTTTTAAGCCTTATGAATAAAATACAAATCATGTTCAAACAACATTCTATGAAATAAAAAGTAGACTTCATCTATTAAATTCCATAATCTTTTTCCACCTCAGAGGTGGCCTGCAGCTTGAAAGTCTGTCTCATCAGACTCACCCCTCTTCAGAGCACGTGCTGCAGTTTTCTCATTGCCAAGTGTGTGGTTAATCCCACCAGAGAGAATTTGTCCTACAGGGCACTGTGGGCCTGACTCTGGTACCTTCATCTCTTCCAGAGAGCACATCACACCATCAGTATCTTACTGGAGAAAGTGAAACTATCAAAGAAATTATAAAGAATTCAGAGGACCACCAGGATTCAAAGTACATGAGGTGAAGCACAGCCCAGCTCGAGGAATTAGTGACAAAGGATGCCATTTCTGTCACTTGAGACAGCAACTGGTTTATAGAAAAGAAAAGAAAAAGGCAGCTGGAGAGCAAAGACAAACTGCTCTCTTGGTCTGATCTTCAAATAATACCAAACACACAAATTTCATAATAAAGAAAATGCTTTTAAACTTTCAGAGACAGCACTAACTGCTTACAATAATAATTATTTTAATATAAAGAAACATATAGCCCTGGGGTTACAATTAGAGTCCAGAAGTCTCATACCTCCCTTTGTGGTGACCCACACACTCAGCCCAACCCCCGCTACAAAGATTCATTGAAGCAAATACTAGCCTTTAAAAGCCAAAAAATAAGCCCAATTAAGCCTTTCGTGTCAGACTGAACTTCTCTGGGAGCTCTCTTTTCTTTTCATAGCCAACACTGTGAAACAGTTTAACTTTGAGCTATAATTTTTCCAGAATACTGCATAATCCCAGTACCTTGCATACCATTGATGGGGTGGCCCAGCTTCCATCTCGAGGAGAGGGGAAAAAAAAAGAAAATAAAAAAAGTAGTAATTGGCATTTGGTATTGCTATCCCTCGTGGAGCTTCAGCTGACCTGAGCTGCACAATTCCAGAGAGAGCACCACCCACTCACAGCCCAGCTCCTGCCTGACCTGGGTAAATCAGGTCAACCACCCCTGTAACACCTTCTAATTAATCCTACCTCTCTAACCTAATTAAAATGTCTAGCCTAAAGCCTCAAAGGACCAGGGGCCCCTGGCTTTGAGCTCTGAGCCCCTTGCCTTCACTGCAGAGTGAAGGGAGCACAGTAACTCCCACTGGCAGAGACCACCATGGTCAGCACATCCCTGTCCTTACAGGTGTAGGTGACACGCAGGGGGAACAGCCCAACCTTACATGTCCTGTAAAAAGTCCCTCCACTTCCCAGGGGACAGGCAATTCTCAAAAACGTTTTGTGATGTTGTCTCAGACAGCAGATGGGTCAGGGTAGCAAAAATAAAATGATCACACTGTGCGTGATCATGTGCTTTTCCCCAACTAAAACCTCTGTCGTCTATTTTCGGAGGTCTCACATGTCTCTCAGCTGTCACTTCGGATAAGTGTACAACTGTTCTGAGGACATTGTACTGCTGTATCTGCCTCCATCAGATCTGGCTCTGCTGTTTTTTCCCCCTCCTCCTTTGCACGAGTTACCTTAGGTGCCAGGAGAGTTCCCTCACAGAATTTATTGTAGCGATCTTAATTAAATTAATATTCCTGAGTGCAAGGCTACTGGGAGCTGAGGCTGGTATGAGGTTCATCGACTTTCACTTAGAGGGTAAAGTTTCCAGTTTTCACTCTCACGAGGCAATATGAAAAATTTATGACAGAAGCAGGAGAACTCTTGCTAGAGGCAATGACATCCCTGTGCAATTAAAACACTTTCAAGTGTCTTTTTTTTCCTCCCTTCTCCTTCCAGTCATCTTAGAAAACAATATACTGAGCAACTTTATTCTGCACCGTACATTTTTAACTTAAAGATCTGTAGGCAGTTGACAAATTATAACATGATCATAAAAAATTTCTTACAGTTTGAAATGTAACATATTGTACAAGGTTATGGCCAGATGGTAAGGAGCTTTTTTCTTTATCTTTTTTTTTTTTTCCTTTTTTAAAAGAAAAACAGTTTAAAGCTTTCAAGCAGCAGAAGAAACTCCCTCCACAAATAGCAACAGAGACCCTGCCTGCACTCCTAGGAGATCAGAGCAATTTCACTGAACCCCTTAATGAGCAGTTGTGGGAAAGGGCAAGGCTGGATAGGAGGTCTCCCAGGTTCCACCAGTGCTCTGTAGTTCTGGTGGGAGCTGACTCCTGGCACACCCCAAAAGCCAAGGATGTGTAACTACACCATGCACGTCATCCTGCTGCAATTGCTGCAATACCCCTATCAGGGCAGCAAACACTGAAAACAGCAAGGAGAGCCCTGGGCTGCCCCACACCATTGGACAAGCCCCACCATTTCGTCGAGCCAAGCCTTGGAAGAAAACTTCTTTATTCTGTCTTATTTTGCAGAGCTGAGCGAGTGAGAGCTTTGGGACAATCAGCTTCTTTGTAAACTAATGTTCAACTATTGCTGTGGCTGCAAACTATGGGGAATAAAGTAACAATAAATATTATTAACCAACACAATGCAATAGTTTCTTTCTTACCTCACCAGAGGACATCATTTTTTGCACAGTGCATTGCAGAGCACACTGCAGTAACCAGAGCTAACTCTGCAACTTGGGAACAACAGAGACTATTCTTTCAATGACTGTAAAATTCCCCTTAACAGTATGTGTCCTGAGAGGAAAATTTACTTTAATATCCTACACTTAATTCTGAACATGTTAATCTTTGTTATCTCTGGATAGTTAACATCGCTGCAATGCAGTGGTCTTGAAAAGAAAATTCTATTTATTACTCCAGAAATCAGAAATAATGAAAAAAGAAAGCTATTACTTCTTAAATTTGCTTCAGAATTTAGACCCAAGTGGTGCAAAGAATGTAAATATTACAAATACCCACCAGCTGATCTAAGAAGCAGAGCTATATTCTGTTAAATGCTGTCTTACCCTGATCATAATGGCAGTAATATAAATAGGCCTTGCATTACAGTTGCAGAAAGTTGCACATGGTGAAATATTATGAACCTAAATTCACTTTCATTCTAAGATAAATCTACTGATTTGTCTTCGGAAAGATTTAAAAAAACCAAACCACCTTAGCCTATCCCGATATTGGCTTTATTTGTCTCTGCCCTGCCACCACTTCCCTCCTCCTCCCTCTCACTGTAAATTCAGTCTCTCTTTTGGCAACATTGCAGGACTGGGATAGTGCACACCAGCATTTCAGGGACCCAAATGAATAAACAACCCAGTCTCCATCCACAGTCACAAGCCCCATGGGCCCATCTTGCAGCATCAGAAAGCTCCTTTGGACCCAGAAGACAGTGAACAAGGGGCAGGTTCTGCTTTGCAAAGCACAGGAATGATGGAAAACTGCCTGTACCTAGACCTGCACTTACAGGCTCAGGCCACCATGCTCTGGGTCAGGTCAACAAGCCACCTCTTGGGGCAGCATTAATGGCTATTCTAATGGCCATCTAAGTGCCTGAGTGTGGGTCAAAGTGATTGTGCTCCCCTTGAAATTGGACAGCAAAACATCTCTGGTATATCCCAGATTAACAGCACTGCAAAGGCAAGATGTTGTTTATCACACTAAACAGAAAGGTCCCTCTGTTCCTTCTTGCTGCTGCCAGTGACTGGCACCCATCTGTTACCTCTCACCAACCATTCTGATCATTTGCTCTTGTAACAGTGAAGGTCTTTCAGAACTTTCTTTATCACATAGACCCTTTTCTCATTCCCAACTGTGCTCTTAAGACTCAATCACTCTGCAAATAATAAAGCACAACATCCACCAAAGTTTTCTTACCTCAGAGAAGTCTTCCCAGTGTTCATGACACATATATGAAACCAGCCCAGAACCAGGAGCAGCCTTTATCACTTCTTAAGATAGAAGCTCCTCCCCCAAGAGACATTGTTCCTGATTGTCCTCAGCTGCATTGAATAATACACAGCTTCAGGTGTAAATGGCTTTCAAGTGTTACGTGGTTCTAATAAAGAGCAGAGGCTCTTAAATGAGTCAGAGAAGAGATCATATTGACCTTTAACCCAGAGCTAAAGGGAAATAAAGTGTATCTCCCCATCAGCAGGGACATCTTGTGAAAGAAATATGGGCTGGTATTTAGGATGAGTCCCAAGAGCAGACAGGGATGGGATCCCCCTCTTAAGAGGTGAGTATTTCTGAGTCTGTGCTTCAGGCAGCAAGAGGGTGGCCTCAAACAGAAACCACAGGTCTTGGGAGAGAGGGGGAAGAGAGCACAGCTTTTTGGATGCAATTTTAACAGCTGAACCAGGGTGAAGCACGACTCAACCATCAAATCTGTGTCAAAGAGCAAAGCGAGCAAGGCACTGCCACAGGGCAAAGATCTGAGTATAAATGACCCCATGTCATCTTCGCACACTGTGTACAATGATCACCTCAACCAGAGCTTGAGTTCAAACACATGCACAAGAACTAATGTTTGATATATTGATCTGATCATTCATAGACTGTAGCATAACTATATTACATTGCTGTATGCATAACTGTGCTCGACTCTTCAATTCATATGAAAAGCCTGCACAATGAACAATTTCTAAAACTTTGTAATGGTAAAATTTCTTAAACACACAAAGAAAGGGTGGAGGGAGAGACTGCATTGATGATTGTTAGTGTCACAAGTTAGCTGAAATGTCAGTTCACTAGAAACGAAAGAAAAAACTGTGATGTTGCCTTTTTTGAATGTACCAAAGTATTAAACTTCTCATCTAAAGCAACCTTGAACCAGTTCTAACCATGCTGTCAAGAGACTCCTACAATAGACACACAAAGATAAGCAGAGATAGCAGCTCAAAGCTGAATTTGGAAAAAAAGGATAACCACAGGATAGGGTAACTCATTAATGAGAAGGTGGAGATGACAACAGAAAGTATAAAAGAGCAGGAACTCTTTTGCTCTCTCCAAAACATCCCTGCTAACACTTCATGTTCCTGAGTAGGGAGAATTGCTTCTCTTAGCACAAAATCAGGAAAAGAACATGTAATTTTTTTCCCCAATAAAGAATTCATATAAACAAATTGTGAATGTTTGAACATATTCTCCTTTCTTATAAAGATGGGGCTTTAAAACACTCTCATCACCCCCTCTATGCAATCCCCTCACCTGGAAGTCATCATCATCACAGGTTGAGCCAATCAACCTTATCACCTTCGGTAACTGGGCAAATTAAGAAGCTCTATTCAACAATCTCTGCATTAACCTCAGCTGAGCACAGGCACAGAGCAGGGATATCCTCAAGTATTTCAGCTGCTTGCAAAGTGGATGCCTATTTCTGTCCCAAATTAGAAAAATATGAGAGTAGAGCACCAGGTTGGTTAAAAGGTCTGGAATCACCTACCTCTGTCATAGATGTCATGGAAAATCTGTCAAATCATACAACTTGACTGTGCTTCAGTGTTTCTATGTAAATGATGAATACAGCACTACTCCACATCATAAGGGACTTATCAGGGTAACTGCCTTTAAAGCACACAAGCAGATAACACTGCAGTCAGGAACTACACCAAATAAATAAAGGATAAATTGGACAAAACCCCGAGATAGGCACCTTCACTTCTGACATTCTTTCCCCAGCCAGTGGACAGATTAACTTCAACAGCTGCTGCAGCCTAGTTAACAAAGGCAGGAATTCAGGGCACAGAGGGCAATTGATACTGCATTATATATTTGGCCAATTTAGCCTCAGTGAAGAAATCTATACTCCCCATCTGCACAGTGTTTTGCTAACACAGCATAAGACAAATAGTACCCACCAGCTGTAACAAGTGGAGTGAGGGATGAAGGAATTGGTGGAGTTCAGGATAGTTTCCCAAAGGTCAGAAACTCACATCACCAAAACAACCCTGGGGCAAATCTGGGACATCACTGTGAGAGCAAATACAAGCCCAAATGGAAAAATCCTGCGTGAGAGACTGTATCGTAATTGGTGTCATGGAAAAACCCTCTCTTTTTAAGGCAGAAGAAACAGACATGATGATGGAGGTTATAAAAAACATCTTGCACAGTACCCGACCTTGAAACCCTCCTTTTCTCTCAGCCTGATTAAGGGAAAAATACTTAGTTAGGTACTCTCTTTGTCCTCCACATGGATAAGCACAAGAAATAAAAAAAAATTAAAAAAAAAAAAAAAAGAAAGGAGGAGGAGAAGAGGAAGAGAAAATCAATACAAGCTGTCTTCAGTTTAACCAGAATGTTACAGTGAATAGGTTTATGAAACCTCCAGTAAGGAGGAGCACAATTGCTCCCACAACAGCACAAGTTGCTAAATTTTAGTGTAGTGTAACTTTCTAAGGTGTCATATAACTAAAAGAAAATACAGGTGTTCTTACTGTCCAAGGACACTACTTGTATTAGAGTGTATAAATTACTAACCTGGAATAAACTCATCTGATCTAATGCAGGGGTTGTGACAGCAATCACTACTATGTGCTATACAAGAAAATATAAAACCTGCCACACACATGGGAAGAATAAATAGAGATAATAGGGAGTATCTCTTCCTGTCTCAGCAAAAAGATTTATGCTCTGAGAGAAGAGTTTACACCCTGTCAACCCTTTTTGGTTTAAGTATATGGATTTAAAACTACACAAAATCATAATTGTATACATTTTCCTGATAAACAGCCCAGCCAGATTAATGAGCGCTGGTGAATTCCTGTTCTTGCTGCTGTCTTGTAGCTGTCAGTCCCAGGGGGAAACTCCGTGTTGTATGAAAACACAGTCCAGCTCTTGCTTTCTCTCTGTCTCTCTCCTTTCTTCCTTACATAGATACATATATATTCTCATTGAAACAGCTGCATGATCCCACCTGACAAAAATGAGACAGATACCAAGGTAGAGAAATCGGGGTAGGGAAAATAAGCAGATGGTCTTGCTTTACTATGCAGGTGCTGTTCAGCAATTTTGCCCACCAGTGAAGCGGCTGTATTTTGCACAATGTTTTCCCAATCCACCAGACAATCAGGAGCAGAACAACATGAATGCTCTGCTCTGCTCCGATGTGCTGAGACAGCAGGTTATCGTTGGTGACTCTGAAGCTTGCTGACATCTGACATGAATTCCTGGCATGCTGACTTTTTAAAAATCGATGGGGACAGACCTCAGAGTAACAGAAATAGCTGTGAAGTTTAACACTGCTGAAACTGTTCAGGCTTGATTGGCTGGTGAACATGGAAGGTCAGAAAGAGGAGCACTGGATCCTCATCAGTAGGAACAGAAGCAGATTATTATAGAAAAAATCACTCTGAAGTTTCATAGCTTACCGTTCCTGTGAAATAGCCGAGATCAGGAGATGCATAATGTGCAGCAGACCTCTTCTTTATTAATACAACCTTAAGCTAAGGATGAAAAATGTATATTGGCATATAGAAGGGCTCAATGCAGTATTATAAAGCCATTGCTTGACCTCCATTTTTAAAAATTTTAGAGCACTTCCTAAAAACTTTTGTTAAAGGAAACATTTTAAGTGTAGTCAGATTGTTGATGTTAATTAGATTTCACTCTTAGGAGTGGAAGTGACGAGGGAACTGTAAAGCTCCAGGAGAGAAGCACCTGTAAGTTTAAGTTTTACTTAAAACATGGATGTAGCTTTACTGTTTGCCTTATTGCAAACAAATTAATGACATGTCGCTTCAATCTAGCCCAAATTACACACTAAAAACTGCAAACCACCTTACTACAGAACTGATGAAGCACTTTCTCAGGCATCCTGATCATCTAAGGAGGTTCTCACAGAGGGAAACATCATCAGGACAATGGAAATCTGAAGGGAGGTCAACAAATGTGTTTGAAAGGCTTTGAGAAAATACAAAAAAATTACACTGTGACTTTCCCTTCTAAACATGAATAGGAACGTATTTTAACAATACAAAGATCTAGATTTAGGCCCCTTATTATGTATGGGCAAGGGGACAAATCTGGTGCTCAAACTTTGAGCATAACATCTATAACCTCCTTGTCATGTAAAACTCTGCTTAGCCACAATGAAATACTCTCCAAGTAAATTCTCTTCATCCATTCCTTATGTTTGTTATATAGGATGGGAGATTCAGGGTGGTGAAATTATCTGATCTAAAAATATTCTTAGTAGGAAAGTGCCTCATTTATTTACTCTTAGAGAACTTTCTTTTGAACATTATTTTGTTCAGTACTATTAAGCCAAAGCATTTTGAAGTGAAACCAGCATAAGCATATAAAACCAGAATGCCGATGATTTGCCACACAGGAGAGAGGTCTTGGAGTGATTTTCAAACTCAAGGAAAAGACACCTTCCCCTGTAAAGTACAACATAATTCTCAGGTCAGTCGATGTGGGTCAGGTTTGCACCAAGTCAGCCCTTACTCATCTGAGTTCTGGGATTACTCCAGTGCTTCCCCCCGAGCTGTTGGAGGAAAGGAAGGAAAGGCAGGAGAGGGAGGAACTTTGTCTGCAGGTTCTACATTACAGGTTTGAGAAGGCTGAAGCTCCTTCATGAGCACAGTATTAATTGTCACAGTGATAACCACTTTGCAAGATCCCTGTGCACCAGTCTTAGGTTCTGGATATGATATACCAAGACTATGAAATCAATCCCAGGCAGTAAAAATAAAAGTCGAAGTAAATCTGACTGAGTACAATAAACACCTTATATTGCACAGGGATGGGTCAGAACATGTGATACCCCAGGCAGTATCTGCCTAGTTAATTTTAGAAGAACATGCCATCATTTTTGAATACAAAATTCAATACATTCCCTGCAAAGTGTGTGGAATATGTGCATGTCCTGCATCTCCAATGTCTCTGCAGAGCCTCTTGATTCCTCCTTGGCTGTTTTTTATGGGTGACTCTCTAGTGTCAGACACTCCAACTAGTCAGCATGGTTATTTCTGGAAACCAGAACAATTCACTGCTTCTGAAATATCAAGCTCCACTCTCAGATGTTATGCCTCCTACTAAAACAAACAGAGGTATTTATGGCAGACATCATTGAAATATAGCACATGCAACAACAAAAAAGAATTATTTAAAAACAAGATTTAAAAATGCAATTCATTTTGGACAGACAAACCCACACACTCTAAGTGTCCTCTTATTTCTGTTTTTTTAGGCAGTAGATGTCATGCATAATACAGAATTTTGGCTCTGTGCTGTTGATAGCATTTAAGAAAACAGAAACCACAGCAAATCAACAAACTCTGAAGATCTGAAATTGTAGGAAACCCACCAGATGGATTGACTTAGTGTGAGAAAGAATCTGACTATAAATGTCATCTTTTGAGAGTTTACCTCAAATCAGAAGTTCAAAAGCAATTGAATTCCTGTTTCTCTGTCCAAATCTATGCTTCTAAGAAATAAACAAGGACCCACCAGTCTCCACGATTTCAAGGGCAGGAGATTATTCCAAGAGTGGTGAATGCCTAGATGCATAAACTCTTTTACTGTCATGTGATAATTTATAATACACAGGCAATGAGTAAACCCAGGAAGATATGGAGTGATTAAGAACATATTAAGCTATGAGATGAAGACCAATATTCACTAAAAATAGGGAACAGTGACAAAGATTCTCACCCAGAAATAATGAATTTGAAAGTGAGAGAACCTTGGTAGCAGTCACAAGTCCAGTCACAAGCATGGCTTGGTCCCTGCATAGCCTTAGGTTGATGTTTTGCAAGTGTACAAATGTGCAATAGACAAATATACCAAAGTTAAGACTGTTCAGATCCACTCCCAGAAGGTTTCTCAAAAAGAGGCACAGTCAGAGCACCCAAGTTTGAGGGTAGGCAGGATGCTGAGAGCAGCTCCAGAGGCACTGCATGTGCACAGGATCACCAGGGGAAGTTACTGTGCCTCAAACAGGACACCCTGAACACCCAGGGTGGAGCTTGAGGCCTCCCCAGTGCCCTAAGCACTTTGCAATCAGGAGGGAGACAAGACATGTTAAAGATACATGGTCTTGCCTTCCAGTGGGCTTTCAGTCCCTGCAGCACAGTACAGAGTCAGTCCTTTCTGTCTCACAATTCAGTGTTTAATCCACGTCTCCCTCCAGTGACTTCAGCGAGTCATTCTTGCAACTTTCTAAATAGATTTAAAGGAACACAGGCCATAAAGTCTTAAAATTAATAAGTGATTTCAGGAAAAAATAACTTATTAAATTAAACCAGAGAGAGGAGGTAAAATTAAATGTATGTGTTCCACATACTTATTATTTGTAAACTTCACTGGCCCATTGTATTGAAATCTCCTGTTTTCTTTGATTTGGTTACACAATAATCATTCCAATGTTATCTAATTCAGAGATGATGAGTGCATCTTGATAACCCAGGTCCTTTCTCCAGGTATTCTGGAAAATGAGCAGTCACACAGAGCCTCAGGGCACAGTAAGACCCTTGATTTTCATTTTAGAGAGTCAAAGCTCTATATTTGGATTTAATAGTAGTTAATTATTACAGATAACATGTTCAGAGAAATTTTGAGTTATGAGTAGTTTTAACAATCATTAATTAATTTAATTTAATATGTAAAAAATATTCAGTTACCCAGAAAGTTACTATTGAGATGGTGGGTTGTTTTGGTTTAACCTGGCTGAAACCACTTTTTAATCTCAGCATCCACCACAAAGTTGTTGTAGCACATTCACCAGCCCAGCCCACCAAGATGAACCACCCAAGCTGAGTTAGAGAGCAGGATGAGAGCCTTGGACTCCTCTCCTGCTCACCCCTTTCTAAAGGCTCTCTGTACTTCAGTTCCCCATTTCTCAGCCAGGATAACACACTGAGGAGATCTGGGGAGTTCAGTTACTGTGCAAAATATGAGAACAGAAACTTCATTGACACTGAGGGCAACCTCTGATCTCAGAAATCCAGGGCCCTGCTGTCCACAAGCACTGAATATCATGTTAAGAGAAGCCACTCGCTAAGAGAAAGCAAGAAAGAGCTGTCCTTTACTGGCCCCTTTGATCTTATCACCTCTCACAGGATCAAGCAGTCCTTTCAAAATCTGAAGATTTGAGATATTATGGCCACACAACAGCACACAAGGAAAATGTGCCTTTTGTTTTCTTTTTTTTCCCTTTTTTCCCCCCAAGGTAAGCAGAATACAAGGAGAAAAAAATTATCAGATTTGTGAAATGCGTATCAACATTAATTCTGAGGACCGAGTTACTACAGATAAAAAATCTCTGCTGATTTGTTAGGTTGTGGCATTGCCTCATTCTCTTTCAAGCTGGTATTAGGTACTGAAAACATAAAATGTCAGCTTGCTGTCTTTTCAGGACACTAATTCTTCTACTGACTCCAAAATGAAAATATCCTGATTATAGAGTTACCATTAGTTTCTATTAAGAGCCCTGACTGGAAGGAACAAAGACTAAGAATTAAAGCAATGAGACTAGTAGGGTTTTTTTTTATGCTTTTTCACTTATAAGCACAAGGCTTTTCCTGAGACTGTTTAAGGGTATGTAAGAACAATCTTTTATAGGTCTGTCTAATGCAATATCTCTCCATACAGAACTGCAGTGTGAATTATGTGAAAATGTTGCTAAAGCTGGGGCTGTGCAGTCAGCCTTCTTCAGGAGTTTTGAAAAGCAGTGACATTCCTCTATAGACTTTTTTTAAGCTGTTCATTTGTATTATTCTATTGCACAGAAAACTTGCTTGCAGATCAGAATTCTGCAGTGCCAGGCACAGAACAAAAGCAAATCACCATCCCACAACTCAAAAGAAAAGCTACATTCCCTCTGGACTTGAGCTGCCTGTCCTGAAACACGTTTTTTGGTTTTGAAAACAAAAAACACAGATACAATTAAAAAAAAAAAAAAGCAGAGGAGGAAAGCCAGACACAGATGAACTCCTTGTTTTGAGAATATGAAAGAGTAGTACATGACAGGTGTTTTGGACAAAGCACTGCCTGGAAAGGTGCTCAGCTCGTGATATAGTCAAGACAGAAACCTCTGAGCAGTGTTCATCAATAAACAGGTTAGAGACAACCTCTATATTTTTCAGTCTTTCCACGAGGTAAAAAGAACGCAGACGACCTCACATTTTATCTTAAATCCAAGGACAAAAGGTCTGTTGGCGGAACAGAACAGATCAGATCAGAAGAGCACACTCAGTCTCTTTCCAGGGTTGCATAAACCAGATCTGCTGCCTTCTAAAATGCTCCTTTCCGTGTTTCACCCGTGCCCAGAGAGATGGTGGGAACAGAAAGACTGCCAGCCAGTTGGACTGCTGGTCTTCCATGAGTGTATGATTTCAACTGCCATTTTTTAAAATTATTTTTGGTCTTTTTGGTCAATGGTTGTCACATTCCTGGAGGCACAGAAAGCAGTTAATGATATGTGCCTTTTCCAAGGAGCACAATGCAGGGTGACCTTAATTTGTTAACATTTTGAAGATTTAAAGGCATATCACAAGACCATATACTCATACTAGAAAGGTACTTCTGTTTCTAACTTAAAATCAAGTGATTCACCTGATAGATCTCCCAGCCTTTTGCAGCACTGAAATTCAGTTCTCTTAATGAGGCCCAGTAATTGTAGATTCAAAGACTGCCCAAACTAGCCAGCAGGAGATAATATGTAATATGTAACCACAGGAAAAGCAAACTGGAAAAAGAAAGACCACTGGCTTTCATAAATCATTTTTTGACAGGAAGGTTATTTATCATGGGAAATAAGCTTAATCAATAATAGAGTGAAACAACCTTAATAAAAAAGGGAATCAAGCTCTGTTCTGTTCGAGCATTATAATTAATGTGGGGAGGGGGAGCGAGAGGAGGCAGAAAGAATTGTTACAGAGAATTGGTATTATCCTGACAAATGGATTCTGGATTGTTTCTAAAAGTTCATTTTCATCTAGCAGCTTTGAATGAGAAAGGACCAAGAATTGCATTTTTGTTTTCTAGGAAGTAATGAGAATTTTTTGAGGGAGGTGCCCAATTAAGGAAGTTATTCAAGTGATGAACATATTTTCACTTGATCTCCAACGAATTATCTAGCCAGTCATGACTATACTCAAAACCAGCTTCCTTAAAAGATGTGGGAAGACAACTTTTTTTTTCAATTTATTGCTATATGCAAACCAAATGGTAGTTTTTTCAAAAGTGATCGTTTTTGGCCTGGGTTGATTAATTTTACAAATATGAGAGGAAAGGAAAAGCACTCTAGAGAAATTTCAGAAGCTTGATGAAAAGAAATGTTTTCATCTACATTAATACACAAATTCTTTTGTATTATAGTTATTGTTTCATTTAGTCACTTCTCATTTATCTTTCCAACTACTTCTACAAGTAGATGATAATTCCAACAGATTTTGAAAACATTTAGCAAATTTTCTGAAAAATATTGCACAACTTCATTTGCAAAAGGAAAAACTTAAATATACTTGCAATGCTTTTATTCATCCTAATCAAAGGGAATATATATCCCAACGATAAAACACTTTTTTTCAATCCACTTGGCCACATCATCAACACAAATATAAAAGAATAGCACTGTTAAATTTGAATAAAAAATTCTAAGACAAAATTCCTATCTGAAGCAAAACCACAGAATTAAAGAAATCCCAGTCCCTAAAGGAAGCTAAAGGATTTAGTTGTAATTTTTTTTTGTGGAGGACACAGAGTTACATTAACCCCAAAAATACATTCACAGGGAGAAAGAAAATACATGTAAAGGTAAGAAGGATGAAAATGGGAATGGAGAAATTTGCTGGACTGATTCAGATTCTGTATTTCAGTTAAGATGTCCATAATTCCTGAAATTCAGAGTTTATCCTAAATGCTAAATGTAATTCTCTGCCAAACCCCCCCCCCCCCCAACACTCCAAAGGGTTTATTAATCTAATAATTTAATAATCAGTTTAATGGTTAGCATGCCTAGCTTAAACTTTTGAACTTCAGGAGAGTGGCTCTTTTACCTCCAGAGCAGACATTTTGCTCCTGTTCCCAAAGCCCTTCCCAGCTCCACTCAGTATTCCACTGAGTATTCACACACAATCTACAGACAAGCCACAGGTCAGGGAAAGAAGAGCAGCAAAATAATTCTTATCCAGGAGATCATTTGAAAGCCTCTTAAAGTGTTCCCAGACAATTTGGGAAGGGGGAGAAAAAGATTATTAGGTATCTCACCTGTTACAAATTATTCAGCAGCTGAAAGATCTGGAAAGCCAATTGGGTTTAGAAGGCAGCTGTTGAGAACAACAGAACTTTTAATGCTTTATTGGGAAACCCTTAACTTTTTATTTTGTCTCAGGATACAAAAATGTTGTCAGGTAACTTTTTGTTACAAGCCATCCCATATCCTGATCTCAGCCAGGATTAAACTGGCAGTGTTCCTGGGCACACTGAAGAAGCCGGATCAGGACCCCTATTCTTCAGCAACTAATTATTGTTCCACTTACAATTTGTATCACCACTAGAAACTGGTGGTGTAACTTAGACATGAAGTGGCAGGAAGGAAGTATAGATGTTAGGTTTTTCAAGTGTTGCACCCTAGGCCAGAGTCATATCTGGGTTCCACTGGGAACAGTGTCAATAACCTCATGCACAAAACCAGCCCAGCACTCAGCCTGCTCCTATTTCTCTATCCAGCGCTGTCACCTCGTCAGAGCTTCTTGCCTGAAATGAAATGCTCAGCATTTCTTCCTTCATATTCTGTTTTAGTGCACAACATCAATGATGTAGAGCTGGGCTACTGTTAATTTAATTACATGGTAGAATGGAGAACGGAACACATTGCTCCAGTGTTATTGATAGTCAGTAGCAGCACCTACTGGTACCCTCATCCATTCCCTCTGGAGAATGTACCACTTTAATCATGCATATTGCAGCAGTGCAAATGTGCTTCCTACTCTTTTTACAGCATTACACTGAGGTGTTTTCTATTTATCTCTTCGAGAAATGCATGGACTGCTCTACCTTTTGTAAATGTGAAACACACAGAAATGGAACCCAGCTCTATATTAGTGTGTACTTTTTTCCAGAAGTCATTAGAGCTGCAGAAGAGGAATCTTTACTCTTCTGGGAAAGACATGGTGGTGGTGATTGACCATTTTTTTTCCTGGCTTGCCTGCAATAAAACATTTATTCATAATACGTGTTTAGTGCTGCAGGTGGCATTGTTACTGTTCAAAGAGCCCTACTCAGCACATAATGTGGTCGGCACTTCATCTTCCTGAAAATGAATCTTGAAAACTTCTTGAATTATATATCTCCTCCTGCTTTTCAGTGGATCCATAATTTTCTCCCGGAGATGAATTGCGGACAGCAGCACTGATGAGAATTAAACTAGCAAGGTTCATGTTAAGAACATAGTCAGTAAATCAAAAGCTGAAAGTAATGTCAGAGATTCAAAATCTTAGACTGACAATGCTCTGAGATGTCGGGTATGATGGAGTCTGGTAATGAAGCCGTGAGGTTAAACACCAAGCTTTCCTAGACACCCACATGTACCAGTACCATAAACCTGCACTCCTCCTAGAGCAGTGAGGTCACCCTTGGTGCACGTAAGGAGAAGGAAGCCTCAGTCAACTCATTCTACAAGAGCCTGTGTTCAGCAAGAGCCAGAGAGTTAATCCCTAAACGATGCCAATAAGCACAAAGAGCTTTGGGAAGTTACTCTTGGGGATATTCCCCAGCATGATAATCACAACAAGGGAAAGAACAGCAACACAAAGAAAATGCCTTATCGTTAGAAAATATTTTTTCCTTAAAAGTAAAAAATAACCCTAAACCACAGTAAAAGCTGTTACTCCAAAGCCATCATATTCCTATTTAGGAGCAACTGTACTGATCTTGTTTAAATGAAATTATTCACTAGTGATGCCTATATCAATATATTGTATAAACATGTTCATAACACCTTTCTTGGTGAATAACCCTGCCAAAATCATGGGTATACCAATCCCACCCTGTCACTGTGAAGCACATATTCTGTTCCAGTGGTTGTTTCCTTATCACATCTGGAGGAGAGTGAAGACCTCCAAGAAAGGTAGAAAAGAGGATTCACGTCCTATACATTTTATATCTTGGCCTTCAATTACATGCCCTTTCCTCTCCTTGTGTCATAAACTGTTCTACTCCTGTGTTCACAAATAATTTGCTGAGGAGAAACACACACAGGGACGACATTCAGGACAATGTGCAGGGCTTTAGCTGTGTGAGTGTGCTGGGGTTGATGGGAATACTGCAGCTCCATCTCTGTGCACACACGGACTCTCCCCTCTGAGCAGTGCTTTAGGGTTCCAGGAGTGTCAGGCTCCAGGAAATTGATGGGCTATATTCCCATCTCAGTGCATCCACATCTCTCTGTATGGCATTTACATGCAGAAACCCACATGTGGTAAGAGAAGTCAGTATCCTTAGTCTATAGAGGTAACCATATCAACTCATGTATTATTTAGCATTAGAGAACTCACACCTATATGCAGCAAGAGATTTTCCTCTTTTTAAATGAGACTTTTTTGGAATTTAGTCCTTGTGGAAACAGACTGTCAGCTCTAAACATCACATTTCTCCTTCGCCTGCAGAACTGACAGAGGACAAATAGAAGCACCATGACTGTCCTCCACAGAGTTCACCAAAACCCCTCAACCTTGGCCAGGATAAGAGGGTAATTCAAACTTGGTGTCAATAAAATCATCACAAGCTTACTGAAGTTTCCCAGTGCAACGGTAAATTCTGGGGCATATCAAATAGGGGCTAAATCAAATCCAGCAATTTTCCACTGCTCTGATACATGATTCCAAAAGAGGAAGAATTTAACAAACCAGAGCTTCAGTTGATATAAATCAGCACCATTCCACTGAAGCTAATGCAGCTGCATTGATTCACAGCCACTGAATTCTTGGACTCTGGTCTCACAAATATGATAGAAAGTTCCATTTGCTAATGTAAATATATATTGATGGTTTATCACGTAAATTTATTCAGGAAAATGCATGAATCAGTGCTGCTTTTTTAGTCATAAATCGCTATACCAGGTAGGAATAAGTTTTGAGCTTTTAAAGAACCCCATAATATACATACTTCAGTCACCCAGCAATCCCTCAAGGACTCTGTTGCTTTTAAAAACACTTTTTTCCTTAGTGCCCCTCTCCTACTGCAAGACCAGAAACTGCACCACCACTCCTATGACCGTAGACAACAAATTTAAAACACCCTTAATTGGAAGCTGAAAAAAATAAGCGTGCTGCACAATGGCTGAGACACAAGACTTATGGTTGTTTACTGTAACACTAAGACAGTCCCATTAACAAGAATGATGGGAAACTGCATCCTGGCATTATTCTTAGCAAAAGACTTGACAAATATGTTTTGTAAATGAAGGAACTACAACAGAGAAAACATATAATACGCTTTTCCCCCCTTTTTCCCAGTGAAATGGTTGCATGTTTAATGCTTTATACATTATTCAAGGCTCCATTTTCCAAGGTTCATCAATACCCTAGTCCACAGCAGCTAGAAGCTTGTAACAACTGACAAATGTAGACAAACATGCTGCTTAACCCAAGAACAGTGGGTCAGAGAACAAACAGGAAAATTTATTGTCTTTGCTATATTACTGTTGGAATGGAGAAGTAAATGAATCCCATACGTTATAGCTTATCACTTACAGTATGAGTGTATCATGAACAGCCCAGCATGTCCCACTTAAATAATACTGATGGATAACATGCAGGCAGCTTTTGTTCACTGCTGAGGTTTTGTCTTGTCTACATGTTGTTTATACTTATTTAGGGGAGAGAAAGAGACAAAAGAATAGCAAGAGCCATGCGAGGGGCTCACACAATCCCCTTCCTCTGCATGTCCATGATGAATCTAGGCTGTGCCTACCACACAAGTTATTGCAAAGAAATATAGAAGTCTTCTTGGGATAAAAAGTGGATTCCACAATATATTCTTAGAGCAGACATTATATTATTTCCCAGCTGTGCTGGTAAGCAGCTCTGCAGAGGACAAAGGAGAAAAAGGAGGGGAAAAAAGGTGTGTGGGGGGAGAGGAATATCAACCCGAGTTTTATTGCCTCTGCCTGCTGGAGAATTGTAGGGAGATTAGCAATAATTTTTATATTCAGCACAGTACCTCTGAAGGTGACTCAAGAACTTGTGTGAACCGGAATTCTAGCAGAGTCTAAGCAAAGCCCCCAAACCTGTGGTGCTATTTCTTCCCTGCCCTCAGAGTGTTGTGCAGCCAGACCATTCCACCTGTGCGGGTCAAACACTCCCCTCGGTTGCACTGAGGGGCATTAACATCTCCAGCACGATTTCTCCTCTTGTGAGGAGCTCACACTGCCTGAGGATCCCATCCCACCCTGCCATCGCACTCTTTCAGCTTTGTGCTGGCACTGGGTGAATGGCAAATGGGTAGGAGAAGGCACAGCACTCTTGAAAAAATAATTCAGAGCCATTTTTTTATTCATCCTGCTATTGTGCCACAAAATCTGCAGAGCAATGTAGAATCAAGCCCCACATAAAGGAAATAGTTTAACAAGGACAGGGATAAAGTTATTATTAAGCCTTTTGCTGTTCCGTGGAAAAACAAAGATCAAAACTCACCCTCCCCCACCAAAAAAAAAAAAAAAATTCCCTAAATAAATGAAGATAGTTGTGAGTGAAGGGTCAGATTTATAACCTTTGGTAATTTAAGTCACTAGTATTAACCACAGGAATTAATTTGGTCTGACACCTTTACAAGCAGGTTTTTACCAATAGAAAGAAGATATTCCCAACCCAACATGAATTAGAGAGTGCTTGTCTACTCAAAACTGTATCATTTTAATTAAGATTTTGCAGTCACCACTTATTAATTTAAATCTGACCTATATCTCAGTTAGGGAATCTAAGCTAACAAGTCAGGTTTGAATAGACTGGAGCTTCTTACACAAATCACAGTGATCTTAATGAAGCAGCTCAATATTCCATCTGTATTTACTCTAGCATGATTTTATGATGTACAGCAAGCCTCCAGTGAAAAGTATTTTAAAAAGGAATGGTGCTTCAAAAAAGAAATGGGATGGGATGAGTTCAAAATGGGACTGAGGTCTCCAGCTCTCAGCGGTCCAAATCTCATATAGGTCAAGATGACCCTATTCAGCAAAATACCACAGGGTGATGATTTTTATGCATGTGTAAATAGGTTCTTTAATACACCCTGCTCATTATAACTGGCAGATTTATGTTTGGTATAAATGAAGGATGCAGTTATTTACTGAGGTACAGGGAAAAAAAGCAACCAAAGTCTCCCACCGAACCCCAAACTGTCCAATCCTTGGAGCTGGTTTACCCGGTAAACCTGGCTTGTTTACCTTCTTTCCCACTAACCCTTCCCAGCACTCATTTTCATCCCACTGTCCCAGAAGTCTGTGGTTCCTTAAGGCTGCCAGTTGCTTATGCAGACCACAGTAAGATTCAAGAGCAGTTCTGGTTTGTACTCAACTTGGCTCAATGTGTTTTCCTTTTCAACACAAAAACTGAATTAGCAAGGCTGGAAATACATGAGAAAACTGAGGACCAACATGGAGGACTAGCCTTGGTGCTAAAAACTTGGTTTACTCTGCTCTAAAGTGAAAATAGGAACCACTAAAACTGTCTCCTAAATTTGGGCTGATGATCCAACAACTACTGTCTCCAGTGCAGCTCTCTCACTGCAGTGTGTTATTAGGCTATCATGAAACTAACACCAGATTGGCATTCCAGAAAGTCACCAGACAGCAATCCTGGGATATGCCTGCTAATCGAGAGACTGATGACATCTGTAGCAGAGCAGATGGCAATGTTCCACAGGTCCTGCTGCAGGGGCTCTCAGTTTTCAAGGCAGTTCTTGTAAATTTAGAAACTTTGATCTGTACTCATTAGCACTCGAGAAGATCACATAGATAGCTAAGCACAAACATGGACATTCAAGCACAAAGGGCATGGATTTCCCTGCAAAATAACCAAGTGATAAAGCCGCCCACCTAAGCTACAATACAAGACCATTGTCCCAGCTCTGCCCACTGGTACTGCCACCAGAAGGAAGAGTTTGGCTCTGCCATGTTTTCAGCTTCCTTCAGCTGGAGGCAGCTGCCAGATTTACTCTCATCTTTGCTGTACTAAACACGCTCAGGTCCCTGAACCTGCATACACAAGTCATGTACTCTGTGCCCCAAACCATCTGGATAACCCTGCTTAGAACCCTGTCCATTTTCTCTGTATCCTTCGCGAGCTGTGGGACTCAAAGCCAGACTCATGCTCTGGGTAGGGAGACCAGCACCCCTAAGAAGGTTGTAACAGCCCTTCTGAACCCGTTTGTCACACTCCAGATGTGTCAGATATGTGGTCTGTGGTAGTTGTGACAAGAACACACTGTTTTCCCTGCTCTAAACCTTAGAGCTTTTGGGGCAGGGCTATTTGCAGCTCATCAGCTCCCAGCCTGCACGAGTGCACGGGCTTATTTTGTCCAAAGGTGCAAAGAGGAAGACAAATACAAATCTCTAGCTCGCCATAGAAGACCTTGCTGGTCTATATGCATAAATTCTCATCAGGTATTAAATAATGCTCATGTTTCCCCTGTGACGTGCAGCCAGTCTCAGTGCATCATATCTGTTTGCAAGTTCCATCTAACTCAGTACTAAGAACAAAAAAATAGCAACTTGAAAGAAAAAAAACCAGTACCAATTTGGTTGAAAGAGCTGGCAACCTTGACAGTGACCCAGGCACATTCCCTTCTGCCCTTTGTGACACTCTGAAACTACCTCTGGCTACTGCAATTCATTTGCCTCCTACTCTGTGGCATTTCCAGAGAAACAACCTTGATCTTGACTTGTCACCATTCCCCAGGCAAATTATTATGTTTTCTTAATATTCCTTCACCCTATGGTATTTAACAATTTTGGTTTCTTGCCCGGGTTCATTCAAAGCTTCAAAGTGCAAAACAAAAATAACCCCAGAAATGTGCAAGTAATGTAATAATTTTTCAAAGATGTTCCATGTGGAACATAGCTGGAGCTGAGTTGAGGAGGGAAAATTGAGAAGGACATAAACCCAACAATATTAAATGACAAATAATAGAAAGGGAACTGCTTTGCTTTACACAATGATGCCTGATCATTAACATAATCATCAATCGGAAAAATTGATTGGTATACAGGGTTAAACATATTTTCAGTTTAGAAGTTCTGTGGCTCAGAAATGCCTTTAACACATAACCTTGCATAAAGAAAGCACCAAGAGACAGAGCACAGGAACTTTCTGCTTCCCTGCTGAAATTTTCTTTTAGAGGGAAGTTCCCTGCTCAGGACTGGGAGTCTGTTCTACATGGTGTTTGTGACAGACAAGTCATTCCTTTGTCCATCAGATAGTCAAGACAGAGACAGTAAATCTTTTGACTGTGTCACATACAACTCGATAGAAGTAAATATCAAACCATTTTTATTAAAAGAAAAATTGCTATCTGAAAACTGGGGGGGAAATGACAGATGGAGGATGCACCAACCCTTCCCCCCCAGCCCCAGCTGCTGACCAGCCAAGAGCAAAGCAATAGACAATCTCCTGCAGAACTGTAACCTTTCCTTTACTACCATTACCAAAGGCTAATGTCAGACAATGGATATAGGGGAAAAAAGGTCCTTCAAATGAAACTGCTTGGTAGCTGAAAACACAGCCAGATTCAGGCATTCACTGCTACGGAGATATTTAAAAAACCACCTATTTTGCATTAATTGCCGTTTTAAAGTAAAGTTATTTGACTGATTTTGTTCTTACCATTTTATTTTCTATGATGTAAATTTGAACAGCTTCAGAAGTGGGAAAAAACGAGAAGTATAACTAAGTTGCCTGAAGTTATGATTCACTATATTTTTTGCCTCACTTTTTTATCGCACATAAGTGCAGCCTTACTGTTGCTCGTAAACAGATGTGAATCTGTCCCTACCATCCCACCTAACTGTGCAAGGGAAAATAACAGAACCTTTGGAACAGCAACTGCACTGACACACAATGGTTGTTTTGTTGGGGTTTTTTTATTTTTGTTTTCATTCTTCCTAGTCCAAACTGAGTCAATTAAAGGGGTGCTGTGAACAAACCTAAAAACATTGACTTTTGTGCCACAGTAGCCAGGTAACAACTTAAATCCCTGATCATTTGCCTCCCCCCAATTATATATTAATGCAAGTGTCATTTATTGTTTCAAAAAGCAACCATGTCTTCTCCTATTTGTTCTTACAAAATCCAAAAGCCCACCAGAGGTTTTATCTCTGCTTCTTCTGGCTCTCCAAGAAGAGAAATCTGTCTTTAATGGTCTCACACAGTCCCTCAGAACCACTCCTATGGACCTACAGCTTGTGACCTCCTCTACCTACCATCCAATTCTGAAAGCTTAATACAGTCACCAAGTACCTAAGGCTTGGATCCTACTAATATATAACACTCACACCATTGCAATCCGTTCATACATACTGAGGGTAAACCAAATCCCCTCTTGTGCCTTTGAATCACATGAAGGTCTTCAAAATATAAAAGGGCAGCCTAATTTTACTGTGTTCTTGCCCTCATGCACCTTTCCAGGCAGCACCTGTGGGATGGGTGCAACAGGAACATATTGGGGTCACCTGGTCTGTCCATGAGGAACCTCAGGCTGCTGCTGCCTCCAGACCTTGCCCAGAGCGCAAAGGGAAGTCAGCAGGAGATCTGGTTTGGATATGTGGACATCCAGAATCAGAGGTCTGAGCATTGAGAAACAGCCACTATCCTTTTGGTCATGAGACTCTGCCAGTTGGGTATCTGAAACTAATTTCTCTGGAACCCAGTCATACCTTTCAGAGGGCTCCAGATGACATTAGGCACTGATGAAAATAAATACACTTTACCTTCTTCTAGGCATGTTAGAGACAACACAGTGTCTTAGGCTGTACATAGGGATTGCTTGGTATTGAGTGAGTAAATTAACAATCTGAACCTGACTTTGCTGGGCCCGAAGCAGCATCCACCCTTCATCTCTGAATCCTCTGTGTTGTGTGTGTGCGTGCACACATGGGCTCTTGTAGTCTGGAAAATTCCATGGGTTAGATCCAGGTTCCAGTGATAACAGGGTAAATTTAAAGAGTAACTCATGGAATTATTAGATTATTTGCACTGCCTGTTTGGGATTATTCTAACTAACTGTTTCTAGAATCATTCTGTTCAGAAACGGTTTACTAAATCACAAAAATCCCATAAAAAGAAGGAAAAGTTATATTAGATAACTCAGAAACTGTGCAGACCTATTTGTGGTCTTAGCACTGCATACCCATATCAGACATAAGCTGTTTACCTTCATTAAAAACAGTGCTATCCCCAGCTTTGATTAGTTTTGTTATTCTCTAAATGAAACACTCATTTTGCAAATTAATCTTCTGCAAAGAGAAGGGGCAGAACTGAGGCGTTATTGGTCTGAGAGCTTCACTGAAGGGTATGTGAAGGAAAAAACTGATGAATATTTTATTAAGGAGGGGAAAAAAAAGGAAAATAAAACTGAATCTGAAAAAAAATCCACCCCAAAAAATCACAGGATAAACTCCTTATACCACAAGTTAAAATTCCTCACTTGCTTTTGATGGCTGCTGTTTTTATTATTAGAGGTTTTGCTGAGAGTCTGCATTTTGATGTTAACATATGAAAATACGTTGACTGGCACAGAAAAACAAACTCATAAATTTCAACTTTAAGTATCTGTTTTAATGTATTATTGTACTTTATTGGCAATATTCCACCAGCAAATGCCTTTTTATTATTGTATCCCCTCTTTGCAATAAAGAGGAATGCTGTTGACTGGCTTCCACTGTGGGAAATATGAAATCATTGTTTCTTGCTAGCTGTGGGCAAAAAGTAGTTTTCAAACCATGCTAAAGTTGCAAAAGTGTGCTCACAAGAAATATATAGCAAGAAATACGTTAGTACCTTTCATAAATTTTCAATACAGGGATACAGCAAGATCATTTCCAAGCATAAACAGACCCAGCAAAGAAAATATATTATCTTAAATCAGGTATCATTCCCCTGTACTACAAAAGATGGGTTGTTTAATAGCATAAAACAAGTAGACTTCGGCCTAGTACAATATGATAGCTGAGAAAGCTTTAATATTTTACATAAGTAGCCTCCCATCTCTGGCTAAATCTTTTATCCCTGACTGAAGCCAAACATGCAGTGGCTTCAGAGAAATCTTTGTCTGTCTTTGAGGGGGTTGCTGAATTAATTCAAAACTTTGGAGCATTTCAGTAGTAAAAAGGAGAATTGGGGCATTTATCCTAAATGGCATAATTAGGAAACAGTTGTGGAAACTATAGTCTTTGTGACAGAAAGACCCACCCATTGCCTCAGATGTTTGTGTCAGTCATGCCTTCAGCAAAGCCTGTTGCACACACCTGGAGCTCAGCAAGTGCAACATCTTGGGCCCTTCCTTTCCTGTCCTTTCTCAAGTTAATGTACAGCCCCACCTTGTATTTCACCAAGCTCTTAAGATAATTTTTGTGATGCTGGGCAGCAACATCATCACCACAAATTAACAAATTCCCTTTCACTGATCAAGACCTCCTGTGAGAGCCAGGAGTCATTTCCCTGCCCCAGCACAAATGCCCACACTCTTTCCACTGGCACAGCTGCCTCATGACCTGCTGCCAGCTCAGAGTTCCACGGCAACCACATCCTACAGAAACTGACCTTTTAGCCAAGAAACCCCAACGAAGGGCTGAGGACTGTCTTTGAACACAAAATTAGCCTTTAAGCAAGGGAATAATACAGAGACCCTGGTAAGCCAGGTGTCACCTGGTGAGATGTGGTCCTGCACAAGTGCTCATTCTGCATACAAGTCCTTGAACTCAGACATTGTCCTTGGAAGCTGAAAAATTCACCACCAGCCCAGAATCAGTGAGTGAGAAGTCCTACTGCTATAGCTATTCAGTAAACAAATGGCTGAAACCCAGCAATTTCAGGTATTTTTGCCCTCCTCTTGCTGTTCATTTATGATTAGCTAATAAGGTCCATCATGAAATGACTCATATTAATATTTGATACACAAGTCTAAGTTAAAACCCAGAATCTTTTATAGGTAATATTTGCATCATTTTTAAGGCAGTCCCTTAGCATTTTTACATTTTTCATATGCAGCGGTTGATATGAATATTTTAATTACATCCAGTATAAAACTCAATGATTTACTGACATATTGCAAGTTGATTGTAGAAGGCAGCACTGTTCTACTCTAAGCAATAATTGATGGTCTCAGTCTGTTCCCAGTGGATGTGGGTCAATTGTGCTGTAAAAATCTTTGACACTACCTGGTGAGCCTCGAGGTTATCTTCCTGGCAGAAACCTAGGAAGAAATGTCTTTTGCTTTTCTTCTGTTATACCTGCTCTGTGGGCAGATACAAAGCTACAGGCCTGTGAATCAGTGCAAGTTGAATGGATCCCTAAATTCAGATATAAGTTAGGAGATGTGGTTGTAGAAATGAATTGGTTCCCATTAGCTATATTTATTCCTGCAGCAATCATTCCTTGGGGATTTTGAGTGTAAAGCCTTGCCTGCTGCTGCATTACATAGAGGTCCTGATCCAAAGGCTATAGGAGTTACTGAAGCCATTCAACTGGCATTGTCAGACATGGGTATTGCCCATATAAAACACAGGGTATGCTGGTTTTTGACACCTGCTTTGAAAAGAGTTTTTTAAGTCTCCATTGACATTGTAATCACTGATCACAGAATAAGTCAATTATATTCAAAACAAGAATGAACTTTGTCTTCAAATTTCTTAGGGCATGTATATTTTCTAACATAATAAGCACTAATAAATTTGTGTGTAAACATATTTGTGCACACATAAATGTTTAGCAAAGACAGCCTTACTGCAGAAGAGCTCCTCATGTCACAAGAACTAGAACCAATGATCAATTAGGGTCTGAAATTACAGACTTCCAAATCTGACAGGAGTAGGCAAACACTGAGCCAGTTATAATTTATATTTTTTGATTTCAGCCATTTCAGAACCTAATCCTGTAATATTGGGGAATCTAGACAAAACTTACAGTTTTCCAAAGCACACTTTCAGCATGCTTGTGAAGTTTCACTTTCCCATGTCCTCTGCAATTGCAATAACCAGTGTCTTTATAATGTCAGATGAAATCAAGAGAGAGCATTGGGGAGCTCTCACAGGGGTCATTTATTACCTGCTTTACACAAGCAGCTTATCTGGGATTCCAGTGATCCCATGGGATTTCTAACAGGCAACGTGACAATACCTACAGAAGATGCAATATTTGACAAATTGGTAAAATGATAATTACAATGATGTCTCGGGGAGTAGAAGAATAATAAATCTTTACTTATGGAAAACACTGCCATGCATTGAGGATGAAATGGAATCACACATGTAAACATCTAGGCCTAAGGAAAAGGAAATTTGTTCAGGCAGTGGGTCAATATGGGAAGTGATCCACTCCATTTGCCCTTTTCACGTAGCAGTTTCTGTCCCAGGTTATGACTCTGAATAAAACCCCCACGAATTACAGTCTGTATTTTCCCTTCTCTCTCTAGTCCAACATCTCAAAATACAATAAAAATTAATACATCCACACAACTTTTTATGCAGCTCCTTTTCTTACTGATTTACTGAGAACTCCTCTAGTCCGTGTGAGCAATGTGTGTTATTCATTAGCAAGAAGTAAAAAAGCCCTTGTTGCTATTCTTCTATTTGCATTCAATGTGAACATCAATATTACTGCTCAGAGCCATCATTAATTTTTTTTAACTCTAGTCTGAAATAAAAATCTAATTATAGCACTACCATGCAAACACAGGAAAAAAACCTTGCATGGTCCTTCTCCCTAAAACCTCACAATCTAAACATGGGAATGTAATGAAGCATAAATAACCAGCTCTTGATCAAAAGCAGCTCTGAACTATAGTTTCAGTGGGAATAGATAATAATAAACACACGGCAAGTACCTCAAGAAAATTTACATCTCCACCAAACATTAGCATAAGAGACACAGCTGAAAAGACATGGCTAAACTCATAACAAGTTTTTGTACTTGTTTGTAAATCTGGAACTAAAAAGATAAGGTTTGCTCTGATTTCTGAGAGTTCTTCCTTTCTAATGGAAAGTTCTAACAGCATATCTCAGGGACATGAAATTCCTGCTTCTCAGTTAACCCTCAGTTATCTATCTCAAAAGTTCTCCACAAAAGTTCGTTCAGTCTTGATGACTTGAGATCAATCACATTATTCCCTGTCATTCATTTGCCCTGTATTTCCAACACTCCACCAGTCATCACGTGACCACTAGGGAAAAAAAGAAGCTACTTGCCAAATAGCAAGGAGCCTTCTTGCAGATATGATTGACACATTTGCACCTCAGCAGCCCACAGGCTGGACACTTCTGAGCTCACACCTTGCCTCACAGTACCTGCAGTGACACTCCAGGCTTGGCACCAGTGCAACTAAAAGAGGAGGAATTCCACTCTTCCCATTTATTCTCAACTGCCAACTGTCAGCTGTGCCAGGTGACAAAAACAAATGGGTGAAAGGTGATCTATGATGCATTTTCCATGTGATTCATGCAATTTTCCCTATTGAGGGATATTGCATATGCAGATTTCAGTGTGGGCACCTCAGAAGCAGGATTTCCTTCAATGCAAGGACACTGGACAAAGAGCAATTGAAGGAGGAGTTCAATGAGTGCAGCATCTGCTTCAGAGGCTCCAAACTCATCTTGTAGACATACAAATAGTCTAAAAACCAGACAGCCTTGGATGAACAGGATTCCAGCAGCCATTTATGCCCTGCAGAATATGATCTGAGAATTGCAGCAGATCCACGCATGCCTTTTGGAGACCCATTTGGAAATGTGGTTGTTTAACACTAAGAAGTGATCCACTCATTACAGGCTAGAACTAAAGGCAGGCTTGGTCTGTCTGGTGCTCTGCTCTCACTGGCATTAATGAGAATCCTCCAGGCAAACCTCTTCTACTCACAAGCAAAGCAAACCACCCTGTGCTGCTTGGCTAGAATGAGTTGTTTTCTGTATGTGAGGGCTGAATGCACAATGACCTGCCTATTTGGAAAACAGACAAGTTTGCTCAAGTCTGCTCACTCAAAGAGCTTCACCTTGACCTGAGCTTGTTCACAGGAATTAAGAGTACATAATTTTTTCCTTTTTATGTCCTTGTTACAAAGGAGGAAGAGACTAGGTCACATTAAATAATAAATAAATAAAAAAACCCCAACAAACAAATAAGCAAGAAACAAACCTGCATAAGATCTGCAGAAGCTCAAAACCTGAAGGTGCACAGTTGCTGGAAAGGCAAACTCCACTTAGCCTTCGGAAACGTTTAGTTTCATTAAAACTATTTTAACAATAAGGATTGAGGTGGAGATAAAAACCTAAATCCTGAACAAAATACAGACTTCTTTCTTTCTGCTCTGACACCTTCCACTAACAAACAGACAAAGGGAATTGTTTCAGTATTGTCAGATTCTGTGTTTGCCTCTTCTCTCCAGTACCTAGTTTTGAACAGACAGATGAACGGGATGACTTTATTTGATTCATTGGCACTGTAAAGCACTGACTTCTTTAACAGCAATCATAAATGGTTTCAAGATAGGAAACAAGTGTTCCAGCATGGTCCATTGAGCAGAATGGGGAACAATGCCTTCCCCAGTGTCACTGCACATGATATATTTAATGATTGCTACCGTATGTTCAGATCACAAGTGCTTTTAGTCATGTACTACATGGGATTCCATCTTGTTTATATTCCTTGAAGATGCTGCATAGACAGTAGGAATTTGATTTTCTGGATTCAAAGCTCTGAACTGCTCTTTTATATACCATATCTTCTTTGCTCCTTTTATTTCCTTTTAATATGTTTGTACAAATACATGATAATAATAAAGTGCAACACTTAAGTATTAAAAAAGGTTAATTATTGGCTGGAAAAGAATATTGAGACTGCAACAATTTAAGTTTACTATAGCTATGAATGCATTACTCCACCATTCTGCTTGCAGCTGTTCATGAAAGCCACAATATTCTACTGTCATCCTCAATATCTTGAAACATTTTTCAACAAGGAGCATTTAGAGCTGATAAAGAAAAATAGACTTTTGTTTGCCAGAATATTTCAAAATTTTCATTTTATTGTTCAGAGATGAAACCCAGTATTTTTAAAATTACCAGGAAGATAGTTTTAATAACTTTATGTTTGAAGTGTTACATTTGACTATTAGGTAACATTTTTAAAGAACATAATCAATTCCAAAAATGCTAAGTACTTCGATACCATATCAAGCAGATATTTATCTAAATTCATAAATTGATTTGTGGAGATAAAGTAATATCATGATGTTTTCCTTGAGCAAATTATTTGATTTTTTCTTTTCTGTCTTAATATCTGTATCAGGCTAATGTAGCTGAACAAACCCCAAAATTGAAATAGCAGTGAGAGTTTAAATGTAATCTATGTCCATTAGGGAATATTACTGTAATTTCTAATTTGCAGGAATTACTATTTTGCCCAATATTTAGCTGCTCAAGTCTTCTCTAAAGAAATTCAATAAGTAATTGTTAGGATGAGAGGACAGGAGAAAACAGCCTCAAGTTTTGTCAGGAGAGGTTTAGATTGGATATTGAGAGAAAATGCCTCACCCAAAGGGCTGTCCAGCACTGGCACAGCTGCCCAGGGCAGTGGTGGAGTCACCACTCCTGGAGGGATTTAAAGCACAGGTAGAAGTGGCACTTGGGGAAATGGTTCAGTGGTGTATTCGGCAGTGCTGGGTTAATGGTTTGACCCGATGATCTTGGAGGGTTTTTCCAACCTCAACTATTCTATGATCCCATTCTATGATTGAAAACTGACTCACAGGCAACAGCGTTGGAGTAAAAATGTCCCACAGTGACCAAGAATGACCCAGGGCACTCCCTGTGCAGTCCATCTCCTGCCACCCTGTCCCCAAAGCTTGCCAAGGACTGTCTCCTTATTTCTCCTGCACACTTGAGGCACAACCACAGCACATAACTCAGCACATCTCCCTCCACTGTTTCTGTGCTCCCGGACTGTGCCATGCAGAGAGAAGAGCAGGGCTGTCAGAACCAAGTGTAGGTCAACAAAAAGCCCATTTGGACTCCAAAGTTTAGAATAGATCTTAACTAGCCTCACCAACAGAAAGTGCCTCTCTGAACCTCTGGGAGATATTAAAAGCAGACTGACTTTAAAACTGCTCACAAAAATAAGGAACAACTTCAGCATAGACACTTTGCACCAGGAATTCTGAATCAACCATCTTGATCTGAGTTCTCTATGCAGTACAGAATACAATCTACACTCTCATTCTTTTGAAACATGTAATGGCCCAGTTTGCCTGCTCCTCTGAGCAGCCATTTTGCAGAGTATTCCATGACTTTTAGAAAAAAACTCCCTCATTCTTAGTGAAGCAGATCACTTCTTTCTGAATGATGGTTTCTGTTCTCAGATTATGTACTGTACCCTTAATTGTGCAGTTTGATAAAGGTAGTTGATATCCTCAGGATTTCTCTAACCTTTATTTTAGCACACTCCAGGATAGTAACACTCTAATCAATTAAAGCATGCTGATGGTGCATGGAGAGCCCTAAATCTCCTATTGACAGCTCATCAGGGAAGTCAGCACTTTTTTGTGATTTTCCATTTAGACAATTCCTTGGTACAAAGCAATCTCCAAGACTCTACACTGTTTGTTTGCTGTCCCACGATCCCGACATGGAGTTTACAGAATTTCATGTAATGTTATGCATTGTTTATATATCTTTAGCTTGCTTGGTTTAGAATTTTTTGACTTCCCAGAAATATGCAGCTCATCTTCAGAGAAATACTTGATAAAAGATCAAGATGAGTTGTAGTCTTATTTTTTATTCTGCTGTTAGTTTTTATACTGCAGTCTCCATGTTGAGAGAACTGATAGAAAACACAATTTCGTCCTTTAAAAGAATTTGATTTCACAGGATGGAACTTATAGCAGCAATTCAGCCACCAATCCATTTCAATGACCAAATTAATTATCTTTAAGCTTACTAAATCATTAGATAATACCTCTGAAACTAGTTACATATTTTGCTTTCTACAAATACCACATGATTTTCTTTTGATCAATGCTGAGTTATAGCAAATGTCAAATGAATTAGTTAAAGGGAAAAAAAAAAGACCTCAGCAAAATTTAAATTATCAAAACCATAAGCAAAGCACATTAACATAAGAAAAATAGCTGTGAAAGTCCTTTCTAAATGCTGGGCAGCATTGTCAGAACACAGACCTTCCCCTGTGAGGAAATCACATCCCTGTGTATCAGATATACTTGGAAATAACAAATGCTGTGGTATTAGATATTTATTACAAAGTACTGTAGAGAGAAAGAAAAGAAAGGTGAAATCTTTTATTAGCTAAGACTCACTTTCCATGCAACTGTAGAGCTGTGACATTTGCAACAAAGCATAAGAACACAATAAATGTGATATACTGGCAGAGCTTTCAGACGTACCTTTTCCATCCTTGAACTCTAAACAAGGATTTCTGCCTCCCTCTCTGCCATTATAGACACCCTCTAAGTATTAAAATACAGCAATTTCAGATGGATTTAGATCATTGTGCAACAATGAATTGGTATTCTTTGGAAATGGCTATGCTTATTTCAGAGCAAGGAATGTGAACTATCAATCTACAGCATTCACTGAACTTTATGTAAATGCAAACATGCAAAAAAATGTACATAATGCTACATGGTGCCTAAGTTTGTTTTTCACTATTGAAAATAACACTTTGGGCAGACAAGGAGATTTCATTATGCAAGAAAAGGAAGAAACTATTAAAAAGAGAACTGATAGATACTAAATGCTCTTACTTTAAGATGGAAAAGATAATTAAAAAAAATACTACAAATGCTGAATCCTTATTTCTCATCTCCTGATGCCTAATGAAGTCTATAAACCCCTAAAAGAATCAAACTAGTTTTGTTAACTCAAAATTGTAGCTTCTTCTTTAAAATAACCCCTCCACATATGGCTTTTCATACATTGTGACCTCAAGAAAATAGGATGTTGACCTCAGAATACCCAAGAACTATCAAGGAAAGAATTAAGGTGTGGGTTGTACCAAGAGAGACCAAAAGGAAAACCTGACATCCCTAAGGTTTACTCAGTTGAGGATTTGGGGGTTGCTTGGTTTTGTTTCAAGTCCAAAGCTACAAATTGCACCCACTTCTGTAAAACTGGGTGTGTGAAATCAACACAACTAGGTCTGGAATCTGTAAGGAACCAAAGTCTGGTGAGCTGAACAAGCTGCAGACTTACTGGATAAAAGATGACTTCCATATGATACATTTCCAACAGCATGTCCGGGTTTTTGTATCATGCATGGGCATATACACTTAAAATTAGATCCCATATGAATACAGAGTCATTTAAAATACCTGATCTCCTGTGCTTCATTGCATGGAAGGAGGACAGAAGGTCTCCTCAACACGGTATTGAAGGACTATGGCTTCCTACTTCTTGTTTCAACACCACGTTATGTGGGGTTTTTTCCAGACACATTTCTGCAAAGGAAGGCAAAGAGCATTTTAATAACAGTTAAATTTGAAAATTTGCTCCGAGTATCTGAAAGGAGCTCATCTCTTGTTGGCAGAGAATCTTGAAAAAGTCTCCTGTCCTTAGGGAGCATGTTGTGCCACAGCTAAAATTACAGTCAGGGTAGGCCACCAAATGTCCAGTAAAATTACAATTTAAAACAATTTTTACTCTTAGACAGTGAAAGCCTCAGCCCAAAATTGTTTTCCCATTACAGTTTTCCTATGCAAGGAAGGAAGAAGCCCAACCTAAAAATCAAGATACAATTTACTTACATGAAGAAACACCATATGCATGGCCCAGACTTTGTGCCATTTCTTATCCTCACTTGTTAAACCCACAAATTTTACAGAAAAATAAAACCAAAGGCAGATTTTCCAATTATTGTGGAAATTGTTATCAGGTTCAGAAACACTTAAACCCCACATTATTTATTAAAAGATTAATTCCATTTTCAAACTTTGGTTACTATTGTTACTTTAGTTATACTTAACCCTGAAGAAACTTAAAGCCAAATCACAAATTTTGACACTCTTCACATCTCACTTCAGTCACAACCCAGGGCTGCTGCACAGTTCTCTCTATTTTGGCAATAATAGAGCTCAGAAAGAAACTCTGGAGATCATAGAGTATCAATAAGTTGAACTTCATTGCCTCTAACAGCAAACTCCCCCAGGGTTTTAGAGAAGCTCAGAAGCCACGACCAGTGCAACCCTCACGCTGTAACACAGAACACGTGACAGCACCAGAAAACTTCCAGAGCACAACAGCTCCAGGAGTTATCAGGGAACGAACTGAGTGATTCAACTTGGTTGGCCGTGATGAAATAGCCCCACCAGGGTACTTTGATGACCAACAAATAGGAAGCTACATGTCTTAATTCTCTTCAGTTTTTCACTGGCATATTCATAGCACTTTCAACTGCTCCTGATGCCCCAAAAGGTAAAAGCAGTGATGGGACATTTACAGACTGTGGCTGACTCAGTGCTTGCGTCTCATAAATTCACTGGTGTCCATAATTCTGAATAGTGATGACACATCACACTGTAATTCTGGGCAATCTCATTCTCAGCAACCTTCCTGGATGATTATGTCTATCTGAGTTCGTACTCAATGACTCTGTTATTACTACAGGTAATACAGTTATTTGGAAAAAGAACACTCAGTCCCACTGATCCCACATAGCCAGCATGTAAAAGCTGTAGATACACAACTATCGCACGAGCATCAATGCAGCTGGTTCCAACATCAGTCCACAGACTCCATTTTAAATTTCTAAAATATTATAAAACTCTTCCAGATATCCTTGCTACTGAGATATCAACAAATACCTTTCCTGAGGCTCTGAACATTATTTTAAGAGGTTTCCCAACCCTTAATCTTAAACAAGGTCTTCCATCTGTCTTAATTGGCATGTAATATTTTCTGCTTCAAAACAGCTGTGTCAAATCTCTTGATCAAAACAAACAAATTATTGCTAACTTCTTCAGTATTGGGTATTTATGTTTTACTTTAAAAGTGTTGCCTACCATTATTTACACAGCACTATCTGACACAAACAAGATGCTATCTGTGCAGCATACATTTTACCATGTGAAAATCCATTAAAGCAATTTTTCAGAGAACAGTTTAAATATACTGTTCCCAGGGTAAACTTTTTTGCTATAACATAAATATGAATTTGTAAAAGCTCCTCAGCAATGATTTACTACCTTGCAAGGTTGGCTTGGTACACAGTTGTGCAGTAGTTCTAGCTGAAACACATTTAATTCCAAACCTACATTCTCAATAAACTTTGGCCTTAACTCATTCTAAAGACAAGCTTGCCAAATTCCTGCTGCACATTCAGCTGACTGGAAGGAAAAATAACATGCAAAAAAGAAATATCTGCGTGCATATATTGACAAGATACTAAAGGCAACTTGGATTCTTTGGGGTTCTGAACAACAGAGTGATTTACAAGCAGTTCATCAGTTACGAGCAGGAAAAAATCAGCTTTTGGTGGTATTTGGGAAAGCAAATGGGCAGGGAAGGGACATAACGTGCATATTAAGAAGCAGAAAAGCAAAGAGATCATCTTTTAAAACACTGTGAAATTCACCAGTGAAGTTCATTTCACCATGTTTTGTTCAGCAAAAGGAAGGAAGAGCATTCACAGAGATGTTTGTTAGAAATTAGTGCAATAAGTGAGACTAAAAGCTTTTTCCTTTTTCTCCTGGTCCGCAGGAAGCTGAACTGATAGAATACATTTGGTGAGTTTCTCTGCAGAAATCCTAACAGGAGCAAACACACCAGTTCTTTGAAAACTGCAATCACCTTTGATGAGGGAAGAAGTAAATAACAGAATTCCCAGTCTTCTAATTAACATGAGAAATGCCTGCATTTCTTTAGATATGCTATTGCAATGTGACTCACAAAATCAGGAGAGGAAGACTGAAGGGTTGAATATTCTGACAGCTTAATAGGAATTTATTACGAGAAAGTACTGCTGCATCATCCAGAGAATTCATCACAGACTGGAAACATGAAAGTGCCCAAGTTCTGAGTGTATTCCGAGATCAGTTCATTTCTTTATTTCTTTTCTTTCTGCAAATAAAAGTAATACTTACTGCATCTGCTTTCAACACAGATTAACCTGTCTATTTGTCTATCAATTTTGCAGCACTGTGTTCATACAAGCAATAACACTCCTCACGTAGCCAGAGGTTCCTTATCATCAGGTAATTTCTAGCACAACATTTTTATGAAAATACATACCATGAGAGGAGACTAAAGACTGACCAACGTAACTGACTAAAAGCTTCACAACGACAACAAATCTATATAATCTATTTAATCATATAACCTCATAGGGATAGAAAAATTTTATCTTCAGGCAAAACCACAGGTTTGTTTTTCTTTTTCTTTTTTTTTTTTTTTTGTCGGTTATAAGAAACTGTATCCCAAGACCAATTCTGAGATTAAAACATTCAGTCTTTTTGATCACTGCAAATAACCCTCTTAGCAACAATATCAGACTAACAAAGGCAAACCAAACCTTAACCACATTCTGATTTGTAGATTCTTTTTTTAATTCTAACTTATCACTGTGGATGAAGGACAGCTCATGCAGCAGTCACTCTTTGTACTTTTGCCACTGTCTATCTTAACTAAACAAAGTAATTCTCCTGGAATACACTTGGAAACCTCACTACAAAACACAAGTAAGAGAGGTGACAGCTGGAGGATTATTACTGAAGCTGGAGGAAAAACCCTTCAGATCTCCAGGTGGTGTTGAACCTGGGCTCCAAATCCGTATCAAGCTCCAGAGATCAGGCCACAACTCAATTAGATTTTTCCGTGTCTTCCAAGCCCTCCTCATCAACACACACAAAGCACACGATAAAAACATCTTAACCAAAACTGTTCTCTTCTGTATGTGAGATATGTTTTGATCCTGTATGTAATTCTTGTAATCTCTCTGGTATTTTTTTCCTTTTTCTTGAGGGATGGGACAGGGAAGACTGCTCCTTTCATGAATTGCACATAATAATCTTTCCCACGGGCAGAACTTGAGAGCAAAGCACAATTTCAGACTCTGAAGAATATTAGGGATGTCCAAACAAGGTCACTCGACTCATCAGTCACTCAAGCTCAAACAGCATTAGAGCAGTGAATTCTGTTAATTTTGTTAAGTAGCTCGAGCTGCAGGATACAGAATTCACAATATTGAGCCACTGGCATTAATGTGATAAAAGAGTTAAGGGCCAGAATGGTGCAAAGAGAGAAATCAATGCTTACAAACCCCATTTTATGGATAAAAAGAAATAATCTTGAACATTCCAGTTGTCTTTTCTTCATTGCATAGATAAAAAAGTCAAGATTTTGACTAGAGGTCTCTGATGATAGAAGTAAATGCTGAGCTCTCAAAACATTTTCAGGAAAAAGTTTCCATGCGAGGGGGAAATGAGACATGCTAAGCTGAAAAATATCTTTGTAATTAGAAAAAATTAGTGACAATTTTCCTCTGGACTGGATCCTTCATGGTTTTACCAACTGATTCGTTTTGAAGATTAAATGCCAGGCTACACTCTAACAAAGTTGTAACTGATTAAGAAAAACCCAAACAACTAACCAAAACAGCCACTTTGGGGGGAGGAGTGTGGAGGGGTGTTATTTTGATATTCCCACATTTTGTTACATTTCATTAAAATCATAGACATAATTTTCAACCAAACTGCAGTTCTCTCTCTCTCCTCCACAATTACCACACAGCTGAGGATCCCTGACTCAACAACCAACCAGCACATTGAGGGAGGAACGGGAATGAGAGAGAAATCCATCCAAACTGCCCTGACCACGGATGGGATGAAGCAACCAAGGGCAGCACTAAAGGAAATGGTGTTGTCTGGATGTCACGAGTTCCTCGTGTTGCTGAGGAAATATTATTTTGGGAGGAACTACCATACCTCTGGAGAGGATTCTCTCTATTTTTCCTGATCACAGAGAGCAAGAGACAGCATCCAATTAGTTATTTTAATAAAATCAAACCCATTTATGATGTGGAGCACCCCTCAGTGTTTCAACTTAGATGTCTTTTAGTGGTGTAAACCCAAACAGCTTCTCACAATACTTAAAACATGAGTTAATTTCTACTCTAGGAAAACAGGAATTGGCTACAAGTGCAGTCACAAGCAGTTTTTAACCCATCCTTGAATATAAAATGGTTCCAGCTGATTAAGGATTAGTTTTCTAAATACTGTTCAGGTTTGATAACTTGTTTATCCATTATCACATTGTAAATAAGGGTGGAAAATTCAAAATAACCTACATGAATCTTCCCGTAAAAACTCCAGTATCAAACTTACCTGGTTTAAAGTTCTTCACTAACCAAGAACTATGTTCCTAATTCAAAAATAGGCTTAGTAACTGGAACATTATTTTTCCTGGTCAGAAAGGCAAGGTCTTCCACATTTCTCACTTTCCCAAGCTTGCATTGCTACATTTCCACACTTTACTGCTATGTAATATTCTTCTAAGAGGAAATGTTCAGATTGCTTAAAGGCTTTGAACTCAGTACACTTTCTTCCCTCTTTAGTGATAAATAAATACATACCAGTGTGGCAGCTGTTAAAGGAAGTGCCAGGTACATAAATCAAACAGACATAGCCTAGAGGGGAAAAGGCCTCAAATGATAAATAATTACCCATTCTACTGAACTTGATTACTGCAGAAGTAATGGCTGATTAAAACAAGGCCAGGATTAAGGCAGAGACCTGAGCCAATAAAAACCAAAACAACCACGCAACAAAACCAAGGTGGAGGAAAAGGCAACTTCATCCTCTGTGTCTGAGCCAGAGGCAGTGGGAGGCTGGAGGTCTGAGCCTTCTGCTCAGGGGAGACTCACACAGGTCCCTGGATTGCCCTGGGAACCCTTCCCCATCGGAGGCTCACTGGGATCATCTGCCAGATGGCTGGTTCAGCCACCTACAGAGCTCTGCAGTGGTGAAGTTTCAGGGTGTTCATTATTTCACAGATTTTTCCACATCACTTCAATGCTTTGGTACCCAAACTCTCCCCACTAACACTCCAACAGGCCCAACATCCAGCATACCTGTGGCTCAGACTCTGTTGGATTAAACTAACTCTTATAGCTCCCTTTTCTGAGGCATGTTAGTTAGCAGTTATTTCATAGGGTATTTTACCCTCCTCGTTTTTATTCTGTGCTAAAGAAATTATTTCCCAATAAATAATAATATAGATAAAATTGTTTTCTACTCCATGATTTAATGGGAACATATTTTCTAGTAAGTTCTCCAGCATTTTAGACTTATCCTAGTGCTAATTTATTGTAATTGCTTAGAGTAATATCAGAGTACGTCTCTTCAAATGCAACATTTTTATATACTGTCAGAAGCTTAATATTTTAGTTTTAACGGAATGAATCTGAAGCATTCGACTTCACTTGGCTTTTCCACCACTGAATCAATAAAGTAAAATTATGACACTATGAATATTTTCAGTCAAGAAGAGCTCTGAATAACCCAGACGTGTTTTAGTACAACAAATAGGTGAAAGGACGGATGGAATTGCTGATCTTAAAAAGACAGATACCAGAATTCAAGAACATCACTCTAGAAATTTTAGCTACTAAAAAAGCAACAGAATTTTCAAAAGCAATTAATATTAAAAGGAAATAGTCAGAAGTGACTCTGTGATCAGCTTTTTGACTTCAGACTGCTTATTGAGATGCTTTAACATACTCTTTAGACATCATGCTCTTGACCAGAACTCCAGGGAAAGATGGGTGAGGTAGAGCTGATAAAGCCAGACATACCAGTTCACATAAGGGTGCATAATTAGCCCAAGCTAGTGTTATTGAAGAGAATCATACAGACAGTGGATCATGAACTTCATGTCAAAGTTTATTAAAAAGGGTGCACTGATTTTCATGCCCATGATGCCACAGCTGTAGAAGCAAGACAGGATCGCATCTTTTGAACTTGAGAAAGTCATACAAAATCTCCCAAGCCTTCAGACAGATTTGAACTATGCTTAATCAAACAAGAGATTAAAGCTTGGAACCATATTTCAGACAGGGATAGGGGAAAAAATACCTCAAAGCAGTGATTTATAGAAGGGCTCATGAGCTGCCATGAGCAAACAAATGGATTGTTACAATGAGAGCCATGTCCAAGAGTCTGATATCCCAAAATGTAAAGAACTCAGTTTTCTGTCATGAGAGACAAGATTATCCTACAGAAGCAAAAGAAAAATGCTGAAAGACAAATAAATATTTAATCAGTCTACCTACTTCTACATACCTCTGAAATTCTCACCACATTTGTTTGCAGAGCATTCTGGCCTTAAGAGATCTGCTATTGAGGTTCTCAAGGAAGGCTGCAAATAGCCTGGCACAAACATTCTGATCTCTGACTGGCACTGGAATAAATCTATTTTCTGGAACATCTCAGTTGCATCTCTCTACTATTAAATCCGTGTCCAATACCAATACAGGGGCATTACAGACATCCCAGCAGCCCTTTTTGCCTTAAGCTGTAAATGTAGACTCTTTACTAGTGTCTTTATAGATATTTGAGTATCCAACATAAAATATTCCATTACAAAGGGGCAAGCTAATAAGAAGCTATAACACAGCACAGCAAGGGCAGCAATCGGGCAAACGGAGAGAATAATGAAAGATATATAAATACATTTGCTTTCTCACTCTGAAAGGTTACAGCACATACATGCAAAAGATCTATAATTCTCCCATTTGCAGCACTGACTGCAACATTTACTGATCTGTGTAACTAGTGCACTCCTTTTAGGAAAGATGAGCTAAACTCATCCCTATTACACATAAAGCATAGTCTGTGTGACAGAGATCCAGAGACTTGTCATCTATTTTGATACTGTTTTGTTAATGCTGGACTGGCAGAGTTTTTACTTCACAGGAATGGGTTCCAGTGAAGGTACTTCTGTGATGCTTTGCCTGGAGTCTGAGCAGAATGGAAATCTTTATAACCACATAAGGATTTCATGACAGATGCCTACAGGAATATGCACACATATACAGTCAAAGCAGAGGTAAAGCAAAGCAGCCTCATGGTACCATCATCCTGATGAGGTTTAAATACTAAATGTTCTCAATATGTTAAAAAAATCAGATAGAAAAAACAACTCCCCAAAATTAGCCAATGTATTTCTAAAATATTTAACAACAGAATGAGAGATCTTTATAAAGCTGAACCATGCTTTGCCAATAGTTTCTAATGGGCGAAAAAATTGCCCAGCACTTATATAGGATCATAGAGTCATTTAAGTTGGAAAAGACAGCAATTTGGAGCCCCATGGTACAGAAGTCTTGGAAAAACAAGTGCCTTGGAACAGGCTTTGCAACCTCTTCCATCATGCACCCTTATGCTGGAATTTACCAAAGGAACATTACTGGATTGCTAATGGTATCTCCAGTTTTGTGGAGTATTGAGAAAGATTTGTCTCCAGTTCCTCCATACGTTTTTACCCCAAACGCTCTCAGGCTGACTTGCATACAAGTACTTGTAGGACAAAACTTCTGTGTTATAACGAGGCAAACAGTTGCAATGGTTCCATAAAACAAAGTAGCAAAACAACAGAAAGGGGAGTGCCAAATTTTTCAGAGGTGCAGAGATCTAAATTCTTCCAGAGTTACACCCAAAGGTAATCTGGTGAAAACCAACATTCTGAAGTTCAGCAGTAATTCTCATTATATTTTTAATTGAAAGAAAAGCCAAACAAGCCCAATCTGTGAGCACAAAGTGAAATGAATCTGTTAATTTACAACACAGCTAAACTCAGTAGCCACGATATCCTGAAGGCAGCCGCCGACTCAGGGAGGGTCGGAAGTAAATAAATCATATATGACTGTGATAAATGATCAGTGCAGGATGTGTCAGAGTGCAGGCCTGATCAGCCATCATGCTGAAATGCACTGAACTACCAGGGGAGGTTTGGGGGCCTGCAAATATGAAATAGGCTCTTGTTAGTGTCAAAACTGGGCAAACGATTTGCCATGAATTAATACAGAAGCGGAGCTTAGTCCACATTTCTGAACAATGAAAAAGCAGGTAGGGGTGTTTAATAATGTGCTTGCTGGTGTTGTTCCACTTTTGTTCCCCGGAATTGTAAATTCCAGCATTTTTTCCTATGGTTATCTATTAACAATATGTCATGTATGGTTTAACTCAAGACACATCATTTATCCTTAAAATCCCAATGCTTCATGCCAATGTTAACAAAAATTGATACTGAAAATGCTCTCAATCCAGAATAAAACATCACTAAGATGTCATGAAAAGCTATTAACCAGAGGAACAGATCCTACTCCGTTTACATTCCCAACCTCAGGAATGTTTGTGTCACATTTTGGATTTTGTCACCTGTTGTGCAGCCCTGACAGGTGTAGAGACATATGACACTCAAGTCCATGCTTGAAGGTATGTGCTAAAGAACATTTTGTTTTGTTTTTTAATTTAAAAGAGATTAACAAGAAAAACTGTGAAACCAGACAAACCCCTGTATCATCAATATAAACACTGAAAAAATTCCAAACCAGTGAGATTTCATAAAATTCACTTAAATATCATAACAAACATAGATTGTAGACTACATTTGCCTCAGTACATCCCAGGCCAGGCTGGGACACCAGCAGCTCCACCACACTGGGGCTGGGAGAGCTCACCCCCTGAGGGACATGTAGAATCCCCCTCTGCTGATAGACTGGTCTGTGCCACCAGCTCAGGGGAGCACCAGAGCACTCAGTGCAGGTGACACGAGATTCAGAGAGAGGGCTCCAGGTTTCTGATGGGGCTGGGCTTCTCAAATCTCAATGCAAGGTTTACCAAATTTGCCACACAGGCAGACGCTGATGCTGTGGGACTGTGACTGCTCAGTGGATAATTCTCAAAGCTGACATTTGCCATCTCTCAGTGTCAGTCTTCCTATAGGTCTACTCAGTACTCTAAAGCTTAATTCTGCATTGACACTAATGCCATGGGACACTATCCCTAAGGCTGTGCAGAGAACACACCTAACAGCAGCCTCACTGGACCTTGGCAAAGTCAGCCTCTCTCTAAGGTTCCCTTTTCCCCCTCTCTGAAAGCCAAGTCTAATGGCAACACCAGAGATCAAGTCCCACACAGGTGCTCACTGTGCTCCTCCCATGGGGTTTACACTGATCCTTTTCAGAAGACTAACTTTGAGTAACATCACGTTTTCGGGAAGAGATAAATAGACCCAATCCTTTAGCACAGAGGCTCAGAATAATTATGGTTTGGGATTTTTTTCACCTGTAGGTATACAGCCAGATGATACTCAAGGCTAAGATTGTACAGAAGGTATATCTAGGAGGAACCCTTACTTGCCCATCCGAAACATCCCTGAGTCCCTTTCCTTCTACAGGTCTCCATGGTGTCTTCTCTGGAGACCTGAAGCCACATGGGACTCCAGAGCTCTCAGTGCAGGAACACACAGGCAGCAGTTCTGCAGGTGCACTCTGCCCATGTGACTCTGTTTGCCCAAACACCACCTCTCACTCTTTGCTGAGACAACAGCCACGGGACTCCCCAGTCCCTGAACTTGTTTCAGTGGTCTGGCTGCACTTTGGGTGTGCTGCAGCAACATCTCTTCCCTGTCTTTGGCCTGTAGCTGACATGGATTTCCTCAGAAGCCTCACTTTGCTCTCATCCCCAAGCACAGCCTGAGCCCCAGGCCAGCAAGCCAAGCTGTTTAATCAGCCCTGGGTGCACAGTTCCACCACCAGCTGTCAGATTGCCTTGGCAGCCCTTCTGAGCCCCACTGTTTCTGTGTGTCCTGTATCACTTCTTTTCTGCACATTACTCCTCTGGCTCTGTTGCTCTCTTCTCCTCATGTGGACCTTAGAAGGGGGGCACTAAGTCCTTCCTCTTCTAAACATTTTGGTGCTGGGCAGGTTCTTGGCACATCCCCTGTGCCTGTGGGTCTCTTGCCAAGTGCAAGAGATAAGTAATTTGCAAAGATTTCATTGATGTGACTCAATAACATTCTCACAGGGGGGCACCTCCTTGGGGCCCCGGATGAACCAGCTCTTGGTTAGGATTTGAATGCATCCACATTGTCTTACTTCAAGATAACAGTTGAATGGTCTTGTGTTTTTATTTTTAATGATGTGAAAATACACCAAGCCTGTTAAAATTCCTCCTTCAAGGAGCCTTTTCCAGACAAAGAACCACAAATGGATCAGTCAAGAATCACAAATGGATCTTTCAAGGTATTTTCTTGACTAATAATGATTTAGACTACAGTTTCTTTAGTTTTTCAAAATCACTATTATCACTCAATTGTAAATTTCTCCCTTGACTTTGATATTTTGGCCTTAACTTTTTCATTGTGCCAATAAAATCAATTAAAATCTCAATTATGTGGATTCTTCCTTGCATTCTGCAATTGTATAAAGCAGTAAGTTATCATAATTCTCTCAAAACAAAAAGGCAAGACTAAGAGACACCCAGCAAAGGATGGGAAAAGATAAAGGATTTGATTTTTATGTTCCATATATGGGTACGCAGAGCTGGATATCTTCTAGAATCAGTTAATGTAAATGCATTACCAATTTGACAAGACATGGGATGAAAAAAAAAAAGGTACAAATCAATTTGTCTTAGATGCCAGCACCGATCCTGGGCTGGTTTTATGTATAACTCAAGTTCCAAATTATTTAGACCTGGGGTACTGAAACATATGAAATGTATCAGAGAAAACAACATCCCCAACCTTTCCTTCTAAGTTAATATGAAACAGGTTTTTCTAATCCCTTTGGGAACCAAGCAGACAGTCAAAACACATCAGAATAATTTTTCTATTTCTCACCTGGGCAAAAAATTGGAAATGCTACAACGAATAGTTTTGCCATCTCTTGTGACCAAACTGAAAGTCTCATTACTCTTGATGCTGGCTAAAACTATCATTTTCAGATGATAGTGATAACATGAGAAACTCAGTTTTCATTATTAGAAAATAAAAACTTTCCAAGCTGTCATATCAAGTAAAGATCCCTGATAACATGATCAATGGCTAAAAAATAATGAGAAAAATGATTATTTAAAAGAAAATTGTGACTTGGATGAAGAATATTAATATTAAATAGATATTAAATATTGTTAAGAACACTGAACTGAATCCTCAAATGCAGTATCTAATATTCAGCAAGTAACAATAGAATAGTTAAAATTGCATAGAAATCATAAAATACCAGAGACAGGGCAGAGGAAGGAGCAAAGTTGCCACCACAGTTTTAGGTTCCTGCAGTAGCAGGGGATTTGGAAGGCAAAATTTCCAGATCTCTCCAATTGCACCCCTTTTCTGCAGAAGAATTAAAGAAACTGCTCCAGGTGCAGCTACTCGGAACTAGGTAACATTTCTATGCATGTCACATGCAAGTTTAAACCTGAGCTCGTCATCTACACTCAGCAAACAGCTGTCTTAAGAGCATAAGGCAAAACACCATTTTCTTGATCCTAATTTGTCTTTGCTACAGTGTTTGGTGTTTCAGAGTTAAATAGAAGGGGACAAACAACTCAACCCAAAAACTTTAAGCATTTATTCCATTATATGCTGCAGTTCTCAAAAGCTTAGTACAATATGTGATACAGACAAATGGCATTTTATTTAAACCCCACAGGAGACACCAACATGCTGAGTGCCCAAGGATTCATAGCCTACCCTCAATTTTCTCCTTCTAAAAACATACATTTTTGTGTTATATAACCTTTCCTATACAGTTGCCAAAATGATGGTGGGATGAAACACCATCATACACTCCCAAGAAAACAGCAAGGTGAAACGCTGTTTGTTTGTTTTTTAAAAGGACAATGAAAAGAACAAGAAACAAGTGATGAAATGAAAATTGAAGTGAGCAACTTAACAGCAATTAAGCAAACGTGTTCAATTGCTATTTTGAACAACACTGAGTACACACAAATACAGATCTCAGGAGGCAGCAAACTCAGCCCCAGCCACCCCCTAACAACTCACCCTGCTCTGAACCTTTGCAGGTTCCCAGGCCACTAACTAATATTCAGCTAAGAGGCTTTAGAAATGTAGATTAATGTTTCATGCTCTAGGGAACAAGCTCATCACAAACTCTGTTGAGAAACTCCTTTTTCACCTCCAGGGAACAGAATTACATAATCTGTTAAGTACATTATGGTTTCTTAGCTCTTTCTAAGCCTTGGTATGGTGGAACAGCAATAACTTCTGTTGGGGCAGGTGGGCAAGTGGTCTCAGTTACAATGCCAATTACCCACCAGTATGGGACAAAATAAATATATCAACAGCATTCCAGCCATGCTACTCTTATTCTCTTTATTTTCATTCATTAAAATGTAGCCCTTATTTTCTATATGTGCTCCTTGACAACGGGCAAATGCCCATGAAACAGACCGTGTTTGCAATCACACACCCCAGTGCTCCCCCAACCAACCAACAAACCCAAGAACAAAAGCGTATTTGTGGACTCCTACCAGCATCTTCTCTTCCTCATAGAGGGATGGAAAGCAGAAAGAGAATTAGGTCCCAAAGCAACACTCATTATTACAGTCATATCTTACAGCAGGCATGGCCACTGCAGCCAATTCTTGTTGCAACTTCAACTCAACGTGCAGCCATGTGATGAGAGACATAATGAGATTTTTAACACAGTGCTGCCTCTAAGTGTGAGACAAAAAAAGATTCAGCTGGGGTGCAATCAACTGTTATTTATTTCCATTTGAGTTTAGCAAAGGTTGTCCTACACAACTGTGAAACAATTTTACACTTTTTAAAAGTATTAGCTTTGAACTGAAACAGTAAATAAACTATTTATTTGGATTTTTTTTTACTATCACAAAATGGATTGAGAAGGGTGTGTAGAGAGTATAACCACCACAGAGAACAATTTTTTGATGGCAAGATAATGGGATTGCAAAGGGTTATTTTGATGGAGAGGAGATTTTCAGGTGCTTTCTCTCTAATGAAGGTTTTGTTCCTCCCTTACAAAGTATTTTTTGCCTTTCCTTTTTACCCTTTTTTCTTCTTCTTTCAAACAAGTCAGGGAAAGGTGAATTGCCTTGGAGAACCATGTTGTCATTGGACTAAATTAAACCTTAAAAGATCAAAGCTTTCAAAATCATGCTGAGATCAAGCTGGGATCTTTGGAAGACTAAGAGGGAAGGAAAAACACTGATCTTTATGATTTGTCTGCAAACATATTGGTCTTCAGCTGCTGAAAATATGGAGGAGGACTATTCTCCGTAAAAAAACTCCAATCTTCAGTGATAGAGCAGCTTTTAGAGAAATCAACCTTTCCTGAGAACAGGTGAAATTCCCCTCTGCTCCAAGAGTCCACAGGTCCTGTCCTGGCCATGTAGGATGCTCATTTCATTCTCTAGTGGCTCAGTGGTTGTGCTATGAATTTTCTCTCATGTGACCTTATAAATCTCTTCCCCCTTCCCAAGAATGCTAAAAATAAAATAATGTTTACATAAATTTAAAAAATTATATAAATCTTCCACAGCAGTGGAGAAAACACCTGCTCTCTTCAGATACTTGAAAGCTCTAGGAAGTAGAATGGCTTTTAATGGTGCAGGGGTCTAATATCTTTCTGAGGTTTGGTAACTACCTGCACCTACTGACTCTCCAGGTTGTAGTGCTTCTGCCAGGAGTGGCCACCCCAGCCAGACAACAACCAGGATTTTATTATCCTGAGGGTCCTGAGGTGCAGAGGGAGGAGAAAATGAGGGGCCTTAGACCCTCAGCACACACCCCTACCAGGCACGCAATGGAAAAAAGCAAACTGCAGTGTCACCTGTCTGGGGCTTTGTCCACAGGGCCATTTGGGGTTTCAGTTCTCTCCCCTTCAGTCAGAGCTGATTTCACCTCCAGGGATTTCTTGCATGCTTCAGAGACAAAGAGAACTGCTGCTTTGTGATGATTAAAACTCCCTTATAAAGCTCACTGCCTCTCAGCACGGTGCTGAGGGTACCACCTGTCACACGCTCCAACTTCCCAGCTACAGGGAGGTTCAACCAACTAAGAACCAAATGCCCAACCCCAACAACTCAGCCCTCAATCCTGTTTTCAGTGGTGAGCAGCAGTCCTCATAGGAAGCCTATGAAAACACTGATCACAGTCTCTGCTGTTTACACAACCTCATAGATTTTCATGTATTTGTCAGAAAATTTGGAAAACGGCTGCAGATATAAAGGCACTAGATGTAGGTAAGGGTAAAATATTGAGATTTCCAAATGAAAAAAGAGCCAAAAGAATCAGATTTCAATATTGCACAGATGCACAAGTAGTATCAAGCCGAATTTAAATGTTTGTCTTCCGCATATCAATGAGCCTTTCCCCTCAAAACCTTTAATAGAATTTATTTTCCCATGTGGCCATTAATGCGTAATTCTCTCTGTGATTTCCTTTAAAGAACTGATAGTGGCAAACACTACTGAATAAGTCAGTTCTAAGGAAAAAGAAGTGCAAAGTGAAATACATTCATTAAAGTTTTCAGCTTTTGATTATCTAATACTCACAACCAACCTAATCCATTTACAAATTATTATTTAGACTTTAAGATAACAAAGATCAATCTGACAATTTATACAGGAGGAAAAAATCTTATCTACATCAAATTATTTCAGCAATATCCTCTGTGGATTTAAATTGCCACGGAATTCAATACAGTATATGGAATAATCATATTTTACAATACTGCAATATATATTCTGAAAAAAATTCAGAATTCTAGCAGTGTCAGTAAAGAATTAAAAGTCTATATGGTATTTTAAAGAGCAATTCACTTTATCTCTGTTAAGAATAGGACAGCAGTTACAAAGTTATTCTATTTCAAAAGGCCATAAACTCTCATATTGACCAGATTTAATCGCAACTAAATTCAAATTAATTGTGTCAGCTGGTTAAACTACAGAGTCACATTTTATTTGTTTCATTTCTGGAATGTTTTCATGTCACTTTTAGAAAAACATCTTAATGCATTACCCTCCATAAGCAAAATGGAAATCCACATTTTTTCTAGCAGATTATGAGGAGGACAGAGGGAGAACCACTGGATAAACTGAGTATTTCTGAGACTTCAGCAGCCAAGTTTTCTGCATCCAGAAACATGAATACTGTATTATGTTTTATTACAATGAATCCACAAATGAGCCCAACAGAATGATAAATCCAAGTATCATTCATGCATGAATGCTACTGCAAAACAGGATGAGAAATTATTTGACATACAAAACACAATAGATGGAGCATATAAAAAGGCAGGCTTAGTCTGGGATTTTCTCCCAGTCCACCTGAACTATGGTGCAGGCAGCAAGACCAAAATGAAGAAACAGAAACATCCCAGAAGCTGCTAAAAAATATTGGGCATCTTCTTATGTATACACACACAAGCACTATTGTTAATCCCAAATGCTGATTTAATAAATTCAGAAGAGACAATTTTCTTCATTCTGATTTTCAAGACAGATTTGCTTTGCTTCATGATGTATACGTCATTCTTTGTTTCCATCCAACTCCTGAAATATCCAACAGATCATGTTTTCCTTCCACCTCTCTTTACAAAATGGCCTGATTTTTGTAGAGAAATGAGCAACAGTATTCCCTTGTGCAGCATCACCTCCTTCCTAGGACATATTTCCAAATCCAAATCACAAATTAAAATCATGCTGTATTTTACCCAAGCCCAAGTTTCTGAACTCCCTGAGGAGCTTTCACTTATGTTTAGAATGGTGTTACTTGCTACACTTGCACGGGGCTTCAGCAACCCCTTTGGGAAAAGTCCACCTAAGCCTTTAAACACATGCATAGTACATTTTACGTGAACATGAACATCTCCACCAATGTCATCAACTCTTCAGCAGCCTTAAAATTAAATATGGGCTTAAAGCTTTTTCCGGATTAGGCCCTCTCTCCTTTCTTTATTAAAATGGGACAGTGGCTATAAGCCAGCAGAAACTCCAGTGATAAAGTAGAAGACATAAAGTTGGAGAGAGATGTGATAAAATTCACTTCTATACATGAGGAAATGACTTCCATAACTCATTTCAGGCTTTACTTCTTGTAAATAGCATGGCACTGTAAAAAAGCCGAGTCTGTTTCGTTCCTGGATGCACACCACACTGATTGCTGACTAGTCCTAATTCCACAGAGCAGGGAGCATTCTGAAGGGCTTTTTTACCTTTTGTTTCATTATCTTTACTGGATTTTTTTTCCCCTTTGAATTACAGAAAAGGATATAGGAAAGTAAATATTTTTTTTTTTTTTTTTAACAAATGGGAACTAAGACAGATCTACTGAAGAAGCAAAATTCACATGGTAATTTTTCTTCTGTTCCACGGGCTGGATGGATGATCTACCTTTCTTTCAACTTGCCTTTGCTGGAGGCAAGAACAGCGACAATATGTTATAGGACTATCTAAGGTGAAGAGCAGCTGGATTCCCCAGCCTTCTATAAAAAGCCCAACAGGATGAATTTTGTTAAGGTCTTAAACTATCAATTACCTTTACATAGCTCTTGCAACATTGACTGCTGAGATATATAATCTGGACTAAGTTCTGCTGGCCAAATACACACTCTCCATTTTACTGTATCATGTAGCTGTCAAAGAAGTATCTATTCAAAGCTTTGAAATGCACAGTTGTGAACAGAGGTTTATGGGGTGCACAAAATCCCAAGGCCACAGCGATTTCTGTTAGTTGGGGATCATTAATTATTTGTCATCCCCTCACACTAGATGATGCTAAAATAGAGAAAAAAACAACTCCCATCTTAAAGGATCAAGTTTTCAGTGACAAAAAGAGGCACAGAAAACAACTGGAACAAATATATTTTTGCAATAAAAGAAGTTATAAACCTTACATTGAAAATGGGATGCTCTGAAAATGAAGTTTAAAAAAAATTAGGAAAACAAAACAATGAGAGAAAGCTGTGTTTCCAGAAAAGTCTCCTGATGAGAACGCTTTGCATTGTTGAACAATAGGAATGCACAGGCTTCTGTACCCGGTACAGTACTATAATCTACTTACAGTCTTGGCCATTTGTTAGGAGTATAAAATTCACACTCCCCATGTTGAAATAGATAAGAAAAGTAAGCAAATCAGACACTAAAGAACATTCTGCTTTTAACTTGGCTCTTGCAATTATTGCAACTCAGGAGAAATTCTCTCACCTTATTATAAGAGGGATAGAGGAGCTTGGTGTGCATCCAACTTCACACAGGAAGCATCAACACATGGTGAGATACAAAAAATGTCTCAAGTGTCCTTGGGGCATCTTATAATGTCAAAAAGGCTGAAGATTATCCTCAGGAAACCCCTCCACATTTCCTGTGGAGGGCAGGGCTGGGAGATACTTTGGTCTAAATGTGCCTGCACCATAAAGCACAACATTGCAGAACAAACAGCCATAACCTGCAGTTAGAAAGGGCCTTTAAATCGGAAGCCAGAGAACAACTCAAAATTAGGAGGACTGAAGACAGCTTAAACCTTTGAATCCTCTGCTAGTCACTATGCGAATCCCCAGCTTATACTTTGGCAAACCTTCCACAGGGAGCAACACCTGAACAGCAATGGGAGACAGGAACTGCAGCCTGGAACTGCAGGACCAGCATCTACTACCCTGTACACACCCAGACTTTGGCACAGCCTCACAAGGCTGTCTGGGGAAGGTTCTGGTCAAACTTACCTGAATTTACACCACCACTGGATGTATAAAAAATCGAGTATAGATTTGTTGCCAACTTAATGTTAATACAGGATTATAGATGCACAGCTTGACTATTTTCAACTTTTCTTTTAAAGCCTGCAGTTCACGTACAGGTTTACTGTTGACAGAACCTATCACGATCCAGGAAACATCTAGATATTTATACAAACAGAGCCTCTTGAATTTGTGAAGTACACCAATATATAAGAAGAATTACACCACACCTCTTTTAACATCAGAATTCACTATAAATTATTTAAATAGCTATATTTCCAGCAAGTCTCAACTCCCTTCTTTCTCCAAGGCACTATTATTAAACTAAAAGAGAAAAATGATGAGAAAGAATATTCATCCTCAGAACTGAGTCATGGACATGAAAAGATTTCTATTTTCAGGATATTACCCAATGGAATACACTGACTTGAATTCAAGTAAAAATTCTTTTGCAGATTTTTATTTTAAATTTAATTAGGATTTTTTTAAACTGTCTTGCTCTGATTTTACTACCAATGAACAGCCCTTTGCCAAACAGCTAAAGTCACAACCTGATGGAATGGCTGTACCTGTACATCTGCAGCAACGTGAAAAAAAGGATGGAAAATGGAAAATTTATCATAGGAAAGAGATGAATAGAGGATTCTGAGGCATTTATGTTGTAATTATTAACAGTAACAGGGGAAAAATTTCACCCTGACCTCTAGACTAGCACAGCCTTTTAGGCAATGACACTGCAGATACAAACCTGCCCTATTGTCTGCTCAGACTAAAAACACAGCTGGAAACCAGACACAGCAGCACTTCCTCTTATCCCTCCTTTGTCTCTCCAGTGACAAGTGAGGGAAGAAAAGTTCCTTCGTGGATGCACAGCAAATCACCAGAAGCACACGTAGTGAAAATGAAATCCAGACAAAACAGCCTATTTTCCTTTAATGAAAATTTCCTGTATAATTAGTTGCAGGATCAAAATCTCATTGGTTTTAATGGGAGTCTCAGAATATGCAAATGCCCTCTAATCACCTTCAAGGCATGCACGTATTATAAAAAAAATACACATTATCAGAATTTCATTGTGGGTTTAAAGACAATGTTCAACATCAGTTGTATTTTCCTGTGTGTTTAGCTGGCTATCAGATAGTTGTATTATCATTATCACTCAGAAGAAATTTCCCCACAACTATGTCAATAAAATCCCATTTCTTCACGCCATCCACGAAAGAGAGGGCTTGAGTTAATTTTTACATGGGAAGAATTGGTTGCTTGACACCCTTGCTGTATTTGTAAGAACTAGGAAGTCAATGTTCATGCAAGTCTTTTTTAAATGAGCCTATCCTAACCGAATTTGTTTTTAAAAATCTTGTTTTCAATCTTGTCTTTGATATTTCATAACATTCTGTATCAGTTCTGACAAGAGTATGATTTTATTTTTCAAATTAATGTTCCTTACATAATTTGCCACAGTCTTTACTCTTCATCTTAAAAATTTCTTTCAGCATTTGGAGGAGCCAGTTGTAGCTGCCAGAGCTTTTTTAATTCAGTAATAAAAGCAGGTGCTAAGGCAGTGGATTGACAACCGTTAATACTCAGTTCTTGTTCTTGATTTCTGCATTCTTAAATTGCTCTGAAATGAATATCAGTGCAGCCCAGAAAAGCCATGTTCTGGCTACCTCACCTGAAGATATTAAAACCAACTTTCTGTTAAAATATTGAGTAAAGTTTATCTGGGAAGTGTTTGCCTAGATTCTAACTCATTCACTTGGATCTCCAGCCCCAGGTGGAGAAAATACCATGGCTGGATCCCTTGGAGGGCTGGAGGTGCCCCAGAGGGAGGATCTGCCATTAAGGTGGGAGCTCAGGAAATGAAGGGCTCCAAGCCAGTAATTTAATCCCCAATTACTAAACTGGAGCGTATCAATAAAATATTTAAGCACTCAACAAGTTTTAGTCACATTTCATTATAACAAGATATAATAAGACTTAGAATTATGCTCAAGTGCTTTAGGATAAGAGAGGGCCTTAAGCATTTTGTCAGATGTTTCAATAAATGAAAGCCTTGACATAGATATTAAAAAAAGAATAATTAGTTTAGCATTTGACTTTTTCAGCCCAGACTCACAATGATTTCAGTATAAACTTTACATTTCCTGCTCCTTCGTATTTGTTTTCATATATAAGTTTAGTCAGACTACAGAAAGAATAATTTTAAAGATAATTAACAAACTTAAGTTGCCATTCCAATATCCAAAAAAACAACTGCTAACATCTTTTTGGTCTTCCAATATGCCAGTTTGGAAGCATCCAGTAGAGTTAGGGGAGGCAGTTGTTTGACTCTCACTGAAGTTTCCAAATTGCTTGTAACGGTCTGACTTTGGAGTCGTAACCTCTCTTACTCTCCATGCTGCACAAAGCAAAGGTGCATGAGCTGAATTCTCTGAGACTTGCTAGCACTGTGTATAATGGAAATAGCCTCTTTGGATGATAAAATGGAGGAAAAGTTCATTTAGCAGAAGCAAACGAGGCTTGTGCAACAGCTACCAGGTGCTGTGGAAAGGCAAGGTGCCAGAGACTGCCAAACAGGAAAGGTAAGCCCTTCATGAGGCTTATTCCTGGAAAAGTATCCCAGAAGATGTGTCCTATATTGGAGAGGCTTCACACAGATCAGAAACTTACTCTTAAACATGACTAAGTCTCTAGAACATACTAAATTATCACATTAATTGTAAGTTATACAATTAGAATATAATTAGTAACACATTAATAAAATAGACTCCAAAATGCACAGCTACTGCTGCAACCTATGGTGAAATGGTTCTCCCTCTCCCTGGATGCCAAGCAACTTCTTACCCTTTTCTTTCCTTGCTCTGCCATGCTGGGATCCCCCTTCCCATCACCCCCCAGCAACAGAGCTGAGGTGAGCTGCTGGTCCTCTAGAGCAGAGTGATAACTTTCAGACTCATCCCGCATCTCCAGGCTTGGCTCTCTGTCAGCACAAACAATCATCAGAATGAATAACTACCTTCTTCATGTCTCTTGAAGTTCCAGCTTGACCAGTCTGTGTGTTATCAGTTCAACTCCCTCAGACACAGAAAAGAACTGGCCTATATAATTAGATTAAAGACTGTCAAGCAATGATAATACACAGTGATTTTTCTATTTAAATTCCAGAGCCAGTGACTAAGAGAAACACATGTGGCTTCTCTTTAAATCCCAGCAGGCAATGAATGAAGCCCTCAACTTATACCTAGGGGATACAAAGGAGCCAGAAATTACTTTCATGACAATAAATATCTGCATTGCCTTGTAGTTCTACCGTGTTCAGTATTGATTTTTGGTCATCTCTTAGCTGTATTTAAAAAAGTCTGAATTTGAATCAATTTACATTCTCCCTAATACACCACAGATGTGCATAATTTCATTAAAAAAAAAAAGCATATGTGTCAGTCCTCAATCTTTCTCTGACAGTCTCAATTATTCTATCCACCACAAGCATGATATGTGTAATCTAAATGTTATTACATTTGTACAACTTCATTCAGTGGACTCTGGAGGGGTTTGGGTTTTTAGGATTCTTTGTGGTTTGGGGTTTTTTCTGTTTATTTTTCAATAACAGAAATGCATTAGGATGAGTGAAAATTAAGGAAAATACAAGTTTTGTTCTAAAGCAATGCAAATACTGAACTCCTAAAGCTGCAGGAGACAAGCAGGTGCCATTTTCAGGCTCACAAGATATTTCAAAGCTGTTAAGTACCTCAGTAAAATCAGATTATTTGCTCAACTCAAAAATATACCAACACTGCCATGTAAATCCATCCTTTCCGCCACTGTCTTGCCTTAATGCTACCATCTGAATAGGGAGTCAAATCCTGAAAATGCTTAAACCCTAATACAGCTGGTGCCTTCAGGCCAATGAGTCTGCAAAAAGGGGAGCAAAAGTGGTGCCAAATGTGACTGAACTGTACTTAGAGAGGACCACACATAAAACAGCTTTCAAAGACGTAGTGAAATGGGCTAAATGTCAGCCTAGACCATAAGAGCCAGCTATTAGGGATACACAATTGCCATCCTACCCACATCACAGCCCTATATCTACTTAAGAAATGTACTGAATGATCATCCACTGTAAAGACAAAACTCTGTGCCAAAGGCTCCTGAGGATCTGCTGATATCCCTTCGTAATCCAGGATTATGCACCATCACCTTTCCTTCTGGGATTAGAGTTCCTAACACTCCTTTCAGGTATCCTAACTATTGAGTCAGGTAGGAACAGTTAATTTGGATGACCAGGAGATACCTGAGCAAGTCCCAGGGCATCAGTTCTCAATAACCTGAGGCTATCAGAGCCTCATTAACATAGTAATGACAAATTTGGAGCAGGAAAGTCTGTCTCCTCATTGAACCCTGGATCTGGCTGTCTGGGTGAATTTTTCATCTCTCCTCACATCATTCTGCAAACCTCACAGAGCTGCACCCCAAGACAAGGAGCACCATGCCCCCTGTAGAGGGCCCAGCAGTGTCTGAGTCCTGAGACATGCCCAAATGAAGTTCTGTGCATTGTAATTTATTTTTCAATGCCAGAATCATTTGGTTCCTCAGTTTTCCTGTGTCTTCCCCTACTTAGAGGGTTCTTAAGTTTTTCTGGATGGGCTAGACACATCCCTCAAGAGAATCCAAAGGAACAGAGACTCTCTAAGTGAGCCCAAGGCTAAACAAGACTCCCTAGAGCAACAACTCCCCAGGGTCTGAAGGCAACACCAGCAGATGTTTTGTTAAGAGAAGTGTGCATTGCCTATGGCAAATGGAACAGGAATGTTTTCCCCTTGCATTTTCTCATCCCTCTAATACATCCTCTGATTGCTCCCTTATCTTCTTAGCCGCACAAGCGAAGCAGCAATTGACCCTTCCCGTGTAATTGTGTTGTGGCCAACAATATGTGGGCATGTTGAAAACCTCAGGTTGTCAATGTATGCAATGACATGGCCTCATACCCCTCTAGTCTCAGCCAACTTCTTGCTGCCTGAAGGAGAGCCTGGGAAGCTCAGCAAAATACTGTAGCAGAGCTATTGGGTAGGGGTTTCTCCCATATTTCTGACAGACTAAATCCAAACCAGACCTCCTCATTAACAGACTCATACAAGAGCTCTGCATTATCACAACCGTACTTTTTGGAAACAAGTTAAGTTTGCTATCTGAAAGCTTGATGCAAATTTCATCCCAAATTCACCAAAACCAGCAAAAATATGTTTATTTTAAGAGCATGGGAACCAAGTAGAAGTTTCATGCAGCATACTTCAATAAGGAAAGCTATTACTTCCGTACTGTCTTTTTGCTGATACTTCAGAAAATTCAGAAACTAATAACCAGCTTTGGATCATAAGGCAGATTCACAGATAATTCAATGAGAAATGCTGTTAATCCAGAAGAAAGTTTGACAGTTATGTAGATCTGGCATTCATTATTAGTTTATTGATATTTGATTAATTTCATAACAGGAAGTGATCATTAGTGCAGGAACATATGTCCAGAGCAGAGCAGACAAATTCCATTCCAGTAACATTTGAGCTGTGTGTTTTCAGCAAGAAAAGTCAAAAAACATTAACTCTGAAAAGAGTGTGCATGACTTGTACGCTCCAAAGACGTAGCAGAAGAGAAAAAGTACTAACTACAATTAGAATCTGTGAGATAAATTTTAGCATTCACTAACCTGTGTCAATGTGTGTGCACATTTATCACAACAAATATCCACGCAGTGTTGGCAGAATTCCTATGACAAGTTTAGTCCGTGTTTTTCTAATTATTATCAACATTGTAATCTACATGAACTGTAAAAACAGAGATGCCAAAAGACAGAGTAGTTTGTGAGATCCAACTGCCCAAAATAAAATGTACTATGAAATTTTAATCTAACCCAGACTTACAGGTCTTCCTCATAAACCTTAGAGAAGTATTTTTCAGTATTTAGCTGCCCAGAGATGGAGCTCCACAAACCTTTCTGATACTTCCATGTAATTAATAGTAAAATTGTAAGAACGTTAGAAACCACGCAGAGAACCTATTGCTTAACTTTTACAAGAGACTCAATGTTTACTGCAATGTGTTATTACAAAGCCTTACATTCCCTTCCAAAGCATTTTATAGGAGGCACTGCAGGGGAACAAAAAGATTAAAAGACTATATACTATGGGCTATTAATTAATTAAAGAATATGATTAAAATGGCAACAAACTAATGCTGTGCCTGAAACCATCAACACACGAAGTTCTATTGGCAGCTGTTAACAGCAGCAGGGGTTAAATGAAAACTGGGGAAAATGAAAGTATATGACAGAGAAGAAAAAGCTTCCCTCTAAAGGACTGTCTTTTCAATTTATTATGAAGGATACAAAGGGCAAATAGAGACTTTTAGATGAGATTTTCAAAGCTATCTTGGAAATCACACGTTCATAGATTTTTCAGGGCTGACAGAGGCCACCACAGCCATAACTTCCTATACAACAAGCCAAAACTTGTGCTCCACATTCCCACATCCCACAAATCTTTTGGCATTCCTCAAAGTTCCTCAGCCTTCCTATCTACTACCACATAACTTTTTCCCTATTCCCTTCAACAAAGTCTTATAAATGCAGTCACAAATATGTGAGCCAGCTCTGCTGCCTGTACCTGCACCCCCTGAATTTCCTAACACCTGCTTTGACAATCTCCTTCAGAGCACCAGTTGCCTGTGCCTTAATTGTTTATCGGGGGCTACACATCCATTCAGTGTGTGAATGGGGCTTCCTCCCTCCTGCCTCTTCTGCACATTCTCTCACCAACCCCTGTATCCTAAGAGTTGCCCATGACTTCCAAAAGTAACCCGTTCCATTCCTCTTACTCCAAGATAGGGAAATCTGTATCCTTGATTTAAAAACCCATCAAAATTAGACAAATGCCATAACCTTCATCTGTCTATTGGCATTCTCCTGTAAGAGAACAATAAAATCACTTTTATCCAAAGTGAATATTCATAGGTGCAATTTTTAAGCACACCTCTGCTTGTTTTGTATGGATTGTCATGCTTTCTTTTCCAACTCTCTGATCCTTTTCATTGCTCTGCTCCAACCTCTCTACATAAATCCACTTCCTCCTTAACTTGATTATGCCAAGAAAGCCTGGTGAAGTTGAGAGCCTCTAAAACACTAGAGCCACTGATGTATTATGTTCATCTTTCCCTACTTTAAGTTAGTAGTCAAGATACCACACCACAGAAGCCAAAGCCACAGATACATCTCCATCAGTGATGTCAGCCTTTATCAGTGACATGTAGAATTTCTTCAAAAGCCCATCACACGAGTCTGACATGATGTATTTTTCATAAAGCTGCACTAACCTATATTACTACCTTCAATTCCATATTTATCAGGCCTTGTATAATTCATACCATTATTAACTTTGGAATCAATGTTAAAGAGAATGGTGTGTGTTTCTACAGACCATAATCTGGCTGTAATGGCTGTAGAGTGTTGCTGGTACAGCCCAGGAAAGGCCAGCTCTGACACAGTGACATTCACTACAGCTGAGCAAAGGAGGAGCAATAATATGTCCAGGGACAGACCCAGGGCATGATCCAAAATATCCCAGACAAGAAGGGGACAGTGGTCACGGAGAGTGTTTCACATACCCTGTGCTCTGAGAGAACTCACCTAGGCAAAGTTCACTGCAAACAACTTCGTGACAAACAATGGCTTCTCAACTCATGTCTTTGTGCAGGATCTTCAACAGCACTTCATAAAATTCTGAAATGAGCAATTTGCTTTGCTATGCTGATCAAGGATACTTTTTTATTAAATTTTGGTATAGATTTTTGTGCAATTTAGTCCAATAAAATTTTAGCTTTCTCCTTGCAAGAACAGAATTAAAACTCTGGCTGAAGCTGCCTCTGGCTTTCACAGCAATTTTTTAATGTGCAGATGCAAACTGTCCAAGAAAGGTGACATGTTGGGCTGTTTTCTATTATTTTATCAATGAGTGTGACTATATCCCCCATGGAATTCTTTCATAGCCAACTAAACTTCCTTTTCATGCAGCAGTAAAAATCGAAAGTTTGTAAAGCTGGACACGTGAGAAGCTTTTTCTGTCATGCTGGCAATCTACATTTCAATTCAAAAGAAGAATTCCTCCTCAGCTCGTCCCCTCCCCCTCATCCATACTGTACTCTGAGATACAACACTAAATTCCACTGATTCATTATTCCTATTAAAACAAACAATAACCTCAAATTGTTTAGCAAACCAAACAATTGCAAACAGTAAATTTAAACAGTAAAACAGGGAGCACATTGGGTAAATGTTATTTCCCTGAACAAGGAAAGCTTTCGGCAAAGTGCTTAACTTGAATACAACAAAAGGCAATTTAATTTAGTAATACAGCTGGATGAAAAATGGAGACCTCAGGTTTAATAAGAAGGGGGAAAAAGACAAGCATATATCATCCAAAAGGATAATTATGAGAAACTATTTTGTATGATCCAGCTAAATCAAAGCTTTTAATGCTTTCTTACTCCTGTCAAAGGAGAGAGATTTAGTGCTTTAAAAATGGGGATTTTGCAGACTCCACTGCCAAGAAAAAATGATTTGTCCCTTGATAAATTACTATTGGGTTTTCTACTTGAAAAAAAATACACTTACATTGAAATAAATGCCAAGGAATGGCTAGAGAATTTATATTATTCACTCGTATCTGTCACTGGATTGGTTGAAAAGCGACAGTGCTATTAAAAATGTCTTCTTGCTTCTAGACATAATGGCACAAAGGGGCCATGCAAGTATTTCATGAATGGGAAGGATATGTACACAAAAATAATAGTAAGCAAATCTTTATTCCCCTCCACCATCCTGACATACTAGACTCTAAAGAGTGGCTTTGTGTGTCCCTGTGTGCGTGTATTTTGTGCTTAGAAGCTGCCAATCGCAATGAAAACTCCCCTCCCACTGGGCTGGAAATTGCCCATTCATTTTCCTAAGGATTTTCAAGGGCTCTTAAATAAATCCTAGGAAATTTTTCCCTCTTCTAAAGGAGAGTAAGAACATATATGCATATGTGATGATAGCTTGAGAGCTGCAGTGCAGTAAAAGCAATTCTTCCCAAAGAAACCACTCTGAAGGTCCATTCTGTGCTTTTCTTCTGTTCTATTATTCCCAGTCCTTGGACAAGAACTGCAGGTGTCATTAAGAAGCAGGAACACTAGGCAGTCACAGATCATGGGAAGAGCCTGGGACACTCACCAGGGAGCAGGTCCTCGGGGGCTATGTGGGGACCAGGGGGATGTCACTGCATGGGCACAGCTCCTTCCAAATCTCCAGGTAACAGCAGAGCCTGGTAGTTGCTCCCGTCTCTAAGGAAGGAACAAACACCTCTGTGCATGATGATGTGGCTGAGGAGAGGAACATTCCCAGTGGATCCCAGCTCTGGGCTCTACCTGCTGCTGCCAAGCAGCTGCTCCCCCACGGGGGCCCAAATCCACTGGGGCTCTTACCTGTCAGACTTCAAGAGCAAAGGTCCCTGTTGCCAAAAGGCTGCCTGAACTTCCAGAGGGCAAAAAAAAGCGCCATTGATGAAGTGGGGATGCCCCGGGCGAGGTTAATAGAGCCACACAGGTCTGCAGGACAGGGATTTTGGCTACGCTGAGGACTTAACTACTTATTGATTAGTGTTTATTTTACATGTATGTTTCATTAGAGTCTGAGAGGCTACTAATAAGTGCTTGATTCATTTCTGAGTTTGGGGTGGTCTTGATATACTTTTTGCTACTCTGTTCCATGTAAAAGATTTCCTCTTTTTCGATTAATTGCAAGTAAACCAAGTTTCTAGCAACAGGCAAGAGATCTTTTGCTTATTTAATCTCTACTTTGACATTTATCTGTCTCCTGAGTGCAGTAACAATTATATGTTTTTGTGTTTCTTTGAGGCCTGAACAACTTTTATGCCTACTAATTAAATGAGTATCAGTGAGAGAGCTTGGAATGCACAACAATCAAGAAGCAAAAATAAGAGTTTTTCTATACGTGCACAAAGTACTCATCATTGCAATCATTCAACGTGAAATACAAAACACAGCACTAGCTGGAAAGAAATAAGAAAGGAGTGTGACTGAAATGCCATAGTTTTTCTGCTAGAGTGCTTAGTCTATAAAATCTTTGCAGCAGAAACCAACTCCCTTCTCCTCCACTCACAGGATCCCTCAATCAGTGGACCCAATCCATGAGCTGATCATTTAGAATCTTCCAGAATATTGAGACAACATCAAAAAGGACATTCCAGCAACAAAATACAATCTAGAAAAAAATCCATCTGAAAAAGGAAATCAGTCTCTAGAAACCATCACTACAAATTAGCCAGAGTTAAAGAGATTTTATGCAGTAATTTCAAAACCATCTGGCTTACAGTCTTAAAGGGCCTACTGTTTAAAACCATATTGGGCAATGCCACCAAACCTGACCTCCAGCTCTTTAAGCATATTTTACATAGTTGGGGATCATTATGCCAGGTACTAGAGATTTCATTTTTGCTTTCTTCCATCAAAATCCCAAGATGATTTCACTGTAAAGCTGTTATCTGCTCCAGGGATTGTCTCACTTTCAAAATGCAGGAAGCACCACTTTATTTAATTTTTGTTTTCACTTCAGAAAATGCAGTTCAGTTTTGCAGTTCAGTAAATGTGGCTTTTGTTAAGATCTGGCGAGTTATAAGGAATGTCCAAGACTCACTTGGTAAGAAAAAAAGCCAGAATCATTGAAAGTCACAGAAAGTATGAATCATTGTCATTCTGATGTCTCAATTCTTTTTTTCATATGGATTATGTTAACAAAATAAAAAAAAAAAGCAAAGATTCAATCTATATCTTTCTTGTGACAAGGACTTCTCACAGAATTCATAATTATATCATCTCTAGCCATTTATCTTAAGTCAATAATTCCACGGGCCTTCTAAAATCAGCTTTTTGCAAATACACTACAAAAGCTACTTGAGGCAGTAATTTATTTTCAAATAACATCTTTATGCTATCCTTTGGCATATAGGCTTAAGTAGATGGTTTATCTGTGAAAAATGAATGTAGTAAAAAGTGTACTTCCCAAAATAAGTTCTGTTGGAAAAACAAATTTCTTCCTAGAAAATTCAGTTCTAATCACTAATTAGCATGCAAATACTAATAATACATTGAGAAACAAAAGAATAAATAGAGATTATAGAAGAATAATCATTCCAGAGGTTTTTTTCCTAGTGTATTGTTTTCATATTCCTAAATCTTTGAAGAATTACAGAATGAGGCAAGTGATTGTGTCTCTATCTTTTGCAGGTGTTCATTCTCAGTAGTTATTCCTTAGAAATTATTTCAAAGAAACATCCATCACTACTGGAGTCCATGATTTCTTTCAACCAATATAACCAGGTTATAGTTTTGGTAGAAGGCACTTTGACAGGTACGCCGTAATGAGATTCAGTTGTTGAAAGCTAATGAGGGAAATACAAAAAAAGTTTGTAATTATTAGGACTATAAACCTCTAGAAATTCCCTAGGATGAGGCGAAGTCCCTATCCCTCAGTGCCTTTAACAACCAAAGATAAAAGCGCAGAGAGTATGTCCTCAGTAGAAATTGTGAGCTGTGGCTATTTGGTCCATGCCACTACAGATGATAAGTGTTAAGGGTTGGAAGGGACCTTAAAGAACATTTAGTCCCAACCTCTCACAAGAGCAGGTTGCTCAAGGCCTGGATCAGTGTGTCTCATTCATGCACTCCCCTGGCTGCATGCAGCAGCTTAAATCCACTTCCTTGGCACCACCTTGTTTAACAATAGTGACCTGATTGGTATCACCCTAAGATTTCTGCAGGCATGGGAGCTCTGTGTCCCCAGGAGCTACCAACAGGCTGAAGAGCCCATGCTATCCAGTCAGCCCTGTTTGTGCACAAGCAGGAGAGCGGGAGCTCAGTAAGGCTGGTCCCAGAGGCTCTGGGAGATGTGGGAATAGGGATGATCAGAGATGTCCCCTGGCTGGGATCCCTGACAGCACCACCACGATCACTTTGAGCAGATGTAGAGAGCCCACAGCACTTCCAAGACACCTTTCAATCCAGGCATCATTAAAACAAATCAGCTGATGATTGCACTCTTGATTTAGTGATCTCTGCTGGAATTTATGGGACTGCAGGACATTTTCAGTTCAAAGACGTTTAATCTTCCAATCTTTTCCCCTTTGATCTTAAACTGCTATGTCTTCTGACAGCCAGGACAAAGGATAAATCCACAAAATCAAAATGGTTTTCTAAAGCTATCTTTGTCAAAGGAGTTAAGAACAGAAGACACCGTCAGAGTTTCTCTCTTACAATCCAAGATCAATTCTGCAGGCCAAATCCTCAGCCAACATAAATCAGTGCAACTTCATTCAGATAAAGTCGACAGAATTTTATACTACCTGTGGAACTGGGATTAAGAGTTGCACAATTTTGTGAGCCTCTTTAAAGTCTGCAAAGGCCCTTAATGAAAAATAGCCTATAAACAAATTCTAATAATCTGGCCTGATACACATGCAAACAAAGTAATCAGTTAAAGCAGGCTAGAGTTACAACTTTACAAGATACTGTAAGCTCAAGAAGAGATAGAAGAGAGAATGCATTCACAGGTCTACCACTTAGCTTATTTTTTAAAAAAATTATAGCCCTGTAAATTTTTCTGGACTGTTTATTCAACATGCAGAAAAGGCAGCCTGTGCATGAAGTAGCCATTGTGAATCTCCTCATTTCTATACCCATTAGCTGCAAGTATACAGCCAATTCTCAGCCTTGTATTTTAGGTCATAAATCTGCTCCCTCTGTTCCTTGGGCAAATTAAAAGCTATATATCTTTTGTCAAAGTCTTTCTGACACAGAGCTCCTACCTTCACAGCCTAAGGCTAGCTGTGTGTCTGGGAAAATTATATACAATAGGCAGTGACAGGCATGGAGTCCAGCATTTAGGTACTAGTCAACATATTTTGATACATGTAAAAATCATTCTACCTTATAACTTGAGCACAGTTTATACATATTTAAAAGGATTACACGAGTATGAAATAAGAAAATGCTTTCCAAAGGATAGGGAGGTGGTCTGAATTAGATCCCCCAGCAATCTTTAAAACTATGCTGCATTAAGCATATGCATTAACCTCTGCATTACAGTGACACAGACTGCACTGTCAGAACCATAACCTATTTTCTCTTGCTGTAACAGTTGTCATGCTTCAGTTTCTGATGAATGTGTGGGCCCTGCTTTTGATTTCAGCTGAATGTGCAAACAGTATATATGTTTTAATTAAATGCATACAAAATTACATTGGTTGGGAATGCCCAGCTTTGTCATGTGTCACAGCAATGGCTTGTCTAGTTATATTGGAGTTTTATGGCCTTGAAATGAGACATTGCAAAATGGCAATATTTAAGAAGCCCCACATGAATTTCTGCATTGTGGAAAAATTTCTAAGCAGTGGGCTCCTGCACCTCTTTTAAAAGCTGCAAGAAACTCACAAAGAAGTAATTTTAATGATAAGACAGAGAAATATTTATAAGAAATTGAGGGTTTAATCTAATTATTTGCTCAAGAGCCATGTCCCTCTGCCCAAGGCTCTTCTCTGTATCTGCTTCTCATTCTCCTTACACTGCAAGCAACCCTTGTTTCATACTTTTATCTGAAACAGTCCTTGCCCTCCTTAGACTCTTTTGTTTATAGCTGCCTTTCTCACCATGTCATATCTCTTACACTGTGATCAGAGGTGTTCATCCTCTTCCTTTCCTAAGTGATGTTGTTGTCATATAATCTACTTTCTCAGTTATTCTTACTGGAAAACCTGGAAGGCCTGTCTTTTGTACATTTAACACACAGTCAGGATCTCAATAGAGGTCATAGATTTGATCTGCAGTTTCTATTTATTGCTCATTCTGAAACAAACACAAAGTAGTGCTACTATCCAAAAATACCACTTATTTTTGAACACATGGTTTATATTTCTTAAGAGAGTGGTTTACTTTACAACTGTCATCTTTTGTCCTGTCTCACCAGCTTTAGGATGCTTTTATGAGGCATTCAGTTTTTCCTTCTCAATGCTGATGAGAGTAGTTAAATTTGAGGCTGTGATGCTACTAATGCAGCACTACAGGAAGGAAAGTCATACTTAAGATCAAAAGTCATTTACGGAAAAAAAGTGATAGAAAACAGCATTAGAACCATTTGCAGAGACTCTTGTAGTGGGACACAGCTACAGGACAGGAAAACAACCTCCTGTCCCTCTGACTTGCCATGGAAGTTAAGTACATGCCCAGGCCTTGCCAGTCTTAAACTACTTACAGACTTTTATTGTGTATTTCACACCAATTCAATTTCAAATCCCCAAGTCTGATTTAATTAGAAAGGCAGCAAAATCTGGGAAGGCAACCAGGCATCTAAAACTGCCACACTCTGTAGCTGAAGTAGATGATGTTTATTGGGCTCTCAGAACATATAAACTACTAAACACTGCTAGCACTTCCAATCTGACGGCGGCTTCCCTAATGGATTAAGTAGCACTCTTTTAATAATGTAAGTCTCAAATAAATGAGGCTTCGGTGGGCCCAATCCGCAGCTGGCACAGCTGTATCAAAGTCATTACCACACCTGCAGGGATGTGTGAGCTTCTGCCAGTGCTCACCCCAGCAGAACAGCTCTTAAACAAATGAATACGTGCAGCAAAGATGTGCAAGTCCACAGCTTCCCCCCACCCCCCCCCACAAAAAAAAAAAAAAAAAAAAAAGAATTAAAACTCCATATACTGCCAAGGCTTTGTACTGAAATCCGTCTCTGCACACACAGATGGAAAACTTCATTTGCATTATCAAGACCCAGTTATTTTATACTCTTGCATCTGGTGCAACACTGGTAGAATTTGATGCATTTCTCGTGGAAGTGGCATTTAATAATAAATACATTTCTGATTGCATTGCTTGGTGACCTGACTTGGTTAGTATGCCATCATTACCTCCAGTGTGCTGGCCCTGTGCTTGCTCTCTGACCCATAGTTTGTGTCTTCAATAAACACACTGATGTAGGTAGGAACATTTAAGTAATAAAGTGTTGCTCCATGTGAGAAGCAGTATCAGATTGTGATCCCAAGCAAACAGAAATTTTTCTCTTTTTAAGTTGCTTGAAATGAAAAACACCACAACGCTGACATATCTGTTTGCATTGTTATTTTAAATTATATACACACAGCATCTTAATAGAAGAAATTATATGCTCCCTGGTTGACACATTTCACAGTTAGAAATAGATGTTAAAAGTGTTTTCAAATAACAAATTGACTATCTAACTCCTGCCTTCCATGTATGCACACTCTTTGAAAGCACAACCAGAAGGGGGAGTAAAAAAATTAGATTTATAATCCACTGCTTACAGAATTTGCAATAGATTTTTTTTAATCACTCAACAGACATGTATTTTTTGTGATTTCCTTTTAACCTTCTGCTACAGATCACAAAACTGAAGACAGGAAGCTGCAGCAAATGCACAGAAAAGGTTTATGCATTTTAACTGCTTTTAAAGAAAAATAAAAGCATTTGTGCTTATAGACATATTCCCAATTTCTACAGGTTTCTTTTTTTTTCCTAAAAGACTGTAATCCATATGCAGGCACAGAAAGAGTACAAGTCTGTAGTGTAAGCTCAACTTTAAAATCTCCAAGTGAAAAGGTTGTCAGATACAGCAGCCTGAAACACCAGGGCAGAAGTTACTCGTGTGGAATAAGAATACTGGAAAAGAAACGAGCAAAGTTTAGAAGAAATAGAGCATGTGAACAGCTTTCAGAGGGAGTTGAAGAAACCCCTCAAACAGCAAGGTGAAGTGGCTGCAGGATTTTGCAGTTATGGATGTACTCATTTCCTGGGGTGAGTGGCCCCAAACTCTCCTGGACCTGCTCTGTGGAAGGCAGAGAGGAAATGGGATGTCACTCATGTCTGAACTTGCTGCAGCCTCAACTACAGAGAGCCAGAGCTGCAACCCAAGCTAAAAGTACTGGCACAGCCATCAACAGCTTGCTGAGGTGACTCTACTTATCTTTTTTATGATCTGCACATAAACAGGACATTGTCCCTCTGTCAGGAATGGAAAGTTTTCCTGCATAAGTTTGTTCTTTAGTGTATCATTGTTAAGAGACTGGTGTTTCTCCTCCTTTTTCTACCGAAAAGCAAGAATTTCTTCCACAAACCTTGAAACCACAGACCTACCTAACACAGTGATGAAATTGAAAGCTCATTCTTCAGAAAATGACTATTTAAAGATAAAAAGCAAGGAGCAAAAAGAACGTTGCTAAAAATCCAGGGCTGCTGCCTTATTTGTTTACTAGACTGCAAGGTTTTCGACAATGCAATAGTTTTTCATTAAAACCATGCACTGCTCTTAAATTTAGAAAGCACTGTCAAAAATATGTCTCAAAGATTTAGATGTGGAAAAACAGCAGTGGCATTTCTTGGGAACCTATAACTTTAAAAGTGATGCTGAGATCTGTCTAAACATTTTCTGCTATGACTTTAGAGCTCCCCAAATGGAGTCTCTCACCCATGATGCACAACCATGAATCCCTCCCGTGACAGAGAAGTGTTTTGCCCCAAGTGTTTTGGAGCATCCTGAGGTTTTACAACCTGAGCAGGGAGCCTGCTCCATACAGAGGAATATCAGCAGGAACCAAACACAACAAGAACATAACTTTTGTTTTGACATGATGCTAAAAACTGCTCGTCTTGCAAATGTATTCAGAAACGAGGAATTTCAAAATTACTGGTATTTCTGATTAAGTATTTCCAGAAGGGGACATGCTTTCAACTTTGCTACTACTGCCAGCATGCCCTCTGCAGCCCTTCAGAGGCAAGTGGAACCAGCAGATTCATCTCAGAAGCTGGAGCACACAAGAGTGTAGGGACCAAGTGCTCCAGCCAATAAGAATATCAAATTAATCTTTTATGTGGCTTGAACACCAGGCAGCCTTTTCCTCAGAGAAGTTGGAAATGAGAGTAGAGACAGTATAAACTCAATCTTGCAGATGAAAAAACCAAGGAATACAAGGAACAAAAAAGAAACCAGCCCAAACATTTTCCCCTACGCCAGCATGGGAAGCCTGAAGCAGAGACAAAAACTGGGTAGGGATCTCACCCATCGCCATCTCCCAACTAACCACCACTCCTACCTGTTTTTCCATTTGCATGAAATAGCTCCTTTTGTCTTCATCTTTTAGTTTTGACCTGCCATGACTTATATAAGTTAGATTGTAACATGCCCTGGAGTGGTAACTTAAAAGACGCAATTTTCACACTTAAACAATTTTCTACTTTTTATTTATTCTTAAGAAGCCAAAAGGAGCCATTTCAGTCAGTCAGAGCTTCAAACATCTTTTACACCATGACCAGAAGCAGTTTCTCTGAAAATTATGCTATTCATACTTAAGAAAAGGTTAAACATGATAGTGAAAAGGAAAAAAGGAAATAAAACCACACTCTTCTTTCTCTTAGCCCCATTCTCCTCCTCCTCATATAGTTTAACTTGCATGGACTGGGTTCAAACAAAGCAGGGAAAGCAGACCCTCACAGAGTCACCAAGTTGAGAAACCATATTTTATACTTAAGCACTCTGAAATTAATAAAGTGCAAATCAAACAAAAGGCAGACATTGTCTTAAACTAAGTTAAGCAGATTCTTAGGAAGATACATTCTTGTTTTCCTTGCAGCTGAAAATTAAAAGGCATTTATAGATTTTGGATAAATTATTTGCCATTCACAATTGCTAATGGAATTCACTGTACTTGCTTAGAGATACTACTAAGTGGACTCAATAAATGGATTTCCAGGTTTTTCTAAGAACTAATCCTAGCCAAAACTTTTTCATCATTTGTTTTTATGTGGAAATAAATCAATTTATTTTAAAACTTCGCAGGGATTTACCTTTGAATTTTAAGTAACTCTACTTAAGACAAGTACCCCTGGAAGACAGATTTGCATCCTCTTTTCTTACAGTGAGATCACTGTAATTCCACTGGTGTCACCAACAGGACAGCTGCAAGATTCCTACGGTAAAAGCAGGAACACCTTACCTGTGTAACAGGCAACGAAACAGAGGTGCAAACAAACTGCTTTATTCTGATCTAAGGGTGAACAGAAAGATTTGGTCCTCACAAAGTGCTGTCTATTCAAACCTGCTCACAAACCTTAGGCAGACAAACATCACACTGCACACTTAGAACCACACTCGTGTGAGGGAAAGAGCAGTAAGATTTATCTTCTTGTCTTCACGATCAATATAGATTGAAATACTGAATAGTTACCAATAATCAGTGAGGGAAAAGTAAATTCAGGTTGCATAATGTTAGTAAGAGAAATTCAGTACTTGCACATGAACTCATAGGGACTATTATTACTCCTGTTAGTCATATTTATACTTGATACAAACTGGACTATAAAGCGATCATTTCCTCCATAAATTCCACAGAGAAATACTCCAGAAAGAAAGCAACAGTGCACCTGAATCATAATTCTTGTTACAAGAAGGAAGGAAGGAAATTAAAACAGAGAACTGGGGTACCTCCTCTTATTCCCAGACTGAGACGCTCAAACCTGTTTGAAGAACAAATAATAGTAAGCTTTCCTCTGTCTTGCAGAAGTCTAGAAAAGAACACCAGGGAAGGCAATTAGTTTAGGGAGCAATTATCTTCCCTGAATGTCTTTACAGGATGGAACTGTGAGACAAGACTTGGAAAAAATCAGACTTTGATAAAGGTCAGTAACATATAACCTATTTTGGCAATTACTTGTCAAATATAAGAATGGCTTAAAATACATTGAAGCAACTCAGGAAACTTGGTGACAGGACTGTTTTAAGCAACGTGCTCACTATTCTTCAAAGATAACTCTGAATTTAACACTGGCAATACTGACATAAAACCGGATATGGGGAACAAGGAAAGAAGCAATATGCCCTCCCCCTGAGTCTAAGGGGTTACTGAGATAGATGTGCTGTGTGCTCTAATGCCATTGGGGTTGTTGGGCTGTCAGCCACTCCAGGCTCTGGTATTCATCCTTCTCTAGCCTTAGATATGATGCAGGTGCACGAGTGACCTGTTGGAAAAGGAAGAGGACTGACTACTCATGTGTTCCAGGGCACCTGGGAAGCTCTCAGGAGTTCTGCAGTACACTGAGCAGCTCACTATCAAGCACTCTTTTTTTTTTTTTTTCCCCTGCAATGAATTAGAATTTTCTTCCCTGGAGATTGTCCCCTCTAGATCCCCATGTAAAGATAAGGGCTGTCTGGGGTCAGATTTGAGATGTCTGACCCACCTGCTGTTCTAAAGCTACACAGACTGCGTTCCCTCACCAGCCCTGCCATTGCACAATTCTATCTGTGCCAGTGGTGGAGGCTGATTGAACATCAGGAGGGAGAGAGAACATTCCATAAAACTGCAGGCGGAAAAGGTTTGCCAATTATATTTCTTCTCATGACTTTTAGGATGCACAGATTCCTTTTGGCAGTTCCCCTTGTTTTGTGCCCATAAAATAAGTTTAATGGCTGAATTTTCTTTAAGATAATCAGAGGCTGCATAATTTATGCATCTGAATAGCATTGTAGCCAGATGTAATTTTGCTCGAAGTTTCAGCATTACAGTTAGTAATGACTCTGCTGGCTGTGTTTTGTGGAATTTGCAATTTATTTAACAGTTGACTGAGCACTGACCCCATATAATATCACCATAATCAAAATGTGGTAAAAATTAAAAATTACAAACGAAAAAGAAATCTCTGCCTTCTGGGAAACACTCAGACTTCAAGTGGACAAGGTATAGGAGCAATCTCTGAAAATGACAGGTAACTAACATGGTCTTTAAAGTTTATAGCAGAGACAAACTAGCCAATCAAAATTTAGCTGAATTAAGGTTTGAAACACTCTCTCAGTAATAGTTATGGCTCGAGGCATTTGTTTTGTTAGTCTTTGCTACCAGTCAAGTCCCTTTCCCTGCTTTGCAAAAGTTGGTTATTCCATGATCAGACAAGGGAAGTGTCAGAGGGAAGTGTCCTGTGCTTCCAAAGAGCAGGGGGACTTTCGGGGGAGAAGAGTTAAATTTCAATTACCATTCATTTCTGCAACGGCTTCACTAAGAGGACCAGAGCAGTGCCAAATGGGTCTGGACATATCAAGGTGAGCCCTTGGTTTTCCACACCCACTGCTCCCCTCCCTGCCAGGCTGCCCCAGCTTTCCCCAGGTCTTTACCCACTCTGTAAAACCATTTCTTGCTGCCCCAGTCCCTGTTGGTGTCCTGCTCACCTCATCTCACACCAAGCCGACAAGTCTGTTTGGGTCATTACTTTATTTTGGCCTTGTTTATTAGAAGGTTTGCAGTTAATCCACCTTGTAGCCCACCCACTGCGTGACATTTAATAAATTGTATTCTTCATTAACATTTCCTTCTCCAGTATTATAGATGATTAATGGTGATAGAAAAATACAGTGTCATCAGCATAAAACAATGATTTATGGTGATAAAGAAAACAGCATCATCAGCACAAAAAAAAAAAAAAAAAGAGAATATATTTGAAGAAGTAAAGTTAACACAGGAAGGAGCAGATCCAGAACTGGCTGCAAGTTCAGTTTTGCTCTGCTGTGTTTATCTATGACCTTGTTTTGTCCTGTTGAAATAAGGGTGGCTGGGACTTACAGATTTCTGTGTCCCCAAAAAATATGATAAATCCTATTTGGAAACACTGCACTGCAACAACAGTATTAGAAAATACAGAGGCAGGATGTTTTTCTCTCCAACTCCTGAACCCAAACTGTATTCTTAAGCCAATTTAGATCAGAGGCCAATATTACATACAAGATGCAGCAGGCTACACTACAATTTATGTGCCATGTGGGATACAAAGAGCCATGAAAGATTTCCTTTCAAAGCTCTCAAAAGGCTGAAAAGATGTCTCAGCGGGTTGCCATTTACACTAGTAATCCAATTGGAGTAAGAGTGTTTCTAACAAAGGTAAAAAATGGCAACACGTTTGAAGACAGTGGCCCAAGACAGCAACTCAGCTTTTCCAAAATAGGAAAATATGTGAAATAAGTTCTTCCTCATGGTGCACAGACACAGAGCACTTGATTCAGTGTGAAACATGCATTCAAGACTATGAGGCTTCATACTCTATACAACTTCCTAAAGTTTCTCACATCAGTGAGAAACTTCTTTTTTTGTTCCCAAAGGAAAAAATCCTAATGACAGCAAAGAAAGAAAAAGAGAATAGTGTAAAAAAAATCATATTAATTTGATAGTCCATGAGAAATAGGCATCTGACACTCAGAATTCTCCAAAGCAGCCATGAGCTACACAGCTGGTTTACATCTAGGCCACAAAGATGTAAACACCTTGTCTTTGTAATCTAAGCAAATTCCACTCATTTATAATGAAATAAACAAACAAAACAAAAATCCAGGACCTCTTGGGAAGGTTCATTATCTAGAGGCAGATCTTAGTATGAAGATTCAGCTAGTAACAAAGTCACTTCTCTCTCAGTAAAGAGTTGAAAAGTTACTCAGTGGTTTACACAATATTTCAGCCATTCAAATTACTCTTCTGGGTCTGCAGAGGAAGAATTTCTAGGAGGTTTAAACAGTTTTGACTCAACAGCTCACTCTAAGCAATTAAAATAAGGCATAAAAGCTGTGCTAACAATGTCATTATCCCTGATGATGACACAGTGGAATATATCTGGGGAAAGGTGATCTGGAGGTAACAGCACTAACAGGGAACTGCCCTTGACCAGAGGGCAACCCCTTGGGAGAATTTCTATCCTGCAACACCCACAGCTGTTGGTGTTCACAATGCCCACAGGGCACTCAAGCGTAGGTCAGACTCCACCACTTTTTCCATAGCTCGTCAAATTACAAAATGGAACCTTCCCTTTCTGTCCACTCTGTAGCACAAAATACTTGCTAAGCACCACCAGTTGTGCTCTGGACTTGCATGCTCAGAGGTGTCAGGCTGAGCCCAGATATGAAAGTTCAAATCACAACTAGGTTTTAACTTGCTGGAAGCTTCCTCAAGCTTACCCTATTCATCTTCCATTCTTTTCATGCTCTTGGATTTCTGCTTTTTTCTTTTCTTTTTCTCCCCCCCCCCGAATTACTTCTCCTCTCTCCCCTGTTCCCACTTGGGCACAGATGCACAAACCAAAAGTGCCCAGCTCTGTACGGCAGGCGAGGGACCGAGGGGCCACTTTGTGGGTGAGGGGGCGGCCGAGGGGCCACTTTGCATGTGGAGTTTGTGGAGTGTTGGGGGTATAAAACAGGCAAGACAGAAAACACATAGGGCAAAGGGTCCTGTCTGGCCCCATTGCCAAGGGACCTTGGTGGCTGGGATAGGGATTCACAATTTTTTAAAAATTTAAATTTCCGAGCTTACCTTGAAGCACTCAGCAAATCTGAACGAGGCAGAACTGCCTTTCCCCCCTCAGGGCAGCCAATGGGAGTTGGGCATTTGCACCTTTGCTTTTAGGGAAGGAAAGTTCCAGCAGAGCCCAAAAAGTGACCAATCAGGTTGGAGCACCCAAATCCTCTCCCCTTTGAAGGAGTGGTGTGGGGCAGCCTCAGTTCGGGCGAGAAAGGGCAACTGCCCAGAGAGCAGCCAATGAAATCCAGATATCCACCACTTTGCACCCTTCAAGGAAACGGAGCTGGGAGGGGTTAGTGAGGCCAGTGTCAGAGGCCATGAAAGGTGGGATCCCCAACCCTGGGGTGTGCTCACACTCTCACAGGCCGAGGCAGCCAGCACGTGATGTTAATAAAGTCTTTGCTTCACAGCTTTTGGCTGTCTCCGAAATTTCAACCAAGAGATATTTCTCACACCAGAGTGCATTCCTGATCTCAACCTTGGCACCCTTTAAACATCCCATGCCAGAGCCACCTACTTTCAGAGTCTACTTTTGCCTCTGCTAAAGTGGCGTTCTTCAGAGATTTCTGTCGCAGAACCGTAATCGTGCTTACACAGCTTGCCAAGTTTCCTTCCTCTTTTACTGGAGAAAATTCACCCAACAACAGTTTTCTGAGCAGATTTTGAGCACCTGTTACTTGTTGTTATTGTCAGTGTGCAGAAATGATTGGAACTGCAACTGCGTAAATCAGGCAAGGGTCTGGCCCATACACTTCATCTATACATTTGCACAGGTACGTCCCATAACCCTGTGTGTTTTCAGTCTCAGAATATCCAAGTATCCCACAGCCTGGTGCTCAGCAGGCTGGAAAACTACAGCCAACGGTAGATGATGGAGCCCTCCAGTAGGAGCTCCTCCTCAGCTCAATTCTACAGCTTCTTTGCACCAGAAATTTGTACTTGGAGCTTCACTTTTGGGAAAAAGAGAGATCTTTTATTTCTCAACTGTGATAAAATAAATTGATATCTATACCACCCCATACACAAAATCATCATATCATTCTAATAGTTTGGGGAAGGGGGAGGGGAATAAAAAGATAATCTACTCCTATTTTCATTCTATAGTCACATCCACTGCAGTTATAGAATCAGGTACGCCAGTAATCAGAGTACTTACCTACTTGATAACATTGTTCCTAATTATTTGCTGTTCCTTCCCATTAATTTTCAAACCTGACTATCTTGATTTCAACACTAATAAAAGAGTCATTTAGGGAAATAATGGAAGAGAATGGTTCATGCTGTCCTCTTCCATAAATTACTCTCCAACTTTAAACACTTCCATTTATAGCTATGATATTTTTGACCTTTATGATGTTTCTAAACCGCTCCAACCATCAGCAGCAGACTGACTGCTGTGAGACTTTTCCTGCTGCACAGTCTGAGTGTCCAGATAGAACAGCCACTTTCAGGTGAAATAAATCTGAAACACGTTCTCCACTCTTGCAAAGTGAAAACCTAATGTTTATGTCTTTATGCATTAACACAGCAAATTTTAAACTACCAACTAAAGGTGCAGCATGTTGTGCTTATACAAAAGCATAGAGATTTGAGGCCAAAGAAACAGGGATCCTGCCTTCCCCCTCTGCCCAGGGAAAAGCTTCACCTAAAAGGAGGGGTGTATTGAAAGCAATGACCACCACACACATCAGCTCCCACACTGCAGATGTGTCTCTCCATAATGTCAGCAAATATTTTTTAAACGAAAATGTGTCCTAGAGGTTTTCTATATGTGATTTTTTTTTTTTTCCCACTGGCACAAATTTGGAAACTCTCCATTCAAGTGAGGCAGCAGCCACGGTCTTTGTACCAGGATGAGGAAATGCTCCCTGTATAGATTAAGGCAGTTGAAGACAGACATCAGTAACAGGGTGGTAAGAACTGCCAACCATTTCCTATACATTTGTATTTAAATATCTGAAACAATTTGCTTTGACCAAGTTCACAGTGTTTAAAAGTAGAATATTAATGAGAACAAAGGATTCTAAATGAATTATGGAACACATGTGCACACCAAGCCATTAATTCTCTCGAAGAGTAAATGGCTGCACAGCATATACAGACCCGAGGAAAAGCAACACTTCAGGATGTTTCTGCATCCAACGCAATGAACCAAGTTTACAGACCAAAACTGGTTTGTAGAAATCACTTCGTGAATTGCTTTGAACAACAAATTAAGCTCGATTCTCTGCCCCAGTGCTGCATGGACTGTTTAGGGTGATCTGATATTTTTAACTATTTTTTTTCCTAAGTTGAGTTAAAATGTATTGCTCCAAAACCCACAGCTTTTACAGGTGAAGGGGAAAAACTAAATGCTGAAAACACTCATTTGTTATTCAGCTGGGAAAGGCTGAATTGTTTTACTCTGCCTATTGCACTCACTGGGCTGTTTTCTTTTTCACCTCTGAAAGCAGTTTCTGTAATAGCAATTCAGTTCTTGTTCCTCAGACTATGTAGAGATTTGTTTAGGCTTGGATAAGTGCCCAAAACACAGTCCCAACTATTCCAGTTCTATTGAGGCTCTGAAAAGGCGCTACATGTATCTTTTCTGAATTTAAGTCTTTTTATTTCAGTCTCAGATGAAAGAACACAAAGCTAAACAAGGAGAAAGGGAGGAAAGTGATCTGAACTACACAGAGATAAAGAATGGCTCATTTAGAGCTTGGCTGGAGTTCTGGATGAGTGACCACACTAACTTTTGCCTTATTCCAACAGTCTTTTTCAGCTCTGTGTACCACAGTTCTGACTTTTGCCAAGTAAGAGTGGATTAGGATGATGTGCAGAAACTGTGCTTAAAGGAAGATGTGCATACAAAACTGTTATTTTTGCACTGAAAGTCAACAGCAACATTTTAACAGCAAATGTATTAGTGACATAGGAGATGGCAGCAGTTTCACATCAAAATACAGAAGTTTTCACCTTCAACCATGTAAAGAAGTAAGCACTAAAAACATAATTCAAACTCCTAAAAATTAGAAATATTTAAATGGCTTGTATTCTAAAACACTAATAATTTTTGTTTGCTTTTCCTTCACAGGGCACTTCTCTTCAGGGGTATTTAGACTATGAATGGCTATCCCCATTGCCAACCTGTACAGGAACGCAGTGCAAACATCACGTGAGTCAGCAGCCAGCTGGCAGGTAGAGCAGTAAATCATGATCACAAGCAATCACTCCAATATCAATCATTCCTCAAACATGAATAAAAAATGCCTTGTTCTCATTAATAAACATAAATTTGTTTTCAAATGAAATCCCCCCTTATTGCCTCGAAAGAGCTTTATGAGAAGCCCAGATTGCTGTTTGGGTTAGTAGGTGTATCTTGCTTTGCCAAACAGAGAAGTCTGCATTGCAATTACTTACATGTGAAACAGCTGAACAGCAAAAGAGAATGGGCTTCCAGGAATACTTACTCATTGTTAATGTTCATTCATGCTTAATACAAGTTCAGCTCATTCGTCTACATTTTTCAGTCTCTCTTTCTACAAAATATTAGAATGGTCATTTTTTCCCAGATTTTAAATTATCTACTGCTGTGCAAGAGGCTAATAAAATCCCTGCTCTCCATTTACATGCCTCTACAACAGAGGAGAGAGGCCCGCCTCCCCAGGATACCTGTTCAAGCACTTGTGATGGGAATGGAATAAAGTACTCTGCTATAGCACAGGCTGGGTTTAAAAAATTTGAATAGTCCTGTAGGACACCACAAATCAGCAAATGGAATGATTCATGCTGTGCACCTCATGGACTGTCCAAAAACCAGAGCAGGGAGTCAAGAATTTTAAAGCTCTTGGAAGAGATCTCTGCGCAAGTCAGTCTCACACCTGCCTCTGTCAGCTATGCCATATGCAGTCACCACGCAGGATCCTACTGAATTATGCTAACACAGTCTGCTCACATGTATCTCATTTCATGCTTAGGCCATGGCAGGGAATGTGTTTGGGCACGGACCTGGGAGAGTTCTCCCCACGTAAATGTTGATTTTCTTGCTTTGGACAACCCAAGCCCTTGGCAGAGGGGACATGAGCTAGAGGAGCCACCTGCCCCTCTTCTTGCTTCTAGGGGAAGGCACAGCCTTGCTACTGTAAAAGCTGACATTTTACAAAGGCCTATGAGATTACAGACATTCACCTTTTCCCCTCCATTCCCTGTCATTTTCTCTGTTGGGAGCACCAAGTTGACCTCTGCAGCCCAAGGTAAGTCAAGCACCCTCAGGTATTTTGGCTTGGCTCAGGTAACTCTACTGTACATGCAAAGGTGCCATCCCAGCAGCCCAGAAAGCAGAATAACCTCAAGCACAGTGATCTGCTGGGGGTGTTTTACTTTGTGACACTTCAAATTTAAGGTGTTTATAAGCTGTCCAGTCCATTTTGTCCCATGCCCCTCTCTGCTCAGTCCCACTCTCACAGCATGATCTTTCACACAGAGTTTGGATTAGCAAGTTATTTGCTTTATATACAACACTCCGTATCTTCAACTAACACAGATAATCAAGAGTTGTCTCAGCTTCATTTGTAAGATAATTCAGTATAAAAAAGAGTCAATCAACTGTACCAACAGAAGAAACAACCCAGCTTAACTCTAACAGTTGCATTCCTAAGAGCTGGCAAATTCACGTGTAACACAATTCTCTGGCTGGTGATCCAGGACCTAAATTTTAAAAGAAGATGCCACCAGAACTTTATTAGATGCTAATTGTGAATCCTTCCAAATTGTCAAAGACCAGCCAGAGAGACTGCAGAAGCAATGTAACCTTCGTTTCAAGTGCTGTGAGCATATTCCAAGTCACTGGTTGGGTGCCCAGCAGAGGGATGGTTGCAGACAAAATGACAGGAAATCCCAACAGTATTAGGTATTTTGTTGATTTGGAAAACTAGATCATTAAAAACTCAGGTGGTCTGAACAATTTAAATATAAAAGAAGAGAGAAAGAAATTGAATGCAACAGGAAACAAGAGCAATGACATACTAGAAAGGAGCAAGGAAAAACAGATGCAATAGTTCAAAATCACACAAAAAGAGAAACAGAACAGAAGGATTTCTATAAAGAACCAAAAAACATGTTTATTTTCATTTGAAGCCAATGGAAGAAAAGTCCTAAAAGCATTGGAACAGTTTAATTTTCATAGCTGGTCTGGTTGACATTTTCTTTTGAACACCAGATTAAATAACACAACTCAGCTAATAGCATCTTTGCTATAAATGCTATGGGGCTAAAGACCAGATAAGCAGCAGCATTTAAAAGCTTTCTCCCTATGCAAATAAGTGCTAGTGAATACTATCAACACACACATATTTTGACCAAGATGAAAATAGAAAGTTTGTTGCCTGCTCAAGTCTGTTTTTCAGCTTTCTAATGCTGATGCCAACACCTGACATTCTGACAGCCTGAAATTTACATATGAGATGGTGATTCCAAAGTTGTCTTCAAAGAGAGAAATAGAAAACTCTAAACATATTTAACTAACCACATGCCATTATTTATTGCTTCTAGTAGTGTTTGAATTTCTCAGTGAGGATCCCTTCAGATGAAACAGGAACAGACTGACATCACTGTTAGGATAATCACCTGAAACTCCCATTCTCAAAGGCAACAAATTAGCAAAAATATCAGTTCCTGTACTACAGTTTAGCTACAGGCCTAAAAGTTACCAAATAAACCTGGAAAATTTAACTTCAAAAAAGACTCCAAAGCTCAAGTACCATCAAATCCTCACAAGGAAGCATCAAAACCTGAAAATTTAGGTGTGTCTTTCAAACTTTATATGTTTATGTCATTTTACAATTACTTAAAGCTACATTATTTTGACTTCTGTAGTTTGTAGTAATATTAAAGTGCACAGAGTGAGCAATATTTTATGATTTAAAAGTAAAAAAAAGTAATATATTAATAAATAAGGTAAAAAAATAAACTGAGGGGAAAAAAGTTGGAAATGAGGGAGGCCTGGGAGAGGAAGCAATTTTGGGAATGTCAAGCAAGATGTCACAGCAGCACTGAGGTCACACCTCTGGTTCCTCCTGCGGTGTACATTTACAGGCCAGGCAGAACCACCACACCCATCCCCAAACATGCCTGGCATAGCCCTGAAGAAGTCAGTGGATATTCCATTGGGAAAACAGGTCCATAAAGAGCCAGTTCCAGGAAAAGGATGTAAATTTTATTACCATTTTTGAGTCCAGACAAGTTTTATACTCTAATATGACTGCTGTAATGTCTGATGTATCTGACTTAAAGGACAGAGTTGTAATAAAGTTAGAAGCAGACAAAATTGCAGAAAGGACAATTTAAACTGAAGCTCTCAACATTCACATCCAGGATTTGAGCATTCAAAAGTGAGCTATGAAACACCAGAAAATTGAGGCCTTTGGTAAATGTCAACCAGGGGAAATGTGACTTAGATTATTAGAGAGTCAAAGAATATAATGCACAGCAGATCACTTCAGCCCTGGCTAATTACTAAAGGCACCAGTTCATTACACTGCTGTAAGTGTATCTAATTCAGTTTGCTCTGCAGTTCATCTACTATGTCTGTTTTATGTGTTTCTGCACTGGCTGTCGCTGTGCACAATCTGCTCTAAAGGTGCTTCTCAAGCCCTGCGGTTTCCACTGAGGAAGTCCAGAAATGGTCACTTAGGTTTGCTCAGTTTTCAACTGACTTCTAATCAGCAAAAACAACAAAAAAGAAAGAAAAAAAAAAAGGCATGGAGAGAGGGAGAAGAGAGATGAATTCATGTTTAAAAATCAGGGCCACAGTTGAGACATTCTCTGTAATAAGAGCTAAGCAACTGGAGTTGGTTAATAGGAAACCATTGTCAGATGCAAATTCGAAATTCAAAAGAACAAAGCTATTTAACCTATGATCAGACCATTTAAAAGATACAATTCATTATAAAAAGCTACTGAAATTTATTCCCATGAGATCCAGTTGGTGTTGAAATATTACATGGATTCAAGCCTTCACTATATTCATATATTCAGAGAGAGAGAGAAAAAAATCTCATCCAGGGTTAACAACTACAAGTATCCAAAAAATTTGAAGTCACGGATGATTGGGGAAGTATCCAAAAGGTCGGTTTTTATTCTTGTATTTTTCTTTTTATCTGCCCTGAACATCTTTTATTGACCAGTGCTGGTTATCTGAACCCTTGGTATGGGTTAGCATCATCACTCAGGTGGGCCCCTATCCCCCCAAACCACTTGGCAAATGTTCTGGACACAACATGGAATTTTGGCAGAATTTGTACCTTTTCACAGAGTAAGCATAAAGCAGTAGCAGCTACACACATCTCACAAACCTACACAGCATTTAAAAGCACTTCAAGCACTTCATAAGCAGCAGCAAAACACTTCCTAACAGGAATAAATATTTTAAATTGTGTGGTGTGAAGTGTCACTTCATGAAAATCTGTACTCCATATCAAAGAATATTTACTATCCATATCTGACTTTCCAGTAGTTAATAATAATGAAAAACAATTTTTTAAGTGACCATAACAAATTTCTTTTACACAGTACATGCCATTCCTGTCACTTTTATGGCTTGGAAATACAGCAACATAACAGATATTAAAACTGACATACTCCCATATTTTAAATAGTTGTCATCTGCTCATATTTTTTGTTTAATAGGGTTCTCAAAAGTCATTCACAGCTAATTGATATTAGTTTTAATTGGGTTTTGTGTAGGTATTAGAAGGAAAACCAGCTTGCAGTAATTTCCTGTACAATGAATCAAAAAATGCAGTATCTTTGAAGGTAGTGGAGAAATTAGAAATGACTGAAAGGCACAAGAAACCATCAAGCTGCTCAACATTCAGACATACGATCTGTCAGTGAAATAGGTCCCATTTCCTTCTTTTTGTACACTGGGTGGACAGTCCAGCTATTTCTAGCACAGATGAACGTGACAATCAAGTAGATTAAACCCTTTTTTTGCAACAAAAAGACAAGCCCAGGCTGTGCTGGAGTCACACTGGCCATGCTGTAAGGGAGCAGCCTCTGATGACACCTTTAGAAACTTGCCTAAAATATAAGTTTTCTGCAGCTGTCTGTCCATAATTTTGGCCCACCACTACTTTCTTAACCTTCAGCAGTAAGCTACTAAAAACAGTATAAAAACCTAGGGGACTGTGACCTAAACATTTCTGTAGGGCCCAGTATTAACTTGTGAAAACTTCAGTGCAGAATAACACGGACTGAAGGAAAGGCATTCAGTGCAAGAGAAACAAGCAGCACAGTAACTTGGGCACAGCAGGACCTGGGCCCTGCCTGCACCTTCACGTGTGGCTTGGGCAGAACAAAGTTACATCTACTGACAACCTGTTACCCAAGAGGACTCTCCTCACATCCATTGCAAACAAATCCAGAATTCCTAACACATTTTTTAAACACTGTGAATTAGGGACAGCAGTCAGGGCCCCTAATCTGGATAAACCCTCGACAGAACCTTCTGTCCAAAGTCATCTCTCTCCACTTGTTCTGACTTCAGAAGAACTGCTGAGGCATGTTCCCAACAGGATGACACACACCTACCTGCAGGGTCTGGTGTGAGAGGTCCTGATGACTCCCTGACTCTGCACTTACAAGATCTGCTTTGTTGTGGTTTGGTGAGTGTAGAAAGCATTTTCAGAAAGGTGATGGTAAACTCATGAGATTGAGCAAGCTTTAACTTGTACAACAAGGACTTTAACAGATTCCCCAAGGTGCTTGCAGACCACAGCCATTTAGACAGCTGTTGGCTTTCCCCTGCTTTTTAACCTGTATCAGCTGAAGGAGGGCAAGCTCAAGTATCCCTACTCACCCTTCAATTGCTCCTTTACCCAACACAGCAGAGACACATCACTACCTTCATACAGCAGCAAATACATCAAGTCTCCTTGTGCCTCAGAGCCTCTTAATCCAAAGAAGAGATAAAACCCCTGAAAACCCAACTGCATGATACAGAGCAATACAGCAGAGTATTGGGTGTTATCACTTCCTCACTCACTAGAGCTGACTTTCATGTCTCTGATCTCTTTTCCTCCTTTAAGCACCAAACCTTCATGCCAAAGAAGATAAGGAACCAGGGAATGTATATAAAAAGCATTTTATAGCCTTATTTTAGACCTGCCTGCACTACTAGAAAGCCAAATGCAAGCATTCCTACCTGGCCTGGGAAAGAACTGCCATCACCCCCTGGCAATGAGCTCCTTTTTCTGCCTCAGTCAAACCATGGCTCGCAGCTGCATCCACTTGGATGCCATCAGCACCACGGCTTTGGCCTCCAACCGGCCTCTTTAGTGTCCCAAATTCAGCTTAAAAATCCTCAGCATTCACAGATGTGCCTCATGAGGATGATGACCCTGGAAATCCCCTCTACAGCTGAAGTCTGGAATAAAGCTATATGGTTCAGGTGTCTCCCTCACATGTCACAAATTAACTTATCTTCATTAACACTCTCCTACTACATTATACAAGAATAACAAAGACTCTCTCATGGTTGATGCCTGTTTTCTCACTCACCTTCCTAAGCTTGCCCATGTATGAAGTGAGTGTGCTGGTAACTCATGGAGTTATTGACTGATGTATATTAAATAAAGGAGGATCATTTTTCCTCTAGGTTTTCCCTTCAACGCAGTAGGCAAAGCTCTGTTTTCTAAGACAAAACTGTGGAGATGATGAAATAAAGGCTTTTTCTTAAGGCAAGATACAGACAACATACTGACAGCTGAGGGCTGTGTTGCAAAAATAAAGCAATGTTCAAACCCCAGTGTTTGCATCAGACAGCTCTTTTGCCTGTGATCTCAGTCCAGATAGCACGCATTAGAGAAAGTAATTAGTTTATTGCAGTAATTTCTGCTAAAACATTAAAAGGCTTATCCATCACCATGTGACATGAAAAAATTCCATTTCACAGCATTCAGAGGAAAGAAACTACCTTACAAAAGCCTTGAAACAAAAAAGAACTGTTCAAGGTAGCTCCTGCAGGTTGGCAAGGAAGGTAAAAAGCTTAATAAAAAGAGATTAGAATAATTTGCAAGGAGTGTTTCAGGCTGCAACATCATCAGCAGTGCTGGGTGACCAAGGATGTATTAAAGTGATGAAGGTGAAACATTTGGTAGAGTGAGGTCTGCAGTGTTTTAGGTCTTTAAGTAAGATATACTGCATAGAGTTCACCAGGCTACCAACAGGTCTAATCATAACTTACATTTAAAGTATACATCCATTTTATTTGAACCCTTATAGCAAACAGAAATGGCTTCTATTTTTCATTTCAACACTTTTTTTCCTGTGTCTAATTACATGTGCCAAAATGGTCATATGGTCTTTTTCCCACAACACCATATATCCAGTCTGCTCCCACGGGTCATCCTAAAACTGAATGCTTGTGCCCCTATTATTATTATTATGTCAAAAACTGATTTTAAGATTAACTTTCTGTATTCAAAGCCTTGAAAAACTTTATGGAAAATATATATCTTTCAATTCCCATAAGAACAGTGGCTTTGGCTTCATGTGTTTACTGATTTTAATGTACTGTTTCATCTTCATTTGTACTTTTAAAACAACTGTAATATTTCCTTTCAAAACTGAAAACTCTAATGCTTGCTCTCCACAGCATTTGACTCCTTCAAAACTACCATAATCCTGCAAAAGAGTTTTAGTTAAAAGATGATGGTATTTGGGAGAAAATAACTTAGATTTTGCCAGTAATAAATAGTTGTTCATGGATTTCTGCCTCACATAGATTGGCATGTGCTTGGTCACTTAAAAATCAGAGAGCACATGAACTGGTGCTTGTCCTCCCATGAGCCAAAAGGGGGATGGTTTCTAAGCTCTTGAGGAACACTGCCTCTCCCATTTGGAAACTATCCAAATGTTACAAAACCCTCCTGATCTAGGGTGGATATTTCCCCCCACATTTTTCTCATGTCCTTCAGCTGCAGCTCTGCTTCTACATTACAGGGGAATAAGGAAACCTCAGTTGGAAAGCATTAAGCCTCTCAAAATGACTGCAATTACAGGTCAGAATTAGAAACCCACTGAATACAGGTTTCCCTGGAGCCTGTCCTACCTGGGCTTGGCACAGGTTTTGACTGATGTCACCTCCCAGCAACAATGTTTACTGCTTCAAGGTAAAAGGTGAAGCAAATCTAGTGTCCTTCCATATACCATTTTAGCAGATCTAGGGCAAAAGCCTTTTGACACATGGCCCTTTACGAAGAAATTGAATAAAGGTGTAATCTGTTAGAGGTGTTACAACCCAGTCCTACTTGCAAAGGATATTTCTGTTTCTTTTCTTTTCTGATTTATGTGCTTGAATGAACGATCTCTCACTGCAAAGAATTTTTATCAGAACTGTAAAACTGGGAAAGCCAGTGGCATTTACTTGGCAGCAGAGCCCTTGTTCATGAGCCCGAGCGCAGCTACGAGGCTTGTGACAAAAAAGCAAATGTTTCCCAGTGACCTCCTCTCCCTGCCCATGCCTAAAGATGTTGCTTGTGCAGCCAGTGACAGGTAAGCAACTGCTCAAAAGAAAGCAGCCAGCAGAACAGGTGAAAGGCAGGAATGCAGATAGCAATGCCATGTTGTGAATTAAATATTTCAGAAGGGAAAGAATGGAGGAGAAGGGAAAGCAAGGCAGGGCAACATCCCAGTGCTCAGCCTTGGAAGCAAACTGAGGCCACTTCACAGCCTCACACAGCACTGTGGGGGCTGATGGAACCATAAGGGAAAAAAAAATAAATAAAGTAGCTCTGAAATAATATTTCCCCAAACACATAAAGCTCTTCTCAAAGAAGTATTTTACCCTCCTTCAGTTGCCAGAAAGATAACAGGCAAAGACCTGATTGAGAGCAGCTCCAAGGAGATGGACTTGGAGGGGTTGGTTGACTCAAGAAACTCACAGTGCCCCAGCCCAGAAAGGCAAGGGGATGTTGGGCTGTATCCTCCCAGGGAAGGCTCCAGGGAGACCTTAGAGCCCCTGCCAGTACCCAAAGAGGCTCCAAGAGAGCTGGAGGACTTTGGATAAAGACATTTATTGATAGGACAAGGGGGAATGCTTCAAATGACAGAGGGCAGGTTTACATTAGATATCAGGAAGAAATTCTTCCCTGTGAGAGTGGGCAGGCCCTGGCACAGGGTGCCCAGAGAAGCTGTGGCTGTCCCATCCCTGGAAGTGTCCAAGGCCAGGTTGGACAGGGCTTGGAGCAACCTAGGCTAGTGGAAGGTGTCCCTGCCCATGGCAAGGGGTGGAACAAGATGGTCTTTATGGTCCCTTTCAACCCAAACCATTCTGTGAAAACAGAGAGATTAAAAAGAAAGCTGGAACAAGACAATTTTGAAATCAAATTCACACCACAGAAACAGTGCAACATCTCTGACTCTTTCCCCATTAACTTTTACACAGCAAGCTTGAAGCCAGTCAAGCTGGTGAGCAGGGAAAACCTTTTAAATACAAAATAGAGAAATCTTTTTCAACACAGGATTCTACTTATATCACCCAGTCGCTAGACAGCCCTATTTTTAGCTGAAAAATAATTTGTATACCAGCCATCTCCTTCCTCTTCAAGAAAATTTTCTAATTACAGATAGATGCCACGAGACAATATTTGAATTTAGTTTGATTTATAAATTACCTTGAAGCAGGCTTGTGTCTGCTGAATTTAAAACATTATCTAAAGTTTCATGTTTTATCCACAGCTGTCAAGTGAGCAATTCCCCTACCCTGAAACATACATAATGCAAAGTTCTAGCTCTGAAAAGAAGGAAAAAAGTTGGCCAAAATCTCCATCCTCAAGAAAAAAAGCAATCTGGTGATAATGCCATCCCACAAAATTGTGATAAATTACTGATCCAAACTGTATCTAGCACCAAGCATAAGGGTTGGGTAATACTGATTTAACCATTCTGGAACCTGGATAACACTGTGTGTGGCATTGTACAATGCACAGGGAGAACCAGCTTCTCTCTGAGAGCTCACTCTCCTCACAGACAATGCCAGCCAGGGGTGAGCGAGGAGGAACTTCATTATCTTGGCTTTGCAGAGGCACCCCAAGCCCAGTGTGTGTGAGCTGACTGCACTCCTGCAGCCTTGGCCAAAAGAGGAACCCATGTGTCTCAATCTGAGTTTAACACTTTACCCAGAGATCAAGCCTCTCTCATCCTGTGGACTCTTCCCTGCAAATCCAGACTGTCTGAGCCCCTGTGTAAGATCTTCATTTTTCCTCTTCCCCTTTCCAGCCTTCAAACATTTCTATATTTTGCTTTTATTGTTAATATTTTGAAATGAAGTGTCTGAAACCTTTTGTTTTGCCAGGGGATGAGGGTAAGCCCAGGAAACACAGACACAAACTTTAAAAATAAACGTATAAATTTACTATGGTGCAAAGCAGCAATGAATTACAAAAGAAGCAAAGAGCTATAAAAGGATAAGCTCAACAATGCACCTAATCATTACTACAAAGTGTCTATGGTGATTAAGAAAAATACATCACCAGTTACCCTGTTAATACATCACCACATCCACGCCTGCACCTCAGCTGGGGAGTCCCAATCACAGCAAAGAGTTGGAGAACCACTCCAGGAACTGAGAAATCCTAGAGTGTGTCCCCTCAGAGGTGAGTTCTCTGTCTTTTTTCTCAAGGGGTCCAGCTTTTATATTGTCAAACAAACAAGTTCATATCACTTATTTAGTGCAGAAAATATCTGGCTTTCTCCTTAACTTGGATTTCACCCAAAGCCTTGCCAGGGCTCAGAGGAAAATCAAGGGAGTCAGTTTGGACCATCTACTGTCAAACAAGGCCAGATGTCTACTCTACTTCCATAGCCTTGGCCAGTCTCTAAACATAGAAAGATACATACATTCCTATCTCATTAATGGACAGGTACTAATCCTCACTAATAAGCAGATACCAATACATATTACTAATCAGCATACATGTTTACACAGGTATAGTCCTCCCATGTCATATATTTTTCTAAGGATTATACAGAATTTTGGCTAATAAGCAGATGCACAGCTAAATATGATATTAGGTTGGACATTTAGAGGTCAGCTCTGGCTCAGGGCGTGTTGTTCAGTCCTCAGCACTTCACCCTTTCAGAACAACAGATGAAGCAACAGGACTTCTTGGGGAACACATGGCTGAGGCTACTCTCTCTGCTGGCACTTTGGTTAATCCCACTGACAGTCATTTATGCCAGTAGAGACAAACCACTGAAAAATCCCAAAAGCAACCTATACAAAAATGAATGTAGAATGACTTAAAGAAACCAGCTTTAGCTCTGTGTGCAATGGGGTTACACCAACATAAGGGTTGACATGAATGATTTAGCGGCTGACCATGAATGAGACAAGCCATCTTCAGAAAACATAGGAGCTTGGGGTTTTATGAAAAAACCCCTTGAGAAGTAAATAAACATTTCCTATGAGGGTATCATGAAACATTAATTCCTAATGTAAATTAATTTTAAAAAATAAAAGAAAAGTAAAATTCCTTATAAAGAGAAAAAATCCAAAATATTGCTACAAATGTTAATAACTTTGTGATCATCTGCAAATTTTACAATCTCAAAATCTTTAAAAATCTACTAGGTCTTCAAGAGCACTTTTATCATAATAAAATGCAGGCACAGTGCTGACAATGTCTGACACAGTTAATCAATGGCAGAACTTACTAAAAATCAAAATCCCCTGATTCCTATTGCAAATATTACTCCACATTACCAAGATCATCCAGTACCTTATATATGCACTTTTACTACCAAGTCTTAGTCATGAAGTAACTCTATTTCATCTCTATAAACCTAGAATGAATAACCTTTTCTGTTATTTTAACTTTGTGGGATATTTCCTATTTCCTGGAGGTAGGAGGCAAATCCCTGTCTTTGGCATAAGAATTCCTTGTTCCTGCCCTCAATTTTTAACTTAACAGTGTTCACCAACATAGTTTTGCACACTGAAGCTCTGGGCAGCACCCATTTCACAGAGTTCCTCATAGTTTCTTTTGTAATATGCTCACATACAGTGCTTTAAAAGTGCTAGAAAGCACTTGATGGGCTTTAAGGACTAAAAAACCTCTTTGCTACAAATTCTCCATGTTAGAGAGGGCTTACCTGTGTAACAGATTACATTATGGATGATGCGTGAGGGAATGAACTGTTACCTTACAAAAGTTTATCATTTATGTACTGCTGTGCTCAAACATAACCATAGCACACAAACTCATTGCAAATTATGCAAAACATACAAATCAAATACAAAAAAATATTCTAGTCAATCAATGCCCATTCATATTTCAGAGGAGGGAAACTCTCAGATATTCCAAGTCCAATCTGACTGGCCTCAAAAATGCATTATTGAGATGAGACTGGGGGAGTCTCACGTGAAGGAGTAGCAGTGCTCCCTCAAATACAAGTTTTCTCAGCACACAGGAAGATGGCTACTATTATCTACAGCAGGTGAGAAAAAAACAATAGGGGAGAGGATAGAGTAACTCAAGTATTACAAACTGAAAAGCTATTGGATAGAACTTGGGAGAACCAAGAAGAGCAAGCCTTTGCTCTTGGCAGTGTTGGACAGAGAGAACAGCTCTTCACCAATCTTGGCACCCATTGCTACTGTTGCCGTAAGGTTTTCATGAATTTGTAGATTTTTATACTTCTAGGTAGTTTTTCACATATAGAGCAGCTAGCAACCTCTAACCCTGTGCTAGCTGTCTTAAGGGTCAGATAATAGCTGGAACACCATGC
>JAWWEE010000030.1:4502717-4600840 GCA_035221455.1 Xenops minutus | reverse complement strand
AACAGCCGGGAATGAAATGAAAGGGACGCCTTTCGGATTAATTTACTCTGCATGTTTGAAGCGGTGGTGCTTGGAAAGAGCTCTCGGTATTCCTGAGGCCGTGAGTTCAGCCTAGCACCAGTCTTTCCTCTCTGTTACTTGTCAACACGTGTTGTACTCTTTTATACTCCTTTATATTCTGTACCCCAAAACTCTATAAGTAAAAGAACTCTTCTCTACTTTACCCACATAAAGTTGTCTTGGAAAGTTTTCTTCCCCTCTCCTTAAGGCAACAACTACCCACGATGCTTTAACTCAGGAGGGCTCACCTTTGTGAGTGTGGGGAACAGTGCTGGCAGGCTGCAGCCTCCTCTTTGTGGTGTGCCCTCACATCTCTGCAACTCACCTGCAAGGGTTTCTGTGCCAGAGATGTTTCTACACGCTGTGCTGGCCCCTGCTTTGACATTTACAATGGCCCCAGGCAGCTGTTGGTCCCATTGTCTGGTGCTCAGCTAAACTGAGAATAGGAACTGGACTGACTGCAGTTTTCCATCCCACTGCCCCACGGCCACCTGGACCTGCAGAGCAGTGGTCACTGCAGTCAGCTGGAAGGGGGCAATGATGCATTGACCAGACAATCACACCAACTACTCCCTTCTGACCTGAACAGATTGCAAAGAGTGCCTTATTTCTCCCTTTATTATCAGTCCTTTACACAAATTTACTAAACCCCCCAAAAGCTATTGGAGCAGTGAATGGTGCTGCTGTCCTCAGTACAGCCAGGCAAGGTTGGGGTCTTATTTTTCTCTCCAGCCTAAAGGCAAAAGCAATACATTGATAAAGAAAACAAATGATTATAATGACTCCCACAGACATCAGTGGCAGAGGAAGATTTAAAAAATGAAGTGGCCTGTTTGCTCCTTGGCATTCTCTCATTATTCCAATGTGTAAATTTTTTTTTAAATTAGTATTCTGATTAAATAAAAATTCCTAGTGCATAGTCTTAACACTGCTGATTTTAGATGTGAGTGCTGATACTTTAGTGTGTTAGGCCCATAAATGCAAATTGAAGCAATCACACAAACATGGGAGCTGTGTGAAAATAGAGCTGAAAGGTTTTTAATCCAAACAAACCCAGTCATTTGATTAAAGTTCTTGAGTAATTTGCCCTTTGTGATGTTTTGGGGGAAATCTACTGATATACAGGCTATAAATTCTTTTTCCTTTTGGGTACCATCTATTTCTGTACTTGCAATACAGTGGAAATATTTCCAAGCTCCCCGTGGCCTCGCCGGCTGCGCTCAAGCTGCCTTCGTTTGGGGAGCAATAGAGCCAGCTCAGCCCAGTGCTGTGCCCTGCCTGTTTCTGCTGGCTCCACAGCACTGCCACACTGAGGGGGCTGCAGAGAACCTGCACTGCTGTTCTGGCACCGTTTCCTCAGCAGCCACAGCAGCTGCACTTCAGCTCCCATCTCTGAGTGAGAAGCAAAACACCCCTGTGTGTGTAGAACACGTGAGCTGCTCTTCTGTGTGTCTGCATATCCCACAGACACAAACATCTCAAGCTGGAAGAGCATTCCTACTCATACCCATCCACTGGCTTTTGCTAAAGCCATATGTGTGAACTAACTGCTCTTGTAATTTCTGTCCTGAGAATTTTGGATCTAACTCAGCTCCCACAAGTTCCTATTGATTACTACACCCTCCCAGTCCAAAACGCTCAGCCAAATGAAGAAAACACAATAAATTATTCCAAATCATCATTCAGTACAAGGTATCAGTAGTTTGAACTGCATCTTGTGGTCATACACATTGACACATTACCATAGAAAAATGTCACACGGTGCAATATCGTCCTAAACCACTTGGAGCCTGGATATTAAGATGACTTTTTTTTTTTTCCTTACAGCAAGTGCATCAAGAACCACAGGCTTAAAATAGAGCCGGTTATGCAAAACCACAAACTATTCTAAGTCAGTAGCAACTTAAAATAGAGAGAGCTCAGATTTACCGTGGGAAACAGATTCCAACCAATTCTGAACAAGACTCCACAATATCTCCGTAGGGCCAGGGCTTTTCTTAAGTCCTGCTTTCAGTGTGGTAACTTCCAGCAGTGTCGAGTTAAAACAAACACTGCAGGGTTCTTTTCCACAGCCAGGGAAACATGAGTCTTTCCCACCTTCAAGTGCAAAGCACAGGTTTGTGTTCTGCTCTGTTGAAAAGCCTCCCTGCTCGCTGCAGGAGTTGTGCAAGCTCTGTCTCCCCATCAGAAACCCACCCTGCTGCCACCTAAAAATGCTGCATCACTTTGGGGAAACACCAGTTCCACCTCCTTCCACACCCACTAACAGCAACAAGCTCAGGGCCAGCATCTCAGAGCAGTAATTCTCAACAAGATCAAGTCCAGATGAAAGAAATCTGGGGGTTTTCTAGGGTTTTTTTTGCATAGCTGTCAAGTTGCAATAAAAAACAGGAGTCTTTTATGGCTCTGTGTAGGACATAAAGCCTACTTTCTGTCAAAAGAAAATTAGAAGGGACTACTTGCTAAAATCAAAGTCTTTCTGTATCAACAAACCTAGGAGATAGACACTAGAGATTTATAAGAATAGTTACATAGGTTTCTGAATTAGCAGGACCTCTTTTTTTTGCTTCTGTTTTTTTCTGGTTTTGTTTTGCATTTTAGTTGTTGTTTCAGGGGTTTTTTGCTAAAAACCAGACTGAGGAAATTCTGAGAGATTCTGTGATTGCCATGAAATGCCCCATTCTATTCTTGTTAAATATTACTTGCAGAACTATACTTCATTTCCTTCTCTGGTTACTGGTAGAGAAAGCATTCAGGTTTTCTGGTTTGGACACTATCAGTAAGAAAAAGAAGTCACTAAACACTGCTTTCATAGGCTGTAGATGCTGTCACAAATCTATTATTTCATTAGTCTGCTTATTTAATCAAGTTTGAGTCAGTTATAGAGGCAGCTACATTGATGCTACGTACCTGGCTTTTAACTCTACTTTTGATTAAAAACTTGCTCTCTATCATACAAACAAGACAACCAACAAAACAGTGGCCTGACTGGAGTCAAGATGCAGGTGTTAAGAAGAAGAAACAAGAGCTGCTCCCCTTACAGTCTTGGGTCAAACCAAGAGCTCTGTCCCACACTCTTGTGGATTTCTGTAACACCACATCAGAAATTTTTTGCTGGTATGATTTTTTGTTGCTACAAATCTTTGTGGATCAGTAAATAGCAGAGGCAGGTTACACTTACAGAGATCTGAATCACTTGCAACCTAAAAAATGCATTTTAATACTGCCAAATGCAACATCATGCAACTGAGAACAGAGCAAGTCTACCAAACCTACAGGCAAATCCACAGAGTAAATCTACAGGCTGAAAAAGCTTCTCTTGGTAAGAAGCAACAGAAGAAGATTTAAAGGTCACTGATTAGAAAGTTTGGCAATTTTTGTGAGGAATAGCTTATTTCCTGAAAAATATACTTAACTGTAGTTGAGGGAGGGAAAAATGTGTTATGTAATTCAGGTGGCATTTAAAATATCATTCAGAGATGAAATTCAGATTTTTTTTTTGGTCTGCTTAGTATTACTTTCCTGTAATTTAATTATAAAGTGTGTGTGTCATTTCCATGGTGATGTGCATACATTTAACACACCTGAGTGCCACAGTGAATATATTCTGGAGTTCACAGGGAACATTCCACGTGTTGTAGCTGAGGTCTGAAGCTCATTACTCTTCCTTCCATAACAAGATTCACCAAGACAATCTGCTTTCTGAGCTGCTTTGGAAACCAGACCCAGGAGTTCTCATACAACTTCTCCTGTCCCTTTGTAAGAAATTTCACAAGGCACATGCTTGGTTTGTTTGGATTTTTTGCAGTGGCATTAAATAATCTGTTTGTTCCCATCTGAGTTCCCCCATAGCATCCTCATATGGCCTCAAAGAATGAACTGAGTGCAAGATTCACTGTCACACTCCTTGCCCCTTAAAAAGAGGCACCGTTTCCTACTCACCTCACAGCTCTAGCAAGTCAGGAATTGTTAGTGTTTGATGATCTTTTGTTTCAAGACCTCACTCTCTTGTACTTTGAAATTGAAATTCCTTTGCCTGCAAGGCCCCCAGAATCTGACAGCTGACTTCTTGAACTTTCCTAAACTGCAACAGCAAAGAGAGTAAATCTATCAGCTCTGTGTCTTACAGTAATAGCATTTGCTAGGGGAGGGATAAAGAAATAAAAAAAAAGAGCAAGCAGCACTGACAATGTCTACTGAAACTACCATCCTCACTTCTTTTTTTTATTCCTCCATTAGTTGAATTAAATCTTATCTATTTACAGACTATTGAACAGATCTCTTGAAGCACTGGTATATCTTTCTTGGATTCAGCAATTCCAGATGTCAGAAAGATTAGAGAAGAAAAGCATTTTAGCACATGAATTCCCATAGTCTTATCAATTGTGGGAACTTTTTTTTTCTTTCAGTGAAAAAAAATATGTCTGGCTTTGTTCTGCTTTCTCTTCTTTGCACCATCTCTACTTGGCCCAAGCTGTCCTAATCCACTCCTGGGGCAGTGGGGGGGAAGGAATAAGCTGGAAAGGAAAAATAAATATTCCTAGAATGATAAGGTCTTGATGAGATGAAGAGTTGTACCATCAGAGATCATTCCCTTCTAGGGTCAAAACTCATCTGCCCCTTTCCATTGGCAGCACAGAATAAGAACCAGCACTTCTGGACAAAAACCCAACTTTAACAGTGTCAAATCTTCTATCTCATGACACGCACTGTTGCTCACTGAACCACAGAACTAGAACCAGCTCAATAGGAGTGGTAACTGTACTACTTGAAGACCAAGGGCTGTGGTATTTACAGAGGCCCTAATGACAAACAGGGGTCTGTTTCTGTGGCCACATACCTTCTGAGCAGCAGTGCCTTCCTCTTTCCCCTTAGAGTGAGTTGCAGCATTGCATTCTCACATGAGTATTTCCTCAGATGGACTGTTTCCTTGCATGCCAGCAATGATTGAACCTTCCTCCACCCAGCAAAATAACAGAGAAATAAGGACAGCACAATTTTTCAGCTGGAGAAAACATTAGCTCAAGAGAATGCCCAAGCCACGAGATTCTCTGGTGATTTTCTTTCCCCTAAAGGGTTCAGCAGTATTTTAACTCTTAAAGTGCTGATTAAAAAAAAAAAAAAAAGACTATTAGCTTTTAGTTCAGTGATTGATACCTTTTGAAATATTTACCTTAAAGAGACACATAGATATGCAAGATTGGTGATACAAGTCATTAAAGAAGGATTCAGGCATTCACAGGACTTAATATTTGAAGGAAGAAGCAGTTATTGAGTTTTCAAGACTAATAAGTTTAAGACACAAATAGAGACACATGTTGGAAATCAGAGAAAAAGTTGAGAAGTCCAGAAACCACCAGCATCAAGGCACAATAAACAGAACAAGACAAGATTTTATGTAAAACCACAGGTTTGTGTTCTTAGACTAATTTCACCCATCCTCTCCCGTTCAGAGCATCTCTGAAGGCAACCCTTGATCTAAGCCTAGAGCTTTACTAGACAGCCTTCTTAGCTGCAGTGCCATACACGAGACCTACTCCTGCCTGTGGCACTTACTGGTCTCCTTTCTGTGAAATCAAGGAGAAGACAGTGCTGTGCAACAGACAGCAACAAATAGGAATATAAGCACTTCTTCTGGACTGGACCTGGAGCCCTTCTATTTCTATAGGATGGCTCTTACAGCCCTCAGCACTAAATACTTTGGGAGAAGCAGCAAAATCTGTATTAGGCAGAAAGCAGATAATCCTCCCTCAGAGTGGATCTCTTCTAAATTCACAGCAGAACCAGAGAAAAACCCCTGAAGAGTGGAGTTTAAAATCCTCAGGGTTAAATAAAATGGTTTTCAAGAAGCTAATAGGTTGAAAATAAATAAAAAAAATTGTTTTATTAAAAAATCAGATTGTCTTGGGGGGAGAGAGGAGGGAAAAGGAAAATATGTTTCCTCTCTACTGATTCATAAGATCTACTGCTGAGGGTAGGGCAGAAAACACGACTGAAATTTGTTTCCTTTAGTGCTAGTGTTTGTGTGTGCTGCACTGCTCTATGAAGTCTAAACATATCAGAGATGTTTGAATCACTGAAGTCATACTCTAAGCACTAAGAACTGTTGCATGTCAGGCACAGAAGCAAAAGGAGCCAACCCATTCTTAAGCAGAAATATTTTTCCTCTCACACAGACACAATCAAAATGCAGCCAGACACTTAATTGTAACCTAATTTTATCAATTCTAGGTGCAAAACCAATTTTAGCTGTGAGTGGAAAATATGCAGAAGAAATAACAACAGGGTATTACTGGCATCCTCTGGGATTTAAAAACCAGATTCAGTGGTATTAAATAAAGTACTGGGACCACATTTGCTAAATCAAATAATATTGGACTAATAAGGACAGCTGGAAACAGCTGGTATCAAACAACACTTAATTTGGGTTCCCTTCATGACCACAGGGCGTGGCTGAACCAAGAGCACTGCTCCTTGCAGTGGTGATGCCAAGCACTGTGGAGCCTGTTTCTGAAGGGCTTTACAAAGGAACTAGAATTACCATCAGAGCAATATTAGCAGAAATCAACTGAGCTAGTAATAGAATTGACTTTTATGCAATGGGATCTAAGAAGAAATGGATTATCTTTAAAAGCAACTAAATCTAAGACAAGTGACTTAATGTGCTTTGTTGTTGCTATATTGAAATTTATAGTCTGAAATTTATCCCTTTTCCTCACAAGATAAAAAATAGGCATCTGTTAAGAGCCTGAAATTTCACAAGTTTCATTGCCCCAGAGTCCCAAGCTGCTCCTTGACAACTTCTCCATTAGTGTTCATAAGACTCCTGTTCTGCACAGAACAAACCAGATCCCCAGGAATGAGAGCAGACTTGTTTTCTAAGAGCATTCAACTCCCACAGATCACTTAATCCTGTCAGCAGTAACACTGGAGAGCACACAGAGAACTATGCTGCATGTTCTTCTTACATGATCTCGCCTAGCATCAAAAGTCATTCAGTGCAGAGGGTATAAAAGCACAAATCCACAGGCCAAAGGAGAAGTTATGTTCTGCAATGTACTAGTAGTTCAAGTGTCACTTGAAGAAGATTCATTTACCTTGATTGTTTACTTTACATTCTTTACAGTTGTCAAACAGGCTGCAGTGTACACCGAGACTCATTTCCAAAATTCAACAGCTGCTGAAAGTGATTTTAAAAAAAGAAAAAAATATTGAAAAAACCCCATAACCGTTGCTTCCCTCATAGGAAAGCAGATAATGGTCTTTCACAAGATTACCTTATCCCATATGCCCAGCCTTGTCAGATTCATAATCCCCTCTTTGTTAGGTACAGGATAACATCTGCTCATGTTGCCCAATTCCAAGCCAGCGCCAGGAGGTTGGAGCTCCTCTCCTGCTGCCTTCAAAGGCTCATGAACAGCACGAGCAGGTGCAGCTCCTACAGGCTCTGCTTGATGGCTTTCCCCTTGCCTTACACCTTCTCCCCAGACACTTGTATTAAAAGGCTCCAATATCAACACATCAGAGGCAACTGAGTTGGAGATCAAACACATTTCCTGTTCTCAGCTTTGCTCAGTTATTTCAGTCTTGCCTGTGTGTGCTGGTGTTCTGAATGCTCTGCAGTTTGATGGCACTGTGGGCTCTGCAGCACCAAAATAAAAGAGGGAGCAAAGGAAAGAGGTTTGCCCTCTCTGAACAACCCCAGCCTGGTCCCAATGACACAATAAAGAACAGAAGGAAGGGATTCTTACTAAGGCCTGCAACATGCAGCTTTCATTGACAAGACGTGTCAATGAAGGAATTTAAGAGATTTAACAATTTTCATACCATGAGAATTATACCTGTTTACACTCCATTCACCTTTGCAAAAAGAAACACTGTAACTGAACAGCCTAGAGACACAGGCTGGATCAAACCTCAATGTCAGCAAACATAGCATTGTTTAAGAAAAATGTAATGAAAAATATGAGCCTCAAGCTGAAGAGAGGAACCGGTTATCACCTCAAACAGCAGGATGGTAGGAATTAAAACACAATGAGGGAGAGATCTTCTGGCTATTGTTTGTTTTAAATATAACAGAAAACAAAGAAGTGCAAGAACTGCTTCAAATGAGTTGCGTGAAAATAAGAAAAAAATTCAAGAGGAAATAATTTAACTCCTTTTCTGTGGAAAAACAGGCCAATAAAAAAGCCTTGTTTGGTGAAGAGTTACACAATGAAATCCTGGGGGAGCAGTCTTTCATTTGGGCCTTACAGCAAAGTCCTGCACTCTAGACACTTGACTCTATGACCAAGTCTTCCCCCAAACTAAGCAGCTTGCAAACCTCTGAGTTTCTGCATAGTTAAAAGGACTAACGATAAAGAAAATGAGGTGCCAGAGTAAAAAAACAAAGTGGGGCAGTTCAAGCATGAAAATCTTAAAAAGGCAAATATTGATACCTCTGACAGAAATAAAGAAATTAACTTGAGATCACATCAGCTGTTTGGCTGCCTCATAACCTGCAATGCCAGCCCCTCTGTCCATACACTGGTGTTTGCAGCCTTGGCTGTGCACACAAGACCTGTTAACTTTAACTCTTCACACTATACCCTTACATTAACTGCAACATCTCCACAGATGTAGGATTATGGCAAAAAGTTACAATTCAGAGTCTTGGAGTTCTGATTACTTCAATAATGTATGTATTAAGCTTAGGGGTGGTGTAATTCTTCATAGTATTGGGACCCAATATTCAAATCCCTTCAGGAAAGAGACAATTCCTTCCTGTGTTTTTATACCAGAGCCCTGGTCTTTATTGCAGCTTTTATGAGCCACTATAATTCAAAATTCAACTTCCCTGGATCGTAGATTTTTTTTCCTTATTTCATCTTTGCATTTCATTTCACATGCCCAGCACAATCTACAATGAATATGAAAGACCATGTTTGCCAAGAGAAAGGAAAACAAAAAAGCACCCTTGTCTGCAGCAGCTACCATTTCTGTCTGGATTGCCATTGATCCAGTGATATTTTTTCGCATCCATCCCTCCAGATTTATTCTTGAAAAAGCGATAACCAGTCAGGAGAGTTATCACCTTGTCTCCTTGTGGAAATGCATTGCCACCTGAGCCACAACTCATACAGCAAATATCAAGGCCAGCAGTGGAATATCTATGAAACGAAGAGGTGGGAGCATTTCACCTAATGATGAAACAAAATCCACAGCAAAATCCCATTACGTGTTTCTTGCTGAGATAGGTTTTTTCCTAATAATTTTTCTCCAAAAGCAATTGGAGTCCATGTTACTCTCACCTGCATAAGGAAACAAATCAGACAAAACCTCCTCTTTCCTACTGGTGTTATTCATCCCAACCTGCATTATGATCAACACATCTCAGCAATCAGCAACGTGCTATGTGTTGAACATTTGTTTCAAAAATGGAAATAGCTAAACCAAAATCAAAGCAAAATGTTATGTCTTTGATGTAGTTCCATACATTTGTTATGCTGTGAGGGTTAAGGCTGCTAGACCCAGCTGATGTCAATGGATTGGGGAAATCCTCTTTGAGACTTTGTGGAAGGAACAATTAAATCCCTATAGATACAGCCACAAACGCTTGAGTGATGCCACATTTCTTCAAGCTATTTAGTTGCCTGGTTTGTTCCTGTTGTGTTTCTGTGAGGATGCCTAAAGAAAATAACTGAGACCAGGATCCAGAGATGAGACCAAGTGAGCTCTTCCAAACCAGGTGGTTGATCACGATGCCAAACTGGCCTACCTGACCAAGACAATTTCCTCATCATTCTTTCCTTCTGTGACCAAAAAAAGCAATACCACATGCAGTCTGTGGAAAGAAATGCCACTATCTGATTACTAGATACCCAGTTGTGGGTATGATTTTAGACAAAGAACTAAGTCTTGAAACATATTAAACTTGTGATTACATCATAGCTGACCTAAGACGTACAGAAGAGGACCAAAATATCTGCCAGTTCATTTTTGTCACAGCATATGGGAACATTTCCCTGGGCAGAAGGAATTTGAAGCTCAGGAACCTGTAAACTCTTCAAAGGCAGAAAAGCTGCTGTCACACAGCATTAAGAGCATAGAAAAAAAAACCAAAGAAAAAAACAAAGAAAAAACCCAAGCAAACCAACAAAAAATCCCAGCAAGCCATGTAGGCTTTTCCAGGAGAAAAAAATAATAATTCACACAAGTGGCATAATTGTGTATAATATGGAACCACAGGAAATAACTACTTTACCATGTTCATCCATTCAGAAAGGAGAAAATGGGAGTCACTCAGGCTAATCCCTTTTAGGCTTGCATAGAGTGGCTCCTGGTACAGCAGCTCTGGTTTTGTACTGCCAGCTGCGAGGGGTGCTAAAGCAGCTCCTTGAAGGCTGGGTTTAATTTGGACACGTGGAGCCTGTGCACACCATGACAACTGAAAAATGCCCTCCCCACACAGAGCTGTATTCAGCATTCAGAAGGCTGAAAATATTTTGCTTCCAATGTGAGAATGGCTTGTGTTTCCTCAGAAAGGAACACCATAGGGGTGTGGAACATAATGAATGGTTTAGTTCAAGCTGATTAGGCTCCCCTGTTCATCCTGAAAAATAACACCAGAATAATGGGGAAACTCGAGCATATGAGCTACACAGCAAAACAAGTAAGAGTACATGAAAAAGAAATATATATTGAGGAGCTTTTAAACCACTGGCAACCCACATAAATATTTTAAGGGGGGTAATTTATAAAATATTATCTAATTTTTGGTTTGGTTTGCTTGGACTTGGAGTAACAACAAAAGTACCCAAGACTTCCACACCAGAATCACGGTGTTTGATGGCATAGGTTTTCAGAAAGAGTAATTAATTCTAAGCGGTATTTGCATTACTATACCTGGTTTTATATAACATAATGCCAAGTTCCTTCAAAATCAATGCATTAACTCAATTTCCCTCAAAAACCTTATAGAAAAGATGCAGACAATTTTGAGAAGACCAAAGCAACCTGTTTTGATCTGATTGAGGAAGTACTTCTACTATTCATTTTGAAAAGACCTTGTATTGAGGGCAATGCACAGCAAACATTAAAAGACAAAATGAAAATGCTCAAACTCAATGAAATCTATCAAAGGATCCTTGGGAGAGGTGGGAGGAGGATTGCATGGGTAGAAGTGTGTTTTTTCTGTTAGTTTGGTTCTGTTGAGTGGGCTTAAGGTTTGGTTTGGGGTTTTCTTAATACAATTTCAGGACTTTTTCATTTCATTCCAACACAGAACTGAGCCAATTTTGACGCGTAGAAACCTTTCACACACAGAACTTTCTCTACGACAGAGCTCTCTGTGCAGCATCACATCACAGCCCTTCATAGTCTGGGATCCCACCAGAGCACCCAGTGAATGGATTAAATGGATCCAGTAAGTGGAGTTGAGTTTGGTGCTTCATAATCCTATCCACATCATCAATACACACTTGCTTCCGACACAACTACTTCATCACAGAGTCTGCAACTGCTTTTGTACCAGAGTAACGTAACCTACAAACGCATAAGTCACTGAAGCATTTCTGCAGCTCAGGCGTAGCTTGTTAGGAGCGTGTTGATCCTGGCCCTCAGTCTACAGAAATCCTGCCAGTAGTTGTAGCTTTCTCCACGAGTTTCATACATTCCAAGCCAAAAATCACTGAGCAACACTGCCAGGAACTCGGGCAGTATCAGCTTGAAGGTCTAGATTGCCAAGGGTTTTATTTTTTTTATTGTAATTTTAAAAGGGAAATTTATTATCTAGTATTTTTAAGCCAGGGCTTTTATTCTTGTTTGTTTGTTTTTTGAAACAGAATTATTGTGGAGGAAAATAGCATCTGCAAAAGAAGTTAAATAAGTAATAATTTGGGTTTACGTGGTACTGGAATTTATAATAAAATCTAAAAAGTGCTCTTGACATGAGAGTGCTTGGCATGCCAGAGCAGACGCAGGCTTTCTCAACAATGATTAGTCTGCTCTGATAAAAACAACTCCTTGACACAAAGAAAGAACGAATTCATGAAAACAGCTAGGGGAAATAATAACCTTTAAGTTATGCACCCACAGGAGAAGTTAAGAGGAAAAATAATACACCAGCTCTCAGATAGCTGAGAAACAATGATATGATTGTATTGCAGATCGTTGGCAACATTTCTAAGAGAGGGTCATTTGGGCAATAGCTGTGTCAATTGACTGAAAGAGTTAAAAAGAACATAGCTAATGCATCATCCAAATCCTGCAACATCAAAGTGGAAGAGAAGATCAACATGCCTCCCTTGATTTGATTCTTTTGTTTGGGTGGAGGGGGGAGTCCCTTGAGAGGTTCAGTGCATTTGTCAGTTAGAAGAGGATTTCACTTCTAATTTTCTAACTCTAGAGGTGCAGATTTCTAAAAGCTGTGACTGTTCTTGCTTAGCCAGCTGATCTGCTGATATTTCAGGCAGAAACTTTGACTCAGCTGTAACTTCGAGCCCTGTAAATGCTATGGCTCTCAAATGCTAGTTCATACTGCATATTCTGAAAGCAAAACTGCTTCACAGATGAGGAGGTAGATCCCCCAGAATCTGGATTCTTATGATCTCTGCTATTACACACTGGAAGGTGACTGTTTTTCTGGTTTGTGCAAAGGACGAGACAGTCCATGCACACCAAGCAACAACTTTCAGCAGTGAGCTATCCCATGTACTAACTAAGCCACCTCTTTCACCCACCTACTGCTTCCTACCCAGAACGAGGAACATTTTCACCTTCCTTTCACGCCTAATCTTTTTCCCCGTGGCCACATCGAAGAATAAAACAGCATTTCAAGTGTCACCAAGTGCAAGGAATGTCTTTCCAAACAAGGATTAATTGCATTATGGACATAAGCAAGCTGGGGCTCCTGGTAGTTATTCTACCACATTTCACTTAGCAAGTGGCTGCCTCGGGATCGCCAGGTTAGTTACCATGGATCACAGAAGTGAGAAATGCCCATCACCCTCAGGGCTGAATTTAGACAATAGCACCTTGAATTAAGAGAGTACTGAAGTTACCAGAGAATCATAACATAACTCTGACTGGACGGGACCCTCAAGTTGTCCCTATGATCCCGTCTCCTGCCCAAAGCAGGGATAACTTCACTGTTGGATAAAATTGCTCAGCTTTGTGTCAGATAAGTTTTGAACTTTCTGAGGATAAAGATAATTTATGAGTGTACTGCATGCCCTAATAAAGTACAAAACTGTGTATAAACAGCCAAGGGATTTTAGTTAGGATTTATAGGTCAGAAAGTCTTTGTATGTAGCAGTTTTGATGAAAAGACCTGACACTATCCCATACTTTATTTTAGGTGTCTATTCTGCTTACAGTGATTAACAAAAGGTGGAAAGGGAAATTGCATCCTTGTCTTGAGCCACCAAAACTGTGCACGTCTCTAATTACCTTATTTCATCAGGTTTTCTGTATTTAGCTTTAGAAATAAAGCATTTGCCACTATTGCCTATGTCAGAGGTATCTATTTTCTTTTTGCAACTAAAGAACAATTGGGTAAATCTGCTGGGATTGGTTTCTATTACTATTTTTCTTTAGAAAAATATTTTGTAGACAAAACCCACAAAAGTTCTGCCATGCCTTGAGTCTTTTTTCTAGAAAATGGAAGAACATCCTATTGAAGCTGCATAGAAATGATCCTATTATATGTGAACCGTTTAGAGCACAGTGGCTTCCTAACAATTAGAGCTTTATGTGTTTTGTTCACAGCTTATATAAAAATTCTCAATAGACTATTTGCCCTCTCCTTCTCCCACAGAAAGTTTGAAAAGACGTCAGTAAAGATTCTTTATGACATCTAATTTATTCTCTTGAAATTACCTGCAATTCCTTAGTAAAAGAGACATTTTCAAATGAATTATCTCTCTGCCAATTACAAACCCTCTCATCCCGTTCTGGCTCTGCAAGAGCACCAACATGACAACTTTTCCTGGTTAAGAAAAAAGGCAATGTGGTTTTTTCTTATGGCAGCTTGATTTTGTTTCTAAATTCAGAAGTCAGCCCTTGTAAGCTGTATTCAGAATTCAGGTAGAAACACCTTGTTTTACAGTCCTCTGTAATATACCTTTGAAGAGCATGGGAGCATGGAAATAGGGAGATGGTGGTGATGTCTCTCCCATAAAGCAGCTAATTACATGATCATCTTGAACTCTCTGAAGTCAATTACTGTAATTACTGCAACTATTGTGTTGTCATATTTCATTTGGAGCAAAATGGCAGCATGAGAGAAAACTGCCAAATAAGCTGCTCCAGACTTTTGCCACTTTATAGAAATGTGTCTAAAATGAAAGCTTCTGTCAGCCCTATAAAGTGTCCATAAGCTTAGGAAGCACAGTCACTTCTTACAGGGCTCCCTGCTAATGGAAACCCCTGGGAAATGTAAGAAGACGAAACAGAGGGAGAAGGTTCAACTGTAGTATTTCAAACACAGCCCCAGCAGTACAGAGACCTGTCCAGGAGGCAACCCATCTCATTTTCCACCCAAGCTCCACCGTACCAAACAGAACAGCTATTCAGTGCCATGCCCCACCTTCCATTCCACAGCTTCTGGTAGCAGCCCTGCCCGAACAGAGGACATTCAGCCATCGCTGTGGGCAACCAGCCCTCCCCAACACACAGAATTGCACTGGATAAAAACTTCCACCCTCAAGAGGTTTTCAGGAGTTTGCTTGGCTTACACCATAAGCTTGAATAACGAAAGCATTATAATACAAGGTTAACCTCAGCTTCATCCTGATGGAACTATTTATCTGTCATACAAAGATAGGTATATTCTCTGTGGACGGCTTTTTCTAAGGGCACATACACAAGCTATTTTCTCACTACAGCGAGGATGTCTAAATAAATCTCTTACAGGCAAGTAATAGGAAATATTTCAGCTCCAGATGACTACACTCAACTATTTCCCAACCTTCAGCAAAGCCAGTGAATGTCTAAAAGTATTAGCACTTCTAAAAGAACAAAGAGAGAGACACTTACAAAACACAGTGGTAACAACCTCTGCATTAGCCCTCCATTCTACCTTCAAACACCAACTCTTTCAATACTCATTACCACACAATATGTGCCACACTCTGTATTGTCATTCTGTGTTTTGCCTCCTTCAAAGAGGGTACAGATGGTGATACAGGCAGTAATTTTTCCATGTTTTAAGATGCCATAAATATTTAAGCCTCTCTCCTGTAACTGCCTACCTCAGGAAAGGCTGAGCAGACTCTCTAAGGAGCAATAGTGAAGTAGATAGGGAACTGTGAGCTGTGCCAAGGGACCTGCATGTTGCATTTGGGTTTTATTACAACTGTGGCCACTAGAAATGTGCTAGGTCTATGTACAAAGGGGCCTGGCAAAAACTCTTTGAAGAACTGTTACACACAGCATCCTTTATGCACCATCGAGCCTTTTAAACACTAGTCCTTAGTCCAGTACAACATCAGACCCCAGAACAACTGTGTCAGGCTGGCACACTCTCCACTAAGGCAGAGACTTGCATTTGGCATCATTCACCTTTTGCATGTCAGGAGTCAGTGCCAATGTCAGGCAGCAGGGCTAAAACCCTTCCCCTGCCTCAGCCCACACCTTACCTCTCTCCTCGTGTGCAGCAGGAGTGTCAGACAGCAATGACAGGGCAAGAGATGTCAGCAGAGCTTCAGTAATGGTTGGCATTACCCAAGACTAACAAACAGGATTTTATAAGGAATTATTGAGAAACATCAAAAGTGGTAATAATTTTTCTTTGTGCTGGCTTCAAGTAGTTCAGGATTTCATGCTTAAGGTCTCAAAGACAACACACAGTATTTAAAAAGAAATCAGAACCATTGCAAACTAACAAATATTGCCTGTAGTCTCAGATTAGGTAGGCAGCATTACCACATTTTCTAAGAAAACTCAGGAACTTTGTCTGCCTTTTTATGAAGCCATTGGCAGTAGAAGTTTCGGTCATGGTTTTGTCCTTCTTTATATCATTATTTTGAGATTAACTGTAACTTAACTGTTGAAGAGAGCATTTGAACAGATAAAGGACAATGCAGCACTTTTATACTGATATGCATGATAAAATAAATAGTTTTCATTCCATGCAGTTAAATGTATTCCATGTTCTCACAATGCCTACTTAACAGTTTTGGGACTGTGTGTCTGTTTCCCTTAGAAGAGAAAAGCAGAATGCACTCCACCATTTTTTTTTTCTCCTCCTGGATCTAATTATTGTCTAATTTAAATGCAAAGGCCAATCCAGGTTGCTCCTGAGACACTGTGGGACTCTATTAGGATCTTTTACATTAAGACTTTTTATGATAACGATTATATGATAAAGAGCATCTGGAGTCTAACACAATATTAACACTATTTCTTAAAGGTGTAACCCTGTTTTTTTCCCAATTTAACATTCAACTTTGCAGCATTTGCACAGCCTGGCTTAAGGGAAGAGGATATTTTCTTCCAAGTAGCCTGAGTTAGGACAGGCTCAGAAAAGCCTGGTGCAGGGACACCACTAGTTTTGCCATCTGTTATAGAGGAAGATTTCCCAGAGCCTAAGCCCTTAAAAATCACACTTTGTTGTTGGCTAACACAGTTTGGGCTTTCACTTCGCTGTACCGTATTACAATTCAGGGTAAACAGATTCTGCTAGATTAAGAACAATCTAAATTATTTATTTGAAAAGCAGAAGAAACAAGAAGAATTATGATAATGTTATGATCTTCTTCTGCACACAACAAGCTTACAGATAAAGAATAAAACATTAAAAGTAAGCAATGAGAGACAAAACTGGAGATTTTCACCTCCAGCATTTAAAGTCACAAAGGTTCATCGATTTATCCACAATTTGCTTCTTCCTATAATTGTCTTATATACTGCATACCACTGCACAGGTATGTACCTACCCAATTAATAGAGACGAGCACCTAGAAAATTAGATTTTGAAAGATCCAACTTCAAAAAGAGCTTGAAACACACAGTTTTTACTCTAGATAGTTGAAAAGGGCTTACTCCATTCCTTGCTCTTTTTTCCAAGTACAGTACAAACCTTTTTGTTTCTCTTTTTGATGAAATATTAAATATATGTGTGAAGGAAAGTATCAGGAATATGAAAATGCTTTAAGAATTATTTTCTAATCATTAGATCATACAACTTATATAATTTTATTATACTACCAACTGCACTATATCTGCAAAGAAAGCAGCAGGCTAAAAGAACAACGAAGCTACTGTACATTTTCACATGTGATGAGCTGCTTTTGTTCCAATGGTTCATCTGTGGCATTTTTGCTTCACCAATAAGCTGGAAATCTTCACACCTATATGCTGTTATATCAACATAAACTCATCACAAACAGAAAAGTTCTGCTAATTACAGAAGAGAATGTCCATATAGGAAAGCCAAGTGTTTTTCTGCATTGCTGTAGCTCTGAGATGAGCTCCACAGCCCACAGGCTATAATACAAGAAGAAAGACACTTTTCAATGTGAGACACAGTTTCAATCTGTAATTAATGTACACATAAATGCCTCATTATTTCTGTACAGACTCGCAGAAGACACTTTAACTGCACATTTTTAACCAAATAGGACCTATTAGCCAGCAAACTGAAGCATATTATCAAGAAACTTCTGTCCTCAGTGATCTTGAGCTGAAAAAGTTTAATGAAGACACCCTGAACAAAGGAACCAGGGAGTTGAGCAGGTTCTACCACGAAAAACAGAGTCAGCTGGCTCCGAGTACATTTTGGGATTCTCTCAGTTTAATTCACGTGCTCTCAGATCCATGTTCCATGATTGCACCTGTTCTGTTCAGTGAATTAAACCAATAATACACATTTTGATTACTTTTCTAATGCTCCTTTGTGAGGAAGTTCATACACTTCCTGAGGAATTACATATAACTGAGGAGGAGCAAGACAAGTAATCTCTTAGAAATCCTTTCAAAGGCAGAGAGAGCTATCACATGAGACCAAAGACTATAAGAGATGGCTAAAGACTTGGTATAATTTGACTGAGATCAGCAGAATACATTTCACCAGTTACTGGGTCTAAATTATTTACTCAGTGTAGAGTCTAAGGTAGTGATAGGAAAGGTAAAAACCCTAAGCATCCTCTCAATATCTGACCATCATTTAGATGCAGACATTCTCTAGAGAAATTAATGTAGCCTCAGATAAACAACAGTACTCAAATTCATGTTATAGGCATTCTTTGCTTTCCAAAGTCACAGCAGACCATTAAATGTGACTACCTAAAACCAATACCCAAAGTTGCATTGCTTCTTAAAGAATGAGGATGGAATGGTCCTCTGGAGAAGGAAAAAAACCTTTTTTTATACCTTTCCACTTCAATTCTTCATGCCACTAGATGTCAAAATGAATATAAGAATCTTTCAGGAACCAGTTTTAACATATAACTGAATTGCAGTCTCAGGGCTTTACGTAGGCCAAGAGCCAGAATTATTAGTTTTATTTTCAGTTAAATCACTTCCTTGATAGGATTTCATGACACTGAAAAATTGGTTTCTTAAATTTGCTTTGTGTATGTCTTGTTTGTTCACTGTGATATTTACTTAAATCCTGTATTTTTTTTTTTTTTTTAGGACTAAAGACACTAGAAAAAGTAATTGTTTTATGATTGATATTGTGCTATTAGAAAAATGATCAGACTTTACAAAGATAAACCAGCCCATTGTTCTCAATATGTCCATTATAATCTAGCAGGTGATTAAGGACTTGCTATTGCATTGCCACCTATAATTATAGGCAATCTGCTCCCCTGCATTGGCCCAGAAGCAGCTGATGCTCTCTGACAGCATCCCTACCCTCAGGTAGTGCCAGCAGGTCAGTGGGACTAATGAAACATCTGAAACCAGCTAAATATGTCTAGTTAATTTAACCAACTGTTTCTTGACTTGGCATTTATTGTTGTTTTCACGTTTAGAGGACTGTGCAGGTTCATGAAACAAAAGGCACCTCATGTTTGTATGTGATTTCTGCTCCGGGTTTTTGAGTGGAGGGAAAATGAAGCAGTCAGGATGTCAGATATGTCATTGAGGGTTCAAAACTGCCAGTGCAAAGCATGTGAAATTCTTTATATCGTATGGTGATATTCTCAGGCAGAACATCTCAGAGAATTTTAGATATTCTTCTGTTCGAAAGATCATTAATTTGAACTGTATCTTTTTCAACACTATGTCCATTGATGCACACAATAAACTGTAAGTTTTTCTATTTTAAGAATCAATTGCCAACGTTTTTGAAAAATTTTAAGGACATTTTTTTGTGTCTTCACTTTAATCCTGCCTGCTTAGGGAAGAACCATAAAACCTAGGGAACCACTTCCCAAAGGAAAGAAGAGTCAAAGAAAGGGTGAACCGAGAAGCACAGTAAAACACAGAGTCCCTGGCAAGGGACTCCCAGAGTCCAGCTGATCCTTCAGGCAACAGAGGGAAATCAGCACTACACAAAGGGGCCACCATCAAGACCTCTATTTCATGTCCAGCTACATCAAGGGGCTAAATCTAAGTCCATATTTAAGGAGTGATAATGTTACAATGAAGGTAGAGCCAAAAGGATTTCTTTGGTTCTTTTAGCAAGCTCCTAGTCGATTTCACAGGATCAGACCTCAGAATTACAAGAAAATCCATCTCTAGTTTTCCTGCCTCCATGTCCCTTCACAGCCCTCATCCTTCCATCACAAAATCATACAATCACTGAGGTTGGAAAAGCCCTTTAAGATCATCAAGCCCAACTGGTCCACTGACAAATCCACCACAAATCCCCAAGTGCCACATCTACACATTTCTTAAATCCCTCAGGGATATTTGCACAAATTTACTGCTTTGCCATCCAAGTGCCACACAGACTATTCCTTTCTCTTTCCAGCACCTTGTTATGGATTTGAACATTGCTCTTACACACTCTTCAGACTTAATAGTTTGAGGAAGGAAGGGTTGCTTTCATTTTTGACAAGCTCCTACAAATGCAGTTCAGCATCCTGCTCAGCACATATGGCCTAATGAAAAAATAAATAACAAGAACATTTGCCCAGCCACATCCACCCTGTGATTCTGCAGAGAGATGCTGCCCTCATACACTTTGGAGGGAGATGTTTTGGTGTAGTATCAGGGATGTAACTCATAATTATTGATACCAAACAAGAGGCTAAAACCACCTGGAGATGTCTGTGATACCAACCTGTGCCCTTCATGTCTTGACTCCATTGTCTCTGTCCTGTCACTTTGCTTGAACCTGAACAACACTGAGAGGTCCTTTCTGCTCACCAGCAGGGCAGTAGCATCTCTCCATCTCCAGAGTGGAAGCTCTGACACCTGGCAGGTGGCTGCACCAAGATCAGGAGTCCAACACTTTGTCCATCATTACCTAACACCACCTCACGTTGCTTCTCTCAATAGCAGGATTTTCAAACCACCCATTACTTAAAATATTCCCAGAACTTCCAGAATTAATAAAAATGGCTCTGATTGAGTGTTGGCACTACTAGATAAGCAATTCCCAGTTTTGAAAGATATTCAAAAAGAACCCTTCTGATCCAAGTCAAAACTTGTTTCATCTTTTCATACCTTGCATCTAAAAAATTTCAATTAAAATAACATGTTTCCTACTTCTCACGTTTATTTGCTCTTTTGTTTAAGATTTTATTTCAGTTTCACCTTCTATCAAGATGGACTTTAAAACACAACCTGAGGTAAAATTTAATATGCACAATAAAATTTACCATGTAGCTGAACAAAAAGTCACTGCACCAAAAATGGTCCAGTCCAGCAGTTTTCTAAATGATGTAGGAGAAAAATAATGGGGCAGAGTAGCAGAAGCCTGACCCTATTCCCATAAGACTGTAAGATTTATCACCTACATAAGCAGAATGCTACAGAAAAGAGATCTATTGACCACAGCAATAACTCACAGCCCAGTAAAGCTAGCTGAGATGCTAGTCTGGTATTTGCTGATAGTACCTTTATTATGTGGCACTCAGAATGTTTTTAAATAGCTTTGCTCAACAAGTTACTGTTTTTAATATTATGCACCACCTACTCTCTTTTAGACCAGCCACTTATTTACAGTACTGATATTCAGGAGAGGGGGAGTTGCAGGGAAGGATTTATAGGAGTGGGGATTTACTGTTTGAATTAAAACTGTGTTGTCGCAATTGTGGATTTCAGGAGAGGGGGAGCTACAGGCACATGCTATCCTGCTATAACAGAAATATTACTCAAACAGAAATATGTTTGCATAATACCTTCTATTTGAATAGAATATTTACTGGGGAAATGAGAAATAATAATAATAAAAAAAAGTCAGAAAACTGCTATCACTTGCAGTGCACAGAGTGAAATTTTGCTGGTTTGGGTAGACATAAGGACATCAAGCTGGACTGTGACCGTGGCTGGGCACCCTGCCTTGAGCCCTAACCCTTATCTAGAATTATCCTAGAGAAAGGTGATTTTCTGCCATCAACCTTTACCTACAGTGAGCTATTTTAGCCCAGCAAGAGAATAAAACTGATGTGATGGACTGAAGAAAGAGCCCCAGTCTCTATTCCCTTCTCCAGCTGCACAGGCTCAGCAGCAAACACGCTTCCTGTACTGTTTCAGGGTTTTAAAAAAAAAAAATTCAGTGGCTTTTGCAGGTCCTAAGCAATTACAAATTGCAGCAAAACATCTATTTAGGATTCTTTACAAGTTATTTCAATTATTTGTTAAGGGAATCAGTGAAAATAGCAAATACTATAGAATTGTAACCAGAGCTTCATCCAGAAGAGTTCTTGGATTTAGCCACATTCAAACACACTCTAAATGAGCCACAAACAAGAACATGCTCTAAACGAGGACAAAGAAAGTGACAACAGTCCAGTGGCAGCTGAGTCACAGATCAATCGCTCAGCTGGTGCTCTGCTGCCCCAGATGGTATCAGGAACAATGGCACAGCCCAGGTTGGATGGGATAGGGAAAGACCCCCAAGTTCCAGGTGTTTTGGGAAAGGGAGCCTGGAGGAGAGTGAGTGCCCTGCCTGCCCTGCCACGAACACTGGTGGGGACAGGCGCTTTGTCCCAGGAAAGGACTCTGTCACTGCAACATGTTTATTCCTAATATCCAAGGAACTCTCTCCTGGGGCAGTTGGTCCCCATTTCCCTCATGCCTTCCTGCCTTCCCACTGCCCTTCCTGCCACTCCCACACCCACACACGACAGTGACTGCACCCTGCATAACCCCCACCTCCCACCTGGGTGTGTTTCCTACAAGGAATGGAATCATATGATGCCTAAAATGGAAGAAAAGAACTTTCCAGACACCATTAGTATAGATAGAATTGAGAGAAGGTTCTTTAAAGAGAGCATTTTCATGTGCAGCAAAATACAGAGGTGCACATACAGTATAAGGGTTTTACAAATTTATAACACTACTTCATTATTATATCTCATGCATACATCCAACCTGAAAAGGAGGGGAGCTCACCCCAGTGCTGGGTTACCTGTAGGGAAGGACCTCGAGCTGTAAGAGATTGCTGAAGTACAGACAGAAAAGGAATTCAAGTGGTTTCCACACTCGTCTCTGACAAACTACAGCTGCTTTCTGACATTTTTTTGGCCACTAGCAATCTCACAGACTACCTTAAAAAGTTTGGTAAATTCATGCCTGAAAATATAAATTCATGTGGCAAAACGTGTCTGTGGAAATACTTCTCAGAACACAGTGAAGACAGAGGCTCAATATATGTATTTATTAATACACCACCAGCCTTTAGGGGTCTTCTCTCTGTATTTTCTCCTATAAACCCAGCACTTTTTGACAGGAATCCTTTAAATTTACAGGGGGAATGTGTACAAAAGCCTGGAATTATTATGCTTTTCCACACCAAGCTCTATTTTCACCACTCCTTTGAAACAAAGAAAAGCACAGAGACAGTATGAAATAGGAAAAGCTCCTCTCTGACTATCAAAGGCAGACTACTTTTAAATTAGGAACAAAAACCATTTTCATTCCTAGCATGGCCTGGTTGTGAATTCTTCCCAAAAGTTGTGTACAATACCTTTACCAGAGAACAGTGATCCTCATCAAGAAACACAACCCAGCCTCTGTTCTCTGAACCTCTCAAGAGCCACTTGCCAACACAAGTCATGTGTGTGCAAAGATCGATGCTTACCAGAGGGAGATGCACAGCTGAGTAATGGCCCAGTCCTACTTGGGCCTATAACAAGGTTTGAGACCAAAATTTCTTTCAGCACAGAGGTTCATATTTCACACCACAAACCCCCCTGCAAATCCAAAACCAAACAAACCCCACAAACCAACAGCCGATCTTGGTTCATAAAAAGATAATTGCCTCAGGTAAAATCAAGTTACGTAATTAGAACAACAAAGAAAAATTCTAGCACACAGGGTCCATCTGTTGCCATGTGCATAAATTCTCTATGACTTGCCAAAGTAATTTATCCACCCAGAACACACATCCAAGCCGGCCAATATCTAGTACTGAGCAGAAAGGAAATTTAAAGAAAGGCACATCATTTATCATTACAGACAGCTCAGCAATATTGTGAACAGGGAGCACAGTTTCAGTGGAGGGGGAACAGGGAGTGGGAGAATGAAGATTGGAAATGCTTGCTGAGCTCAGAGCCTGCTGTAACAGCCGCCTGACATCAGGATCTCAAGGGCTACTTCCTCTGAGAAAAGAGCACAGCAAGCCGTGTCTTACCCATTCAACCCTGTCCCAGCACATATTGTAATTCAATGAGTTGCTATTTTGTGATGGAAAAACTCGCTGTCGGAAAATTTTCGACCGCCCTTGCGTAACTTGCAGGAGAATTTAATGTGAAGAATAAACAAAGTCACCACTCTATGGCAGTCTTACATTAAACCTGAAACCTTCCAGAATTAACTGGTACAAGAAGCCCACTTTCCTATGCTGCATGTAAAACCCCACCCTTTCCTCTCCTCACTTAGAGGCCTTCTGGACATGGGTTTCAATGCAGTTACTCAGTACAAAAACCTGTCTGCCAAATTTTTCAGCACCCCGTTCAGCATTTGAGGCTACAAGATGCCAGGGCACGGCAAGGGTACACTGCCAGGGGTAATTCCACTGTTTGATTCACCCCATCTTGATCAACAAATCAGGTTGACATTAGAGACTATACTGACACACGGGTATAAACTTTGTCCTACAGAATCTCCTTGTACTTTAAAATTAAAGATTTTAGCTTCTGGCATCACAAAAACAGCCCTAAATCCATGAACAGGCTGTAAACAGTGTCTTTGTGAGGTTTCAGGCTCCCCAGAGCTTATACACAAGACAGCGTTCTGTTGTTCTTGATGATGCGTCAATGGTGATGCCCGGTGAGATACTGGGAGGCGAGGAGGACGTCAGGCAGCTCCAGACAGGAGAGATAATAGGAGCTGTGGGGAGTAAATTTTACTGGAGGCAGATTTTAAACAAGTAGTTTGGGAGATGTCTGTATTTTCAGGAGCTATTTCAACTGAACTGCCTGCAGCACAGGCCGGGATGAAAGCACAGTTGCAAGCTGCTGAACGTGAGCCCCGCTTAGTCTGTTCCTACCACACTTGACAAGTCTTCTTCAACTTTGTAAGTGAGCACAGGCCCTTCTGCTTTTACCTCCTTTTGGAGATGCTCTGGCAGAGGCAACCCTTCTGTCTGCAGTGAGACACTTTCACCTTTCCTGGCTGTGGACTGCAGAAGGAGAATTAGCAATCATTGAACTGTGTGTAGTCAGGGATACAACAAAAAAATTCTATTCTCCTCCTGCACATGTGCCAAAGGAGTGTGTTTTCAGCTCTTTCTTTGTAGGATATCCTTGATTTTCCTGTTTCAGAGACAACAATGACACAGTAGTTTCTCTGCCATGGAGGTAATTTCAGAAAAATCAGCCAGTTGAACAAGAAAATCGAAATTAAAATACATGTATCCTTTTCAGTCATGCTGGAAAACTTAAATAACTCTACAATAAAGATTTTAGCTATTGTGAGATCCTGAAAGCCTACAGTACCACACTCAAATAGAGACAACAAACCACAGAACAGAAAAAAAAATGGATGAAAGAAAATCTGAACCCAGAAACATTCAAGTAGAGGAACCAAGGACATGCTGGTAACCAAAGATTTCAATAAAAGGTAAAATAAAAGGGCAAAGGCTGAGCATGGTCCTTCCTGGTCACAAACCAACACTTATCTGTAGGATGAAAGATGAGATCCAGTCTCCATTATCCCTGACACACCAGAACCACCACAAGAACCAAGAAAGCATTGCTCTCCTGGGTGCCACCAAGCTGCATCCAGCCAAATGGAATGCTGCTACACAGCTCTCATCAAGCAGCCTGATTAATCCCACCAGTTTTCTGTCTGGTTCAGGGAATTCCACTCTTTAGATCAGCAAGATGTGTTTGCACTGGGAATGCCGTACCCTTACTAAGAGCATTTTATGAAAACATGTTTGATCAGTAAGAGCTGAGTCAATCTGATTTAAACAAACAAACAAAACCAGAAAGGACAATATAAAACCCAAAACACAATAAAAAACGTAAACTAAGAAATAACAAGGCACTCCACCCCCCTAAAAACATCAAACAAGCCAAAGGAAAAAATAAATCCAACCTCGAACCAAAACCAGAATCCATAGTTCTTTTTATCACACCTTGATTGCTTTTCCAGTGGAACGTTCACAAAGCTGGTTAATCCAGATTGTGCATAGTTTAATCAAATGTCAAGGAAAAAATTGAGCTCAGAACACTGCTACTGGCAAACAACAAAAGTGTCCCTGGCTCGAAGGGTCTCAAGTTCTGTGTGATGGAGGCAGAAATGGCCCACAAAAAAAAGGCAGAAAATATTTCAGTTTTCAGTGGCTTTTATAGAGTCAGAGATGAGCCTGGCTTTTCCTGAAATAGGCTGTAATTTTCACACCACTGACACTTTGTGAAGGAACACATGGAAAGGTTCAAATCGAAATAACGCCTGAAAGGAGAGAACTTGACACTGTGTCTGGCCGTGTTTTAAATAGTTTGTGTAGTTCTAGTTAGGGCTCTTTCAGCCATGTTTGCAGTCTGATGGCTGATTAAATGACATGTTTTTAAAACATGAAGCATTGGCCATTTTGTGTTTCTGGTGCCATCCTTTTAAATTTCATGGAAATGGAGTGAAATCAACCCAGACTGGTTTTGAAATTCTCATCACTAACTGTACTTCAGTTACCCAACATATTGTGTTTATTCACGTGATACTTAAATTTTTCTAAGGGAAGTTGAAAAATTGTCAGAGAATTATAATTAAAGTGGTGAAGGGGTGAGAATCCCCAACCCATACACACATCTGCTTCAAGAAAAGGGTCATTTCACAGAGGGGTCTAGTGCAGGACCACATGAAAAAACCACTCAAATGGTTGACTCTGAACCCTGTGCTCATACCCACTATCAGGGCATGTTTGAAATGGTTCGGACAGAAAAGGCTCCTGTCCTAAGCCAGATTTATTGTTAAAGAGCCACACTGCGGACCCACGGGCTGAATCCATGTTGGGGATTCACGTTCTGGTCCGGGTTCTCCCAAAAAACCACACAGAATGCCACCCCCCTACCCTGTTAAAGGTAACCCCTTCATTGTGGCCCCTGTCAACAGTGCAGCTTCCACAGTACCACCCAAATCCCACACAGAGCCAGCACCTTCCTGTGTTATTAAAGCAGAACACGTCCCACCAGCCCACCACAGAGAAGGGGCTGAGCCCTGGCTCAGGAATTTCTCCGGCACTGACACTCGCATAACAAAATTAATTACTGCTCTATACAGCCTGATTGACAGAAACCCCAGGTCCTTTGACAGTGACATGGCAAAATACAGTTCAATGTGGATGTAGTAAGAGATACTGAAACTGGCCTCAACCATAAGTACCTCAAACATCAACCTGAAAAACAAAAAAAGGAAAGAAAAAACAAAACAAAGCATTCTCTTTTTTGGATCAAGTCACATTTCTACTTTCATAAAAGAGCAGTCCATTAAATTTGTCCTAAAATAAATAAATTGGAGAACAAAGCCATTAATCTATTCTAATGTAAAATACATAGGTCTAAACTAACGAGTATTGAAATCAAGACACAAGTTAAATTATTCCTATGGAACCTGTAGGCAGTCTCAGGCACATGTGTTCAGTTTTGTCCTTTATGGAATGTGCAGCCATAGATCAGCTTAGGTGGGAAGTTAATTTTTATTTATTATGTTTAGCCCTAACATATTTGAGCACAGGCTCCTTCTTTGCATTGAATAATCATAAGTGGAGATGCAGAGTTCTTTGTTCTTTATAAGCTTCCCAGGAACCAACACAAGAAGCTGTTCTGCAGGGAAGGCTCAGACTCTTAACAAGAACAGCTTTTGCACAATGATGTCTAAAAGCTAGAAATGAAGGAGGGATGGTGTTTTAACATATTTTGAGAACAGATTCCTTCTATAAATCTGAATTGCTGCAGTTATCTGATACAAACTTTGGCAGATTTTTAGCAGACCAGATGTCCACTATAAAATGTTATTTAATGTATCAATGAACAGTTTCCAAAATGCAAATAACTCTGTTTCTGCAAACATCTGATGGACAACTGCCAGTATGATGGGTGTTCATTTCAACAGAGAAGAAGTGGCAATAGAAGGTCTTAGTTTTCTGTTGAAAACACCATGGAACACATTTATTCAATTTCAGAATAGTGCATAAGGAACATGTTTATTTCTAGCAAATAGTCTAAAAGCATAATAAAGTTAAGTTATAATAAAATTGAGAATAAAACCAACAATGCTTTCAGCAGCTGAAAGACAGAGAAAGAAAAAACAAATTATCCAAAGGGTGTTTAGCAGTTGTTTTCCACATAAACTGTATGAGGTGGCAGATTTTGAGGTACTCTAGTACTTTGCACTGGTTTTAATCTTGCTTTCTGTGCTCCCCTGCCACTGCCAGGCCCAGTGACAGGACACAGAGCAGCACAGCTGGCTTGGTGACAAACTTGTCATAAGGTCCAAGAAAGGGTCTTGGTGTCTCACACCCCTGGACAGAGCACTCCTCAGCACTAGGAAAGGGCTACATTGGAAGTCTTTTCCTTTTCCCAGACATCACCAAGCACCCTATCCTTCCCCAAGGGCAGGACCTGAGGCCAAAGGCAGCTCTGACCTGCAAGCAGAGAATGAGGATTTACTGCTCCACCCCTCTGTCCAGGCTTTTCCATCATAGCCGCTTTCTCATTTCCCTAAATAATTGAAAAAATTCACCCAGCTGATGGGTCTTTCCAGTTTGCTGTAATGTGATTTTTAAATAACCACCTTGCTGACATACTAAATTGTCTTTGGATTGTTTTATTAATCTTATAAGAACATTAACAAAATCAGTTATGTATGGTATTTACTACTGTAAATCAGTAGCGTGTTCTAATTTATGAGCAAGCCCCTTTCCCTCTGACTCCAAAGGAAACATGATTGACCCTGACACAGTTGTGTGCTCCAGAGGGGAGACAATCTGTCATGTTCAATCATTTCTCCATCAAATCCAAAATGGCAAGTTAATTGTTTAATTAAGGGAACAAGGCCCTCAGAAACTTTCATGTTCTACATAATTTTATAATGGGTCTACATAAATAAAATAAATAAGATCTGATGGAATGGAGAGAAATTTCATAAGCAAAAGCAGTGCTAAATATCTGTGATACCAACAAAAAGCTGTCAAGAGCCAACCTCCAGCAGCTGAGCCCAAAAAAAATCAATAGAATTCCATTTAAATAGTTTGGAATTCCTGTGAAAAATACCTGGCACCTTTGAACACAGTTGTACCTCACTTTGGTTATACCATGTTTAAGATAAAAATGGAGCACAAAACCAGAAATCTACCTTACTTCTCCAGGAATTAACCAAAAGGAAAGCAATTTGTGGGCAATGTTGCTATTAATGCTGCAACATCAAGTTATTTAGAATGCCCTTGCACATCTTAGGGGATTTCTGCCATCCAAATTTCTGCTGCCTATACCTGGAGGTCACTTTTCACAGCCAAGAGAAGTTCCTTTTTCTAACACAAAACTCTCCATTTGGAACTTAGCATCAGATCCTTAACCATGCATTGATTTATTTATCTATGAATGGGCCTCCACACATGATAAATCCCCTTATTTATAAAGCAATATGAAATGCACCAATTCTATTTGATACATTATTCATTGAGAACAGCCTACCTACTTCTCATTAGTGGAATTTCCCCCAGCATTCTGTGCTCTGAGTAGTTTTCAGAAGTCTCCTCCTGTCTCCCAAAACTCTGCCATGATTTTTCCCCCCCTTTCTTTAGCTTAAACTCATTTAAAGTTCATTTAAGTCACATCTACATCCACCAGCTTTACAAAACAAATTTTTTTTAAGCAAGGAAGAAAGTACGAGGAGGTAGATGGGCTGCCTGTTGGTTGTTTGAGAAGCATAGTTGTCTTAGGAGGGAGAGAAGGAAATGAAAATAGAGAAAGAACAGAGGAAAAAGAAGGAAAGTAAAGGAAAAGGGGAAGCAAAAACCAACCAAACCAACAAACCCAATGGAGTCTAATATAGGAGCTAATGACAAGCCCTAGAGATGAAAAGGCAGCTGTCAGCTTGGGAATAACAGAGGGCACACAGAACAGGCTTTTATTCTATTTTACTTTATAATTGAATCTGAACTGAAAGACTCACTCAAAAACCTTACCATTGCAGAATGCCCCTCCTAAACATCACTTCATTTTGAAGTTATGAGCTTTCTGAAACAATATCAGTTAAGTTCTTTTCACTCTCATAACTCCTTTTCATTATGTTTTCTGCATTCTCGCTTTAATTATGTGTGAGAAACTTTCTAAAGTTTTAGCATAAAGTTTTGTGAAGAAAGAACTTGAAAAACCCCAAAACCGTAAATATTTTTCAATTCACAACACAACGAGTCACACAAACTTGCCAAACACATGCTTCAAATCTTTTTTCTTATACCACTGTGCTTCAAAATACACGGCTAAACCTCCTACTCTACAGCAGGACAGATGAGAGGAGGAACTGGGCGGAATGCAGAGTGTGCTGCTCTGCCAGCCCCAGCTCACGGCTGCACAGTGAAACCAGCTAATCCTGCCTGGATTCAGCAGTGTTTAATCAAACCTTCCTTCTCCCTCCCATCAATTAAAAGATTTGCACAAGGCAGCAGAGAGGAGAAGGTAATAAGTCGAAAAGTGATGAGGGAACCGGAGGGTCACATCAATAAAGACACATTTCTGTAGCAATTGTCTTTGCTCCAGAATGAACAGAGAAGCACAACGAATCTGCTTTCTCCAGCCACGCTGAGGAGCTGTGTTAAATCTCTGATGAGACAAAGATTTTCTTTAAACTTTTATAGGAATGAGAAGGTCTCCACTAATGAGAGTTTAAGGGAATTTCTTAAATCTAAAGTGAAGGATACCAGGAGTTGAACATAACCTGAGGGTTTTCCTGTACATGTTCGCTAATATTACAAAGAGCTTTCAGAAAACCCTCTGAAGATCCTGTTTCCTGCAGGAAGAAAAAGAAACAGGGCAGAAAGGCTTCAGGGAGCTGCAAAGGAAAGAACGTCGCTATAAAGTTACATACACAGTATGTTGTTAGAGAAGTCCTGATGCCATAGAATAATTCCGGTATCCAGGAGGTAATTGGACATGATTAAAAGAAGTTCTTTCCTCACCCCCCTTCCTACAACAAACTCTTCAGGCATAAAGAATCAGCGCATCCTGAACTGAAATACCATCCTGCAACCCGGGTGAGAGCTCAGCTCATTGAGAGTGCTTGTGGAAACCTTCAAAGCTCATCTCACAAAGAGGAACTGAACCCAGGCTTCCAGGCTTTCAGGATTCTGCCCAAGGAAGTACAAGAGGATTTTTTCCTCCTTCCAGAGATGCCAGTCAAAGTCTTCTATCCTACCTACAGTGAGGAGTGGGAAGTCTTCACTCACACCTGGGTGGCAAGTCAGCCATTTGAAGTTGTTGTAAAATGTCCCAAAAGAGAACTTAGAAAACAAAACACCCATCAGATCATTTTAAAAGTGTAACTCCTTTGCCCTTTTTTGTTTGTGTCTCTCTAAGCACAGCAGACTTGCACTGTGCTGCTCCTTCTGGGACTCCCCCATTGCAGGGATAATTGCAGCATGTCAAAGCATGAAAAAGTTTAAGCTGCACCTACTCCACGATCTATTGCCAGGGGGAAGAAAAATAGAATTAAAAAAAAAACCAAAGTCCCAACAATCACACCAAATTCACCTGCTTTTATTGCATTCAATGGAAGCAGTGTTTTCTAAATAGTATATTGCTATAGAGCACAGGCAGAGGGGAAGATTTAACCTCTGTATAAATGGAGAGCAGTCAAGGGCAATAAAAGCTCCCGTCAGGTAAGAGAGGCTTATCAATGCTGACAGGGGGAGGAATGGAGGAGTCGGAGCACTTGCTCCTGAGCACAAGGTGTCAGGCTCAGGGAGACCTTTACAAAGCTCTGCCCTGGTTTGCTTTACTTACAGAAAGCTCCTTTTTATGCTGCAACAACTGCCAAGGAAGGCAGCCACCTTTCCAAAGCCTGAGGAAGGTGGTAGCTTGCCCTTCCAGAACAAGGGGACTCAAGAAGGAAATGCTGCTTAGCCAGGTGCCATAGCTCAGGGGCCAACGAGGGCAGCACTTGGAATTGTTCCTTGGAAAACAGGATGCTCACACACAGCCCCTCAGCTCTGGGGGCCTGCAGAGAGCCCCTGGGCCAGCCTGGGGCAAATCCCAGCACTGCCAAACTGGAAACTTTGAGGAGTTTGTTGTGCAAAATCGTACAAACCACAACCAAAACAAACAAAAAAACCTGTGTTCTTGTCAGAAAATGCAGGAATAAAACGTTGTTCAGTATTCAAAGAGCAGCACAAGTGTAGATAAAACCCCCCAGCATTAAATACTTGGACCAACAGCAGTTGCTGGGAGGACTGGGTTTGTGGGCTGTTTGTTGTTATGTTATGTGAGTTGCAGGAAGTGGCTCCAGTGAATATTTGGACTTGTGTAGCCGTATTTGTTTTGTATATAGTGGCTCTTGCAGTGTGGGCATTTGTGCAGCCTTTGGATTTTACATGGCTTCCCAAGAGGAGAGGCAGCAGTGAAACCAATAAAGCAGGCAATAAACCCATATTAATAATGTATGCAGAGCTATAGATGTCTATTTATATGATACCATTCTTTTTTTTTTTTTTTTCTTTTTTTAGAGGAACATGGATGACCAAAACAGTGTTCTTAGCTTTCTTACCAATGGTGATATCATCATAGTGCTGCATGTTAAGGAACTTTTTCAATACACACACATAAAAGCCCTCAAATTTTTACCAGTTTGTATCTAATTATGTTATTGGCAAATCAGAAATAATCAAACCAAAAATTCAAAATACAGGAAATACATCTAATATTCATGTGCTTATTGCTTAAGAAGATGAACAGAATATAGCAATTCAGTACCAAGAAAAAAATTCCCTAAATATGGTGATATTTTTACAACTCAATTCAATCCACTGACACTTGTAAAATTGTGATGTTTATTACTTCATTTCTCATCTTCGTGATGATGCTGACACTGAGGAGCAAACAAAGTCTGCCATATCTTCATTTGAAACTGAGTCAGAGATGGTCTGGCGCAGACCTTAACCAAAGAACCTTTTAGGGTTTTTTGGTGACAAACATCAGTAAAACCTGTTAAAATGCTTTTAGGTCATGACAGTGGCTTGGAGCAGCACCTCTGAGTTCACATCTCACTGGGGCAGTTTGTCACTCAGCACGGAGGGGGTGGAGTGGCCATTTCCACATGTCGAGTTTCGTTCCAGGATTAAAAAATTTGATCTGTCTGAGAACATCTCTGGCATACATATTTGGTTAACTGGGAGATCTGAAATATCATTACTAACACACACAGTAAGTACTTTAATTGTAAAGCAGTAGGTATCATTGTTACCATTTATTATTTAAGCTGAGGAAATCCCAAATCTTTTAGCAAGCCACTGATGCCCCGAATTTTTTAACTCAAAGACAGAAAAGCAGAACAAGCAAAGCTTTCTTTTCTTCTATAGTGACATGACTACAAAGTAGTTTCCTCCTCTGCTGGGTTTTCTGTGTGTCTGAAAAAAGACCACAAGTATTTCTGTTTATCAAGTACTTAATATTGTAGCAGGATCTCAATTTCACTTCGTACTGTTTTTCTGCTGGTGACAAACGTGGGCCCAGATCAGTAGTGTAGAAAGCAAATTAAACTAATTCTATGACCACACTTGCCCACGTGCTTGCAAGCTGTGCTGAAATGACAAAGCTGCTCTGACACCACCGTGTTCAGAGGTGACAAAGCCAATGTTTTCATCTCATTCAATGGCTTCCTTAACTCATTTCCCATTATGACTATTAGAAAGCAGGACTTTCTCAGCTATTTCAAACCATATTTGAAGTGTGCACTGGGGACAGCATAAAAAACCCAGCTTGTACCATTCTGCTCCATGCCCTAGCACACATCCCCTGCTTTACTCCACACAGGGACAACCAGCTCTGTCCACATTCCCAGTCACAAAGACCTCTGCTGCCTCCGACCCAGGAGAAGGACACTTGTGTCCTTTGCTGCTGGTCAGCACCTGGCACAGCTTGGAGTTCCACCAGAGCTCACCTCTGGAAACAAGAGTTCTGCATGGAGCTGCCTCCTTGTGTCCTGACATTCTTCCAAGCAAGCCCTGGCCACCTTGTCCTCCCATCACCCCCATTTCCCAGCACTGCCTCAGGTCTCACCTTCACTTCTTCCCTCACTCGCTTCAAAGGTGAGAGGAGAGAAGCTTTACCTGCTGCTGTCAAACAGGAGAAGTGTAAAGTGTGCAGGTACAAAGGCAATATAGGAATTCAAAGTGACTGTGATTTAAAATATATTCTTCAAAAAAAAGAAAGATCTGTCTTGGTCTTTGGGAATGACAGAGTATGATTTTCTTATTTTTGCAGAAAGGGCTACGCACATCAAGGGAGAGCAATACCCACTTGAGAATTTTTGTATAGATACATCTTTGAAGAAGGAGCTTCTGGCATAAATTTTACAAATTACCAGGGGACAGACAACTAGTCTTTCACAGGAGGAGGAAGGGAAAAAAAAGTCATAAACAGAAGAAGTCAAGTAGTTGGAGAATAGAAACAAATCAAGACAAGAAAAAAAAAAAAAACACAAAAAAAAGACTGACAAAAAGAACCTGTCCAATTTTTCAGAAAGTTTTGATGCATTCAATGTCTGTTTGCAGGACTGCTGAGAATATTTGTATCTCTCTGCAGTGAAAGAGAGAGCCCTGAAGAATTAGATATTCATGTTGGATGAAGAGAAGTTTTCAGCCTCCCTGGGGCTCAGCACTCTGACATGCACAAGGAGGCTGAGTAACTGCTCAGTCCTAAAAACACCAGAATACCTCCCATTTAACAGAAAAACCTTCTGTCCAGGAAAGGCACTGAAAACATACTCGGTTTGAGCAATACCAGGATTAAAACACATGCTCATAGTTAGAACTGAATCAGGATCCAAGTAAAGAAGAAAAATGTTACGCTATCTCACCCCCCCTGAGATGGTACAATTTGAACTTCATGACTTTCATTAATATAGAGAGCAAATGTGAAAAGATGATGGCTACGTGAGGAGATGCATTACAATTTTGAAATAAAGATCTTAGTAAATATAAAAGAAGCTGCAACAGAGCAGTAAAACATAAGCTGTTTGACCTACAGAATCAAAAAACAAGCAAGACCCCGAGGCTTCTCCCAGCTCTGGCTGTCTCTTTGAACAAATCCCATCCTTTCTCTGGGCTCTTACTTCCCTCCTAACCTTTTCTACCCTTCTCTACTTGGCCTGTAATGATCTTCAGGCCAGGGCTTGTGTTTTATTGTGCTGAGCCAAGTATAGCTTCTTCCAGGTCTTCTGGGCAGCCTGGCCTGAAAATGTAGATACCTGCTGTCCTATGGTTAGTTGCATCTCCCTTGCTGAGATACAGTGTGTTTGCTGAGGAAACCACACAGTGACTGATAAATGCAGGTAGTGAATGCCCTTATCTGTGGGCAGAGGTTTCTTCCTTGATCTGGGAGTCACACGGAATTGCCACCAAAACAAGGAAGAGCCCTGAGAGAGCATTGCATACTGGTTTTCTATTCGGAGCTCCATGTCAGTGCTGATGACTTCTGGTGACCCAGACTTGTACATAAACTACTTTTTTGTTACTTTATGTCTTCCTTATAATCCCTTCATTCTGAATAAATAGGATTTTGCTTTATGGAAGCTGGTTAACCTTATGCTGAACTAAAAATCAGACTTGCAGTTAATTACCAGGATCTGCAATCTAAAGCCCTGCAATCTGAGCATTTTATATAGAGAAAATTGAAGCACAAAGAAATGACTTAGGCCAAAATAGAAAATCTAATCAGACTTTGGCAGAGTTCAAAACAACATTAAATCTCTTATTGTAATTGCAAAACATATTCCAGCAAAACCTGATCATCAAATAGCAAAAGGAAATAGCAAAGGTATTAAGAACTACATAAACAGTGCCGCATTTGGGGTGCAGTATTTCAAAACTTTATCAAGTTATTAACATACCTGGCAATAGAATACCAATTATTTTTTTCTTTATAGGTCAAATATATGGTAGGTATAGGGAAAACAACTCTTATTCAGTTAGGAAAGGGGGAAATAAATATGTCTGAGAAATGAATAAGAAGAACTGCTCCCACAGTGCACAGCTAAACCCTTCAAAAAGGAGCTCCTGTTTTCCCAAACATCAGAAAGGTGTTTGTCTTTATCCTTTCACTGACATTATTTCATTTCTGTATTGGCTACCTTGTCAAGACTGATAAAATAATATTTAAACACTAAGCCAGCTGCTTTTATGTGAACGCATTTCATCCTAAGCTGAGGGTGCCCCAGCTGTTTAGGCAGAGGTCTGGACAATCATATTCTGTTTTTGAGGACAAACATTTACAGACATAAAATAATATAATAAAGGCACCCCACTGGTAAATTGTGCCAGCATAGACAGCTGATCTGGATACAGATTATCCAGACATAATACATTATTTCTTCCCTTGGAGACCTGGCAGAATTACCTGGAGAACACTGGAATCCTTTGAGATGTTGCTAATGTAGTGTGAACCTTTTCCACTCTGTCAGGTCAGCCTCCATATAAGCTGAAAATGTATGTACAAAAGGTCATCTGAAGCCCCATAGAAAGCATGAAAATTGACTGGATAAATACCTTACACACTTTAAACATTCATAACTCACATCAGCTTTACCAACTTTTACCAGGCTTTGGTTCTGCAAAGTGCTCGGGATGAAATACACACTCACTTAGAAAACTCTGTGCTTTAGCCTTGTTTCAGTCCCAACAAGTGAGTCCCAAAAATATGTCCAGATCTATTTTTGCCAGGCATGGTGATTCTTCATTTCCATTGCCACTGCCTGGACTCTTCCCTTGGCTAAAGGATCCTGCAGTGTCTCTTTGCCCACATGCTGTATCCACACCAGCTACAGCACTTCAGTCTCGCACCTCTTGGAGCAAAGAGGTATGAGGGAAACAGCCAAAACTTGCAAGGCTGGAGGAATAGAGAGTCTCCAGAGCCCATATCTCTACATGAACTGCTCATGAAACCAATTTGAAATTCTCTTTAATTGATTTAGCATCGTGCCCTTTACAGAGCAGCGAGCTAGGAACAACACCAGCTGTTGATTAACTGTCAGCTCAACCCACTCCCCTGGCCACCTCTGCAAACATACCCACGGCAACCAACAGCCAACTTCCAGAAAAAGGGAAAAAGAAAAGGAAAAAGACCCTGCTGAAGCTCTGAAAATGAGCGAGAGATAAGTCTGTCTCTCTGAAAAATGCCCACGTCAGGTAGTACCCAGCAGGTCGACCAACAGAGTTTTGTACCAGGCTACTTGGAAGGCTGAGGGAGAAACGAAACAGTTGTGGGCTGTTTGGAACTCCTAGGACAAATAATAAATGTCTCTGTGTGACTCTGAAAGCAGCTTTTTGCTTGCAGTCCTGTGTTAGGCCGTGGGGTTTACAGATAAATAGATGCAGACACCAGAGTGAAGCCTTTACACTCTTTATTTCCAGACAGGCTAAGATAGGTAGCACTGCCATTGCAGTTAAAAATGCTGAGAAATCATACAAGGAACACCTAAAATACCATAAAAAAAAAAAAATAAAACAAACTATTGCCCTTGTCACTTAGGCTTTGTAATTTACATCTGTGAGATCTACCATATCAGTGCAGACCATAATATTTAAAATTCTATGTTTTGTTTTCTTAAGTGCAGACCTTCCTCCAAGACAGGTATCAAGGCAAGAGAAAAACTACAGTAGTTGCTACTGTTGAAAGGCTGATGCAATTCTGAGCTGTCCCAGTGAAATTCAAACCTGCAATAAACATACCTCTTTCTTTACGGTGTGTCAGGTACTCTTGGTGTACTATTGGGAAGACATTTGTAGCAACAACAATAAAAGAATACTATTATATAAATAGATATATTCTATAGAAAGCACACTAGAAATCCTCAACTACTTAATGACACTATTGGCAGGTATAAGCCATGAAATACTGCTTAGTTACTCTTTTCACAACAATTTAAAAATAATTCAGCTGAAAAATGTTCTTTCAAGTTTAGTCCTGGTATAGGTTTTAAAAAATAAATAGATTTAAGCTTGAATCATGCTGGTGACTTGCCTCAAGAAAGAAAGAAGGTGGGGAGGATAACAGAAAAATACCCAAAAGGGGACAGAGCTGGAATTTATCTGTTTGTATTAGAAATTATCCCATCTGGGTTTCACTGGTGATGGGGTGGGCATTTGGTTTTATAAGAGGCCATCTAGAACAGAGACGGTCTCTTGTTGACCAGACGCTGTCAGCAATTTGTGAGAGCAGCAGAACTAAACAATATCCAACTTGCAAAGAGAGTGATTTATCTTAATACCAATATTACTAATAACATGCTGAACATGCAACCAATTTTCTTGGCAGACGTGACTGAAGAATGATCACTAACTTCCCATGCCATCTTCCTCCTTGTCCTGGTGACTATCACCAAACCTGCATCTACAGCCTCATCCTGGAATGTGTCCATGGGCACCTCTAGAGAAGCAGTGGTGCAAGATTTCCTGACAAGCAAACTGTCCATCCTCTGGAGAAGGATGGCTCCAAAGTGCTCTGTCGCTTCCTGTCACAGCACTGAAGGCCTTCCAGCTACATGAGTACTTAGCATTTCCAAAGGGGAGAGGACTGACATCAGCAGGCTGTGGGGTTTTTCAGACCCATTCTCTGTTTTGCTATGTATCATATATTCAGGATTCAGCATGCCATAAAATCAAAATTTTGTAGCTCTGTGCTACAGGAGAAAGGCATGTTTGGACAGGTAGGACCTATATGCTGTAGTAGAGGAGTACTAAGTGCATAACCACTGGAGAAGGCCACATGACTGAGGGACAATTCAATCTTCAGCAATAAATGCTGTCTCTTTTACCCAGTGTAAAAGCTAAGTGAGTACTGAAACTTCCTCTAATGACACCTTCCCCCCCTCCTTTGCCACTTCTCTCCCTCTGTGGTGTCTCACTCAACTACATGGCTAGCAGCCCAAAATAATTAACCAATAATTGGCTAAGCTGGAAACAACCTACAGTGGTTACCACCTGACAGCTGTTTGCTGGCTTGCACAAAGTGGTCTGTTCTCAGCCTGGAGTAGGCCAGGTGTCCACACCATTAAAAATGACAATGGCACAACTGTTCCTAAGTGATGCCACTGATGTCTGCAGGGGCCAGGGCTGGGCACTGAGGAACTTGGTACCTGCCAGAGAACAGCCAGCAGAGTCACTCCAGCTGGGTTTGATGGGACCTGGACAAACCCTCTGCAGGGCTCCTCCTCCTAGCCTCTGCCTCAGCACACAAGTCACTTTAAAAATGACAAGACAACCTTCTTTTTTAAAGTGTTGCAATACAGCATCTGCCATGGTTTGAAAAGGCTGTGTGAAATCTCCCACGATAAGCCTTGTGCTGGCTAAAGCAATTTAGCATATTCTTCCCTCTGTTGAGCTATCAGTGACACCTTAGGCGACAATCACGTAAAACACGATGGCAGAATCCACAATCCTGAGCATGAATCAAATAGATGGAGGTTTTGTGAACAGCTTAATCATTTTCCTGCATGGGATTTTTGGTTTTCCTCCACTCAGCAGCTTTGCAGTGGAGGGGGGCACTGAACTGTATGACCTCACAGAATTTGCTACCTGCACAACTCCAAACATAAACTGTTCTCTCCACAGAGTGATCAAAGACACTTTCTTTTTCATCAAAACCAAACATGTTAACTAAACCACCATGACAAACTCTGTGCTACTGCAGTCAAATCTAAATGGCTGCTCAGGGATGCACAGCCACCTCTTCTTTTAACTCCTGGCCTGCTTTGTGTCCCTAAGACAAGCAGTTACAATTATTTTTCATCCTTTCCACATCCCCTCCAACCACCTGCAGCAGGAGCATTTCCTACCTCAGCAGTTCATGCTCTGTACCTGCCCATGTGGAGATGGCCTGAAGTAAATGGATAACACAACCCACCTGCCCCCAGATTCCTGTACTGGATCAGCCTTGGGAAGGGTTTCAAGAGCCTAAGTATGCTGGCACTAAAGAGCTGCCTTTGGAAGGATATAGAAATAAAATGCAAATAAGGATCATTTTGTGGCCTGATTTTAGCCATTAGTGACCTAGATTTTCTGACTCTGCACTTTGATTACCATTCTCTTAGGATTTCTCAGCCATTCACAATCAGAACTGGATTTACTAGTATTGCAGAAACTAGCCCCCAGTTTAGCCAGCAGTGCTCCTTACCAGAAGCCTGACATTGGCCGAGCCAGATTCCTGGGAAGTAGAGCATGGAGAGTATGGCATATGCGATTCTAGCAGAGCATCTGTCCATGCTGTGGCTTAAGTCAGTCACTCTGGGTAAAATGGGAATTTACCTCTAATTGTCTTAAACCCAAACAGAAAGCCATTTTTGGGAATGCCCATCTGTTACAGGACAGTGGTGGTTTCCAGGGCTGTTCAAATCCCTCCCACATTTTCAAGTACCCAAGCAAATAATGTTTTTTTAATATATTTTACTAAACTTGCCATCTCTTCCTTTCCTTCTATGTATGCATATATTATCAATATCTACACGCACTGTTTCTCTGGGGATTTACAACTGTAATATAGCATTGTTCAGTTTATAGAGAAAACTAAATAAAAGAGGACTATCTGACAATTAGGTGGTGCTAGATAGTGTTACTCAACTTTGTAATTACCTTATCTCTACCTGCACAGCCATAGTTTCAATCAAAAACACCTCACTCACTTCCACTTCCTGCTGCAGATAATGTGGGCCAACAGATCACTTCATCTATGGCTGTTCCTCCACAGAGCTGATAACACAAGTATTAACTTCGCCAGCACAGTCCTGCATCAGACTCCTCTTGCAGCAGGAGAATCACCAGCAATTCCACCACAAGTCAGGTTTCCTCAAGACCAGAACTCACAACTCAGAGTAGATGTAGCTCCTATCTAACTGCATATCATTTTATTCACTTCTCCACACATGCTCAAATCAAACACTGAGATTGATTTTCTCTTTATGGCTTTACAAGGAATAGAAACTACTTCAAAAGCCCTTTCTTTTCCAAGCTGCCCTGTAACACACTCTTTTAGCAGTTGGGGCAGTGAAATGGTCTTCAAGGTCCCTTCCAACCCAAACCATTCTATGATAAGAGGTTTTGTGCTACTCCATAGGACTGTGGGGGGAAAAAAAAGGACAAAAGGACACTCAGGTGAGCTCTGGTCACTCCTTGCCCATTGGGTCTCAGGGGAGAATCACATTCAGCCTTTCAGCGCTGATTTAGTTTTCCAATATTTCACTATTTAAATGACTTGAAAAACTCTCCCTCCCAAAGAATAAGCAGCAAAGTAAGAAAAGAAAAATCGAGAAACAGCAAACCAACCTCCAAACAAACAAACGCAGCTCCACCAAACTGTTTTTTGGACACACATCTATTCAGAATCAAAATAAAATTAACCAGGACTGTTTTGCCAAGACTATGACATACATCAACTGCAAACATTACTGTGGTAGCACATACCTAATTTACAGCTTTTACAGAGCATTTTCAGCCCTAATCACGCTTCTCTCACACTATTTCAATATATTTAAAAAAACAAAGAACCCTGTAACACATATTCCCTAATGCACATTTGCAAGCAAAGCATCTATGGTCTCAAATCCAGCATGACTCACGTTACAGAGCAAAAAGAGGAAGATGATTAAATAGACTGGCTCACCCAGCTTGTTTTTACACATCAATAAATAACCTCAACACAGCAGAAATAGAGATGTGGTTTTCTGTTTGGAGTTAATTCAAACACTGGCTCTTCTTCAGACCTTCCACACTATGTAAAATAGAGCCGGGCAAATAATTCATTATGAATTATTCATTCAATTAATTTAATTTCTTCTGCTCACTAATTAACTATCTTGACTTTTTTGAATGTTTTCATTATCTGAAAATTATTTACTCAACAGTTTCTATGAATAACTCCTTGCCTCTAGATTGTTCACAAGCCGATTACTGCAAGAAATCAAAATTGTAAATTCAAGCCGTGCTGAATAGTTTTAATTAGACATGCAAGTCACATGGAATTTTTCTGGTTCCTTATTGGATATATAAGGGGGAAAAAGCAACAAAAAACACCCCACATCTAACACCACAGGTTTTTCCTGCATACAAACCCATCCTGAGACTAAAATTTATTTGCCATGAAAATTCTTGAACATGCTGACTTTACAGCAGAGAATGATTTTATCTTAATCTTTGGAAAAAAGATTAAGATAAAAAGATCCAAAAGAACCAGTAAACTTTAATTTATAAAAGTGAAACACAGCTTGTATTCATCTAGTCTTTAACCACTCCAGCTTTCCCTACAAGTCCAGGTGCTCCTCCAGGCTTGAGCCTCCAGCACAGCTCCCCAGGCTGAGTCTGGATGAGGAAGAACTTCAGTGCCCCCGGGAGAACTGAAGCGGAGAGGATGTCCCAGTCCCCTCTCTTGTCTCCACCAAAGAGAAGGTCATTTCATGACCAGTTTGGCTGGCTCTAGGGAAGCTCTTACAGAGGCTGTGTGGTTCTTTTCTACTTTTCAGAGGAAACTGAGATATTTATGAGGATAAACAATGAAACCAGGTGGAAAAACTTTTGTCTTTTCATTCAAATCATACCTCAGCACTGGGGTCACTGTTGCCTACCCAGGCAGGTCACACAGCCAGCTGTGCCCATGATCTCCAGCTACAGACACAGGGACTGGAACATGTCCTTGTCTTGCTTGGTGGATGGAATGGCAAGAAGCATAAAAGTGAATAATGGAATGGGAGAGGACTACAAGTGACCAGAACATGGTCAATAGCAATGAATATGGCTGGGGAATCAGAAACAAAGTCTTTCAGTTTTCTAAAAGCAGAGCAAAGGAAATCTTCCCATACATCATCCAACAACATCCCCCCAAAGCTCCAAACCTACCTTGGACGTCTCTTTCCTCTACCAATAGCCGGTGCTGCTTGCAAGGGGGTGCTCACTTCCACTCCCTCTATGGTGAGAGAAAAGAGAGAAGTTAAAATAACAAATAATAATCTATCAGGACATAGAATGTTTCAAAGAGAAGCACAGAACTACTGACAACTACCTCGTGTTCCTCAGAGGAGGTGGCAGCAGAGCATCTCCCGGGGATGGAAGAGTGAGAAGCAGCCATGATTGCTGTAATCATTGCCTGCTGGGCCCTCGGGAGCTCAGCTGCTGCCATTAGTTCAAGCCACTGGCAATTCTCTTGCCAATTTACAGCCAGAATTATATCTGCTTCCCACCCACCTGAGGTGGAGGAATTGGGGATTCTCATCGGCTGTGAACAATCAATCTTAACTGAGCTCCTGAGACACACATGGTGTGAGCGATCTGCTAAAAGTTACAGAGTTTAAACTGAGGTGATGGTTAACCAAGTATAGATTTTCACAAAAAACATGCCAGATTTGGATGTATTCACCCACAAGAACAAATCTTAACCTTCTCTGTTTGCAGATGATAAATTATTTTGATTTAAGTCATGAAGTGTCAGTTTGACCTTTTCCTTGAGCACATTAAGACCCCATCCTCACAGCTGAAGACTTCATGAAAGAGAAGGCTGTACGTAGGTTTTGCCAAGTGGAACACTTGCCGTACCTTACAAATGAGATGGTCTTTAAAAAACATTTTCAGATAGTTCATGCTACAAATAAATGAAATACTATTTCTGTTAAAATAATTTCTCCCTCTGTCTTTGATCTAATATAATGCATTTCCAGCCAACTAATTTTGGTTTGAATTAGTGTCCTACACTATTTTTATTCATACAAACCCATTTATTTTAGAATACCACATGGGCCTATGTTGATTGAAATCCTTGGTGGTTTCCTCTAATATTTAGAGCTGAACACCAAATTCTGCTCACAAAAACTGTCTTAACTCATTTCTTCACTACTGCAATTCCACTTCTTAAGTCTCCAGCATATGTGCTACAGCAAACAGATGAAACTCTTGGTGACAATGTGCATAATGAAGAGACCCCATTCCTTACAGAGAAGGCTAATTAATCATTAGGTGAGTGCTAGTAAATTTTCTGAATCACCAAGTTCCTGACAGACATGCTGTTAAGCCAGCGAAATGCCCGCAGATGTTGCTTGCCCATCAGAGGGGAACATATTCTCTTGAGGACTCTGAGCATCTTGTCACAGTTTATTTATATATTTTTGAACAAAACAAAAAATTAGCAAACCCATGTAATGATTAATGTATATGTGCAAGCAAATGATAATAGCATGAAGCCTATTAATAATTAAAACCAGTGCTGGATTTTAAGATACTAAAGTTGAAATGTGAATTGCTTTCCAGCAGCTCTGGAATGGCACAGTTAATGGATCTATTGCACTGGCTCCCTAATAGCTTAAGCATAACTTAATTCAGAGAAAACAATCGTGGATTTTCACAGCAGGAGTCTCAGGTTTACTTTACTCTCTCCCTATGCCTTTTAGTACTTTCCCGGAGCAGCCCCCACACTGGGTTCAGTAACCTGTGTCACTCTCCCCCACCAGATAGAGCTGGCAGAGCCTCAGAACAGCTCCGTGTGTGCCAAGAGCCCCCCCAACTCACTCCTCCCCTAGGGGGACTGCAGGACATCACCCTCCCACCACCACCACTGCCCACAGGGAGCTTGGTGTGCTGGCCACGATGTGTCCAAATGTGCCACAAACCCGAAGGTAAAATCAGAGCCAAACCAGGCAAGCTCTGTGATACATCAGACACCTGGATCAGGCCTTCAGAGGATGCACATCAGGACAGTGTGCTCCTCAAGGACACCTTGGATCTGCAGTTGCATTTAAATTATCGTTCTGTTTCACAGATTTTATAATAATGGTTTCAGAAGAGCATTAATGAGTATTTTTAAAGTATTTCTGTAATGACAGGGATATTTTTCAGGTGCAGAGTTCCAGGCAGAGCCTCAGCAGGACTCAAGTCTGAAACCTCTCTTCCTCACTAAACATTTTTCTTTCAACAATCTTGAACTCTTTTCCCCCCTGCCATTACAAAAGAGGCTGGTATATATGAAAACTACTATTTCTTTTATTCCTCCCCTCCATCCCCAGGTTTTAATTACATTATAGTTCATTAGCTCAGCTCATTAAGACCATAGTACAGGTAGGAAATAGGTAATTGGCTAGGTACAATTATTACATTAATTTAATTAGCTGTTTTGTGCTTTTATCAAAAAGGTGACCTCTGTGGAGACTGGAATAGGTTTTACTCCCTTGCTGGGTTGCAGGCAGCCCTGGGTCTGTGATTACCCACGAGAATGAAAAGCCACATTCAAACTGCCTTTGATGGGGCTCAGCCTGAGGAGAAGAGGCAGCTGCTGTACTAGAGTATTGCATTTTACTGTGATTTGTCCCTCCTCACTGGGATACCACTGATGCTTTACTGCATGCCCAGCAAAGCACCAGCCTGGATATGGGGAATGTAGGAGTGTGGCTTGAAACAGGCCACATTTCCTAAGATACTGTGACAGTAAAGCCAGAGCAAAGGTTAAAAACCAGGGCAGAAAATATCCACACATCTCCACAAAAATGCAACTGAGCTGGCCCAGCCCATCACGGAGACCCTGGCAGCAGTGACCCACAAGGGTTGGCCTGGTGACAGTGCCACCACGAGCCTTTCACCCGTGTCACTGCTGAACAACCTGCACAGGGCTCAGCATAGGCCACCCCCAAACACTCCTAGAGGGTTTTTTTATTTTAATACTGCTTTAATTAAACAACTAGAATGATTTGTTCCTGAGAATGCAACACAAATGAACACCATGCATAGAAGCAGCTCTAGGGATGCTTTCAATTAAAACAGCAATTGGTGGGGGTGGCAAGGCATGGTCCAATTCCTAATTAAGTAAATGTGACATCTCCCACTGACTAAGGTGGGAGCTGGACTACGTCCAGAAAGGAAAAGGAGGGGGTCAAGCAGTGGGTGAGTTCAAAATAGGTTTTCTTGTCCCCTTTACAGGAAAATGCCTCTGTAGAGCTTACAAAGAATCATCTATCTAAACAAAACCCAGAGATACACTGTGCGTAGACCAAAAGAAAGCAAGATTTTAAGTGGGGAAGAAAAAAAAAAGTGGGATGTTTTTCAATTTCATCTCTCTGTTGATTTGGAGGAATTTTGTCTTCAAAAATAAAATATCTGTGACTATCCTGAAGTTTAACATTTTTGTTGTATTACAGTCACTCACTCCTAAATCTCACCTTGCTAAAATCTAGGTTGATATACTTACTGCTTCGATATTATGTAACTTCCCAGTGCTGGCAAACAGAACAAATAATACCTGTCTGTTTGTGCAATCACACAAGGGATGTAGCTGGGATTATAAATTACCTTCAGACAAATAAGAGGCACAAAACATAAGCTTGTCAAGTCAACTGGAGCAAATTGGTATTGTGCTGGAACAAACTGGAGAACTAACAAGCAATACAGATGAAATCATGGACAGCTGAAGCAGATCCATAGTTTATCTTCCAGAGTCAGTTAATGTCAATGTCAGTGGAATTTGCACAAGCAACAAACCTTCAACCTCAGCTCTGTGCTAGCTGACATTTCCCTCCTTTTAAAATTGGCAGTGAAACCTAAATTTAACCTCTGGAGAATATGCCACATGACATCTGTGTTCTTTACATGTTCAGCTTAAGACTTTGAAAGCTAATTTATCCATGCACCACCTCAATAAGTGACTTGCCTAGCAACTACTGAACTTCTGTGACTTGTTGGCTTCTGGCAGCAGAGCCTTTTTCTCTTGAGAACTCATTCTTTAATAATGACCATCTTAGACCCCAGAGGATGACACTAATGAGCATTTGAAAATGCCAAAAAAATCTAACAGCATCCACTGATTTTTGAAGAAACAGCACCTGTTAAAAGTGACCATTGCACCGATAGATTTTTGCAATCCATTGTGCTAGGCTGTGTTATTTGATTTGTATTGAATCTCACCTCCAACATACAAACACTTCAACAGACGCTTGAAATACTGAAAGCCAAATTAACAATTTCTTACAAAGCGCTGCTTCTGTTACATGCTTAAGAGAACTGTATGTGAGAGGAATTACTAAACAAATATCACCTCTAAAGCAAAACAGCTTCAAAATAACGAAGTACAGTGACAAAAGTGCTGTCAAGTCTAGCTCCCCTTCCACCGGATCCCTGGAACCCAGTTGTAAGTGAAGAAGGATAGTTCTATGTGGCTTTTCCCCCCTAAATGCTCTCAGACACACAAGAGGCACTGCATGTTTTGCTGACACATCCACAGTTTCTGCAGCCCTGCACAGAGGGCACAAATTGTGCAACCATGTTTTTAGGGAATTTCCCTCCTCAGTGAAAGCAGTTTATTTCACTCCACCACTGTGGTCTTTTTTCCACTTATGTTGTGAGGACAAGAATACAATAAAACTCCAGAATGGCCATATAAACATTCTGAAGAAAGCAAATGCATGATGTACTCATACATGGGTCCTTTGGCCCACACACCCTGTGCTCTCCTTTCCATCTGCCCTGTTTCTGTCTAAGAAATTCGGATGCTCTATGGGAGTGACAGGGAGACAAGGCAAGTATTTCCATGGCTTTGAAATGGAGACTGTGAGTACTAAATTGAAACAGATACTTCTACCACTTCATAGATATTCTTTACATCTTCCCTAAAGAAATAAGTGGTATCATATCTAGCTATATTAGCAACAAATCAAACATCATGAAGCCAGGAGAAAATGAGTTTGAGAAATTATCCTGGTTCTTTACCTACACGCCCCCATTTATGGAAACATTCAGTCATATCCTCCCTTTATATTAGAGGAAAATTAAATAGGTAATAATTTAGAACAAAAGAGGAAAAATAACCTGTAACACAAAGGCACTGTTAATGAGGAACTGTTACTTGAGAATAGATGGATAAATGCATTACAAGAAAAACAACAAGGAATAATTTAACAGGTTTAAAACCTTTCATATAGCCATGGCCCTTTCAGTAAAATCATGTGCTTATTTGGGGGGAATCCAGCTCGCCTGAAAGCCAGATAAGAGTTTAAATTGCCCCATCTATTTACAGTTAGTGAGTGGCAAAATGCTAAAGGAAACTGTGGCAGAGAATAGCTAGGTATATGCTGATAGCATCTTGTCACCAACCTGAGATGGCTTTTTACTTGAGCATTCAAGTGACTTTACCCAGGGAAGAGGAAATATTCATATGCATTATTGAACCACTGTACAAATGTCATGAGAATCAACATCCTGGATTGTCCTCTCTGTAAGACAGGAGCAAATTCTTTACTCTACGTTGACTTTAAAAAGTGTCCTGATTCCTGTTTGTGGTCTGTAGGCATCAGATAAAGCATGGGAAAACACAAACCACATATCTCCAAACTCAATTGATCTGCTGCAATACTCACACCCCCACGTGCTCCTGTGCACACAATGGGCCTGTGCACTGTGCCCACTGCTCGAGGAAATGGATGAGGCTGGGGTACTGGAAACCAGCAGAAAAGTAATTCAGATCAAATAAAAACCATGGTTACAGAGAAAAGCCTTCATTCCAAATTATTAGCTCCAGAGAATATGCCATCTCACCCCTACCAGAATAGCTGTGAGAAAAGAAGTGTTTGCAGTGCCACAAGTTTGGTGTGCAGTTGCTGGCAGATATTAAGGACAAAGCATGGGAAATGGGCAGGGGGTTCAGGGCAACCATTCCCTCACCTTGTCTCTGGTTAGGGAGAGTTGCTATTCCCCTTACTTCTTTCCTCTTTCTTTGAATTCAACAAAAATAAACACAAAGCAGAATCTCAGTTGCACATGATTAAAATGAATCTCTCCAAATTCTACAGACCCAAAATCCTCTTGGTACCACTTTATTTTTAAGGGATGCCCAACAATGATTTACTGTGAGATGAATAATGCATTTATATCACATACCAGTTGTAGCAAAAATAATCTATAAATGTTTAATAAATATCCTGTAATGCTTTTGGTGAGCACGTTATAAATAAGTAACAATAGATTTGCAATGAAATATTTATATGCGTTTTGGCTATTGTAATGCGTTAAGTGTTCAAGGAGCCATTACTAACAAAGTGAATGGAGTTATCAAGGTTATAGATATGTTCTGTAAGCCATTTATAATGAAATGCTCAACACTTAAAGTAAATGCATTTGTAGAGGCTGTTGACAAAGTGTAAGTGTCTAACAAACCATTCATACTAAACTCCATGCAGATAGAAATAATACGTACTCATTTGATAAGTCATTTATAGAGAGATGTGAAACTCTTCTCTGCTGGGAACATATTTCAAGATCCTTGTGCCCTCCTGTGCCCCAACCGTAGCATGCTTAGAGCTTGACAAATCCCTCACAAGTCATATTATTAAGACTGCATTTTAGCTATCACATCCAGATAACCTGAAGGCTCAACAGCAGGGATAACTTCAGGAGAGCCACTGGGGTCCAAAGGCAGCCTGAGACTTCTTCCCATACACCATGGTCCTGAATATCCACTGCTTCAAGGCATGGCTGGGGGAGGCACCCAGGGAAGCCCCTGCTGACCAACACAGGAGGGTTACAGAGATGGCACCAGCCTACTATTCCTCACTAATGCCACCTCATCTATAGTGACAGCAGCTTGAGAAGGTTACACCTATTACTGTCACGGAAAATAATAAATAATACAGCAAATGTTTTAGGGAAAAGATTGTCAGTGTTAAACTATACACACATCCATGACAGTGTGGAGAAGAGCCATGGTGCCAGGTCATGCCCTGGGCAGGATAAACTGCACCCCTGGATGTGGCAAACCCAGAGTGCCCCTGGTGCTGTTTGAAAGGACACACAGGGATGTTAACGATGGGTTTGTAGCACACACTGCGATCACACAGTCACCCTTGGGGTGTCTGTGGTGGGAGCACGTGGGGCTGCAGTGGGAGCTGCTGCTTTGCACCCAAAGCTGCCTCAGCACTTCCACAGCTCCCACAAACACGCCGGTCTCTGCAGCAACCCGTGCTCACAGCAATCCCTGACCCTCCAAGGCTGAGATGCTCAGGACAGCAGCATTGTTCTCCTGACAGGAAATCATCGTGATTTCCTCACTTAGTGAAAAGGGCACTGCAAATAGCTGGGAAGGTTTAAAACCTGTTTGAAATAATACCATTAAAGGTGGAAGGATTTAGCTTCCTCTTACGCAGCCACTCACCCAGGGCTTAACAGTAAAGGATTTGGCTGGAAAAACTGCAACAATATAGAACAACAAGTTGAATACAGGAAAAAGTAATACTCAATTCTGTATTTCAGCTAATCTTCCAAAACATAGGACTATTATAGTCTGCTGGAACATGCATATAGCCACAACAGAAACAAAAAATAAATGAAGACTTCCTTTCAGTCCCTCACAAAGATGATAAAGGGGATGCCATTGAAGAGACGAGGACATCAACATGAGATAAATTATCCAAATCACTTGCTCAAAATATGGGATTATATTAGGTTAAACTTCTAAGGAAATAAACCCAATTGTAAATTCAATAACTTTCTTTGACATTAGGAGCTACTGTACAGCAACTGTAATGCAAATTTAATTGCTACACTATTTCCTATGTTCCATGGTGCTGATTCGTTCCAGGGTCAATATGGGGTTTGCTCATTTTGTGTCTCTCCCAGCAGTGTCGGGCACATATGAGAAGTATTAGATTTTGCTCTTCACTTGTCCCCTTTCAAATTGCAAAATCAGTAAGACCTGAAACAGGAAAATAACCTTCACTCTGTCTTTAGCTACTTGCAAAGGTAAATTCTCATCTCAACTTTATCCGTATCCTCAGCTTTATAGCAACACTAAAACATTAGAGGGAAATACTTTGTAATAATGATACATTAATGAACAATAAATTACAGGGGAAATACTATTTAGAACATCCATATTAATACCAAATGAGTTCTTCATTATTAGTATAGTATCATAAATATAAAAAGGAATTATCAATAATTAGGTTATGATTTTCTATTGTTAGACACTAGAAATTATATTTTATTTCAAAGAATTTCAATAGATGCTGTAAAAATCATCCACCCTCCTGCACAGACTTGCATGTCAAGTGAAGCCATCTGAGAAAGAATGGGTGCTCCAGAAGCACAAGCCCTGCCATGCCTGCCTGAAGCCTCCAGTATGAGGTATGTCCCAGTGACCTTGTGCCCAATGTCCACATTAGTGGCAGCAGCAGCTTTTTGCCTGGAGTTCATCATCCCGTGTTTTCAGATTTTAGACTCCGTTAATGCAAAAGAACAATGTGGCCCTTCCCCAACAAAACCTATTATTATGAGACAAAGTCAGATTTATTCCCTCAGTTATTTTCATTTTCTTCCCTCATTTCCTAAGCTTTCCTGATGAAAGACCTCTGATACAGCTACTAAAAAACTGCTGATGGGGATGCCGTTTCACCACCAAAAATTGAAGTGAGAAGAAATAGTGTTTAGGCAGTGCATGCAACAATAAAGGTAAGTTTTTGTGACTTTTCTGGCAGCTCAGGAATTCCAGTGTAAAGGAATCAAGTACTTTGTGTTTAAGTGGGAAAATGGAAGCTTCATCATGTATAATAATTACATTTCATCCAGGAGAATCTTACTAGTGTATTATGGAGGTTTGGGCTGTTCAGGCATAACAAACTGATAGAACTGGGAGAAGGGACCTACAAAAATGCTTTTCAGTTTCCTGCCTTCTCAATATCTAAGAAGATCCTTCTGTACAAAGATGAATTTGCACAACCCATCATTAATATAAGCTTCGGAAACTTAACACTTCATAATTTTACTTTGTCACATATTTAAAAGAAAAACCGACATGTACACAGCAAGTGACAAACTGCAATCTCACAAGCACCGTGTCTATGCAAATGCTGTCAATAAAGTTCTAAACAGCTCATTCATTGCCAGACTCATACTGGAAATTGAAGCTCTTCTTACCAAGCTCTTGCAGGCTAGGGGTTATTTTTCATTTCGATAACACTGCTTAAAATATAACTATCTTGCTGAGATATCATTTGTCTTTCCTGTCTTTTGGAGAAACACACGACACAGAATCTTGCTCGCCAGCCTCACAGGGAGAGGAGTGTCACAACTGCAGTCAGATTCCTGCCGGCCCTGCTCTCTTCCCATTGCCCCTCCGTGCTCCACAGGGACCTCCGCAGTCCACCAGCACTGGTGTCTCTGGCCAGCAGCGAGCACATTGCTCTTGCCAAACCAGTAAAACACCCACAAACATTCTTCCCTTGTTACTGGGCCCGGACACTTTGGATACTCGGTTACCCTGAGCTCAGAGAGGGGCAGGAGGGGAGAGCCAGCACAAGGGAAGCAATGGAAGTGCAAGACAGGAGCACAGGATTGGGACCAGCCTGCTAGGCAGCAGTGACCTGTTAGTCCAACTTTACCTTGTGTGAAACTGCATGAGAAAAACATCTGCAACCTGACTGACTGCCCTGACAAGTGTTTTTGTGATGGAGTTCTCTGTGTCCAGCCAAGGACACTGAAGAGTCTTAGACATGCAGCTGAACTGTATATTCTGCTCCTGCATGGAAAGAGTAACCACAGGCAGGGACAGAAACTGTAGTCAGCTAAAAAAAAAATGACTGCAGAGGTGTCACAGAATGAAAACCAGTAAGAAATATCTAGAAAGAGGAGCATGGATACATGAGGGATTGTGTTTTCATGCGACTGTCTTAATATCATAGTTATGCTCCAAAATAATAGCTATGAAGAAAGTCTCTAATTAGAGGGCAGCAAGAACTTCACTGTAACCTGGAATAGCCTGTCAGGTTGAGATTTTTCTTTCACAAACTCTTGGAATTGCAATGACAGGAGTTCATTTAATGGATAGAAGATAGTGATAGTGCTGCTTTCCTGTGTTACTGATCTTGCTTTTAATGAGAAACATTTTTCTTTTCCTCCTTCTGTTGGAAATTATGCAGTGAGCCTCCAGTCTGCTCAGATACATTCAGTGCAACTGAAAAGGTGCTCCCAGTTTCTGAGGCTGTATATTCAATTAATGTAATATGTCACAACATTTTCAAAATGCAAGTTTCTTAGAAAAAGAGACATTACTGTGAAAGAAGGAATTTAAAATACATGTAAAATGCATTTTCTTGGGAAAGTATTTGATTCAAATTGTTAGAAGACAAAAACTCATAAAGGTGTCTCTTCTTAATCTTCAGCCAAAGTTTCAGGACCATAAACTGGCATCAATGGAAGCTGCAACTCAGGAATGAAAGGAATATATGGCCTTTAGTGGAAGAAATTTTTACACTTAAAAGAGAGAGAGAGGGAACATTTCTATGCTTTGCAGTCATTCAGCATAAAATTACTTACTTATTATTCATGACTATCTTTAAATGCTTTATTGAAGCATAATGCAAAAAAGTACCTGTTCATAGTTAAAAACCAAAATTTTACCTATCCATCCTACATTTGGGGTTGGGCTTCGACATCTATTAACTCCATTATTTTCCCCCTTTTTGACATTGCCAAGTGAGTGTACCAGTCATTCCTTGGGTGTGACAGGGACAATAGCACACCAAAACAAAAGAGCCACAGCCAATTGTGTTGTTTGCAAAGGAGAGCCCAAGATGGGGTTGCCAAGCAAGAGCAACAGAAAGTCTGAGGTGCTCAGTGCCCTGGGACCCACACATTGCATTTTCTCCTTGTTTGGTTCCCTTGAACCCAAAAGCTTCACATACCTCCACTAAACTCCCTCATTTCACAGGGAAATCTTTCGACTTCTTCCTCTCCCGTGTGCTTAGGATATACAGGTTGTGCTTTGTCATGTATTTTTAGGAGGAGGAGGACGACAGAGACCAGTGATTTCCTGCCGCAGCCTGTCTCACACTGTGCTCCTGCAAACCCTGATGTAGCAGCAAGCCCCTAGTCCTCCCTGGGGCTGCATCCCAGGGGAGCAGGGCAGAAAACACCTTGGGTTTCTACCTAAAAGATGAGCTGCTGAGGAACAGGCAGCTATCCTCCTCAACTAGGCTGAAGAATAACAAACCAGATAAAATATCTGCCAATCTGCCAGTGCCTGGATCAAGCCCAGTGTGGACTCAGATCAATTCTATCAAAGTATTAAGCAGAAAGCTGTTAAGCACTTATTTACAATTTGCAAAGATTATCTTTTTTTTTTTTTTTTTTTTTTTTATTATGAAGAAATGCCTTAGTGAGGAAAAACCCTGCAGTTTCATTATCAAACTATTTAATCTGTTAATGGTTGCAGATTTTCTGGTATCAGGAACTGTCATTTGCTTTCCTTCCAGCTTCAGGTTCAATGCAAGTCCTTCGCGGGTAGGAATTGCGCGTGCAGTGATTTCCCCTCCTGCACTGCTCCAGCTTTACTCAGCTGAGCTGAAGTTTCCCTGAGACTCCCCCTGCCCATTCACATGCCACATTCCCTGTTGCCACTGGAATGGGCACACAGTGCCCAGCATCCCTCTAATTTCTCCTCACCCTTACCTGCACAGTCCAGCCCCAGCCACATTAACTTACTGAGAGCTTACAGGAGTGAATCAATGGCTAAAGCATCCATACTCTCTTTTGCTTTGCAGCTCCTACAGATCACATGCCAGGCAGGTTGTTTGCCACACAAAGCTTTGCTCTCCTGTACCTAAAGACAGATTTGGGCCATTCCAGTTGCTCCCCAGCCAGACAGACAGGGCAGAACATCTATCTGCCTCCTGAGGAACGTGGCAAAGAAAAGCAAACCAGCTGATCCTTTCTCACTTTGACACACACCTTTGTCTCACAGAAATCAGTGCTTGGACGAGAGATGGAAACTAAAATCTTCCAAATCACAGAGGAGGGCTCCTGATCACTGCACTGTGTTTCCTGATGGACAAGCTCTGTCAGATTTAGTGAGATGCTTTGGAGAGTGAACACTGGAGCTGCAGCCCTCTGCTCCACAGCAGTGTGGCTGTGCAGGAGCTCCTGCAGCACCAGCCTTGGCAGACTGGGGCATGAACCTCAGCCCCCACCAGCTTTCTGAGGTCTCCTCCCAGCTTGGGAGCCTGGCCCATCCTTGCTCTGGGAGTCCCTCCCTTTGGCAACAAGAAGCCTGAGCCCTGGAAACCAGAACAAGGTCAGAAGGACAAGCTCAGCATATGAGAAAGGCCTTTTCCCTTTGTTTAACATGAACCCAGGATATACCTGAATAACATCACTCTGCAAATGAATGGACTTCTCATCCTGCTGGCAGAGCCTCCCTGTTGGTTGGAAGTTTGCTCTTTGGGCAGTTCTGCTGGTGGAATGTAATCATTTAAGTGTGATTTATGGCACAGCTCTGTGCAGCTGGCTCAGTGCAAGGTGAACACACAGCAGTGCTTTAATAGTCCTTTTCCATTAGCAGGTATGTTTTTCAGTTGGCTTCACTGCGATTGGGAGAGTTATAAACATAACATATAAAACACTGTTGGTAAATGTCTCCAGGCTAAGGGTAAGTTTACTGCTTGCCTCTCCAAAGGTGAGATAACTATATGCCTCTAGAAAATAACCTTCCAGGTGATAGCTGTGACTAAAAATTTGATGTGGAGAAGGAAAGAGTGTTTACAGTAGTGAGCTTAAAAGGAGCATCTATTCAGAAGCAGATAAAGGGGGGAAAAGCAGCTTTCTCTTTGCTTGCTCTGGTCTTCTTGCTTATAAGTTACCTTTCTGAATATTCACAGTGATGCTAAATAGCATTAATAATTGCTAAGTTATATTAAATTGCATATCAATCAAATTAATAATGTCTACCATACTTGAGGCATTTAGGTTCTTCAAAATCACTAGCATCTGCTCCTATTAAAAATGCCAGATGATTTGCAAATCCAAACTTTTGGTGAAAAACGTTAGCTAACAAGGTGAAATTAAAATTTACATCTTATTCCAGCATAATGGAGATAATTAAAAAGAGTGATAAAACCCTTTGATTAACCTTCATCCCATTTTGCACAGCACTATTATGCAAATTAACCACTGAAAACTTAGTACCAGCAAAAGATTCCAATATAAATACATTCTAATTTAAAAATTAGCAAAATATAAAAACATGTCACTGGATCTGTGACTGCACCCTTTGTCATTGCTGAGTTAAAGAGCAGAACTGGGGGCATATGTCGCACTGAAATAACTCATGTCTTAAGTTACTGAGGATTAGAGTTTGCTCCTGTTTCTTCTACCAGGCATCATATTATGCCCACGATTATTTTGGTGTATAATTTAATTAGCCTCCCTACTATAATCAAGCTGTGCTCTGTCATCAGAAACGCTCAAACCCTGCAAAATATGCATCAGAATTGCTGCGTTCTGGGTTACTGGGTTTTGTTTTGGTGCTTTTCGTTCACTCTTGTTATTTTTCCTGTGGCAAAGCTCTAACAGAAGCGTTCATATGAAGTTCTGCCTGATGGAATGATGTCTGGCAGCACTGTATGGCTCTGAGCACTGAAAATCTTGGTTCAAAGTCCTCTCAGCTGGTTCCCCAAGAGTCCCTCCTTGGCCCTCTGCACCTACGCTCAGGTGAAAACAAAAGCACATCAGCAGTGCTGAGTTTTAGGATTTCTTTTCCTTCCATGTGGATGTTTGGTCTGGGGAACAAGTCACAGGTTGCTGCCTGCACTTTTTAGGGTGGGTAATCCTACATTTCTGGTACAGGGCTAGGACAGCGAACAAGTATTCAAAAAAGAAACTTCTTTAAATTCACAATATCCACCTTGCAGAGAAAACTATCCTGTGCAGGGGCACGGATGAGGTGGCACAAGGGCTGTAGTCTATCTCTCAAATCCCAGCTGCTGCTTAGAAATACTGTATACAGTGCTCTCTACCAAATCTACAGGAAGTCATTGACCAAACTACTTGCCTGCTTCTCCCCCCCTCCTGCCCAAATTAGAGTAGCTAACTTAATGAAAAATGATTTTTTTTTTCTTTTTGTTGCTTAGGAGGGTCTGAACATAAAGCTCTTATCACCAAGCCACAGCTGTAGGAGGAATCCTTTAATCACAGCCTTCCTCCTTGAAGAAGAATATAGATTTATGACCGGACTTTGGTTACTGAGCGAGAAAGAAATATTGCCAGCAGCCACCATACTACTTCCCATAGGCTGTAAACAGCTTTAATCTGCTTTAGCTGTCATTTTGAAGTCGAGAGATATTAGAGTACAATATAATTATGTAGTTGTGGGCAGAAGCACAGTTTATTTTCTTTAAACTAAAGTGGCAGAGGTAAATTCATAGACTGTGCCTAAACAAACAAATCCTCCTCCCTTGCTCTGGCTGCCACCACGGGTGCAGCAGTTCCATCCCTCTCCTGCTGCCTCACTCACTGCATTCCCCTGCCAGTGCCTGTGACAGGACCCCAGCTGCCACCACGGGGAAGTTCGTGTGTCTCTCCAGCACACAGCAAAAGAGGATGTTTCCATGAAGAGTACAAAAAGCTCCTGGAAATGCTGGCTGTGTTAGGAACACACCAGTCCCTTGTTCTCTCCTGAGTTTTCCAGGGCCCAAGTCCTCTCCCATAAGCACAGATGTCCATTTTCTTACTTCAATATAATGTGTCTGCTGCTATATAGAGACTAATAGAATAATGTGATTAGTTATCATTTATCTTTGCTTTGTCACGAAAGAAAACTCCTACGTAATTAATGCTCATCAAAAAAGGGCTTTTTAGCCTTTCCACCAATCTCTAGAAAAAGAAAGAAAATAGTTTCTTTTGTCTTCTTTCTGTGGGAAAGACCCATAAGTTCAAGTGTGGAACATTCAGGCTCCAGGCACTGCAGTTGTTTTTACAGCCTCCTGTGTTCTTGGGGAATGCTGCAAACACTTTGTCACAGAGGTACTCTGCAGGTGACACAGTGTTCTGGTTTGCATAAAAAGTGAAACTTCTTTGACAGAAAATAAGAAACAGACCAATTCCCTATCACAAGACCTCCACTGTCAGCCAACAAGGCACCTATTTCTCAAACCTCTGCAACCTTTAATTCTGTCCTGTCCTTGAGAAATCCTGACCGTCACTTTCTACCAATATTCTCAAAAGAAGAACCTGTAGATCCACTTCAGGAAAGCAGAGCCCGAAGGGCTTAAGCCTAAATTAATTCCGCATACCATCAAAGTACACAGTTTTACTGGAATCTATAAATTTATAAATAAACATAGAGATATGTTTCCTCACCTTATTTCTTTCTTTATTAAGTGAACATAATGAAATTTCATAGACTACTACTATTAAAGGACATTTGCTTCTTGGTCGGAGATTTCAGGGAAGAAAATACTAAAGTAAACCATCTTTATATGATGTAATACTGCTGTCTATGCATGAGTTAAGACAACAAAGTGCAGATGAATTGCAGTCTTCCTGGATATATATTGTTTTATGCTGCATATTGCATTTTAAAATTCATAGATTGAGGGATCTATTTGCCATCAGCTACATGTTATTGCCCTTGCAAAGGGCTGCTGTAACTATTATGCAGGACACTGCAGTCCCTCTGGATTTTCAGACCAATAATCTCCTCCTGATGGAGTTTGTCCACCCCTCAAAATCCATCAGAAACTGCGTAAAATACCTGAGCCTGTTCTGTGCTGAATGCCATTAGTTCACCTGGTTTTAGGAGGTGCACAGACAGGATGTCATGAATCAATATTGATATGATGTACAGCAAATGTATTTGTTCATTCATTAGCAAAATGAAGTTGGGGAAAAGGCAAACATGGTTTATTGGACAAATTAAAAGGAGTGATGTGCTACACCTCTGGGAGCAGTAATTATCAATTTTGTCTGAAAGGGGAATAAACAGTCCTGCAGGGCTTTTTGCAGCATCCTTTTGCCTCTGTATGCCAGCCAGGCATCAGTCTCCATGGAATCCAAACTGTTTTCCAAGCAAATTATCCCTCCTAAGAGCAGGACTTCTGCTAGCAGGCACTGAAGGTCTTGGTGCTGTGGACCTGTCAGTGAGGTCTGTTGGGCTGAACTCATTTCAGAAGCTGAGGAAGGCACATCTGTGCTAAACACAAAGAAGTAAAATACAGTGGCATATACACTTCAGAGCCCTTACTCCTATCCTACAGCTCCCTGGGTTCTTCATTCAAATGAAAACACAAACAGGAGAGGCAATTTTACTGGCACTTCTGAGCTTTAAAAAGCAAAGTTGCAGAGCAAAGTGAGCAGGAAAACTCAGCACAGTCTCAAAATGAAACCACACAGCTTGGAAGATTAAGCAGTCTTCTCACTGAAGATTAACATTTTCAATTAATAACTTTTATGATAAATTGTTTTGATAATTAAATGAGAATAGACTGAGTGTGTATAAAGCGTTTGGGAGAGTCAGTGACTGCAAATTTCTCCATGATTTTCTCCACCAACATTCCCCAGTCACTCCAGACACTAAAATGAGCAGTCAAACCTAATCCTGTACAAAACAGCACCGTGGTCATCAAACAACCCTACAAAGCAGTCCTGCCATTTCTATTGTAATTGACAGGGATGTTAATTCACAACTGGCATCTTCTAGTGGGAGATACCAAGCTAAAGATAACCATTGAGAATATCTTTGTTGGATTAATGTCGTAGGTGGGGTCACATTGACACTTTTTTGTACTAAGCTCTATGATTAATAAAACTGCTTGGAAAGTGGTTCTTTTAATGACAGACAGATATATATTGCATGACCCAAGTTCTTCCTAAATGCCATCTTATTGTCAAAATGCTGAGAGAGAAATTTGATATGATTAATATTCTCCCTCCCTCCCTTTCCCCCACACTAATCAGACAGAGAAGGCTAATCCAGTTGCCTACACTGAAGCAATGAAAAATAAAAGGGTGATTTCTGCAAAATTCAGCCCTCATACCTCAAGAAAAACCTTTCATTTTACTCATTTTGCACTACAAATAATTAAGGGATATGAATCAGAGGGCTGGGAGTGACCCCCAGAGATCAGTTAAATGTGTTTCCTTGCTTGCAGGTAGAAAAATCCTGCATGGTGTTCCCCAACATGTGTGTCTGTCTGAGGCTTCAAAGACCTGCACTCAGGGTCTTTGCAGCCTCCCCAGTCACCCTCTTCGAATATTTCATGAGCAAGGAAAACCTTGTCCTAATGTCGGAGAGAAGTTGTCCTTTCTGTACTTGGAATTTCTTACCCCACCTTCCACCAGCATGGAGCAAACATGCAGTGCCACCATTCTTTTAAACTTACCAGGGTGACATTTTTGTCAAAGGTGTGAGCCCAGCAACTGGCTGCATTTCCCTGCTGTGTCCCCTATGATGGCTCCAGTCATTCAACATCTGCCAGCCGAGCTGCTGATCCAGCTGAAAGTGAAGGGGAGTTTTGAGGCAGATCAATGGCTGCAAGTGAGAAGGAGGTCAGCTTGAGGGTTAAAACTCCTCCAGATGTGTCTGCTACCAAGAAAAACCTCTCTGGACCACCAGCCCAAGATCCCTTTCCACTGAATTTCCACCTAAACAGCTGTTTTCTGTCCTAGGTTTAGGCACTCAATTATCCTGTGTAAGCCCAGTGCTTTCCTCTTGTCTCTGCTGAATAGTTCCACTTATCCAGAACAAAACCACATATATCTAATCATCAGTCTGTCTCCTGTCATCCAGCATTCAGATTTCTCTTAGCTGGTAACATCTGCAGGTTTAATAAACTTCCCCTCTATCACATCCTCCTGAACACAATTAAAAAAAATTAAATAGCATCAGTATTACACACAGATAAAACGGTGGGCTGGTTAATGCCTCTGTAATTGAGGACACCTGATAAACATTTCAATAAAGAAAAAAAGAGAAAGCTGTTGATGCATCACTCAATTAGAAATGAAGCCTCACTCCTACTTCATCAGCTGAAATATCAGAACTGGAAAACAAGCATGGCAAATGCAGTGGTCATGTGTGATAATGAGCCCAGTTTCTCGAGAGAATTCAGTTTATTATTTCCTTTCTCACCCTGGCCATAATGGATCTTCAGAAAGATGCCAAAAGTACAGAGTCTACTCTTATTGTTTTATCACAGCTAAAACAATCAGAAGCCAAGCCTTGTGAAGAAAGGAGAAGGACCGCTTTTCAGGAGAGGTAAAACCAACAGACATTGATGGGAAAGTCCTGCAGTTACTTATGGTATAAAAACCCCCAGTCTTCAGCTGTGTCATGAATATCCCTGTCTGCATTCAGTGGCAAACTCCAAGCTGTAACAACCCCTGTGATTCTTTGACACAACATGTTCTGGACATGCTCCAGCAGACCTAAGAAAGTTTTCTCCATGTTAACACCAGCAAGGCCCTCTGGGGTCTCCCTGGGGAAAGTGATACACCAGAAAAACTTTGAAAGACACTACATAAATCCATTTCTAGCACAAAAAGGCTATTAGAAGTGTTAGTTGTGGCTACCAGAAGGTTGCTTGTGAAAAAAAAAAAATACTTGAAAACTAAAGAGATCCCACATAAGGTTTGGCATTCTCATAAAAAGCTTCCTGATGCAGAATGGGGGAGGTAGAAGACGGAAGGTGAGGGAGACCTGATCCAGGCTAGCCACTGTTAGCCAAACAGCAGTGTTAGTAATGTAGATTTACCACTTTCCATCCAAATTCCCTAACAAATGGGATCAGTAGTTATACCATTCCTCCCTTTCCCCCCACCCACTGCCCCTCAACCAATATCTACTCTTTCTTCACCTGCTTCATAAACCAGAATTACTGTTCCTTCTATAAGCCTCGAGAAATGAGACACTAAATTAGATAGACTACTGGCTAATCTGTTAAGGTGTTTCTTGTATTCCTCATGGAGGCCAGTTCCGGGAGAGTTGCACTCCTGAACTTAAAATTCACTCCCTGTGGAGAGAACCAATATGAGGCTTTTGTGCCATTTCTCAGCCCTACAGATGTTGTGCTGCACAGATATATATATATATTTAACCTAGCCACATTAGTGAGCAGGAGCTCCATGAGTTTGTTCAGCCATTAAATAGGCTGTGGAGTAGGTTAAGGGAAGAAAGAGAAATAACACACTTGTTTCACCTACTGGATGTTCTCTACTAATAAGAGTTTTAAAAACAAAATTCAGGTGTGTGATTTGCTGTTCACAGGGGTACACTGTTACCTCTCAGCACTTCTTCATGTCCCTTCGTCTACTTCAGAGACTGCAAATCAAACACTTGTTGAACATAACAAAATTGTTAAAGTACAGCAGTTTCATTTTAGCACCAGAAAAAAATATATTTATGATTAGAGCATTATGTGCTAATATAACATTCAACAATTAAAATTACTTGCATCCAAATTTTATTGCCTGTTAATGGCATCTAAAATAATATTGATAACAAATGACGCAGAATATCTTCCCAGAAGTCTAATTCTGATTCATAAAATTGTTTCATGTACTGGCTTGAGTAATGATACAATATATAATGGGAATAATACATCCCAGTTGTTGATGATTTCTTGCAAATTCTCCAGGAGAGTTTTCTTTCAACTTACACAGAAAGCTCAAGAAAGTAAACTTCCTCATGCAGAGTTGGTAAGTAGGTCTAAAAAACAGTGTCCGAAGCCAGCTCTCTTTTCCCTTGTAGTTCTAAGGGTACAAAAGAAAAAACCAAACCAGACCCCAAACTCAACAAGGTTTTCATGTTTACAAGGATTTTCAAAGGCTCCAGGCCAAACACACCCAAAGACGGGCTCGTTCCAGTGATCACAGGAGTCCTTTTGGCACCGAGGGGGAAAAGCAGGGAGCAATGCAAAGGAGCTCTGGTTGGCTCGCTGGGACCAACACCAAGGGACGCAGTCACCCAGAACATAGGCATGGCTGATTAGCCAGCCTTTCCCAGTGCTCCCAGAGCTTGCAGAAGAAACATTCAACTCATTTACATGGGTTAGAAGGTGAGCACTTCCTCCTGACTCCGGAGAATAGCAGGGGCTTGGTGAAACCCAAGCAATGAACTGCTCTTTTGATTGCTCATGAAACTCTGCAGTGCTGGGAAGTCGATGGAGTTAAGCAGATACACTCCTCCTGGGGTATTTGGTTTTTGCTGCTCTTAATTCTCCCCTCACTGAACTCTATAGAAGGAGTAGAGGAGAAGTTGTAATGCCTTTACAGAGGTCAGTTGTTCAGATCATGCTCCCCCTTGCCCTCTCCTCCTGCCCCAGTTCTCGGTTGGTGCTACAGACAGGGCTGTGTGCAGCCTCCTTGGCTACATTTGGCAGAAATTAGGGTCATCAATAAAACAAGCCATAGCCACAGTACAGACTCCCCTGATTCACAGCAGGAGGGAATGCTACATCTGAAAGCAAGCGCTGTCATTTCAAATGTCACCCAGTATGTCACCAAATGTCACCTAGCTAGATTTTTTTTCTGTAATGACAGTTTAAAGCTATATGTGATGTTTGCTGAACTCCCTGGTAGATCATCTATTATGTTCCACTTCAGAATCAGATGCTAGACCTTCCTGACATCTGGCAAGTGATTGCCCTGTAGTTACAGCAGTACAAAATGAAAAGAAACCCCAAACACCTCCCTACACACACGCACACACACACACACTCATGCTCACCAAGCCTTTACCTTTCAGAAACAATTTATCGATGCCTTCCAATCCACACATGCACTTAAAGATCACATCAGCACCTTCACCTTTCACTCCCCATCTTCAATCGATTGGTCTGTTTTGGTCTTTAGGGGTCACTTCTCCGGAAAGGTGAGCATTTCTCCAAACCCAAAGCTTACAAAGTGCCCTTCTTTAAATGGAAGCTCCAAATAGACCTGCCAAGGGTTAGGACAGGCAGATATCCAAATTCTATCTTTTTAAACTATATAGATGTTGGTAAACAGTCACACATGGAAATGGGTCTCAAGTACAAACATTTAGCAGAATAACTTTGGCCTACTTTACCACCTTTTTATCATCAGTTTACCTTCACAATAAGTTCTGTTAAACATTTTTTTTAAATGTTAGTGCTATTTGCAGTTTACACTGGAACATTTCAAATATCAGCCACACAGCATCAGTAATACTTAAAGTATATGGAAGAGAAAAATAAAAGTGGCTTGTGCCCATTTTCACAGGAGCTCTAGCAGAGATAAACACTAGATAAAACTGCAGGTTCCTCAAGTATTGTACCCCAATATCATCCAGCTCCTCTACAGCTTTATATGTAAGACCTGTGCTCTGACAATCCATATTTTTAGCAAAATTGACCTAAAGTGACCTAATCACTTACCTCTCTTTGCAAATCTGAAAATGAGCCAGGGACATTTTCAATGCATTCATTATTTTACGGTTTCTTTCTAAAACACCTGCAGGAGAGGTGGGCAGCCTTACTCATGACACTCTCTGGGTTCATTTCCCAGCTAGTCCAGTGTTCACCAATGTTTGCTTTTTTATTTCCCTTCAACTTTCCCTGTTCTCTTTACTCTTCCATTTCCTAACACTCGATGCTTCTTCAAGGCTGACTCTGCTGCACTCACTGTGCTGCCCAGGGTAATGCTGCTCTCTCAGTGCTCTGCTTTTGACACTAAACTCAATGATCAGTTGATCAGTCTAGCCTATCAGTCTGGCTGTTGACATTCAGCCTCTTCAAGCTTCTGTTTTCCTGTTCTATTTTTGTCTCATTCAGCAAGTTGCGTTTTCCTCTGAGGTCACCCTTAAAGGTCCATGTGTCATGTTTTTCATTTCTGCCTTGTCAGGAAAATCTTGCCACTGCATCTATCAAAGTAATCATCAGGCCTTGATGTAAGAGTGTGGTTCTTCTCACATTTTTCATTACCAGATAATTTATTAATATCCTCCTGAGCAAGACTAGATTCAGCTTGATAAAACCACTATCAGCAGTGACACAGTACACAGCTCTAAAACTGCTCAGCTAGCCTGGCAAATGCTCAGAGAAGAGGTGTCCTTTAACCTCTCTCACCCCTTAATTCCTCAGCAAGCTAAAAGATTTTGGCTCCTGAGGCTCTGGATGATTTTGGTGTTGTGCCACCCAGCAAAGCTGACCTGGGTCAGCCTCCTCACACGAGCCCTTGCAGCACATCTGGCTTTTCCTACCCGACACTCTCGCTGGCATGGAATACACACCCATTAAATGAAATAAAAGTGACCTAAGGATAGACATAGAAGCAAAAAGCTTTATGGTTAGGAGCGTTGTCTCACACCCAGAAACTACAGGCAGTCATTTTACGGTTCAGACACTGCTCTGGGTGTTTTGTGCCTGTGCCCCCTGCCCCCCTCAGCCCCCTCACCCTGCAGCAGTCACCTCTCCTGTACATTGTATTTGCTGCCCAAAGTGTCGTGGGGCTCCTCAGCCAGCCCCCCTCTCCATTACAGCCCGAAATGGAAGCACAGGAGGCCCTGCACAACAGCGGCTGGCTAATGGCTCTCAGGGTGGACATTAGGCAGGAGATGCATTTGTGACATGAGTGGCAGCTGTGCAGACACCAGTTTATGTGATTCAGCACAGCTATTTCATTAATTGTGTTTCACGGTTCATTTCCTCAGATTACACTTCAAATACATAAATAAATAAATAAGAACACAAAGCTGCCGTGTTCGCTGAACCGTCCACTGAACAAAAAGAAGGGGGGAAGTGCCCTTATTTTAATTGGCTTCCTACATGTTTTTCCATCTTAGGTGCTTTTTAAACTGTAAAGAAAAAGACATAAGGTAAATTGCAGTTATATTCTGCTGCCTAATTATCTCTTCAGATTTCCACAGAGACTTGGTAACTTAGAGAAGCCCTGCCATGAGGAAACATACTCTAACCAAATGGAAATGCTGTAGAGAGAGGCTTACCTACAAACATGATGTATGTGTGTCTGCTGCCTTATGTGTTTATGTTTGTGACCTAAATTTAACACAGAAAAACTGTGTGTGAAGCCTCAGGAAACCAACAGCTCTGTTTAAAAACTGATCCTTTATGTCTCTTCATAACTATATTCATAATGGAAAAGTAATTGCAAGAAACAATGAAAAACGCAAATGCAGAAATGGAGAAACATTGCTTTGATTCAAATCAGGAATGTGAGGGCTCTACAAAGACAAGGAGCTTGTGTTTGGGCAGAGAGTGAGAGGGGACTTGACCAGCACCACAAAAACCAACCAAAGCAGCCAACATGGTCAGGAATTTATAAGACTAAATTTTACAGGACACTATCCCAACATTTCCTGTCTGATAAACCAGCAGTTTTCACATCAGAAGGTGCAATTAAACAAAAAACTAGCTTCTCTAAGGAGCGTTTAATTGAAATTAGCGTGAAACCCTGACCCAATTCCAGTGGTTGTTGCTGGGACCTTTGTCACTCATCGACAAAACTTGAGCTGAATCAGACACAGCAACCCTCTCAAAATTAAAGTTTCTATAGATTATTTTCAAAAGCCCTTCTTTAGAAATTTTTTCATGTTTCCAGAGAAAAAGATGCACCCAGGAATAGCCTTCAATCTTGCTGTAGAGCAATCATATGGGAATGGAGGTTGAAATATTTATTCAAACACAGTCAGAGCACGTTCTAGCTAAAAGCCTCATAAAGAACAACTCTTCACAGAGAAAATGCACAGCATCCCCTCTGAAAACAGCTACTTTTGACAGGGAAAATACCTAGTGCTTTGTTTTGATTGCTTTTACAAAATATGCAAATACCAAAAGTTCAGTGTTTGCAAAAAATTGTGAACATATTTAGAAAAATATGGGGCAGGAAGCCTTGGCAATTGCTGAGTTATAATCACCAAGTTACTATAAATACCCAGAGTGTGAGAAAGGCTCTGTCTCCCTCTGTGTTTCAGTGCTGCTGCTAAGCACTAAGCTTTTTTTTGGGGTTTCATTTTAGCAATCAGGATCTCTCGTACTTCCAGGACAGATGGCCATTCACACTTCAGTGCTCATTTAAACACATACGTCAATGATAACAGAACATTTCAGCTGAGAACAGGCCAATGCAATCTTCCAAATTCAAGGCTATCTGTCATTTTTGTTGGTTATATAAAACCAGAGTCAAAAGAAAGTAGGACTGTTCTTATTTGGAAAGCTAGAAAGAAAATGGAAAATTCCACCTGGCTCGCTGTCAACACGAAACTCGGGCAAGGCTATTTAAGATGATTTGAGAAGGTTTGAATGTCTGGCCTCTGCTGATCCATTGGCACTTGCTCCTGGGGCCTGCAAAGAAATGGGAGAAGCTAATATCAGATTAGAGGATGGATGTTGGGCCTCGCAGGCTGCGCAGAGCCCCCACAAGCGCATTAATTCTGAATATCCCCTTCAAATCCATGCCATGTTTACAATGTAATGGTCCTGCGTTTGTCTCTTAAGGTATGAGATAAGAACACGCCAGCACTTTGTAATGCTCTGCAATACACAGCAGGCAAATTGGAAATGCAGGGAAAGTCTCTCTCCAACTCCGGTGCTGATCCCCCGGGTTTGCTCACAGTGGACACAGTACTTATGGGGATAAACAGACCAAATTATTTGCCTCTGCTCTCAAGCCAGCATCTTAGACAAGAAGGAAAGCATTTAAATTTAATAGCATTCTCCTCAGCTTCAGGGTGGACGATGTGTAAGAAATGGAAATCTGAAACAAGGGGGAAAAAAATCTCTCTGTGGCATTTCTGGGTCCTGCCAGTCACAGAAGAACTTGTATTCTGCTGAGAACCTCTGCTGAAGGCAGGATATCAGCAACTGATATTTTTTCAGTTAAAAATAAACTCCATGGGCAATCTTTTGGGAACTTTGCCAAACCTAAACCAACCTATGAGCCATTTAAAGTTCAATTAATTAGTAATTAGGAGGACAGGAATTAACACAGGGGAGCATTTAAGAGAGTGTATATGTAATCAGCCAATAATTATCAACAGAGCAACAGAACTGTGACACAGTGTGAGTTTCCAGCATACCCACCTAAGTGTGTAAAGATAATGAACAGAGCAGTGACTAAATATTTTAGGTTACCATCCGTGTGAATCTCTGCTAAGTCCACTGTTGCAATTTGCACCTAAGCTACTAAGCATAAAGCTGAAGAGGCTCTACTGGGAGTGAAAAATTTCCCTAAATTTACAATGCTGTGTAACAGCTGAGTCTTAAAATTATATTTTTCAGAGGACTGTCAATAATTAAGGTATTTATTGTACCATACTGTTGTCATGTGTGTTTGTAAAAGGAGATTTCTCATCAGTAACCAAAGCACAGAGTGGATCAAGAGTCCATCCAGAGCTGATAGACAAATGAGTCTTATAAGGGAGAAATAAAGGTGGTGAAAATCAGCTTGAGCCTGAATGATTCTATCCTTCTGAATGTAAAAGCTGGGAAAACTGAAGAATGTAGGGGACACATTTTACAAGGGAGTTAACTGAATTTATGCTGCAGTGACTGACATGGTCAGCAAAACCATTTGCATCCTGCTGTGGAAGTGGAACACAAGTGGCATTGGAAACTGCTACTGCACTGCAAGAATGCAGTCCTGATCCTTACACATGGATCATAAAGGAACAAAGAGGTACCAAGAACATTCAGTATTTTTTCTGCCATTCCTGGTACAAAAATTTAGAAACAAATTATTAGGCTGAATAAAAATCTGAGATAACAGGAGTGCAACGACTTCCCAAGGCATAAAACACAGCGGTGAGGAGTTGGATTTAACCTTAGTCATGTGGTTAGCACTGGAAAAGGCCCCTTAAACAAACTTGTCTTGTCAAACACATTGTGAAATAAAAGAAGGTGACCCGGAAGGATCCTTCGAGGCACAACAGAGGAGTGACTTTACAGATCAGCAGCTTTAACAAAGTAGAGGAGCTGACCCAGGAGAGGATTAGCTGGGGAGGCAAGCGGTGTGTGCTGAGCACCTGACTGAGCTGGAACAAGACAGAAGATGAGAATAAAACACCCTTCAGCTTCTCACAAGCCATTGCTAAACTTGGTGGGAACAAGATAAACTTGAAGGAAGAGAATAATTAGCTTTTCTTCTGGAATGTAATTCGTAGTTCTTTCTGACTGAAGCAAAAGGAGTGTTTTCTTTGTGGAGGTGGCTGAAGGTATCTGAAATGCTGTGCCTCACCTTTCTGCTTTTTCTGATTTAAGCTTTCTCTGATAGCTTGTGGTAGCCTTTGAAGTTGACTGAATGCAGATAAGAGGACAGGATGGTCAAGATGCACGCTCTTTTTACAAATTGTTTTCCTGTATTTTATACTTCTCTGTGGTGCAGACATATGATGAGATCTGCTAGAGCAGCTTCACACTCCTCCATGGGAGAGCCAACAAAGCAGAAATTGCTTCTGGGTGAACAATATTCAGTTAAAATATCATTTATTTATATAAAGTGTTAATCTAAAATTATTTTTGTCATAACTGTGCAAATAACATCATTTTTCCTGAACGTAACTGATGACTCACTGTGACTCCTACTGTAAGTTTTATGTGTTTTTCTTTTGTAACCTCTGGCAAAAATTGGTTACTAGTCACTATAGCCTTGGGTGCAATGTACATCAAGTGCTACAGCTCTCCTTTGAGTAGATCCAACTGTTTTCTCACTTGGTAGTAGATATTAATTAAGACTTACTGAATAAGCCTAATTTGAATTTCTGAGTCTGGGGTCTGTTTGTCTGTTTTTCACTCACACAAAACTGCACATGCTCATGTGGCTTAAGGTGGTTTGTGAAAGCTTTGCATTTTACTTTTACAAGTTGCTAAGTTCATGCCTGTAAACATGTGACATCCAGATGAACAAAGTCAGATAAATGAGCACTACTACAGCACTTACATGGGCAAAGGAGTTTCTTTCTTTCAATATCCCTCCCATAAGCAGATTGTTAAAGCAGTAAGTGCAGTCCAAAACCTGTTGGCCACACCTGAATTTTTCATGAAGCACTGTTCCAGCCAAACAGAGAGCTCTATCTCTTCAGTAACTTCAACCTAAAGATTCACCAGGTTTCTCTCTATACAATTAGTCAGTTCACTTTGTGCCACCTCAGCACATCCTTCTATCAGTTACAGGACTTTTTTAGTGTCAGGGTTTTTTTTCATGTACTACTTGACTGCATAATTACAACTAATGCCTACTAATTAGGTGTATATTCAGGCTTCAGCCTCTGTCAGGAACATAAGACCAGTTCCTCAGTAGGACACATGAGCTCTTGGGGCTTTTGATGCAGCTTCTCCTATTTCTGGTGAAGCCCATGAGCTCTCAGGGTAGGGGAAGCCAATGTTCCCCAGCAGCCAGCGGATTCTGTTTGCTGGTCACTGCACTGCTTCAGTCACAGCCAAAGCAGGGAGCTGGCTGTGCCTTTTCCACCTATTCAATGGGCCATTCCAAGCCTTCACTCTGGCAGGGCTGCTTTAGCCTCAAGGAGTCAGCAGCACCAGCAAGAACTTCCTTGGACTATCTAATTATTCTTTGTGAAGCAGTTCTGTTCAGTAATATTAATGACTGTATAAATAACAAAATAACTTCTTACAGTTCTGCAAGATGTAATTCTCTTTTAATACCTGACCTTCTTATGTTTTAATAAACGTATTGAAATTCCTTTTTTAATAATTAAAGAGTGCAACTATAAAAAGAGAGAAAATGCCTCGGATATTGCCTGCAATTTACATATCATAAACAATAATTTTGCCTTTCAAATGTCAGTTGTCAAACATTTTGTTAAACACATGGCTTTCATTTAACGATGATGGTACCTAAGTTCCTGGACTGCTTTAAAACGATCAATCTTTGATATCACCACTGCAGGGCATTTTCTGACCTTCACTTTTAACAGGATACCCAGCTGAAATCTCAGTATAGGAAAGAAAGGACAGCCCCATGGGAGCAAGACTTATTCTGTAATGATCACTGATTTTATTTGTACTGTGCTAGTGCCCCTTACAAACAACACCAGCCCCAAGAACTGCCCCAAAGTCCTACCACCAAAGGAATTACAGCCTAAAAGCTTTACACTATGCACTCCTCAATTATTTTTTTGTCCTAGCTAAGTATAGAAACTAAACATTTCTAAGAATATTTCTGAGCACACTTATTCTCCCCCCATTTTCTTGAAGCACACCCCACACCCCAGACAGCTGAATGGCAACTCAGAGAGGCGAGTGTGAAGGTAACAGATGAACACAATAACAGCAGCAGCAGTGGAAGCACTGCCCGTGACTCACTCAGGGAAGACATTCCCATTTCTCTCTGGAGAAAGGCACGGCAACAGGAGATCTGTAACCACCAGGCAGAACCACAAGGAAGCAACACTTCAAGGGCTAATGAATCTTTTTGGGGAAAAAAATGTTTAAGTAGCAAGGTTGTCCACGCATGAGCTAAAGTAGCTTTGAAAAATCTTTAAACTCTGTTTCTTCAGGTAAATCAGAACTCCCAAGCAAACTAATAACCAATGCCAGCATAATGCTTACACATAATAACTTTCCTTGTAAATGGAGCAGGAAGAGAGGACTGAGTTTAATAAGACAGAGATTGGTTGGAAAAAAATTACCCCAAACTTCCAGCACAGTTGTGTAAATTTTAGGCAAATATATGTATTTTTTGGGGGGCGGGGAGGGAACAAACAAACAAACAAAACCACTACACACCCCTTTTTCTTGTTTGTGATTACTAAAATTGAGTTACACTTACCATTATTAGAGTGCTATATTATTAGCATCTTTTGCTACCTCATACCTTAAAATAACAATTTGGAAAACTGTGAGACCCTATTTCAGATGGAGAATAGACTCCTAAAAAGCTAAAATCCAATCCACATCCATCTTAGCTCTGTAAAACAGATCATTATTTGATTATCAGACACACATGCCAAGTCATAAATTAATATTAAAGTCAGTGATGGGACTTGAACCTTGATCTGGTGGCTTCCCAGGTGAGTGCTCTGCACTTGAGGTAATAGAGTAATTAGACAGCTTTTCCTCTGAAGGATAATTGCTAATACATGTTAGCTGTTGGAGAGAAGCCCTCCTGAGGAGCAGATATGGGTTTCCTTTTTCATTAAAAAAGAAACTCAACTTTTTCAGTGGTTAACCTTCAGCATATTAAAATGTTTAGTGCCTAAGTTAGATAGAAGTGTTCCTCTGAGTAACAAACAATTAAAGGTAACAGAGGAGTGGGAAGGTAGGACTGTGTTTCTGAGACCAACCCACAGTGACAATTAACTAAAAGCTGCCCTGCCAACCATTCTGTGTAGCCGTAACCCCCAGGGCTGAAGGCCAGCATACAACTAGGGCGTGTTGATACAGGTAATAAATCCATGTGATGCACAAGAAGCTCAAGCAGCCTGTACCTTAACTACAAATCAAGCTTTTCACAGATGATATCTGAGATGTGTCATACCCACGTGTACAAATCTCCCTGCTTACTAAGTGTAAGATCCCTCATTTTTCTTGAGCTCTCCTCTTGGTTTTGGAGAGTCATAAACCTGCTTACATAAATGAATACACATCAGTTAAATAGATCAGATTAATAAATTCCATTTGAGCTAAATCTATACTAATCTTAACAAATTAAGATTACCCTGGCCCATACAAAGACAGAAATATCACGTATACTGAGTCTTAAAAACGATACACAGGCAGGAATTCTGACAGATGAAAGAGTATTGCACATCCCGTGAATACAAAATCTAATACCATGTGAGCAGCTCGGTTTGGCCCTCTGGATTGTGCATAAGTTTTCCTATTGACACAAATCAAACCAGGTTTAGAGTCTAAATCATTTAGGTCTGATCCTGTCTTCCCTTACATCCTCTGTAATCATTAGCATTTTAAAGACTCGCTGCCCAGTGGGTGTGAAATGCTGCTAGTCTAGTGAGCCTCAGAATACAAATACCAAGGTTTTAATTTTGGGTTAGGTACTTCCAGAAAATATTTTTACTTTAGGAAGCAGAATATCTCAATATATTTCAATCTATTACAGGTGAGGGCAACGTATTGCTTGACATATTCCATGGGTTTCATCCCTCTGGTAACTTTGAATGAGAGTTACAAAAGTCTCTTCAACTGGATTTCAGTGCTAATGTGAGAGAGATTTGAGCAGCAGAGCAACCTTTCCTTAATCCCAATATTGTTTTTTTGTTTTACTTTCTCTCAAAGGATCTCTTTTTTGCCTTCTACATCTTTCCAGGCTGAACTGGCATTCCTGGAACTCAGCAATTCCTGTCAATCACTAAGAGTTAAGGCCACTTCGAGAAAATTTGAACTATCAGCATGGCAGCATTAGAGCTGCAGGGACAAGTGGCATGTCAGCAGTAGTGGATCGAGCCATTTACAAATTGCATTAAAAAAAAGAGAGAGTACAATTACTGACCCTTGGAAACAGAGTGAAAACCCATTATAACATTTTTGGTTATCATCCCAGACTGCACAGTCATTTTGACACTGTGCAACAATAAAGCACCTCTTTGTTTTCAGGCTCTGCACCAACAGTGTGCTGGTCTCTGTCTTCTGCAATAGAAATAAAGTCAAGGTCCTCTCCATAAGGGCTTGTTGAGGGCTGCTCGAGGCTTTTTGCACATTTGGAAACGTTCACTTGCATGTTCTCTGTGAACTTCAGCTTGAATGATCATATGCTATTGCCACCCAGCTTACACTTTGCAACTAGGCGGGTGGTTTTCTTCAATTTCTTTGCATAAATAAACACCTGTATGTAGAGAATTGTGATGTGTCATTCTGATAACAAAAGACATGATTCATTTTCTCTATTTGTGTCCTTACCCTGTGGACCTGCTACCACACATCGTCACAGAGAATCCCATGATATTCATGTACCTACTTGGAGAGCAGGTACCTTGCAGAACAAGGGTGAGGTAAGGCCATGCCATTGCACTGGCACAGGTGGCAATTAGAGAGACAAAAACACTAAGGCCCACATCTTCCAAATTATTTATACACCTCTCTTTACAGAGCTAAAACACTTTAGTGGATTTCAGAACAGTGCATACACAATGAAACAGGAAAGTGAAACAAACTTTCTGGACTCTCACTTTAGTGCTATTCCCAAATGCAGCAGGTCTGTCCATGCCAAACGTCGTGGCAGTGAGCAGCACCTGGGAGCCCACAGCCCTGTGCTCACACTGCACTCAGCCCTCAGCACAGCAAGGGGACCCGGAGCTTTATGGATTAAAAGCCACCAAGATGATGATTTCTTCCCATTGCAACATAAATCAAACAAAGGAGAGCAGCAGTGAGAACTCGTGCTTATGCCACCTCATTGCCAGTGTACCTGGGGAAGGACAATTAATGGAGGCCTTGTGTCTGCATATTCATCAGTCCTTTTGCTGAGGCTGCCAACGTGACTAACTAGGAAAGCACTTGTGGTGCTGGCTGACAACTGATCTCTGAGAGCCCGGGCAAGAGCACTGTGACCTACAAAACTCGGAGTACACATGGGACATTTGGGGGCCAGTGTGGCCCCTTGGAACTCTGCCTTAAGCTGAGCTTCAGCTCTGGGGTTGGACTGGCTGTGGTTCTGCAGCTCCAGGGGGAAGGCTCTGGGGGAGTGTGAGCTGCCCCTGTGCAAGACAGTGTTATTGGAAATGCTGGGTGAATGTTTTGGAGTAAGAAACTATTTAACAAATTCTGCATCTTTTGCTGCTGGCAGGTTACAGTTGCATAATTTATTCACCACTGCTTTATCTGCCAAACTCTCTCCAATTTTTAGTCTATTAATTGAGCACCAACAGTATAGATGACATGTATCTGATATTCATCCTATTGCTTCTGATGCTCCTCTGGGTGAGGAGGGTTCTTGGCAGCCTGTCTCCACTGTGACCACTCAGGCTTCCAAGTTCCACATTAACTTCCTGAGGAACATTCTCTAATAGTCACTTAAAATTTACTGTTTCGGCAACATTACTGACATTAAATTTACTTGCCTGAATATTCAACGAAGTCAGCCTAAATAATATAAATCCAATACAAACAATATGAATCACATTCCTGAATATGAGGTTAAAATATGTATTAATCTAATAATTTTTGTTATCTGAATATGATGGGTAACATTTCAGTTTGTCATATTGTTGATGTTGTGAGGTACTGATAAATTTTGGTTGGGTAGGCACTATTTTCAGGCATTTGCATTCACTATGCTTAATGTTCCAACTGGCATGCACACTGCAGTTTTACTACAGTTCATTTATTAAACTGGATCTGAAGAAACTACTGCTTAACATAATAAAAATAACTATACTGACATATTTCTTCTTAAACCTAGAATTTGTTTATAATATCACTAAAATTAAATTTTTCCAGCATTTAGGATCCAAAAGAAAGGAGTCCATAGAGCATCATTTGGTTGGATTTGCCATGATTTGCTTCACCCCATGTGCATTTTCTGCCTGCACTACTGAGCATCCCGTTTGGCTGACTTTTTAATCTACCAGGCCCAGAAAAAGACTTTTCTCTGCTTTTATTCCAGAATTGCTGAACATATTTTATCAGTCTATTTCTTCATATCTATGTAGATGAATTCAGTATTTATTAAAGGAGCAAACTGTATTATGATGCTGGCCTACAAGTTTGCTTTTAAATTTATTTGTCTTCCAAAAACCAAGAGATACACTGGTAAAGAAGACAGCATCCATGAGCCATAATGACCAGACAGTAGTCAAAAGGCAATTACTGAGCTGATGTTAGCAAGGAGTTTAGGATGTCAGCATGACAAGATGAAACAGAATAGATTCTGCAGGAGCCCAGGGGCTCTGCATCTGCTTTGTGGTCATTCCATTAATCCAAAATCAGAGCCAACAGATCCATGAGTAAGGAGACCAGACATCCCTTAGGTTTTGTTGGTGGTGTTATTGAATAGTTGAGCTCTTGTGTGCATGTGGAGATTATGGGTGGGGTGTTTTCACATTCCTCCCTGACTTACTATGCAGTAGAAATGAGCCTTTGGGGTACCCAGAACCCCTCCAGTTTTGTTGCCTTTGAAAGGGAAAAAAAACCCTCAAACCAGTGTTTTATACTCACTGTGACTTTCTGAATATTATTATTCCTCTAGGATTGTTGTGGTTTTACATGATTTCACATTTTCCTAAATTTTCTTCACTGCCTTTAAATGTTACTGTAAATCCCTTCACCCTCTTGCAGCTCTGCAAATCAGCTTTTTGTTTAACCCTTTGTGACAAACATGTTTTAAAGACACTCTTCTTCCTTCATCTGACTTTCTAAGTTATCAAACAAGACCCTCGGGATCAGGAAGGATATAAGGGAATATTTCACACGGGGAGCCTAATGCCCTGATCACATTCGGGGTTGAGTAATTGCATTTCATGCATAGTGCATGAACATGTGAGAGAATCTCCTCTTTGCACTGTCAGCTAGACACAGCACCATGGATCAAACTATTATTTTTCACATTGCTGGGAATGCTTTATGGAGAGAAATATCTATCTGCCAGCAAAGCATTTTCCAAATGAAGACGGAGAATAAAAGCTGCCCGCAAGAAACACAGAGTGGTAATGGTGACATTTTGCAGCACAACTGCGCTTGCAGCAAGCAATAAGAGCTACAGAGCGAGGTTCTCAGTGCATGCAGCACCAGGCAAAGCTGAAAGCACCAGCCTGTGCTGCAGAAACGCAGGGGAGGCCTCAGCAGTACCAGGGAGCATTTCCTCCTGACAAACAGGACAGCTTCTGGCTTCCCTGGGCCACAGAGAATGCCCCTGGTTCCTCAGTCCCACCAGTGCTGCTGCAAATAAACATCCACATCCCCAGTAGGAGCTGTCTTTGGTCTGTGCTGCTCCTCTCACCTCTTTTCCAAGCGTTTGTCTCATCCTCTCTTCAAGGAAACAGCACTGAGTTCTGACAGGAGCAGCCAATGTGAGGCACTAGCAAGTTATTTTTTCTTTTTCCCCCAAAAAAGAGCAAATAACACCAGCAAATCACTGATGCAACTGAAGAATGAGTTAAAAGGTGTGGGGTTTTTTAAATAAAATCTGCTGCTAAAAGGGAAAGGGAATAAGAGACCTTGCTACAATGAATGTTTTACTTTATACATCAAATGCTTTAAACCACTTACCCTTTTTTCCTGCAACTTTAAAGAAAGGTTAGAAATATTTCTAGAGGTGATTGCTTGCCATGGAAGTAAGTGGGTCAAACTCTTTATACCTGAAAGTCTGGATATTTTCTCATTATTTCACTCTAAGAAGTGGCAAAACAGAACTTTCTGGACTCACTTTGTAAATATTAACGTAATAGTCCTTGTAGAACCCAACATTTTTTTCTCCACATTTTAAAAAAAATGAAGGGCATTTAGTTACCTGTGAGGAACTTGGTATTCACAAGCCTGTGATATCAAATTTTAAGTTTCTACAGTACCTGGTAGGAGAGGCAGAAAAGCTATGCCAACATAAACCTGTGAGAAATGCCAAAGAATTCTCATGTTGGGAAAACAAGAATTTATGTAAATGTAGCTCTCAGAGGATAACAGGTCTGCTTTCACAGTCTGGAGACGGGAAATGTTGGCTGTCAGAGGGCTAAGTTCACTTCAGAAACTAAAAAGAAGTCTGTAACTGCTCCCACAATATCAGAAGTCAGCTGATAGGAACAGACAGCATTTTCCTCTTTCTTGTCATCCCACATTGATTCATTTGAACTTCTTTTTCATTTATGGGAAAATTTCAAGACATCTGTCTGATTATGGAAAATGTATAAAATCCCTGGATCAGAGCATTAATGGATCCCAATGCAGATTTGTTTTCCCCCCCTTAAATAACTTCCCAGAGCTGTATAGCTGCCTTTGCTTATTTAATCTTTTCTCATAAGGGTATTTTCTGTTGTATCGTCTTTTGATTTCCTAGCAATTCCTAATGTTCTACTTAGTATTTTGGCAGCAAATCAGCACTAACCTGATGTCTTAAGAGAACAATTTACAATGACTTTAAGATGTCTTTTGCGAGTGGCAATATATAATTTGGAGCCCATAATGACATAAGCAAAGTTAGAATTACTTTCCTTTCTATAAACAATACTTTGAATTAATTGTCCAATAACTCAATATTAAGTGATCCTCCTGTAACTTTTCCATGTCTGCTATAGATTAAATTGTCCTACATAAATTTACATCAAGCAAACTTTCTCAGAGAAACTCTCTCTAAATACACAGCATAAAACTTAGCACTGAGCCCTGCGAGACCTTATTAATAAGCTCCTTCCAGCACAAAAATTTAGCATTAATGCCCATCCTTTGTCTCTATCTTTTAACCAGTTACTAGCTCAGAGAAGAAACTTGCCCCTCTCAAAGGCACCTCTGCTGACAAAGCCTTTGGAAATTCAGACTTGTGATATTGCTCACATTAGCCACAAAATTTGTTTGCTGCTGGCACCTGTGGGTGTGCTCAGTCACTGTGAGTGCACATACAGGTCCATGTGCTGTCATGGAAGGATACCACACACCCAAAATTCACACCTCTCTCTGTAGGGTGTTTCAAGGTTAGCTGTGGCAAACACACCCTTTGGAGCCATAATCCTCTCACCAAGTCAGGCAATCTGCACTCATGAAGCAGCCCAGTTCGAAAAAGGCAGAGGAGGGCCAGGCTTTTGGGGTCTTCCCAGAAAACACTTCACATCAGGTGATGGTACAGGTGTATTTTAAAACTGCCAGAGTCTGTAACAGTTTTTAACTCTCAGTTGGTCCATCGGGACAGGAGTCCTGGCTGTCTCCTGCTGCTGCTTGAGTCCCAGGCTGCTGGCCAGCACTGTGGCCCTGCCTATCCAGTTCCTGGTTTGTAGGGTTGAGATGCTGCTTGGACCCAGCAACAGGAACTGCTGTTTCCCCCAGCAAAAAGCAGAGGCAGGTATTTCGTCCTGTGACACCACGTGTCCTCGAGCTATGGTTCCTTCCCAGATACTCTACATTTTTAGCACCTCCCTGATCAGTTTTAACCAAGCTTGTCATCTGCGTAGAGGAAAGAGATCTTGTTATAACCTGTCAAAGGAGAGACAGGAGAGCTCCTCTCTGTTTTCCAATCCATAGCCAGGCAGCTTTTACCCATGGTGACTGGCCCAAGCAGTGGGAAGGGAGACAGGGTACTGTGAGAGCACAGAGGAGAAGGAGAGACTTGGAGGGGAACACTGGGGACAGGTTCCTCAGGGAATTGTGGGGTGGATGGTCCCTGTTGAAAGGATCTGAAAAAGAAGGTTGCGATACAAGGCAAATGCACATGTGAAAAGTGTTTGAAATAGAGACGCACAGGGGATTTAAGATGCAAAAAAAGTGTAGGAAACCATCTGCTGTTCACAAGTAAAAATTATTTCTAATAAGGTCTCCTTGTTAACAGTCTTCTCAGATACCAGACATTTTCAAAGAACTAATGGTCTCTTCATCTACTGCAGATGATTCTTTTTTATGCAGCTGATTGTTAATTCCTACAACTCTTGTAATTCCAGATTCAGAATTAATCTCCATTCACTTTCAGGACATCACTATCCTATTACTCCTTGAAGTCACTCATTAAATTCACCCTATCTCATTCAAGAAGCATACTGAAATCCTGATGGACACTTTAGTTACTTCTTAGTTGAAGTACTTTAATGCACTTGATTTGCTTTGGCTTCCTAATTTCTGTGTGAAGTCTTTAGCACTGATCCAGAATACAGCACATTGTACTCCTTGAACTCTGCTTCTGTGACTTCTCTGGTACGGGGCCTTATATCAGACTACACATAAAAAGCTAATGGCAGCCTCAGGGCAAACCAAAGAAGTCACTGAAAATATTTCCCACCCCACTTTCCTCATGGTCATCATCCAAGCTACTGGTTTAATCTGGCTGCCTACTAAGGGCTGTAAAGCAAAGACAGATCTGGCCAAAGTCAAATGATTTAATGATTACTTTTTTTCTCATTGATTACCAGTAGTGAGTGTTGCAAACTAATTTGCATTACATCGTATCTGGCTGATTTTCAGCAGAAGATATAACTTCAATAACCATAAAAGACTGTGCTCCATACTGAACTTTCTTTATAGCATTCATTATGTATATAATTACAAAGAATGGTATACATTAAAAAAATGATAAGTTGAAGAATGTACATTGTTTCTCTACAAGTCAAAATTCCTCATCTTCCCAGACTTTCTGCATTACTCTATGATACAGAACAGCAGATTCAGGATTTACTAGACCATAGGAGAAAGGTAACTGCTGATTAATGTAATCAATACTGAAAACATTAGCTTGAGATATTTTAAGGAAAAGCCAAATGGTTGACTGTTGCAGCTGAAGGATCAGGCAGGTAGCTGGGCCTATCTATTACTGCTGACTTTTAGCAGAATTACTAGGACTGCAGCCAGACTCAGAGACACTTCTAATTCCAGGAGCAGCCTATTGCTAAGCCTTGCACTGCACATTCCTGTGGAGTCTGGGGAAGCTGATTTTGTCCTGCCCCTGAAAGGCAGGGCAAGGGCAAAAGGGGTCTCTGCCTCCCCCATCCCTCCCAGCCCAGCTCAGCCCCTGCAGGGCTCCAAGGCTGAGCCACAGAATTGTGGCAAAGCTTCTGCCCTCTCGCTTGGCACATGAGGGTGTGCTATGAGAGCTTCCCATGGTGCTGCAAAATAACAGAGTTATACTATGTGGATGAAGAAGCCATTGCAAACTATTCTCCCTGTTTTTGGAATCTAAATGTGACACATTCTCAACAGAAGGCAACTTAATGGCCTCGCATTAGTACAGGTGGGTTATAAAACAGATATGTCTCTCCTCCAGCAAGTGACTGCTAAAAAGAGCAGGTAATACACAAACACATGATCAAGCCTACTGCCTGAAAATGTGGGACAATTAAGATATTTTACTGCATGCCCTTCTTTGTTTCATTCCAGTATAGTTACAAAGTTATAATCTGAAGTTCCCTAAAGCCCAAAACACAACTTGCATGCTGTTCACCTGAATAAAAGATGTTTTTCACCGATTCCTTTAAATAGTCTGAAAACACACTAACTAAAACCAAAGTTTAACTAACAATATTCAACTTCCATATTTCAATTTTCACTGAAGGGCTGGTGCAGCAGAGGGCAATCTTCAGATAATAAATATAAAAACACTACCACCTCAGTATGCAGGAAGAGACAGGGAAAAAGACATGTGTGAGTGTTCATTCTGTTCTCTCAACTTATTCCTTGCCTTTGAGCTGGCTAAAGGAACCTGCAGGAAAGGCTCGAGTGGGAAAGGCAGAATGAGAATGGGTCGAGGCAGTTTGGTTGTAACATTCATATTAATTTCAGTTGCCATGTGGGAGAGGAGAAAAATTATTCCCTTTTTAGTTTTAAAACCTAAAGCCAAAACAGTTTCATTTACTTAGTGACAAAACTAATCACGGCAGAAAGATTAACTTTTTGTGTAAGTACTTTGCAATATAAAAAGGTCTCTGGCAAGCTTCAGAGTAATTGTATGACATTTCTGCTTTTTTCCCTTCTCCCTGCTATCATATACAAGTATATGCACAAGAAACAGTTCCTGTATTTTGACAAAGACTTTAAACTAAGAATAGAAAACTAATGGCAAAATCTATGCCATAATAAGAGATGAGTAAACAACAGCTCTGACTCTCTCAGAACTGCTAAGTAAATACCATTCTTGCTAATATTTTGGCACTATATATTTAGCACTGGTTTTTGTGGTCATATTGCCTTAAAGCACCTTGGACCGGACAAAGCTAAAGGGGCTTCCCATCCTGAAATCCAAATACAGACTGACCTGGTGCCTAATGCTGCTCACCTGACTCATGTAGCACAACAGCTTCAAGATCCATATTACTTGAACATTTCTTGATTATTTTTTAATTAACAATCCAAATGATTTCACTCCTAAAAATGAGCAAGTCTGTGAAACCTCCTTGTCCCATACTCTCCATGGGAAAACAATTTGATTCCACAAAACCAGCAGCCTTTTTATCTTTTTTGGCATGAGCCTTTGTTAAGTGAAGATTGAGGGAAAAAAGCTGGGGTATACTTGCAACTCAAATAAACTTGAAATTAAAAAATTCTTTAAACCAATATAATAAAACCTGCAGAAGTGATTTCCCAAGATAGAGAGCTTAGAAAGTACAGGTTCATAGTTATATTCCAAGGCAGAGGCCCATCAGCACAGTCAGTCCCATAGCGAAGCACCCAGAGAAAAAAGAAACTCCCTTATTAAGCAGATAAAAACCCCCCAAAATATTTTGAACCATAACTGCCTTGAAAGTATGCTAAAATATTCTGATTTCTTGGTTGGAGAGGTGATGTGTAGATAACATTGAAAAAATTGTGAATTTAAAGCTCCCTGTGCTTTCAGGGTTGAAATAACATAGCCCCAGGAACGCAGCTGTTGCTCAGAGCCCAGGCAGACGATGTCTTCTTTTCAGCTTTATAAATCAATCTTGTTGAGGCTTCCCTGCTTTGACACAATGTTCTAACCTCAGAGAGGGAACGTGGTGTTTGGGTGAGAGATGGAGGGTAACAGATTTGCTGAACACTCTGCATAGAGAAAAGGAGACCCGGCTGCTTTGGGATTGCACTCCCTGGAGCTGAACAGGTTCCTGTGGCAATAAATGGCAAAGCACGCACAAGGAGCTGACAGAGAGCCAGACACCTTGGGCTGGAAGAGCAGAGCAAGACTTTGGGCTGCAATTACTTCAGCAACCCACAGCAGATCATCTCAAACTTCCATTGTTTGCAGGGACTGCAAATGAGGTGATCCACCAAAACAAGGCTGTTCTGCAGTAGCTCAAAGCCTCACAAAGTGCCTTACAATACATGTTTTAAACATATGTTTGTGCCCCATGACCTCTCTAATGCATCACCCTAGCACCCCACACTGCATGATAGGTACAAGGTTACAGCATGGTCAGCAAGATATAAAGGAAAGTTATATTTAACTTTTGGATCTGCATCTCTAGAACAGTTTTTGTTTAACACACCCCTTACTAATGGATGCTCTAAGAGCAGCTTGGACAGAAGGGAGGGTGCTCCTCACCCTCCTCCTCTCACCTGGCTGCTCACAGGGTTGTTTCACAAGCATTTTCCTTACTCTGCCAGGCAGGGATTCACCCTTTCTTCAATCTTTTCCCAGAGGCACCCCCAGCACTGCTGGTGAAACAACAGTGTATGAAACAAGTCCTGACTCAGCATGGCCTGGATTGACAAAGGCCTACACACCTGAGTGCCATCATTTAACTGGCTATTCTGATTTTAAAGTATCAAGTATCACAGAGTTGATTCCATGTAGTTGAAAAACAGCATGTGAAGCTAGTCAAAGGCTTGGCAAACACCCACAATTATCCCAAGGTAGGTATTTAGCTATAGAAGACTTTCCTGTAGCTACACATATGCATTATCACAGCCAATATATACACCAAGCGTTCCTGGTACCATGGAAGAGAATAACCAGTCATTTCCAACATCCTGCTGCTTTTGTGCATAGCACAGCTGTGTAATGTAAAATATGTACAGTTATTGCACAGCAATGATAAATAAGATTTTACTACTCCAGAACCAAAATTAGAACATGATTTATCAAGGGTTTTTGTTTGGGGTTTTTGTTTTGTTTTGTTGGTTTGTTTGTTTGTTTGTTTGTTTTTTGGGTTTGTTTGTTTTGTTTTTTGCAATTTTACACAAAACAGGTTCACTTTTCATTTCAAGTTCAAGGAGAAAGCTTTGGGAGGAAGAAGCCAACAAGCAACAAACTGCCATCACACTCAGGTCGAGGAAACTGGGCAGCAGGTTCTTAACTGGTGTGCAGAGCAAGAGCAAATCAACGACCAATTTGCATTGCAAGGAATGGATTTGGGGTTTCAGAGGGGAAAATTGAGGCTGGGGGCACTGGCCTTAAAGAGAACATTGCCCTTGTTTATGAGCAGTAAAGTGACTGGTGAAAATGTGTATTTTGGCCTCAGTGCAGACTTATGCAAACTCAGGAGAGCACTTTAAGACCCGAATTCTGTGGATATTAGCAGAGTCAGATATACAGAAAACACTGTGGAGGATTTAAAAGTATGAAAGTCATAAGGATTATATAGACTTGAACTGTGAATGAGGTTGAAGTGCATTCAAGAAAGCAATAAAGACTAGTGAACCAGAAACGCCCTGCTCACTTATGATAAAATATCTAGTTAATACCAAAGAAAAGCTTAAAACAGACTTGTCAGGTCCTTTAAAAAGTCACTATAAAATAATGCCAGTATTCTTTGTATAAATACCTTCACAAATAAAGACTCTCTTTTAGAAAGAAGATTGAACTTGGTAAGTAAGCAGCTTAAGCAGTAAGGAAAAGCATATTAAAAGTATTTCTTAACTTGCAGAAACATTGAATAGTGGTCCATAGGCATGTTCTGTAGTGACAACAGACCATACACTGTTCCCACAGTGATGCAGCTTCCCACATTTTCCACAGGAGACACACACCACAAGGTTAATTTGATCCAAAATGGCAATACAAAACAGATGATTAACACAAATGCAACAACCAATTACTCTTCTGGTGTGTTTTTTCTCTTGAGAAGTGGAGAATTCATCAACTAACCTACTCTCTGCACTACTTTTCACAATTTTAGTGAAAAAAGGTAATTCAGATATAGTGGATTAAATTACTCTGACTAAGCAAAATCAGGAATGAAAAACATGAAATAACTTCATCTCAATTAGCTCCTACTGCATTTGAACAGTCAGACCCTTTGCTTTTCAGAGGAGGAAATCAGTAGACTCTAGTAACCTCTAGAAGTGCCTTGTTTTGTTTATGGGAGATCTTCCCAGAATTACAAGACTCAAGTGAACTATGACAAGAAATAAAAACACATTGTAGCATAAGAGGCATTATAGACACTAAGGAAAAGCTCAGCACTTCTCCATCTGTTCCCAATTCAAAATGTGCTCCTCATCAATTCTGAAAGTGAGGCTAATTTCGTTAAATCAGACATCCCCCTACTGTGGGCTGAGGAATTTGTTGTCCCTCATCAGCTACAGAACTTCAGAATGTAATCTACACTTCTCCTGTTCTGAGTAGGCTACACCAAGCAGGGCTGGTGGAACACACTGAGCAGAGACAAGAATTTAAAGCTCTGGAGCTGCACAGGGCAAAGGGCATTGGAGGGAGACAAGAACCAAACTCTACAGATGCTGAATCCTCACTCACCAAATCAGCTCTAGATCCTATTGCCACTACCTCATTTGCAAACCTCATTAACAACTCATTAGGAGCACCACAGATGTGACTCACAGACTGGCTCTGGGAGAGGGAATTGGGGAATCTGTATTAGAGAGCTAAGTCAGAAACGTGGAAATACTTGGAATGATTGTTCAGAGAGCATCCTGATCGTTATGTGAAAAATAATAAATCACCATTTTTTGGCAAACACAGAGTGGAGAACAAGATACACCCTTTTAAGGCTTAAAAGGTTAAAACTAAAGGAATTGCTGGCTGGGTCAAATCCCAGTTTATACTTGGATTTGCTGTAATAACAGAAGGAAGTTATAGCTTTTACTTCGTGCCTTCAGGAAGGACTGAGTTTATTTAAAGGCAGTCACTGTCTCCTTACAATAATGAAAAGGACCTTTCTTTCTACCCTGCTGTGAGTACCAACAGCTCCTAAACAATACTGACAGTTTCTTCTCTGTTTAATGAAACAACAATAACAACAAAAAAAAGCTTTGTTATACATTTATTATGTAAGAGCAAATACCAGTTATTTAATTTCACACCTAATTCAGTGTAAAAAAAAAAAAAAAAAACCAAAAAACTATATATTTGGATCGGACTCAGTCCTCCTCAGAAAAATTCATAGCAAAATTCTGCCTGAATTCTATGGCAGCTGCTGCAGAGCAGCATCAGCATCATTCATAGCCCTTACCTGGGAGCAGAGTGCCTCTTAAGGACCAAATAACTGGAAATACACAGTTAAAAGGATGAAAAAGTTGTGACCTACACTTATTCAAGCAAACTCCTTCGGTAATTACCCACAGAAAGTCAGTCTGTAATACTTCTGCCTGAGATTGTGTGATAGGGATACACTGGATACAATTGTGACTGGAAAAGGGGTAGGAAGAAGGCTAAATGTAAATGTCTGTCACACCTCTGGTGGAACTTTGAGGAATGGTCCTTGAACACAGGGAAAAAGCTGAATTCTTAGTGAGAATATCTTGAAAGTTGAGGAGTCAGTTATATTGTTATACATTACACCTATTTTTCCCCCAACAACATAAGTTTTATAGGCACTAAAACTCACTTCAGCGGGGTTTATCATAGCTCATCTGGGAATAAAAGGACTACTTTAAGGCAAAAATTTACACAAAAAATAAATACAAGCAGGTTTCCCTCTGGATACATCAAAACAACCAGTCACCAAAGTAATTACAGATGCAGTGTTCTCTTTTCTGCTGTTTTCTGCTATTCTTCCTTCCCAAAGTAATTTAAGCAGGATAAATTTAATCAAAATTTTGTCTTTCAAACTTTTAGCTTGATAAAGTATAAAATGTGAAATAAATACCAAAAGGGGAAGAAACTTGTGAGAGTGTTCATGGAGTTACTGTTGCCATGGGAACCCTATGGCTGCTCTTCCCAGGCATTCCCCTTGCTCTGGCTTCGCCCCTGGAACCTGCAAGGGCAGGAACTGCTCTGAGCTGGGAGGTCAGGAAAGGGAAACTCAGCACAGCTTTCAGAAATATTCACAGCCACCAATTCAAAAGGTTGGTGGTTAAAATTCACCGGTGCAACTTCTCAAGCTCTCCTGCTCAGGGTGGCATGAACAAGAATAACTCCTGCTCTCCTCCCTTTGCAACCCCAGCCCTGCTTCCTTTAGTGAACTGTATTTCTGTATCCTTTACCATTCAGAGATTACATGTTAATTAATATCAAAGTTATTATTAAACACAAAGATGATTTTTGTAAGATAACCTGTTTGACACTGTAGTTTTTTGTCAAGAGGTCCCAAGGAAATAACAGATAAACCTGGCAAATTAATAGGGGTAACTGAACCACCAAAAGAGATTGCTTTTGTGTTTCTTCCTTTCTGCCAGTGAATTCTCAAGTAGGCTCTGTCACCTTTAAGGATACTTAGAAGCATCAGCTCATAAACTTGAGTATTCCTGTAGCAATAAATTATATAAATTATTGTTGACCATAATTATTAGATAGTAACTAATTTATAAGAATTATAGTAATTATTGTTAATCACACAGAAATAGAACAACTAGATGCATAGTAACTACACACAACCACAAAAGCACAAAAAAAGGGTGTTGAGGTTCTGTATCTTTTCGGTTTGCTGTGCAAGGATTTCATGCCACAGAAGGATGGAATCATGGAATGGTTTGGTTGGAAAGGACCTTACAGACCATGTCATTGCAATCCTGCCATGGGCAGAGACACCTCCCACCAGCCCAGGCTGCTCAGAGCTCCATCCAGAGGGCCTTGAACACTTCCTGGCATGTATGCAGGTTCCACAGGCTCCTCCCTGGCAGCTGACATCAGCAGTTGTACTAAACAAATGTTCCAAAATCCCAGGAATTCTCACACTCAGTTGAGTAAAAGGGGGTTAAAACCAAGCCCTGAACAGTTGGAAAGAACATAATCCTCGTGCCTGTGTTACCAACCTCTCACTGAGCAGGAAAGAACAACTTTTTTGTGTAGGCAAAGCTATATCCTAATTATCCCGTTGAGGGGGTTTTTATGCTGCCTTCTAAGTGCCTCATCTGAGCCTCTTTTGATGAAAAGGTTCCATCTAACTCAATATGGCAATTTTCATTTACCTGTGGTAATCCTGATGAGTTTTGTGAAGGCAGATTTAATTTCATATTGGTTGTGAATTACACTATGTACAGGTTTTTCAAAGTCTGTTGTTACCCATAACAAAAATGCACATTTTTATTAACATACATACTTTTATTTCTGTTTATTTCCTTAAATTTAATAAAGCCTTCTAGCTCTCAGGGTAATTCAGTCTCAAATCTCCACTTTCCAGCTTGGTTTTCATTATTCCACATGATTCTTTTCCCCTTATTATAGAAGCTGGCTTTATTCCCAACTCATAAAGTGACCCAAATTCTCTAGGAGATATTTTCTAGCATTGATTTTTCTTCGTTCATAATGTTAATGGCATGACTGTTCCTATCTTTACTTTCTGTACTTGCTTAACTTGTATTATTTTCATAAGCCCACACTAACACATTATGTTTTTCCTCATGGTACATGCATTTCATTTTCCTCTCCCCACCCCTTAGACATTTAGGAGCTCTGCCTGTAGTGAACTTGGGGATTTATCTGTTTATAAAACAATGTCAAGCAAGAACAGCAAACAGCAAAAATTTGACAATAAATTCTTTCTTTGTTATCCCTCAGTCCTTTTGTGACACCTGTTACTCATTTGACCACGGAAAACCAAATATTATTACTTTTTCTTTCTAGAACTTTACACTTCTTTCTTCCAAGTATTATGGGGGGGGGGGGGGTGGTGTTAATCTACATGTTCTTTTACTTGTTTAGATCTTTGCCTGTGCTATCTCAGCCTTTTACTATCTGCTTTCTGAACAGGACATTAGGTAACCACAAACAAGTCTTTCCAAAACTCAAGGCCTTCACTCAGTAAATCAGAACTTCTTGATTCTGAACTCCTAACCCTTTCTTAAAAAGAAAGAATTTTTTAATTCCTCCAAAGCCCATTTCACCTTTCTTTACAAAAGACTCTCTCCTACTTAAGAAAAAAATGACGACAAAATATCATCTCTGTTAAATTACTTTTTCAATAGTAGATGATTTATAGTTGATTAGGTAATTAAATCAAATACAAGTGGCTGAAAGTAAATCTATTTTTATCATCCCTGTAAATTAAAAGTTCCGCATCATAAAAAATCATGACCATCTTGAAAATGACTAGTCAAGTGCTTTTTATAGGCAAGCAGGATTTATTGTCAATTAACGTATTGAACTGGATAGTCAGCATAACCCTGTGCTCAAGACTTTTTAAATTATTGGCTTCCGCTATCAAGCTGCTCCATATCACAGTAATGAAATGTATCCAGCTATTCACATATTGAACAATTCCTTAGGTTGGGTTTATATCTCACTATAACAACATTTCATTTTATTATTATCTCCGAGCCCCTGTAATGAATACAAATACATTCCTTTTTTCCATCATGGGTTTATCAATTTTCATTGATTTGCCTGTAATGAATGCAGACAGGACGTGGGGAGAAAAATTTAAAGAGCTTATATCCATTAAAATATCCGTAAATTCAGAAGTTTTCCACTTGCTGTGGCATCAATTAAAAGAAATCATTCAGAAGAACAATTAAAAGGAAATGTTAGTTTCAGTCTTAACACTAAAAAGTCTGTAAAAAGGAATTTGGGGGTCTCTATTTTTTACAGAATATTTGGTTTTGCAATTTTCTTTCAACAGACTTTAAAAAACGATAAATTGTCTATAGCTTTGCTTTTCACATAGATTAATCTTTCACAATGCAGCACGTTTTTCTTTTCCAATAAAGGTCAATTTGACTAATGAAAAGGCAATTTATGTGCAATGTGTGATTTGCTAGACACAAAATATGGTTGCAAGTTACTCATTGCAGCACCTCCAGCGCCTCCCCTTCCCTTGGGAAGTGCTGAGGCCCCAAACCAGCCCTCACCAAGCAAAGCCCTCCCACTGCAGGGAGGAGACCTCAGCACAGCCCAGGGATTCTGGGCAGTTTGGGTGCTGATACTTCTAATTATTCTCTTAATTCTGAAACATAAATAAACCCCACGCTGATTGAAGACAAATATAGACATCTTGAAACTCATATTCCAGCTGTGTTACGAACTTTCATATCGAAACACAAACTTTTAAACGAAATTACAAACAGCATTCTCAGTTGTGACATTTTATTGCACTATAACATTTGCATCTGCTCGTGTTCTACAATTATATCATTATGTGACAATGTAATTTGATATGAAATGAAGTGATACAATAACATCCTGGCTTTCATTCAGAAATCCAAAAAATCCATGGAATAGATAATGTCCAGTCCACCCAGGACAAGGATACCAACAGCAGAATTTGTTGATGTTGTGGGGCAGAACAGAACAAGGTTGGCTTCACAAAGAAAAATGATGAACTGCTAGGCAGAAAACAGCTCTCCCTACTTCCCACACTCACATTTTATTAGGTAGAAGACTTGTTTGAAACAGATGCACAGATAAGTTTTGGTGGGGTTTTTAAATGAGGAAATGCACTTTAACTATCCAGAAGAATCCTATAGGTTTGGAGACCTCAGGGGATCATAACTGAACACTGCGAGCACATTGCCAAATGAGATGGATAGTATGAAAGAAAACCAACTGCTGGACATCAAAACAGAAGTTCCTTATTATTTCCTATACTGATTTCTTGTCTGATGAAGCCAGCAGTGGTTAGTAAGCTTTGTGATGGAGCAACTGTACCATTGGTGTTCTTCAGCCCCAAAAGTCTCCTCAGATAACTTGGTGTTAACAGGAGAAGAACAGAGACAGAAAACTATATGTGGACAAGGAGTTCTGAGAAAAGCAGAGAAGACAGTATCATCTATTTCCAGAGGGCTTTTCCCTGTCCCTCATTCATCTGCCCTGTGCAGAACAAAAGTATCCTCCACCCCTCTCTTCTGTTTATCCACGAAGTTCTCTAATAACACCATGTAGCATATCTGGTAGCTGCAACACCTCCAGCACTCAGTCCAAGCGATACAAACAGCCACAGTAAATCCCTGACTGCTGTTGTTGGTCACCTCCTCTAGAATGAAACATGGAAAAGATGGAAGGAGAATAAACCAGGAGGTTAGTGCCCTTCTCCTGTCACCAGAGGAGGTGCAGCAAACCGGCAGCCACTACTGTAATTGTAATTTCCAGACTGCAGGTACCTTAGTCCTTCTTTCCTGTTAAAAGGAAGTTCAGACATGGCCAGAATGATTCCCTCTAGACCTCCTGAATCTCCATTTGCCAAGGATACTCTTCAACTCATCTCTCTCAATCACCCTGCTGAAACAAACTGAGAGCCTGGTATGTAACTTTCCTGTGCTGCTTTGAAAATTCCAGCCTAGAGCATTACAAGCATGCTTTGAATAAGTTACTTCAAAGTAAAAATGCCCTTATCTTCGATCATTTTAACGGCTTCAGAATGCTTTCAGTGTTTTTCTTGTCAGTAACTAAACTAGATATTTAATTTTCATTGCTGATTTGTTTCCATATGTAATATCATAAGTCACAAATGCTGCATTTAATACTTTAATAATCAGCATAGTTTAAAGCTCAATAGCTTTATACATGAGGCAAATACTGCTTGCTGAACTCAGTGGGCCTATTTGGAAACTGTGCCAGATGGAAGAGACTTTCTTTGCAGTCATAAGTGACAAAAAAATTGCAGAATCAAAGAACCTGAGAAGACAATACCTATTGTAAAACACACAAATGACTAATTATGCTCTTTTTACAAGTAATCAATTCTACTTTGATCCAAAAGATTTGATTAGGAACAGAAGTAAGTAAAATTATTTAAGACATTAAAGAGACTATAAGCAGCTAAGAGAAAAGCATTAATTACAAGAGGGCTGTGCTGTAGACTCATCATTTCTTAGGAAACTTTAAAACCCATTATTTTTGAAGCTGAAACATGGATTCACCATTGAATGGAAATCAAAGCAAAAATACAAGTTAAGATATTGTCATCTCCAGGAAGTCTTTATATCAGTGGTATTTCCTATTGTGTTTTGTCCCCCTTTCAGAAAGCAGTCAGTGCTTTCTAACAAACATCTCCCTAAACTCCTCTTTAAACACACAGTCTTATTTCTGTGCACCACTGATATATTTATGTTTCATCTTTCAGAGTCAACCACTGGTGAGAGAGGGACTTTGTGTGTTACAAAACACTGCTCTTCTGAAGGAGAATGTACTTCGCATATCAGGTTTGAAAATACTAATGGTCTTCCTCAGAAAAATACAAACGAAGTTGAATAATGCAAAATCCAGCCTAAAAAGTTTGCCCATCAGCCAAACCACAATGTTTTGGGAAAGCTTTCTCACCGCTGCAATCCATCTGGTGCCCTTTCAGTGTGTCCTGGCCTCACCACAGAATATTTCACATCTCTCTGAGCCTCTATCAGTGTGATCAGAACATCTATTAATAAGGACAGCACAGAGTCTCCAGTGGGGATTAAATCCCTGAGAACACAGCAGAAGTGGCGCTTGGCAGAGGGATGCAGAACACTGATCATTTCCTCAACTGCCACATCTGATGGGACAATGCCAGAGGCTTTATGGCTTTCTTTGGAATAGGGACTTTGCATTAATAAAGGAGAGATACAAAACTAAGGTAAGACACAGTGCAAGTGACCTGGTTATTTGTGACTCAGAGGATCCTGATTCAAACTCAGAGCCTAAAAGAAAGAAGTAAAGGGATGGAAATAACAACTTGCTAAACAAATGGACTATGATTCCAGCAGCCTTTTTTCAACTTGGTGAAAAGGAATGATAAATTCCTCTTTTTAGCAAAGGCATTTTCCTCTCACTTTACTCCCAGCTCTTCCTCCTCCCACCTTTTTTTCCTGGATAAGCTGTTTTCTCAGTGCCTCAGGGGGGCCCCAGCCAGGCAGAGGCTGTGCAGAGCCATCCAGAACAAGCCACACACCGACTGCAGTGCCTTTATGCAGCATCCATCAAGCTGGATCATCCAGCCAAGGTCATCACTCCTATTACACACTCACTGCTGCCTTGAAACCCTGATGCCAACACTGTCCTCAAGTGTTGCAATACTGCTTGAGACAGACAGCCAAACTAAAATATGTCAGAAGGTGCACAGAGAAGCACAGGGATTTAATAAAACCTGTTGCATGATGGGTCAAGTGACCTCCCCCTGCAGACACAACATCATCCTCCACAGCTGGTGCAGCCTCTCCACCTTCAAACACTTTGCAAGACACCTCAGTGAAAGAACGTCTTCAATCTCTTCATTTAAAAATCGATAACCTTCAAGCTTCCACAGCTTCCTTTGAGACTAAGGTAAATAAAATTGAGGGAAGGCTGGAGGGATTTGAAAAGCAATGGAGTCAATTGAAACTCAAACAACAAAGAGAGGAATTCTGTAATAAAAATCACAAAGGAGAGAAAACTGTGTTTAAGAATTATGGAGCTTCTGAAAGAAGATTAAAGTATCAACGGCCTGGTCATGGTATTTAATGTTCTGAGCATCTTGTCTGAAAGATCCAAGATGGCTGGAAATTAATGGAAAAATCCAAAGCAGATATAATGAGGAAAAACCCATTATCTGGAGTGGCAAATGTAATACATCTGCATAAACGTTCAGGGCTCCAAGTGCTGCACAGAGAGAACATCATCATCATCACAGAGAGCGTGTGGCTGAAGGCAGGGGTTGAGCAGTGGCCAAAAAATTAGAATAAAAATCAGCTATCTTACAAACTCCATAAACCCTTGGCAAAGCATAGGAAGTAACTTCATTTGAAGAAAGAGGAATTTTTAGTAAATGGCCCTGCATCAATCTTCTGTCCTGCCAGATTGTGCTTACTGCTCCTGAGAGAAGAAACGTGATGCTGCTGGGAAGCAGGAGCAGCACAATGTTTCATGCAAGACTAGAAAAGAGGCAGCAGGAAGAACTCAGCTAAACCTATCAAAAAATCTGCAACTTGTTTCACTCCTTTACCACAGAAGATGCATTTAAACACGATTATTCTGGAAAAATCTGCTTGCCCTCTCATCCATTGGTGACTTTATCTCACATGCTGCCATAAAGGAATATGTTCAATTAAATAATGCAAAAATGTCATTAAAATAAATCATTATAAGGTTGGTGAGTTCTTATTCACAAATTAATGTGCTTCCTAAACCACACTTTCAGATTTTTTACATTATACTTCAGCATTTGAAGATGGCTGTTTGGCCCAAGAAATTTTGCTAGTAGGAGAGTACCTCAACGTTACTGATAACTATAAATCAATATTTATACTATTGCAACACAATACATAAATATATTACAAATACACCAACAGTTTGACCCTTACTAATGAGAAACAGAAAACAAAGGAAAAGAATAAGATGAAAATAAGGAACCTCATAGTTCAGCTTTCCTATTTCCAGGAGCACCTCAGGACACCTTCACTTTAACCTATCATTGGCTCAAGTAAAGCCTCCAGCTTTGGCATCTCAGAGTGCAGATGTCTTTGCGTGTCTGAGATAGAATATTTATTTCTGTTGAACTGACATGAACTGGTGTATTGCACCCAAAGGGAAAGTGTGAACTGCGTGTGACAGTGCTGAGAGCAGGACTGACTGAGACATGTCTGGGACAAGGAGTCAACACCCAAAGTCGAGGATTAAGCAACAAGAAATCAGGGAGAGAAATGGATGTGAAGTGTGGTAGATTTGTCTCAGATAATCCCATCAGGGCTCTGAGGGCACAAAGAGACCTTGTCCTCTCCTGCCCACAGCCTCTGACCTTGGGCCACAAACAGCCAAGGTCAGGTTTGAGGTGTGGTGTAGGCAGGACTACAAGAAGAGCAATCACTTGTACAGTGGGTTCTAAACCAAACCACTGCAGCCTACAGGTTTTCTTCACTTTCTACCTCAGCAGCGTGGTTTGCATTTGTTGCATTATTTGTATGACTTACACATAAAATAGAAAAAGATGCACATATTTTGAAACACAGAAATAAAAACTGCCACTCTCCACCCTTAACATAAAGAGTAAAACATAAAGAGCAACATCTTCTCTAAGTAAAAATTCAGAGGTTCACACTAAAAAATTCTCTACATTTTAAAAAAAGGTCTTACATTTTTACACTGAGACTAAAAGTATATGGTTCTTCTGACATCCTTGGTCCAAAGCATTGAGGTCAAACAGAACATACCTGGGAATAGAATTCCAGTATTGTTAAAGCATTTTCTGTCCAGCACAGGCTCATGCTTTTGAGTTGGCTTGTTTTCTCTTCTTTGACTTATGCATATATGAAGGTTTATGTGGCTGACTGGTATGCTTGTGGTTCTTTGTTGTAATGTTTTGTTAACCTTCCTTTATGTATTTTTAATGAATACTACAAATAAGAAATGTGTAAACTCATCCTGAGAAGAGGCTATAATGTCTTCCTGTGCTTTTGATTCACTGCCTCATTTGCAAGATTGCTGCTTATTCACAAATTAATTATGCAATGGCATCTTTAGCTAATAAAGTCTAAACAAAAAACATTTAATCCAATTCATAGTTTTCTCTCAATCAAACCAAGTCTGTCAAACATAATTACATTACACATGCAAAGCAGGAATGAGCCAAACATGTGCCACACCTGCTTAGTGCTTCTTCAGGCAGACGATATACAGTAGAAGAACAGTTGGCAGCACAGATGGCACAGCAAAGAAGACTTGTGAAAAATGCAGTTATGGAGTGTGGTTTTGTGCCTTTTATTGATGGGAAGGGTCACATAGTGATCTCAGTTTATGTCAAACACACCTTTCTGGTACCCTTAGCCTTGACTACTCTAATTTTGGAGATATAAAACTCAGTCATCTTGTGCTTCCTAAATGAAGGGATCTCTGCAGCTCAGAGGAGTCATTGATGGCCTCCAACCACAGCCACGAGCTCTGGAGACACCTGTGTTATCATTTATGATCATGTATTTCATTATACCTCCCAACCAACATAATTGTATATCTAGATAAAAAAACCTATTTGTCATTAATAAGGATAGTGATTCTGCACACTTGAGTGAATCCAGTTCCCAAGCTCAGGAGGAACCAGGTGTTTCACTCATGACCACCAAATGAAAAGATAACCCAACCAAGACCTGGGTAGCTTTTCAATTTTGTGGATGTGCTTAATTGAAAAAAATAGACCTATGATTTAATATTAACATGCATCTATTGTAAATGTAATCTATTGAAAATGTAATTATATTGAGAAGTAGAGTTTCTGAAGACTGCTTTAGCTAGACATTTCGTGACATGTCCAGACACCAAACCATCCCTGCCGTGCCATTTACAAAGTTAGCACCTTGTAGGAGGCAAGACACCCAAACCCAGTCAAAGCATCACACCTTATTTCCTAACCTGGCCTTTGGATCCTGTACACACAGAAAATGAAAGAAACTCAAAAAACTCCTATTCAAAATAACTGATGTCTCTTATCTTCATCACCATTCTCTGCTGCTTCTCATCCCTACAAGCACATCCTCTACCACAGTCCTTTCACATCTGCTGTACATATTCTCTATTTATATAGCATCCATGTTATTAAAGCTGGGTGTGAAACCATCACTGTGGCCTCACGTCCTGCTCTTTGAGTTCTCTCATAACTTTCCCCAGCTTTGCCAAGCTTTAAGGAAACATTATTTTTGCCCCACGGGAGGAAGATCTTGGGTTACGTCCACTGGATCCATAAAGGAATCATAAGGATGTGAGGGCAAGTGGGTTTCACAAACTTAACTAAGTGTTACAAAATGTTTTCTCTCCTTTCCTTCATTGTAGTGGTTTAGCAATGATACTTTAAAGTGTAAAGTTCTTTTAAAAATATTTTCTAATAACAGTATGAAGGTTTGGGTTTAGGTTTACCGGTGGCATCTTTGCACCAAAACAGACCAACTCCAATACACACATGATTATTCCACAGCAGGAAGAATGGACCTGTCCTGACTGCTGTTTCAAGTTTGTTATACATTAGAGGAGCTTTTTCTCCCCTGAAGTTTTTCTCTAGCTTTCAAAATTGTTTTCCACTTACGTGACCAAAATGCCAACCAAGTATTCATATAGTATTTCCCACTGGTGTAGATGCACTAAATGGAGACTCTGCAGCATCAAGGACTGGGAAAATGGTACTGAAAACAGTGTGTTCAAATAACTTCTGCAGGAGTCATTCCCTAGAATGTTAAAGTCTTGAATCTATTAGTGTGCTTCCAAATTCAAAAATATTCCAGTACAGAATATTTCGTCTGCTTTTCTCCAAGGACACTTGACCAGAGGGCTGTTAGCGAGAGCTGGAAAACTGTCAGTGGAACTAAACAGATAGCAGTAAATAAATAAATAAAGCACAAACCCTTTTTCAGGGATGGAGTGCAAAAAATTATTCAGAGGAAGATACACTGGGATTTAACTTAAACAAAGTTTAAAGAAATTCACAAAGTTTAAATTACTGAGTGAAAAACAAATGTCCTGGGAGAGTCCTTATGACAGCAGAAGTCAGAAATAAATCAGCAGAAAGGAATACGTGTGTTTTTCTGGGAAGAGAAATCTCAGTGCCATCATAAGTATTAAAAATAAAAATAAAAAAAAAATTAACCAGACAATCTTATTCAGAAAGTGTATCCATTCCAGAGCCCCAGCTCCAGTGCAAGACACCGAGATGAACCAGAGAGCAAAGCTATAAAAGCAGAATCCCAAACGAATAAATAAAAAGGCCATCTTCTGTTTCAGAAATCAGCACTCCCATAACACATTGCTCTATAAATTTCTTCCCCACAGACTGGAAAGAGAATGTTCTTGACTAACAGATCTTTCTGGCTGAAATATCACCTGGGATGTATAGCCCTCACTGGCAGGTTGCACCATCTGCTTACTGAGGCTCTAAGAAAGGAAGCAGCACAAGAGCTCCGTGTTTGCATAGCACTGACTTAGAGGAAATCCTGTCTGTTTTTACTTTGTCGCACGGGGACATTTATAAAAAGCCCAGTTTTACACCTTGTTATTGTCTCAGCTGTGTACTATTCCAAATGAAGCTTAGTGCATGTTTTCCTAAATCCGAGCAAGGCTGGTTTTCTGCTGTTTACATTTCAGCCTGAACCAGATCAGAGCCAGGCAAATATCAATCAGTAAACTCTAACACCCTTCATGGATGGCTGTGGAGTCAGGGATTACACTGCCAGCCACAGGGCTGCAATCTAGGCACCAAAATCTCTCCTGCCCCCTGCCCCCTTCCCGAGTCCCATAGCCATGAATTCTCTGGGTATTTCTAGGGAGAACAACAGAGTCCAGCACAGGCAGCAGCAAAATAAGAGCATTTAAAGCCATAAGCAGCATGAAAATGGAGCTTTTCAACCTTCCTGAGCCAAGAGCATCCTCAGCAAGGGGTGCACTGCTCAAACATCCAAGAGTGGGTCTGACAGCAGCCTTAGCACTGCCAGCCCTGGGAGCACAGGGAGAGCATTTCCCAGTGCTGGTTGGGGCAGGCACAGCCACTGCACTCAGCTCTGCCCTGCCCTTGGTCAGGGGGCAGCAAAAAGTCGAACTCGTTTGTTTAAAAAATAAACCAAATTCACCATCTCTTCAGCAAGCACCTTTCATATGAGTTTGATATGAATCTCATATGCCATTAATACCACCTATGGACAGAAGGTAAGGTGTGTTCAAGTTTTACAGTCTCAGCTTTCCACCTTTGAATTTTACAGAGAATTTGGGGTTCCCCCCCGCGGTGGGGGGGGGCGGG
>JAWWEE010000030.1:4385237-4502617 GCA_035221455.1 Xenops minutus | reverse complement strand
GCGAATTGGGGGGTCACCCCCGCTGTCCCCACCCCCCCCCCCCCGTCAAACACAGGCACCAGCTGCTATGAAGTGATGTGATCTTCCATCTTTTCATTTAAAAATCTGAGGTACTCAAGCCATATCCAATTATTAATTCCCCTGCCTTTAATATCAAAATTTAAATAAAAATGCTGAACATAGAATGCCTGAGATGTGCAGTATCCAAATTTGTCGTTTCCCATCATTATGGCAACTGTTGCCACAGCTGGGTTTCACTTGAAATCTAGATCCTGTGTAATTCTGAACTTGGATTAAAATGTGCTAGTCCTCGGAGAATAAGATAATACACATATATGGCTAAAACACTCAAAAATATAAACCAAACAATATAACTCCCTCTTTATTTTTTCACTAAGGTTTGTTATCTCTGTACCCCTCCAATAATTTTTGTATAGATGTCTGAAATTTGCTATGAAGTTCTCCTTTATTGCACAAATGCATGTTGCAAATATTTATGTATGATTTAATCTAAGTATACAGCCCCAGTGGTGATGTTTACGTGCACAACCATAATCATATGCATAAATATCTGTCAGATAAGTATCTGTTTAATTTCAGAACTGATTTTTAATAACTGGTGTTTTTATTTGGGAACAAGATCATTGGAAAATAACTCTTTAAGAATTGCATTATTTTATATCCAGGGAAACATTCCAGATTAGAAAAACAAAATTTAAAAAGCTAAAGTGAAGCAATAAGCTTGCAACAAACTGTGGAGGCAGCTATGCAAAGCCCTTTGATTCTCTTAATATTTGACATTATTCTAGCAAAAGGGAATTTTGACAATGTTTCAAGCCAAAATGAAGCCCAAGGCAATTTTCACCAGAGAATTAAGGTAAGCTAAACACCCAAGCAAAGGAGGAGATGGATTTTCCCCTGGCCTATGAAGGACCAACATCACACTCTCTGCCAGGGGCTGAGGAGTCAGAGTATCCTGCTGCCATTGTGTCACAGTCTCCTTTTACCCTCCCACAGACCAGGCTCTTTCATTCATTACTGAAAACCAGCAAGTTCTCCAGGATAATGAGGCAACTCTTCAGCAATGAAAAGAAAAACTCGTATGTGTCTGTGTCCTGCTGATGATCCACTGATGGAAACCATTTAATTGTACAACTATGGAATTTTAATAAGTATTGACTTGATTCCTGTCATGAAGAGAGAGGACCATGAATCTTGTCAAAGCAGCATGAACAGAGGTTAATGCAGGGTTATATACTGAGCCATTTGTCTCTTTACCAAGACTATTTATTCTGCCACTACCAGAAAAGTATCAAATGATGGAAGCATATTTGGAACATTTGTAAATAATGAATGCCTAATCTCACTCACTGTTTGCTGTGGAATAAAATTCTTGATACCAATGCCTTGTTTATGTCAGACTGTGAAAATTTAAACCATTAGACACTTATGGAGATGCAGACAATGCCAAGGAAAAGGGGAAAAGGATTTTGCCATCCCTAAATCTATACAAAGGGGTTTTTTGGGGAAGAGCTCTGCCAGCTGGGATTCGTGTGCTACATTGCTAAAGCACATAGGCAGATCTGCAAACTTGCTGAATGGCCTTGTATGCAAAAGGAACACAGTGGCAGCTGAAAAAGATGTTTGTAGTCAGGATTAAGGCCAGTATTTATCTTCTTGGCAAAGGTGTCTACATGCAAGACTAGAGTAATGATACCATACTCTACAGACTGCTACAAAAACAAGATCAAGAAGAATTGCATAAATACACCTATATAACATCCATCACGTTAATGAGAATATAGAGACAAATGCAGCTTGCTGCTAAACCTGGCATCTATTGACTACAGAAGAAACTTAGACACTGCAGAGACAAATACTATCCTAAAGCCATTGCAAGACCATGGATCTGAAATTATTTGATGCACAAAAGTTTCTCTGTCCAACCAAATGGCATCTTTTGGGTTTTGCAGCTCTCCAAAGGCAAACCTGAGTGCTGTTATCATCTTAGCAGTGGCCTTCTTGGATTGGTCTCCAATGACCTGGCTTGGGAGGCAGAGCTCAAGTGAAGGATGTTACAGCATTAGGAAAACCTCCCTTGCCAAAGGTTTAGCTGAGCACTTGGAATATCTGAAACCAAGGAGGAAGGCAGCAACGGCTGGGCTAAACTGAGGGGCTAGCAATCTGAAAACAGGGATATTAGCTTAACATCAGATGGGGTGGAAGTAAAAGTTTTGTGGGTTTTTTTTTGTTTGTTTGGGGGTTTTTTTGGTTGGTTTTTTTTTTTTTTTTTTTTTTTTACCGCTACACCAAGTCATAGGGATATTTGCTCAGTGTTATCCTGGGCAGAATGCAAGGCTTTGCCAAGCTGGTAAGGGGAAGTTAGTAAATACTGTGAAAGGTGAGAACTTTCAAAGATGGACAAGAAGATCTACGCTGGTGAAAAAAATGTACCTGTTTACCATTTAGACATATTGATCTGAATGTTTAAAAGTATCAACTTCATTCCACTTTCAAGCTTTTGTAGCCTAGTAAATTGCAATGCTTTTCTCTTTGTTTTCCACTTGCAATTCTAAATTGTTTTTCAAAGACAGATAAAAATCCAGCACTGGAAGTAAGGTGGAACTGTGAGATTACCGATTAATTTTTTCCTTTATAATTCCAGTGTTCTGTTGAGCAATTTTTCACCACAAACCGGATTTGAGGGCTTTATAGTTAGGCATTCAGTTATTATTGAATCCTACAGGTAAAAATAAAAATATCACTTTTATGTAATTGTGCTCAGAGCTAATAGTAATCATCCTTTTGTTGTTTTTTTTCTTCTACAACAGTCAGGCAAAAAAGCTCTTTAGTAAAGAACTATGTAGAGAGGATAAGCGGGATTTCTTTTTTTCTGCTAAATTTATGAGACAAAAGATGCAAATGGTTCAGGTTGCACAAGAAGTCATAAAGAAAGGGCTGTTAATGACTGCAAGGGTGAGCACACAGTGATAAAATGGGCTGTAAAATGCCTGATTTTGCTCAGCAAACACACCAAGGGAAGTGAGGTCCTACAGAGCAGGATATCCCTGAGCACTGCAGACAGCAGATGGTTGTGGGTCCCACAGATGCCACGTGTGTCCAGCCTGCCTCAAGTCCATACACCAGAGAGATAAAACACCCACCCAGGATGAGGCTGTTCAACATCCCCTTGCGAGGGAACCCATTTTGTGCTTGGCACGGAGCTCTCTGTGCTCTGACTGTGCTGTTCCTGGAGAGTGCCAAAGGCCTCCTGCATCTGTGTCACCTCCCTGTGTCATCTCCCAGCCAGCAATTTCTGCACTGCCTGGCAAACACTGCAATAGGCACAGTGTGAAAACAGACGCATTTCCAGCGTCTCCTGCAATTTTTGGTCCCCCAGCAGCTCCAGTGGCAGCGAGGCAGCGCTCCCCCAGCCCGGGCACGGTGGCAGCTCCATCCCCAGTCATGGCTCTCTGCAGCTGCTTGGTGTCAGAGCGCAAAGGGCGAGCCTTGGCACTTCTGCTCCCCCTCTACTCTGGATGGCTGCTCGGCACATCGAGGTAATTGACTCATCTTGGCTCAGTCATAACCTCAATCAGCTGGACCATCTCATTTTCCCCACAGCCAAGAAATCCTGCCGTTCTTAATATTAGGGCAGCAGCCAACCTCTTTTCAGAGGGAAGCTTATTGCAGAATATCCCTCTCTATCCCTGGGAATTAGCTGAAAGCTTAAATGTTTCTTTTGAAAGAAAACACTTTTTCCAGGAAGGGGGAAAAAAAAAAGATCACTTTCTACTGTCTCTGTGGAAAAAAAAAATCTCTGAACAAAAAGCTAAACCCTGAAACAACACTGGGAAAAGTGAGAGAAAAACATTCTGGGTTAAACATGAGCCTCACACTTGCTGAATTCACATCAAAATATTTGTTCATTGGATTTGAAACCCACTGCAGCTTACTTTCATCTGATTGCAGAGTTTCAGACTGGAAATCTCTATTTTAGACATTTCCAAGGTTTGAGGCATAGGGATTCAAAGAATCCGTGTCCATAAAAGTGACAGTCTGTGCCTTGCCTCTCTGGAAAAGAACACTGCTTCTTCTCCCAGTCCCACTGCCCCACGTGCAAATTTTCGTTCTGAATGCAGTGAACCCTAATAAATACTGAAGAGAGTGTTGTTAAAAATGTCACAGTCACCCCAGTTATACACATATTTGGGGGTTCTGAGGCACAATACACGATTTTGTCCTGGACTTTCAATTCACTCCATAAACAGAAATTCAACAAAAACAGACAAGCCAATTTTAGGAATTCATATTGATGCCAAACCATAATTTTGCCTCAAAATCAGATTACCCACAAACTTCAGAGAATTTGAGTAGCTAACATTAACCTGGTCCTTCAGCAAATACAAGTTTTCAAGTAATTCCTGCCCTTTCCTTTGCACTTCTTTGGTGCCTTACTGTGCCTGTGCAGGGGAGTCTCCCAGCCCCACACACCAGGCCCTAGTCTGGGATGGAAGGAGCACAGAGCCTGCCAAACTGACATCCTGGCACAGCACTTGCTGCCAAAACATTTCAGTCAAGCTCTGGTATGTGCTGTAACACGTATATATCATTACAACTTAGAGAAGAAAAACAGCTTTTCAGCTGCTGCATTACAGAAAGGAAAAGAATATTTTCCTCCAGAGCATTAAACCTGAAGATTATCTGCCCCCTCTGCTGCTGGTTTTTATTTTTGGGAAAGAAGGAAAAGGAGAAACTCTGCTGATGTTTTTGCAGACCATGGTGCTCCCACAAGCTCTGGCCCTTGCACAGCTGCTTCCACTGCCCTTCCAGCAACCACAATGCATTTTCCTCTCCCTCCAAGTTCACCTCTGGAAGCTCAAATGGAACCAAATTTGGTCCCTGGATGCAATTGGTGGTGGTGCTACCATTCCTGCCCCTTTTCATCTAACCTTTTCACACTTGTTTTCATCTTACAAAAATCCCTATTCTTTATGCTCATCCCTCTGCAAAACTGCTACTTTCTAATCCAAGTCCACTTGCAGTGGGGGCAAAGAGTCAAATAAATTCAAACTTTTATGTCTTTTTCATCATGTCTATTTTTCTCTCCACTTTCCCATCTTGGCAATAAACCATTTGCCGCTTTTTCCTTCCAGTCTTTCCCACTTATACAATCTTATAAGATGAAGATAACCCCCATACACATGCACATTGCAGTGGTACAGCTTGATTTCTGAAGATATCCTGTGGTATGCCCAATCTATCACTTGGGCTGGAGGACCTAGTTTTTTATTGCTACGCATGGAATTTATTTCTTGTTAGCCACCTATGCAATGTGAGATGCACGTACAACTTGATCAGAAGAGATTTCTTCAGTTATGGGAGTAAAGTTCTGGAAGGGAGTGTGTGAAGTGGCCACTGAGAGATATCAGAATCTTGCAAGAGGATTATCAGTGATACCAAGCTGTATCATTGTTCTGCAACACACAGAATTTCCCTCTGAGGCATACCACACTTTATCACAGAAAACGCTCACTAAATGATGATTACTTTCACTTCAGTTCTGCTAGGGAATCTAACTGAGGGGGAAAAAAAAGACTGGAAACCTTCCAATGGGTTTTCTGATGGAAAAACACTCCACATGTGAAAATCAAAACATTTGGTGGGAATGTGTTGATTCCAATGTATTTTTGATGGGTTTCTCCTGTAAGTGTGCCCAGTTCCTATGTGATGTACTGCCAGCCTGCCTGTCTGCTGTGCTATCCCAACAGCTGTCTACCTGGTGGCCTTCCAGAGCTGAGGAGCTGGAATGGTGTGAGTGGGGAGCAAACAACACTGATATTCCTTCCCCACAGGAGAACAAAGGGCTTTGTTCCACCTTCAACCTGCTGGGCACATCACACACAGAGCTGTCTTGCTCTGCTCCAGGCAGCTGCTGTGAACTGTGCTGAGAATTGCACAAGGCTGCAGCACAAAGGGATGCTCGTGTTGCAAGGAATGTGATCACTGATTGCCTTTACCTGCAATTACCTGTATATTACAGCTTGCAAATATACATGCTCAAAGCATATTCCAGTATGCACACCCTTATACAAATAAGTTCAAGGAACACATTTCACCCTCTCTTGCATAAGAGGAGGTGTTTTTGGTGCAGCCTTCTGAAATGTAAGCAAAGAAGCTACAGAAGTTGGCATTATTTCCACTTAATCAGTATGAAATCATTATGGCTTTGCTATGAAAATGAAACAACCCTAGTCATACAAGATGCATCATGACAGAAAAATTAGAAAACACTGTGAGCTCTGCACAGCAAGATTTGTAAGCCTGCCAGCAGAATCACAAACTCGCACAGCTCTAATTTGTCTAGGAAAAAGGGGTGTTTAATTGCTGTGCATAATAAACACACAAATGTCAGAGAGCAGTCACGGCTAACATGCATGAGTAGATTCCAGCTGTAGTGCTACGGAAACATAAAAGTGATTTATTTTATACGTTGCTCTTAAGTCCAATAAATCACATTAAAGTAAAACGACCAAATTTCCCTAAGTGCTCAGCACTCAGCAGCTCTGGCCTCACTGGTGAGCCTGTGGAAAGGCAGTGCTTTCCTGGGGTGTCTGCAGGGTACAGTGCCACGCAGCAGCACCTCAGAGCTTCTCAGCTTGTTCAGTTAGCCCACACAAAGCCAAGCACTAATGTAGTTCTAGAACCTGAACTGGTTTATTGAGAGGTAACTCTGGCCAATCTTATCTCTGCTCCATGTGCAAATCCCCTAAGCATCAGCTGATTGCTTTTGAAAGCCTGGCCAGTGTGTGTGGCCTAATGAGAGCCTCCAGGGACCAGTCCTTGGATAAATATCCAGTCAAAAATTCATCTTTGCTCTCTCCCAACAACAGCCAGTGCAGAGCACCAAATAGCTGATGTGTATAGGAATTGCTGAGATATAAAATTGTGTTTCTCTCTCAGACTTTTCTTTTCCTTGAAGAGACAGAAGAGAAAATAAAAAAGGAACTGATCTACTAGAAAGGAGTATTTTTTGAGGAGCGTGGAGAGGGTGGCACCAACTGCAATGGGCAGGTACCCACGATACCCACTTCTTGTCAAGCTCATCTTTTATTGGGGAGCTCACTTTTGCTGGGAAATGATCCAAATCACAACTGCCCACCTCAGTGAGTGCTTCAGAATACACTGGACTCAAAGTTACATTCTGTTGTACTCCATTTCTGTTTAAATTGTTCTGTTTGTAATCATTACACTTCACTTTACAGATAATGAAGTCGTCTGAGATTTTATTGAATCTTGAATTCAGAACTTTCAAGCTGTTCCAAAGTGCTGATATTTTTTTCCTTTAAGACAACTTTTAATTGAATAATCACTTCCTCATTACCTTTCTTTTTCTGCCTGACTGGCTTAAAGAAAAAAATACAAGAGCTATTCCTTTCCACAGTGACATTGCAAATCACTACCAATGGCTGGAGCAGTAGATGACAAACCACTCTTACAGTCTTTTCTTCAAGGTTTTAGACACCTTGGGATTTATCACTCTTCACAGAAGTCCTGCTTGTACATGGCATTCTTATTACCTGCAACTACTCTTTCTGTACTGTAAAGGATTTCTTACATTATAGTCAACACGAAAGTTCTGTCTGCAGTTCCCCTAAAAAATAATGAGGCAATCAATAAAGTTGAATATCTTGTGGGTTTTTTTCCTTATTTACAGTATAGGATTTATGTGAGAATTAAACTACTGTTTACTTGATTCAGGAAGAAAACTTCAGACTTGCAGGGTCTCCTGAAAAAAATGTTTATAAATTAGGCAACTACAATGTGCTTTAAATCAATAGTAGCAGAAAACAGAAAGTGGCTTGCTTTCATGGTCAGGTGCAAAAGGCCCAGCCTCAACCTCAGTGCCATTTGTCTAAATATGAATAACACATTTAAGATCCTTCAACTCCTTCAGAATTTACATCAACCTAACCAAAAATGGCACCAGAAAAACGTGGTGCTTTAATTGCTTTTTTCCTTTAAAGCTGTAGGGTCCACAGTTTGAATAAAAACTGGGCACAACAGCGAGGCCATTTCTCTCTATGATCACAGTGATGAAAAAAGCTTTACCTGAACATGAAGAAGATATTGCCATCGTAAATACAGATAATAAATAAATTTGTCCTTTGTTCTAGTGGAAGGTGCACAGTTGGAGAAAGGAGAGGCTTGGGACTCAGTGTTATTTAGTGCAGGGGACTGCTGAGCCATCTGGCCATGAACAGATAGCATCCTCTCCCATTTGTGCTGGAATAATCTCTCTGCAACATCTTGCTAGATCATGGTTGGTAATGAAAAACTGACTGAAGGAACTGGATATAAAAGTCATGCTGAAGAAAGTTATTAAGAGAAAATCTTAATAGAGAAGGCAGTCACAGGAGAGAATATTATGATGCTAAGAATACAAAGACAGATACAAATGGTGCCTCCCTAATCTCTTGCATACTCAGAGAGTGAGACATATCTATTTGAGATAGGACAGCTGGAAATTTTTCTTTGGCCACAGAGAAAGTTCTGTATCCCATATTGGTTAGACAACAGGTAAAATAACAAAAGAAAGAAAACAACCCCAAACTTTAAATTAAAATGTATTTTAGACCTTTGAAAAGTTATCAAAGCATAAGTAATAAGACCTGGTAAGAAAAGTTGAATAAGTTATTTGCCAGAGTCACTTGTTTAAAAACCTGTCATTAGCTGCTGTCATATCACAAAGCAGAGTAAGAGAAGGCAGCACTGGTAAACTACTTCTAAACGCATTTAATAAAAAAAAGCGAAACAAAAACCCACACAAAAATGTAATTCTACTGCTTAAACAAGAGATAAGTTGCCACAAGTAACATAACAAATATTAAAAAATGACCTTTTTTTTTATGGAACCAGATTTCTTTGAAACTTGGAACTTACATTTCTCTGGGAATTGACAAGCAGGTAAAGCGTTAGAGTGATAGGATTGAGGCACTGCAAGTGTGAAGTCTCTGTTTAAGCTTATAACCTCTGATTCAGTCTTCTGTCTTGCTGGCACTATTGATATGGCAAATAGATCATTGTTATGGGATTTACATAACTGCTCTGTGTATAAGCACCAAGTTAAAATAAAATGTTGCACCTTCTTTGTCAGAAATGGCAAAACATACACTTCCCTTTGCAAATCAGGGAGCAAACGGCAGATTTAAATCCTGCATCTCAGAGCCCACATGAATCACAGCAGGTTGGGCGGTCAAACACATAAAGGGCTAGAAGTCTTCTAATGACTTTACAAGTCATCTTAAAGCCATTCAATTTAGATAACCTTTTCAGAATAATGGCTTCTAAAGCTGCAATTCAGCACAAATCTGGCAATTTTACTGTACAGCACATCCACATCTTTGAGAAATGATCAAGGAAAGATTAAACCACTTCACAATAGGATAAACTATTGCTTCAACTTGCAGTTTTCAGTGAAGTGCTATCAAGATCATATCGAAGAACCCCACTTTACTATTTAGATTCTCTGGTACCCAGAATGCTTCTTTAGGTTTATCAGATTTACAATAAGAGGGAGAAGGGAGATTTAGTAAGTCAATAGTGCTTGCTAAACTACATTTCTCAGGCTGAGTTACAAGCACATTATGCTTTATAAATTAAACTGGACTGTCAAGATAAATGCATAGGCAATACGATGCTATTTGTAAGTAAATGCCTCTTTATGTTTAAACAGGTTCTTATAGACCAAGAGGCTGAATCTCTTTTTCCTAACAACATTATAAATCTAAAAGCCAAAGGAATAAAATGAAAAGGAAGTGGGCCTTAGGTCTTTTTGAAGGATTGATGACTCAGGCAGTACTAAGTCTACCAGAAATGATTCTTTTTCTTGCCTTTAGTTGGCTTTTGTCTAATCATCACGGGGAGCAGGGGGAGGGAAGAGAAAGGGAAGGGGAATAAAGAAAAAGCAATTTTAGCTTTTTAGTCCTTCTTTTAGGAAAAATTGCCTTACTTACCTGCATATCATGAGATACAGAGAGCACTAAGTCAGCAAATTACTTGTTCTGCTGGATATGCTGTACTTACCATGATTCACCCTGCCACTTAGAGTGAAATGACACCCTATTGTAACAGCAGAATGACTACACTTGAAGGTTGCGGAAACATTCAGCAATTATCACTAGCAAGAAGGGTGCATCAGTTGGTAAACTACATAACAGCAGTCTCCCACCCCGGTCCCAAAAGCCTGTCATCCCTCTCTGCCTATTAAGAGGGATGACATTGCAGAGAATGAATCTTTGCCCATAAACAATCTGCAGGAATGTGACAGCAGTACAGGGACCTCAAACCCTGAGCCCCTCGTGCTGCTGGACTGGGGCACTTCTCTGCAGGCTGCTCTGGCCCTGGATTATGGTGGGAAAGTTTTTCAATTTCTTTAGTAACCCACCACCTTAATGCCCAGAACAGTTATTTCTGTCATCTGTCTGAGAGCACTGCAGCAATTCCAATGGGCAAGCAATAATAAGAATCTTCACAGCAATAAAGCACAGAAAAGGCACTAAAGCTGTTGTTCAGAGGAAAGAAAGGCCAGTCAGACAGACAGACTGGGATTCAGATTTTCTTTTCAAGGATGGTGGGCTCTGCTGGTAAGGCTAATGCCTCCTCTGGCATTCAAGAACACACCTAAACAACTTGTTGACTATCTCTGCCCAAATCACAAAAAAATCTCTCTCTGAGCATTTGTAATGACACTGTTCTATGCTTGGCAAGTCAACAAAGATACACAGTTTGAGGTGTATATCTCATTAGGTGTAGGCTGGTACAGCACTTCCCACATTATGAAGCATTAACAATGCAAGGGATGGTACGTGTGGAATGAGGGATTACAAGTCTGTCTTCCCAGCTCTGGAATAAGATTCTGCCACAGACAGGAGAAAAACCTGCCTGGCTGCAATCACTCATACGGCAGCTCTTTGGAGATCTTGTGGGGTAAGTTAATTAAGGAAGTTAATCAAAGCTGAATGTGGAAGGCCTTGAAGCTGAAAGAAAAGCATTTGTTTACAACAAACTCCCCCTCCATGGAGCAGCTTAGCCCTGTGCAAACTGTGGGCTCCTAATGCTGGAGTGGTCAGAGCAAGGGAAGGCTGGTTTGTCTCCTGCATGTCTGCCAAGGGCAGAGAACAGATTTACTGTGTGACTGTGGTTTAACAACTGCAGGGCCTGCCCTGGCTCTCCTTTGAATGAATGTTTTATCCCAGCATTATGTGAATTGCAGACCCCAAAGTTGTGTATGCAGGTCTGACTGTGTGATTCTAATAGCAAAGATGTGATGCAAATGCTGGGATTTGGAACAGAATAGCCATATGTGGTAGTTCTGCAATATAGTTTATGCCTATGAGAAGACAAAGGTTTCATTTTAAAGATCTTTCTTCCTCCATTAATTATTTGATCTCCTAGTAAGAAAGAAAAGAGTAATTCCTTACTGGAACAAGTGCACAGATTACAGTGATGGTTGTTGCATGTACTGAATGGACATCCCAAAAGAAAGTTTCCATCCAGTGCCTCTAAGAACAGATTTGGTTTAATTTGTCATTTTGGACAATCCATCAGGAAATGGAGCTTTTTTTCTTACTGTTCTGTTTCACTTTATGCACTTGTTATGGTAACTAATGAACACAAAACATTTTTGCAGCCCCTCCCCATCTAATTGCTCTTAGATTTCAGTCTGTTTTAATCAAGGCATTTTCACCCAGAACAGAACTCCATCAGTAGCAGTTCTAGTTGAAAAAGAGGTGGTGAGTGGTCCCTTCATACAAGGCTACCTTCATAACCATCTCTAGAGGTGTCACTTTTGATCTACTCTTCTCCGATAAGAAAGCCAAGATTTCTCACTCAGCTGCTGAAAACTGAGTGATTGCATAAGATTATTATAACCTCATCTATTGCTCAAACACAACGGTTACCCACCTCATCACGGTGGCTAATAAGAAAAAAGGCTCCTTTCTGAGCTGAGACTTTGCCCATTGTTGGCTTTGCCATATTTAGTTCATCATTAGGTTACACAAGAAGGTGTCTCTGCCATCATGTTTTTCCACTCCCAGCTGGAAGCATTTTATACTACCTACAGTTGATGCTACAGTTTGGTAAGACAAAAGATGACCCTAACCCTGTCTCGTAATGCACTGCTTTTGGGAGCAAATAAAAGAAATTAAAACCAATAAAAAGCACCACTAGCATTTCTAAAGACACCATATTATCGTTTTCTCGTGATCAAATTCCTCCAGAGAAGTCACTGGAAAACTACACATGCACAATACAATAAATAAATAAAACAAACACATAAAATAGCAAAGCCCTGTGGATTCAGTCACTGTGCAGCAGTGACATCTATTGCTGTTGTTCTCCTCCTTGCCCAAGATGGCACCTGCATCTCCTGGTGGTATCTGGGCCAACTTGGCCTATTTAGATGGTTTTGGTTTTAAACTCAAGATGCAATTATTTTTTTTCCTGAGAAATGCTTTCCATTTTCAGACACAGGAATAAAGCTGTGTTTCCTTTCCTCTTCCACCCAGAATGTCAAAATCCGCCTTTCAGCTTCCCTGCCCTAAGTCTCCCATCAGCAGTCCTTGCCTCTTTTGGTAACATGCTGTGCTCTAGGTGCAGTAGCTCAGGGAAGGGCTGGCAGCTTAGAGTAACCAAACTGCCAGGATCACACTCAGACAGACCTGCTCCTCTGCAGCCTCTGATAAAGCTCATCGTCAGAGGGGCTCCATTTCCCTTAAATTTAGCTGCGTCTCACACCTGAAGTAATTATATGCTCTTGGCTTGTATGGGTGGCCACACAGAAGTAAGTCGTGGGCATCATCTGGGGTTCTCTATTTCTTCAAAGTGCCCCAGATTCCTCACCTTTAATAAGTTGGTAACTTTTATAAAGTTTTGAAAGTGAATATCAATGATGTTGCAGCATTATTATTCATGCTGTATGCCCAGTTTCTAGCAACATGCAAACAGTAATCTTGAAGCACAGTCTTTGCAAGAGTCCCAGAAATCAGGAGAACAATTGGACTGCATTTTCTGTCACATTAAGGTATCAGAATACCTGGAGAAAATGTGGCCTTATCCCAGCCAGCTCAAGTTCTGCCCTTGAATTCTGCAGGCACAGAAATAGGACTTTACAAAACAAATGTTTTGTGGTCAAATCAAATCTAAGGATATCAGAGCTCTCTACAAAGCCTGAAGTATTTCTATACTGCTCTTTATATATATTATTTGAGATAATAACAAAAAGCCTCTCTTGAAAGTCCATGGCCAAAAAGTGATGCTCTTTAAGAGAACATGATTTCACTTGGACCTGAACATGACACTGCAACAAGACATCTAAATTTCTGATTGTTACTGCACAATCATCTAACACTAGATCTGGATGGCAGTTGTGCTTTCTGTAGACTCAAAAGAGGGAAAAAATATGTAATTCCTGATTAAATTGAAAATGCTAAACAGTTTTTAACTGTCCAGTTATTAGAAGAAGAAATAGAATTTATAAAGGAATAGTTTTAATATTTCAGTGAGCATCCAATAGACTGGTTCCGTACACCCAAGGTCTCTTCCTGCAGTGGCCTAAGGCATCTTTCCAAGGGGTAAAAGAATGTTACTTCAAAAAAAGGGCTGTGATATTTTTTATTTTTTATTTTTTTTTGCTTATATAAGTTAATACCTATTAGGCTTTTGCTGCCAGAATGCTCTTTCTTCAGCTGTCTTCTTGCTTAAAAATAAAATAACAATCGGTTGATATCTTGAGGCGATATAAATAAATCTATTCATTACCTAGCATCAATTTCCAAAAGCTCAACTGGTTCACAGCAAGAATGCTGGGCTGCACCTGGCAAGGCTTGATCTAAGGCAGATGTGACTGCAGGACCACTGAGGCCTGCAGACTGTAGAGGTTCCTTGCCATGCAGGTAGCTAAGCAGCCTTTGCAGAGGCACTTACAGGCACAGCCTGAACTGTCCTCAGGACACAGCTGAACAAGTGACAGGAAACCACGGGGTTCTTCCACTCCCACCTCTGAATCTTCTTCATTAGACTGGAAACTGGGACTGTTACTCTCCATACTTTGTACAGCAGTTTAAAAAAACTGGGATTTTCATTATTATTGTTATTCTTTAAATTTTAAGTGTCAAATTATACATAAAAACTATTTTTTAGTATCTCCTGTTACAGTCTGAGATTTTTTCTTCCAGGACCCAGATTTGTTTTGCTGCTGCTGTATTGACACTTATACAAATAGTGCAAAAACCTCTCTAGTTTCAAAGTTATGTTTTTGTAATCAGGTGCAAAAGTTGCCCTGCAGTAACCTTTAAACACTGAGGCTACCAAACATTTGTTGTTTATTCTACATAGATTCAAGGAGCACAGTCATCCTTTTGCTGTGTACAGTGCTGAACCACTGTGAGTTGCAATGAACTTGAACTGCTCTTGTGTTCCAGAGAGCCAGCCGAGTGGAACATCACTCCATTTGCATGGAAGTGATCCCAAACTGCAAACTATTTTCATGTCATCTGCTTCGTTACACTCACACTGATAGGAACTGTTTACAGTTTTAGAACATTTCACAAGTAAAAGCTGGTAAATGAACCATCTCTTTCTACTCTGTAAGTGAAAAGATCTTTTTCAAAAAGAGCAAAGTTCTGAAGAATTAGCTAAATAATTTAGTCTCATATAGTTACTGACATTACCCTTTAGTGAAATGAATCATTGAGCCTCAAGCAGTGCTGATATTGAGGAAATATCATTAACTGAAGAAAAATTACACTCAGTATCTGGACTCCCAACCCTACTGATAAGAGGAAGAAGAAAGCATTCAGACATCAAGTTAGAAGGACAGGAAGCTTCCAAATCTGATGGCTGGTGCCCTGCAGGCTGTGCCACGTCCCTTTCTGCTGCCACTCCCCTGAGCAAAAGTAGCTCAGGTCCAAAGCTCTGCTACCAGAAGGGCAGCACTGCCACATCTTGGTACCCCAAAAGCCACCTCTTCAGTTGGAGACCAAGAGGTCACCTCAGGTTCCAGTTTTGGCAGTGAGTGGAAATCACACTGTTGTATTTATCTAGCACAGTATTTTAGCTTTGTATTACTTCCTCTGTTTAATCTCCATCTGCATAATGGTTGCACAATTCAGTCACAACCCAGATTAATTTAATTAAAAAGTGAAAGTATCACACTGGGTATCAAAAAAACATTGCCACCAAGATACTTATCTTTCAAGCCAACTATTTAAAACAAAGACTATCACCCCTGGAAATAAGAATTATAATTAAAAAAAAAAAAAACAAAAAAACACACAAAACCCCTCAAAACAAAACCAAAAAAACCCACTTAACCTCATTTGCTCAGATACCACATAAAAATGACATAAGACAATGATCTTCTACTACCTCAGCCAAAATACCAAAGGGCTTCTTAGGGCCTGCCTGGGAAAACTACAAGGATGTCATTGATAGAAAAGAAATGAAAAATAAATTTGTTCAACTGATGTCTCAGAGTTTATTTCTGTTTTCTTATGCACCTCTTGGCAGAACAGAATCAGCAGGGAACACACATCACCTTAATTAGGTCTGTTCCTAAATCTACAAAGGTGACTGGCATGTTTTTCAAAAGCAGCAGCTTTAAATATGGGATGGCAGTGTATAGCTGAAAAAAAAAAAAAATGAAAGGGGAAAAAAAATACAACCAGCTGTGAGAATTTTGACATGTATCTCAAATAATTATGGAGACTTTAAATGATGGTTTGAAGTAGCCTTCACTCAAGCCGTTACCTGGTTACTGCATAGCTATGTTTGACCATACAACTGATCCCAAAACCGGTTCAGAAAACCAAATGCAAGAGGAAGTCATGGTATTTATTCTCAGAACGTTTGTGATGATTTTATGACTTCATTGACAGATCTGTAATTACCTTCCAAAAGATGTCATGAAAGTAATGAGTCAAAGGGAAGAGACATTGTGGAAAGCATCTTCGAAAACACATGTAAGACTTGAGTAACTAGGTCAGGCAAGATGTGTGCTTTGTGCTCTCCACAGTCTTCAACATTTAAGGACTAATACAACCAAACTTTAGGTGGAGAACATTTTTCTCAGCTCACGAAGGAGCAGTCTTCATTGGGGGAAAATAAGTCTCCTTTTACAGTTAAAGACAAACAAATATCTCTACTGAACTCTGTGGTAGCAATTAGAATTCATTTCTTTGTGAAGTGTCAATTACCATTCTCTTAAATAAATACTATCTCTCCAAATTCGAAAATAAAGTAGCTTTACCCTTTTGCCTCAATATTGGCTTCTTTCTTCCTACAGGGAGCCATGGTGTCCACTGAGCTCAAGAAAAATCTTCTGGATTAGAATATAGGTGCTGCAACCTATTACCCTATTTCCACTTTCCTTTGCCCCCAAATCCTGGTAAACAGTTGAAATTAAAAAGCTCTCAGTCTTGTATAAAACACAGTGGCCACAGGTCCAACAATTAACAATGGGAAACAAACACCACTGCACTTAGCTAAAATGAAAAAGCTTTGTTTGCAGCATTACCATTACATTAAAAGCATTACATTTGAAGCCTTTGTTATATACAGTGTTGTGATCACACACACACACAAGAAAAAAGGCAGTACTGTGCCTTGATATAGAATAAACAAAAATGGCTTTGCGTGTGAACTGGTCAAAGTTTGTGGTTTTTCAGCTTCTAGCTTTGCTGAAAATTTCACTCCAACCCTTCTCCCAAAGAGGTTTCCTACTCAGAACTTCACTGCCACTCTCTCTGCATGAAACTCTAAATGTATTACTAACTGACACAAACTTTCAAGTGATGGATTACAAATTAATTTGCACTTTTCTATGATAATTTTATATTAATTAAATCAAAATTAAATTAGCTCTTAGACAAAAAAAGTTAAAATTAATTACTTGGTGGCATGTTTTATAAAATAAATCAAGGAACTCCAGACTGAACTTTACCCATACTACATCACATTGTACTGTTAGTAAAGATGAGAAAAAATCTGCTAAGAAGGGAAGGTTTTAATCATAGAAGGCATGATAATGTTCATGAGGCAAAAAGAGTTAGAGCTTAATTAATGGTTGACACAAACATGGTTATCTGCTTATTGAAATACCAGCAAGAATGTTACTAGATCAGGTAGGTTCACACAAAGGGTCAGAGACATTAAATCCAAAGCCTCTCAGCATTCTTACAAGACAATTCACCTGCTAAATCTAGGGTTTTTTTTTCTCCTTGTTAGTGCAAAAATCAGAGAATATCTCAAGAATCTGCATTCTCACAAAACTAAGAAATAACCATCATGGATAGTCCCATAAAAGCAAATGGAGAAAGAAAAGCAATCAGGAAGAGGAAAATGAAAAAAAAAACAATACAATGCCTTCTATGATAGTATCATATAAATAAAAGTCATTCCCTCAAAACTGTCATAAAGCAATTCTCTTATTTCAAGTGTGATCGTTTGATTTCCGAATTCTTGTTCCTCCAAATTTCTAGATGTCTTCCAGGTTTGAGTCTCAAGTTTCAGGTTTTACACTGCAGTTGATACCCATGCCATTTTCAATGGATACCTTTAAATTTCTTTCTAAAACCAGAAACAAACTCCCAGACCTGTTTCTCTCTTTACAGTGGAGTGTGTCAGGAGCAAATGTGCTCAAGGGAATGGAGCTGCAGTGGTGAAATTCAAGGGCAAACCAGGGAGGGAGGCAGACAGGATACTGACCTGACTTCGCCTTCAGAACAAACACTTCAATCCAGGCTAAACCAAGAGCATTTTCCATTGCAATGCAAGACTTATCATAAAGTCTAGGACATAAACATTTCTGACAATACTCACTGCACTTATAAGGTCTCATTTATTGCCTAAGCTTTAGATTATTAGAGTTCTACAGGTTATTAAAAAAAATGCAGTGACTCCCACAGAACTGAAAAGTCTACCACTAAGGTGCCCAAGTGAACTCAAAAAGAGCTGGGGTACATGAGGACTTGTCACACATCCCAGTGAATTGTGTGATGGAAGGGGACAGGGCACAGGACCCATGTAGAGCCTTACACGCTGTTCATCTATCCCTTCCCACAATGGTGATGAACAAACAGCATCACCTTCATGTCTTGAGAACTGTTACTAAGCTAAATTAATTCCATGTTAAATCCTGGATTCTCTTGGGCCAGTGGCACAGAGAAATAGCTGCCCCTCCTGGCACAGTGTACTCAGGGGCCGGGTTTGAGTACAAGAATTATTCACCCCCAGGGATCAGAGGAAGGGAAGGCAAAGCAGGCCCCAGCTCCCTGTCACAGCTCAGCCCCCTGCCCGGCTCTGCTGCCACATGGACAGTTTGTTTAAATGTAGATTAGTTATATTACAATTTCTATTCCTCTTCTACCAAATGCATATGCATTTGCCCTATGTGACCAGAGGAAGATGAGACTATCCTATTGCAAACTAATCTGGTGCTGCATGCACACTTCTGCAGAGGAAAATAAATCACTGAAGTGTGACTTCTGTGTAATAAAAATGTGTTGTTCCCCTTAAAGAACAGAAGTACAAACACTTCACATCCTGGGTGATCGAATGATACCCTTGAAAAAGAAAACTGCAGCAGAGGATATCCAGCATAACTAAGTATACTGAATGTTAAGTGCTATTCCGTCTAAATACAGGTAAAAGAACAGTTGCTTGGCAGAAAAAACTTCATTTTGGAAAGGAAACCAAGATATCTGCCACAATTTTTAACAATGTATTTTCTCACCTTTTATGACAAAGGATTTTTCAGAAGCTCAGACATGAGTTTCTCTGATATATTTCCTGTCCATCACAGACACTTTTTCTATTTTGTCAGGGTAAAACTGATTACCCATGATGGACCTCTGACATCTATATACCTGTTATAAAGAAAAACAGGCAACCTCTCATACATGCATTGCAAATGTTGCCATTATAATTCCTTACACATTAATACAGGGAGAGATACATGTGAAGTTAACAATAAAAAAAGATATAATCCCTATGAGTAGAGCGAGCACTGCTGACAAATCCTATGTTCCTCCAAGAATACCAAGAGGCTTCAAATCAATATTCAGAAAAATGCCTCCTTTGCCTCTTTAAAACACACCTTTAAATAATCCCAACACAGAGCCTGTAAATAAATTCAATCTACTACCAGTCAGACAAATTAAAAACCTGAATTACTTTGTTCTTCATCTTCCCACCCATCTACCTATTTTTGGTTTTCCTTTTTATCTTACAAAAACCCAATCTGTTTCTACTGAGTTTTGTCCAAACTGAGGATAAGTACTTTTTGGCCTGACTCCTTGCTTAAGCTGATGATAAGCTAAACAGTGCAATTAGAAGGCAATCAGGGCTGAAAACAGTATATGATGATCAGAGGACTGAGAAACTCAGCTCTCCCAGCTTCTCCAAAAGACAGCTAAGGGTTGAGCTGATCACCATTTGCAGGTTTCTGCAGCAGATATTTATATTAACACATCTCTCTGTGGCCCAGAGGGGCACAATTCCTGTATTTCCTGAATACTGAAAGGGCGTACCTGTTAAAAAACATTACTTTTAGGCTGGGGTACCTAAAATCAGCTCTAGTGTAGAAAGAAGCAACTTTGAAATCATCAGCTTGAGGTCAAAGCAGTTTGATTAAGGAGTGCTGTTATTATTTCCTCTTACCCTGCAAACAACAGGATTTACCAGAGCACTTTGTCATCAACACATGTACTACAAACAATAGGAAATTAATCTATCTATCCGTCACTGATAAACAGATGTACTGCAAATATATTTTGTCTTGCTCGTAATTACAATGCTCAGAACATCCTTGCCATTCGCACATGCCATTATTCCATTTGCCTCGCTGAATTCTGTGCTTTACTTGGAAATTAAATCAGGTCTTGAATTTGAAACCAGGACAATATTGAATCCCAAATCTATCAAAAAGTGCTGTCTCCTTAACTGAGCAAAAATTTCCATTTTCCCCTCAAACTATTAATATTAAGATACAATCACAAGAAAGAAAAAAAAAAAACAGCTGAGCTGAGCTTTAGAATATATCTCTTCGCTGAATAAGTGACAAAAAGTTAAAAGCAGTAATTTAGGAAACTTAAATGTGACAGTGTGTGATAGATGTGAGTTGGCAAGGCAAGAAAATGAGAAACATTAAAATCATATATTAGAATAGATCAAGCTCTACATACCAGTTTATGTCAGCAAATTTCTTTTGATATGTCAAGTCCCTATAGGGCTAGGATTCAAGTATACTTTGAAGATGTATTTTAAAAGGAATATGTTTATGTTTAGAAACTTAATAAGGTCATGTGTGTATGGAAACTGAAGAAAAATAAAATGGAACACAATATTGTTAAGTTCACTGTAAGGTTTCTCACTGTGCAGCATTTCTAATGTTTTTCATGTTCTTCAGAACACTGCAGATTATTTTACTGATATAGTCTTCTGCTTTCCCAGGTACCAGGCATAATGATATAAAAGGCCATGTGGGATTTTATCCCCAGCCATTGCCTATCAAAAATTATACCAAGTCAGTGAATTGCTGCTTGGTCAAAGGACATCAAGCAAATTGAATTCAGGAATGCACAGTCTCCCACAGGATGCTGTCAGAGGCTTTGTCACTACCAGCAGGGGAACAAAAGCCATGTTCTAGTCAACACTGAGCCAGATATTTGCAGGCAGGCTGAATCCTCTCCCCAGCTACAATCCATAATATCACCGAACAGAAGGTCACTCAGTTATAAATAAATAGATTTGTACATTGAATCCTTGCCACCACTCCATTTTAAATACCACAGCGTGGACTGGCAATTAGGCATAATAGCAATGATTCTGCATCTGAGATGCACTCATTCAAACCAGAACAAGGACTCTGCACATTTTCATACAGCAGCATCGCTGTGGGGGTGCCTTCTTGGTACCACTCGTGCAGACAAAATGAAAGGGGAGCAGACACCTGGTAGGCCAAAATCTGAGAGAGAAAAGGATAAAGTGCTGGCAGTCACACCCAGCCCCGTTTCTCCACCAGCACCAGAGCAGAGATGCCATCCTAGTGTTTCAGCCAAAAGGAGACTGCTCTACCGGTAGGGAGAGCCTCCAGAATTCGAGTCTGCCCAGGGCAGATAGGTTTTGCACCCCCACTGCTATTGATAAGTGCATCCAAGCTGGGGGATAGGATGCAGACAAACAGGGAAGGTAAACACGGTGAGATGAGATGATGGTTCCCCTAACACAGCACAGGAGCTTGGCAGCTGCACCAGGACTAGTGAGCTGCTTGTGGTTTCAATCCTTCTGGAGGGCACTTGGCATGCCAGGCAACAGCAAAACACTGAGCAAACCCCTCATCCAGCCTCAGTGTAGTGCCTGCCAGATCCACGGGGTGCAGGTGCTCCCAAATGGAGCCTCCATGCCACACACTGGCAATGGGACTCATTTTCTGTAACGTTTCAGTCCTTTGCATCTTTTAGCTGTGGAACACAATCAGGTGTGATTACATGTTTGCATTCACAGAAAGATTATTGGATTAGCTCTCTTTGCCTTTAAATGAACAGCACAATTCCCCTGTTTGCACTCTGCATCCTGATGGGTAAATAAACCTTCTGCTGGTACACAAGCAGGTTTATAGTTTACATGTACATACAGAAAACCAGCGATCCTGTGAAATGGCTTTCTTCCTCCTAACTGTGAATAGATCTACATAAAGCCATTTCAAAGACTGATGTTTGATAGGAATATAAACCAACACAAATGCTTAAATGATTCTGAACCAAAGGTGAGCCAAAGGTAAATAGCATCTAGAATGACAGGGTGGACCATATACTCCCTCAGCAGCCACCCAGACCCAGCTGCATCTCCAAAACCATCAACGCAAGTGCCTGTAGACTCTGCCAGGAAGCCAGATGCCATTTTCTGGAAAACTATGTTCTATAGCTTGGCATCTGGTAATTGTGGTGTCCAGCCAGTAACTGTGTGGGGAGGAAAATATCCTTTCTTCAGTAAACATTACTTCAGCAAACAACAGGCAACTGATCACCCCCGTTTAAAAATGTCACTCTAAAGAAAGAAACATAAAAAGGCAGGAGGAAAGGAAAAAAAAACAAAACACCAACCAACCCACAGAGCCTTTATTAACACACACAGAGAAATATTTCCCTACACTAATAATATGACAAACTCAAGCTTTCATTTACGAGCTCTCATAAATGATACATTTTTAAGGAAGGTTTTATTCAAGCATCTGTAGAATTTGCTCAGTTCTTTGTTTTCATCCAAATAGTCTCTGTTGGCAATAGGAGGGAAGGTTATGAGACAGTTCTGCTTCCCACTTTCATGGCCCATCACCTCCCCCTGCCAACCCCTCCTCAGCTTTGATCTAAAAATGTTGCAATCAGCAGACCACTAGGACGCCTTCCAAACTCCACAGTTGGATAACAACCAACCCTCCTCATCTGCTGCATGTTCCAATCTCACACAATTCAGGAGACCAGCATTTTGCTGTGGTGTGGCTGGAAATCAGACAATTCGATGCAAAACGCAAAAGGGCGGATTTTCTTCTGCAAGAGTTTCACTGACTGAACATTTAGCCTCTTTTCAAGTCTGAAAGCAAACCTACAGTTACTGATAATCCTTCACTGGAAACAAAGTGTGCCTCAATGTATTCTACCACCACAGGCTCACACCAAGCCTCCATCCATCAGAGATAAATGATAAAAATTAGGTGACCATGAAATTTTTCTGCCAGTTTCATCAACAGTGAACCTCAGTTTTTCTAACAACTTTCAACTGCAACGATAATATTCAAACTTAGGTTAAAAAAGTAAATCTTACTACACTCTCTCTGGGAATACACTAAAAACCTTGAACAACTAACAGGTATTTGCTCATGTTTAATCAATAACATTTCTTTGAATTTCAAGAGCTAAACTGTAGCTCCGGCATCTGCAATGTGCAACATCAAACCTGTTTTGCGTCAGGAGCTGACTCTCCTCTGGACTGTGAATCAGTGCCGTAATTTTCCTTCCAGTGTTGGTCTAGGTAGCAGAAAAGCAACTCAAGCCAGCTCTACTTCTGATGCACATTGCTATCAGGTCACCTTCATTTAACAAACGAGTCCAGGGTCAACGCTCTCCCCACTTGACAGGGAGGACACAGGTTTCTACTCCAGTTCCTAAGTCCTGAATAGCAAATGGCTGCCCTGCCTCTCTTGCTTTCTGGTATCACAAGACTTCTCAATATCAGAATGCAAATCATCCTCCTTTACTATCTTTTCTTTCTGACATGACATTTTAAATCTGTGTTCAAAGCCTTAGAAAAAGTCTTGTTGATCTCTTCAGGCTGTGAATCAAGCAAGGACATTTCCAATTATAAATATTTCTCTCTAAAATCTTTTAAATAAAAGTGCAGATCAGTAAGAATAACCCTTCATAAATTTATTAGAGTAGAATATGAACCATGTTCTTCTTAATTTAAAAAACTGTGTGCAAATTCTTTTCTGATCTTTCTGTACCCTCTGCGTAGTTTGCTGTACTTGCATGCAGAAAGAAATCTGTACATCACCACTGTAAAATATAAAAGATTTAGAATACAAAGATATCTTTTAAACTGGGACTGCAGTTAATGTCATTTCTTATTTGGCCAGAGCCAAACTGCACCCTGTGAAGCTGTTAAACATACTAAAATTGCAAAACAAGGATATTTCTCTACCTAGGGTTTCACAAAATGTTCAGAAACAACACCTAGCACCACATTAGAACCTGTTATACACACACGCACAGGAACTATGCAACACCAAATGCCACCAAACATTTATGGCAGCATCAGCCAGATGTGCACAGGTTCTCCGGTGCGAAGCCTAACACATGATGCCAAGTTTAATTCAAAGCCCTCTTGTTGCTCAGTTGTTAAGAAATGAAGCTGAATTGAAGCATTCATCTCACTCCAAATGTAAAAGTTCTAGTTCTGTCATTTGTAATGAAGTCTCCTAACAAGGGATAAAAGATTATTGGCAGGAAAAGACAACTGCAGTACATTAAAAGCAGATTAAGGTTGTAAGAAAAAACAGCGGCAGGAAGGAAATTCACAGTTAAGGGGAGAAGGCTCCATATGTCTTCTAACACCAAGATACAAGTGGGGGCACCGAGGAAGTCATTAAGGAGATACCCCATTGCGTGCTGGAATTAGGAGACATATGGCATGTTTTCCCTAAACTGTGGATTTTCTTGATTATCTACCATCAACATACAATTCTAATGTTTCTCAAAACCAATTTTTAAATAGAGAAAACAATAACCTACAGCTACACTAGAAGTAGTTTGCTTGTGCAACAAGTATTCTACTGCCTGCCTGTATTCCTTGGCCAAACCAATGCAAAGACCTGGTAATACCCGTGGATCTCATGTAGTAGCAGAGTTCAAGGCATACTGTCAAGAAATAAAAGAGCAGTAACAAATACGTTTTGTTCTATTCCATGTTTCACATCAAATTTGGGACTAACTTCCAAGTTTTAAGGAGGCTGTGGAGGTAAAACTCCATGATGGTGGAACTATCATCACCCAACGGTTTACAATGGTGGTTGGTGACACATCTCAACTGGAAAGGGAATCATATCTTACAGTAGCATTTGTGTTGGCCACCTAAACCCATCTATGCAAAGCTCTGGACACGCACAGTGTCCTCAAACGCTAATAAAATAACTTAAAAAAATGCCCTGAAGAGGCACATTCATTAAATAAACATCTAACCTTTTAGACAGCTGGAAGGATGTCCCAGCTCAAGCCATACCAGCCTTATCCAAGAAGCTCACTTTTGCTCTACAGTACCAAAGGGCACCTCTGGGGTCAGTGTTTCACATGATGGCCCTACAACGTGTCACAATGGGATTACACTGTGAGGACACCTGGGATGAGCACACTCACCTGGCCCACCCATGGCCTATGACCAGGTTAGAGACACTGAGTAAAATCAATTTATGATTAGATCCAGAACAATAAATACATTATATTTCATAATATTGTCTCTTTTGCATTATGAACCCTTTTTACAGCATTTATTATTTTCTACTCATTTTGGCAAAATCTTGTTTCATATATTCCACTAATATTGCATTAATAATCTTTTAGCACTATTCAATTTTTAAGCAAATTAACATAATGAACTACACTTGAAAACTATTCACAATTTTATTAAGATATTTATTTCAATTTGAGAAAATGAATCCATAATAAGTCTACAAAAAAAAAAAAATCTGTTAGCAAAAGGTTGTATTTCCAGGCATGTTTTCATTACTGTTGATAATGTGCCTGAAGTCAGTGGTTCACCCTGGAAGAGCTGTGAGTCCCTGCAGGGCTGTGGCCTGAGAATAAACCCAGTATTTCAGATGTAAACCAGGCACAGTACAATATGTGGCACAGGGCCCTTCAAACACTGGCATGTCAGAGCTCTCTAAGGCAATCACACTCCCAGAATAACTTTCAGACCCTCAACACAGAGGCTGAAATGCTGATTAAACTCTTTTTCTTTGCAGTATGACTAATGCCAAGTTGGCTCCTCGAGAGGCACTGCTGATACAAGCAGAATTATCCTGTTTTAACTGAATTTGACCTAAACTTCTTCCCTGCCTTGGAAAAACTGTCTCTGTGTGTGGGTTTTATCTCTTTCAGGTGCGAATGGGGGAATTTGGGGCACTGGCAGAGTCCAACACTCCCTGACCAGGTTCTTTTGAGCTATTCCACACATGGAAGGTGGAAGGTTTAATATGAATTGTACTTTTTTGAAGATACTTGGTGTTACACAGAACTTGGGGCAAAGCCAGCTTCAAATCCTCCAAAATTCTTGCTGGATGCTGAAATTTTATGCTCTTTGTGGGACTGAACTACTTAGTCTTCCCACACTTGTCTGGTTGACTCAGGGAGAAACATTTCCACCCCCTTCCTCCACCCAGCTGTTTATCTAAAAGAAAAGCCACATTTTGGCAGCTTCTGTGCAACAGCTGTGTCAGTCACACCTGCACTGTTCCATTGACACATCACCCCTGCCCATCCCACCCCCATTCCCTTGGAGGGTTTGTTCACAGAGCCACATTCACCCCAAAGGGTTCTGTCAGCCACTAAACACACATTACTTTTAATATTTTATTCAAATTTACCAACCTGAGAAGTTGGTTGGAAATTCTGGGCATCTTTTCTTTAGAGGCCTGAAAACCTGTTCATGAAAAACCTCTCTTTTCATGACATGCACACCTTAATTCAGACATGGCAAGTGAATGATGCATTTTTTTAATGGTTTTGCTGAGGACACCTTGTGGATCTCAAATCTACGCAAGGAGAATTTTCTCAAACTTTCCCAGGTTTTAAAATAGCATAAAATAGCCTGCTTTTGTTAAAGTGACTCCATACCAGCGCATTTTAAAAACCTTACTAGAAAAAAAAAAAAAAAAGAAACACACAACTCTCAGGTTTTGACTTTTTCATCTCACTGAAAAACATCTGCCTCTCTGACAGAATCACAAGATTCAGATTTCATTTACTGACATCATACTTGTTCTTTAGATGTAACTACTTTCAAGGATAGATAGAATGAGACATCATCATTCTTAAACAAAAGAGAAATAAAAAAATCTTGGCAAATAGATCTTGGATCCACACTTTCTCCTTAGGAACACACATCCCTGTTCCTGAGATAAACCTGAATAAGAATTACTGTAACTTTGGGCAGTGTTGATTTGAATTCACACATTTGGGAAGTCATCAGATTCTTGCAAATGCTGCATGAAATTAACTGGATTTGCAGCAGCTTAAACTCCACACCCACAGAGCCTTTCTGAGCCTTCACATGTGCAGAACATATAGGTACCAAATCACCTGAGAGCATAAATCCTTTCAAGGTGCCCAGACTACATTAGAAAAGGAAATATCATGGGATCATAAGACTAAAAGAAATTTTTTGGGGTTTTATGTACATGATAATAGAAAGTTAGGTTTGAGGTAGTGTTTTTTTAAAAAAAATATGAAAAACATTGAAGTGCTTAAAAATTGTGGCACAGAGTAAAATAATTTGATGTTCATCTTGCTGCTTTCAGTACCCGTCTCACAAGGTCCTGATATGAACCAATCCAATGAGATACAGAAACTTGTCTCCTGAGCCCAATCAAGGATCTGAAAAGCAACTTCAAAGATATTCTTGAGCTGAAGACTCTTACTTACTTATTTTCAGATTTATTAAGAAAAAGAGGAAAAAAATTTCCAAACTTTTCACTTTGAATGGTAATTGGGGAAAAAAAAAAGAAAAAGGCAGAGATTAAGTGAACTAGTGCAATGCTCCTTGTCTATGACAAGTTTAAGTCCAATCATAACAATCTAAACCAAACAAAAAAAAAGTCTTTTAACTTCTTGTAAGTCACAAATAGTAACTGTGGGAACTTGCAAGGATGCAGTTGATGAAACAAAACACCTTTAAAAAGCCCAGTACTGTTTCATGAGCAACAAGAGGTGAAAAGAAACATAGTAATGTTTTATCTACCTACAGCACAAAGAGCCTCAGATATCTCTTTTTCTACCCCTCTTCTAAGCACCAAAAGAACAATGCAAGCTCAACTCAATGACTAAAGCTGTTTTCGAGGTGCAGCTACTGAAAGATAATCACCCTAAAAATAAGTTGGAAGCTGCGGGCAGATCTACCACAGAATTTACTGTCAGGTTTATCTCTAACACCACATCTACTATTTGAAGTTTTATTTACATGAGTCACGTATTTCTTTCAGAACTTTTCACCATATAAATTAAGCAAAAACTATAACCTTAAAAAGCCCCTCAACTTACCAGTTTACTCTTAGGTCATGAAAGGTCTGGACTAGAGGAGATGATTCCAGCTATTTACACTTCCACTGAAGTAAATAAATCAGAAGACTAGATCTCATCTGCTAACAAATATCCAAGTCTTCAGTGCTCAGAATGTCTCCTGAGTTTTCCTTAAGCTCACCTAACTTGTGCTAAAACTAATACCTAGTAAACAGCTAAAAGCAACCACTTCTGTGAAAAGCTGTGGCACCACTTCAAGAACAGAAGAGAAATGAGCTCCTGCTCAGACCAGGTGCTCTTGATTATCATCAGAAAGGGCAGGAGCCTCCTTTGATGAACCACATCGGAACTCTGGCCCAGCTGTGTGCAGTTGTCATCTCTTCCAAAACTGTTTGCTCTTTATTAAAAACTGGCCACATGTGTCCTGTTCTTGGGTATCAAGAGTAACACTGCCCACACACAGGAAGAGCCACAGTATAATGTTAAATTTCGATGCTTGGGTATCTTTTCCACTAGGACTTACCCAAAGCACAGGAAAATGCCATCATTTTGCTTTTGAATAAAGATGGCAGGACAGAATTTGAGCGGTAAACTCAAGAGAGAAAGGGACAGAGAGAGAGCTGGTCTTGTCAAAATCATGCAAAAATTTCATGTCTTGAATAAATGCACTTCACTTGCTATTTTCCAGTCTTGGAAACAAAGTTTTAAATTTTTTTTCATAAATAATATTTTATGAAGAGGAATACCCATTTCCATGGTCACATCCAGCAATGAAACATCCATCTGTTGAAAGCTCTTAAAATCTGAATCAGATTGCTCCAACTGAAATCTGCAAGCCCAGCTTTTTCCCCAAATTCAGTCACTAGAGGCAAACTGAGGTAGGAATTCCATGTTCCCTGGGACAAAACACACAAGTGAAGGGACATTTCAATATTTGAAAAGGGTTTGCTCACTCAGAATTGTAGAATTAGAACTACTTATCTTTCTATTAATGTTTTTGCTTGTCTAATTACATTATCCAAAAATATCAAAAATTCATCTAGAATTTTGTGCTTTCATTGCTCATTCCCTCTCCTAGTCTCCTGCCCTTCCCTGGCAGATGTTGCCATGTCTGAGAAGTGCCCATAAATCAGCTCTGGGGCTCCAGTCTGGTGTAGCAAAGGCAAAGGAAATCTGTGACAGACAAGGTAAGAGCAGTAACCATGTCACACACCCAGTTTCCCTTGGCTGCCAAGTGTCTGTCAGAGCCCAGAGGCACTGCAGCCCTCAGACACCACTACTGTTTCTCAGCAAAAGCATCTGTCTCCGCTAAGACACTTTTTAGAGGGATGACAACATAGATTTCGACATTTATAAACCAAGCATATGTATTAATAACTAAAGTTCCAGAGAAAAAAGCCCCCATGGTGGCCACATTGGTGACACAACATAGAGAAGCACTTTTTCTAGCAGGGAGGAGAAAAAAAGTAGTGTATCACAAGTAGCCTCTGTGTGCGGCTATTGACTAGTTGACAAAACAGGCTAAAAATCAATAGCATTTTCTATGGGAAGTTAGATAACTTCCCAATAATATAAAAAAGGGTCTGCTGAGGAATAGATGTCATCTCTGCTGATGGCTTAACTACAAATATTTCATTTATTTATTTCTGCTTCTTGAAGAGCTCACTAAGTTCAGTCCTAGTACCAGCACTCCAGGGAATAAAAGAAAATACTATTCCTGTATAAAAGGAAAAGGGAAGCTTGAAGCCATGGGCAAAGCTGAACACTTAGCATTTGGCTTGCTGTAAATACCAGAGAAATTACCTAAAACCCTTGAGAAACGTTTACTGGTGCAAAATTGATCTGATAACGTAAAGAGAACAGGCTCCCAGAGTGAAATCTTTGCACATCCTGTTTCTCTTAGGATTGAAATCCTGTTCTGCTTCATCTCTTGTTATGGACAAAATGGAAAGCACCTTATAAGCTACTAACAAAATAGTAGTTGTCATCTGATTTTTGTACATAGCCTGCTCATGACAATGACAAATTTCTACAGATAGCTAAGAAGGAAAAAAAGAAAAAGAAAAACAAAAACAAGTTTGGAAGGGAAGATTTAGAAAAGGCAGATACACTCTGGAAAGCAGCCCCAGCTGTAAGAGAGGGTTGGGTGGTCTTTCTGCTGCAAATGGAGCACAGATATTAGTGAGGTGCATTTTTACTTTCCAAATGACCAGCTGGAAGATTGCAGTGTGCATTCATCTGGTCACATACAGCTCATATTACTGAAAATAGATTACAGATTTCCTCCCAGCATGAAGTGGGCATTTAGAGGAGGGGGGTTCATTTAAAAAATGACAGTAAACATGAAGCATTCCTTTCTCAATAGTTGTTGTCCTAGTTTTGCTATCTAACAAATAATTAGTTACAATAATTTTTGGACAGAACTGGATCATTTTCCTTTCTTATTACCATATGCTTTACTCTTCGTCATGGCCTAGTCTGTATACAACTGCAAATTTAAAAGTATTTTATTTTTACCACAGGAAAAGTAATTAAATCAGTGCTGTATTTGTGGAGCTGCTTTAAAGTATTAAAGTAACTTGATCCCAAATGAACTTAAAATTTTAATTCATTTTACCTTATGCTGGCTGTGGAAGAAGTCAAATTTTTAAATGCAATATGACATATGGCTGTTCATTATTTATACATTCTGTAGCAGACTATAAATTTTACTTTGGACATATATCGAAGCACTGAAACCATTTCAGTTGCAAACACATAAATCATAGTTACAGTTATTAGTCTAAATGTAATGCCACCCAGGTTCTAGATCAAAACCTTTAAAATCCATTATAATTGACGTCTGCTGCATAACTTATGTCTGATTTTATTAAAGGAGCTCATTATTATTTATATCTTTGAAACATTATATTCCTAGCTGTGTAACCAGTTAAATGTGAAAGATTTGAGGAGTGGAGGGAAAGAGGAGGGAACAATAGCCTACAAACGAGGAAGGATAAGGCTGTAAGGGAGGACAAATGTGCTGAAATGAAATCCCCTGCTCCAAGGTATGGCTTAAGGAGCCTGCTCTGGTGACTGCTGCTCACTGGGGACAAATGAAGCAGGAATTCTCTGCCAGCCAGCTCACACCTCAGTGCAAAGGCTGCAAACCAAAGCCATCCCCGTGCTTTAGAGAGCAGAAAGAGGTTTCAGAGAGTTCCTGGAGCCTGGAAAATCACTGCAACAAACCAGAAAGGGCTGAGGCGCCCTCCGAGATTTATTAGGAGGCTTTTTGCTGATGAGCTGTTTGCTTTGCGTAGCTGGGATGAGAAGAGTGCTCTGGGACACACATCCCATAAACACAAGCAAGTCCTTTGCTTTCATTCCTTGGCCAAAGCAGCTGAGCCTCAAAGCCAGGAGCCTGCTCTTTCTGGACCATGGAGACTGTAACATTCCCTTCCCGATTTTGCTTTTGTCTTCAAGAATGGGTTTGGCTTAGCTCTAAAATGTAGCCCGAAGAAACAAATGAGAGAGCAGCTATGTCAGTCAGATGTCTGCTGAGGACCTGACACTGCACTCTCTAAAATCAATGGCAGGGCTTCAAAGGACCAAGGATCAGACTTTCAGATGGTTTGAAGTTTTCAGTGAAGGAAACAAATCGCTGAGACCCTCTGAATTAGGTGCATGTGAGCTACTAGTGTTACCGGCACTTCCCCTGTCAGGGGAAATTAACCATCACTTATTTTTTTTTTATTTATCCTTTAATACTTAATATTTTAGTTAAAGTTTCATAACTTGAGGCAGAGACACATCTGGACTTATGAGGAGGATGCCCAGTTGGTTCCAAGAGTATATTAAACATAAGGTATAACAAACAGTACATGAAATTCTTGGCTTTTGTTAGAAATAGAAGGGGTATGGACTGTTCTTGTGGTAGGCCTAGACCACTTATGTTTCTTGAAAGCAAGAAAAACTTCCAGAGCAGGAGAGAGGGAACAGAAATTACCTTCACTTGCTTAAAAAATGCAAGCAAATATTATATCTTAAACCTGTATTTTAAATGTAAAGTGGAAGAGAAAGATGTTGCTAATACAGATTTAGTGAGTATGAAATGCTAAACAATAAATATAAAACTCCAACACCAGTTTAATAGTAAGAATCCTCACTTTAAAATAAATGTAGTAAATACTGAGTTGTTCATTCACAATTAATCCCATCACACAGAACTGCTTGCTGAAAATTACTCCTTTCCCCACGATTAAAAGGCAGCATTTCTTGTAGAATCCTTGTCATGAAACATATAGTCCATTCCCAAGTTTTACACCAAGCTCTTTGATATTTTCCCTTGTCCCAAAATGCTAAAGTTGGTTTCTATTCTAATAAACTTCCCATTTCACAGATAAAAGGAAAGTTCAAGTGCTGATATAAAGCAGGGGAAGAAGTGGCCACCCAGGCCTTGACTGTGGATAATTTGTAAATCTGCTTGTGTAGGCTGGCAGTCCTAATAAAAACTCATTAATCATGTAAGGCCGTGGTGCGTGCTGCTCTGCAATAGCCCTGCAGCATTTCTCTGCTGTGGGGACAATATGCTTCATAAACTCAAATTAGTGTGCCGCAAAAGCTAATTGAAAGCACGTGGGATACTTTGCCTGGGGATAACATACCCCCAAAAGTCAAATGGTCTTACAGCTTTTATTACTTGCTTAAGAAAAGCCGATGGGCTTCTATACAGCCCACTAAGTCAGTCTATAACTTACCGATTTTCTCTTTCTTTTCTATGAAGGACCCTCTTTTTTTTATTTGAATGTGCAAATTGTCAACCAAAGGAAAGAGAATCATCTGTTGATTATTGGCCAAATTTGAGGTCAGTGTTAATTTTTGAGTTGGAGGTTGGTTTTCCCAGGCCTGTGTAGTTACAGGAGACCCAAAGATCAAATGACAAAGAGTGAGTGATTTAGGTTCTTTCTTTCAGATATTTAGATTTTTAGATAACATACTCCCAGGGGTATTTTCTGGGCCACACCTGTGCAAGTCCTAAAAGACAAATTTACATCCTTCCTCTGGTGCTCTGTGTGGGAAGGCTGATAAGAGATTCAAGGTCCCAAATGAAAACAGATCCTTTATTTAATGAATATCAAAAAGCTAATCATCTGTATCTTACTGCCCATGAAAATGATCTTGTTACTGGATGAGTAGCTCACTGAGCTTTAGTTTTGATTTAATATTAATTAAGTTCATTATAAGATTGTGAACCTGTGGAATGCTTTATGATAATTATATTTACTGCAGTATTTACTGACATAAGTCAAAATACATGCAAGGCAACAAAGCATTGAATTGGCATAATAACATTCTATTTGTGTACTACCACAATAAAGTAAATGGGTTGAATTCATACTACGGTAAAGATTAAAATTCTTTTCCCAAAAACAATTAGCCCAATTAGACTAGAAGAATTCCAGTTTGGGGGAAAAAAAATTCTTATTTTACTCTACTTATCTTTACTGCACATGATTCCTGATGATGTAACCTAGAATGTTCTACAGAAAAAGAGGCTGTATTTCAAATTTTGGTAATTTGTCCATGTTGCATCCATTCACTGGAGGAGAGGCATGTTTTGAATGTTGTTCACAAAGAGTTTCTTGCCCACTGACTTATTGCAAATTGAGAGTGGAAGACCCCTTATGCAGTGCTTTTTACCATATTTTAAATACCAATAAACTTCAGGAAATCACAGAAAGTATTGTTCAGAACTCTACCAATGATTCAGACCCACAGTTACTTCTTCAACTTGGCAGTTCTATTTGAGTCATGAAAAATTAGAGACTAAGAAAGCAGAAAGATTTGGTTTTCATTGTAGAAATGACATCAAATACAGCTGTTCCATTTTCAGAGGTTAACAGAGGATGCAAAATAAATAAATAAAAAATTGTAACCTGCAGCTACAAATATTGAGGAAGGTGGTCAATAAGGGTGTGAATCTCCAAGAGGCTAGAACTATGCTTCTATTTTGCAAAGCTCCTCTGGCAGAAAAAGGATGCTGTCAAACTTTTCCCTCTACCCTGGCAGGCTTCCTTATTCCTCTTGGTTAAACCCAACTACAGTCCTCCAGGTACAGCACAGCCTAGCATGGTCAAGCTGACTTCTTTCTTCATAATCAGAAATAAAACTAATCCCACAGTGCTCTTTATAGCTGGTCATGAGGGGGTTATTAAAGCAGCAAAAAGAAGATGTAATGTGGCTTCAAAACTACCTTGATCCAGTAACTTCAGCATCAAATTGCTTTTGACCACACATTCACTCAGGTACTCCTAAACCCTGAAATCCAAGAACATTTTACTGCCTAATATGAATAAATTGGTACTTGTTTTAAATGAGTTCCTTCAGTTTTTGTACCTCCTACTAAATCAGGTATTGCTGGGACACATTTTCTCTGAAGGGTGTTTTGCACACTAGTTTTTCATGCTCCTTGGGTTAGGCAGCTATTTAGTCATTTAGTTTGTCTTCAGCTACCAAATATGAGTGTAGGAAATTGCATTAATTTGGCAGTTATTAGATTTGTTTAATGCTTTTTCATCTGTTACTATTAAATAATTGGATCTGAGAGTTATTTTAAAAGGCAAATATCTTGGTGTTCCTTGGAAGGGTATTGAGAAGAAGAAATTGCTAAGATTTGATTTCATGAAGGCTTAACTTCAGCTTTCTGCAGCTGGAACCACCCTGTGTCCCTCAGTTGTCCTAAGGGCAGCTAGCTGTTGGCAAATATGAAGATTGCAGGATAGCTGCATTATATTTTTTATCAGCAGTTTCTGCATTTTAATTCATTTGTTAAAAATAGCCTTAGTTTGGCTTTCCCCCCACCTGCCACTGCATTGTCCAGTTTGCTAATTTATTTTAAAACGCTGTTAAATCTATAGCAACACAATGTTGTTTTCTGTAGCACTGAATACCATCATCCATCCTTTAATTTTCTTTCTGTAATGAGCAATAAATGTTAATCTATATTATCAAAATTGTCAAAGTAATTTTAATTTTTCTAACACTCAATTTAAAATATTGCCAAATGCCTTCAAGAATTACAATCATAAAGTGATCTGCTTAAGATGAATTTTCTATTTTCACTCATATATCTGGCCTTGGAAAAATAGTATATTTTCCATCCAAGAATTTAGATGGAGAGCATTTCTAGGAGGTAAGACAGGTTTGTGTACTTTTGATAGTGGACTGTAAGAGACATTCTGTAACAAAGAATAATTCTATAAAACACCTTCAGTTCCACACAAAATCAATTTTCTTAAATAATTGGAAAAGGGGAAAATTTATCCTTTCCCTGCTCTAAGTATAACATGACATACAATAGCGAATGCAGGAATGTTTCCTCTCACAATGGATTTACAGCAGAGGCAGGTCAGCAGTGTGTTTGGAGGTCAGACAACCTTCTAAGCAAGGTCTACACAAAGTATCATCCCCTACAAAGGCTCATTATCCAAATCCTGTACCCCAAACTCTCACTGCTGGCTCCCTTTCAGCAAGTGGGACTGTCAGTCTCTATCAATTGGTTTGAAAATGTCATCAATGCTACTTTTTATTAAAATATGGGACTTCCTTGTAGCTGTGCAGGTTCACACAGAGACAGGTTTGAGAAAGTGCACTCAAATTCCCTTCACCCACAGGCACTGGTGCTGCTTCTGAGCACAGGATAGATGATGCTGTCAGCTGGGCCTGGGCTTTTCCTGCTTGATCCACACTCACTTGGGATGAAGGGTCTCCAAGCAGCAAAGGGAGCCCTGGTACAACCCCTCCTGGTAGGGTCCCACCTAGGGACTCCCTGCATGTATGATACAGTTGTTTGGTACATGAGTGGGAAGTATTTTTCCTTCATTTCAGTTCATTGGAACATTAATATAAATAATAACTGACTAAAGGACTGGGACCCAGCTCTTTCAGAATTTGTCTTGATGTTAGATTAGAATTGTCAGGAGGCCTGAGCAGTGCAGGGTAAGGGTAGAATACAAATGGGCCACGTACACCAGAGCAGCAGTGATGAACTAAGCAGCCTGATTTTCCTACGAGCAGTGCAAACCTCTTTTCAGGGCTCCATCTCCCTTTAATACTTACATTACAAACCTTTTGCTTCTGGCATCAAACACAGCGAATTGCAGGATCTGTCCTCTGTTGTCTTCAAATTCTCTGTCCCTGGAGCCACAGCTTTTCTCAAATTGTCCCCTCTACATCCTCAAAACATCTCACTAAGGTCGAGGGATCTGAGCAACTTTTCAACTCAAACAGTTTATTTGGACTATCTGACTCAGATTGCCAGGTCTGAGCTATCAAATGACCGTTGTGAGTCCCTTCCAATTTAAGGTACACCTTGTTTCTATGAAATCTATATATACTAGGACAGACTCATCTGTCAATGTAACTCAATTGTAAAGAATGTAACAAAGACAACTGGAAAATGAAGCACTGGTGTTCATCAAATGTTTAAAGCAAGTTAATGACATAACTGGTGCATAGGAAAGTCCTATGGCACAAGTGCATGTGTATTACTGCAACAACTGGAAATCCACAGAGTCCATATCTTTTTATATTAACTTTTCTTTTTTGTTTTTTTTAACTGCAGCAAAACAAAAAAATTATTCCTTTTTCAATGATGACAGAACACTAAAATTCTTTAATGTGTCATTTCTTTCTAGTATCCCCTTATGACACTACATGCCTGCAGCACATTAGGGGTCAGTCTATGACATGCACATGGCAAATCTCAGAACACACTATATTTTGGAAAATACAACCATGTGGCAAAGTGAGCCAAATGGAAACCAAAAGCTTTTTCTCCAGCAACACAGAAACTGGGATGGCAGAGAAGGCAACAGATGCAGCTCTTGACACTCCATTCCCTGTGGCCTGACTCTGAGGAATAGCCTTGGTGGCCTCCTGAGCCCTATTTTCTGTGATCAGCACAGCGTGGCAGAGCCTGCTCACTCTGGGAATGAGTGCAGGGAGGGTGACAGCAACCTCCTGCCTTTTACTCTGTTTTTTGTCTACCGCAGCAGTCAGGGGGCTGCTGGTGACCCAAATTAAACTTCTGACACCTGGAGACATTTAAACTGAAGCTCAAATGGATAAAGGAGTGGGGAGTGCTTTCCAGAATTAAAGCTCAATACCCCATAGAGGAAGGTAGTCTCTGTTTTACATGCCATTTGATAAACTGCAAACAAACTTGGCACCAAAAGTTTTTAATCAGTGGAGCTTGCTGCAGTGTATTCATTACTGTTACAAAATGGGATTACAGTTATTCGTGATGAAGCTGTATGCTTCATATATTTTTATTGTTATTTATTTTAAGGAATATTTTTACACTGAGGCATAAAAGATTATATGCTATTACTTGTTTAACAGTTAAATATGACACTGGCAATATTCATCACCGTTTTCCAACTCTCATTCCTAAAATTAGTTTTCTAACAGACATTTGGGTAGCTGGACCAATTTTCAGAAAGGATGAACAACTCCAGTTTCCACTAGCAACTCACTCTATTTACTGTATCGTGTTTACTTCTGAGCACAAATTTCAGAAATTACTTTTAGCTATCTGTGTTCAGAAAACTTGGAATATGATGTTGCTCAGTATTTAGGGTTTGGTTTTATGAGGTTTTTTTCCCCCACACACTTTTTTCCTGTTAAGTCACTGGTGGTGAGTAGATAATGATGATTTCTATTCAAAACACACCTCTTCAAATCTTTATCTGTAATGAAAACACACTCAGATTACAGGGACAAACTCGGAGCAGTTTTTCAGCTGCAATTCCTACATTTTCCATATTTTTTCTAGCCATGAAGAGAAGAGAAGGGCGAGTGGGAAATTTGAATTTTATTTTCTGCCCACACCTCATTTTTACATCTGTAAAATCAGAGTGAATCTTCCTTTGCCCTCTGTGTAGGTCAAGAAACTGTGTAAACGTGACACCTTTTCAAATAATGCCATAAAATCCTCTGTGGGAGAAATATCTATGCCTTTACAGCTGTGTTTTCTGGTTTCTCTAAAATCCATAAAACCTGAAATACTGAGAAGTCTGTGTCGTACCTTTTTAAGAGTTTATACCAAGAATAATTCTTTTATGCATCACAAAAATCTTAAATACATTTAAAGATTTAGTTTCATTGTATTTGCTACTCATTTTTCACATGACTTAGGAATAAATTTTGAAGGAATACACGTTACGTGCAGTAATCTGTGTATCCCTTCTCTCCCATAGTCACAGCAAAGATAAGTGAGCCACACGAGTTATCCTTTTAATAAGTCTTTCTTAATAGAAGCATTGTCAGACAACAAAGTCTTTGTTACACAGAGAGATCTTTCAAAATGGGATGACAGAGAGAGAGGTTTATGAGTTCCTTTGCTAGGCAAGGAAGAGGCAGTAATTGAAAGTGCCCACGGGCTTGGAGATTTATTGTTAAGGGAAGTGTGCTGTAAACAAGAGCAACATTAAGGATTTGACTGTAATAATTCAATCTATCTTACTTTACAAACCAACATCTAAGTAGTAAGGTCTTGTTTACAAATAATTTGCAGCCTTCGTGATGTAGGCAGCTTTCGAAACCTCCCGGATGAAAGGAATTTCACAAAATGTAAGATATTACTACTGAAGCACCGGTCACAAGCGTGCAGTTTAAACCAAGGGTGTTTTTCATGGAAATGGATTCAACCTCTGTGCACTTCAGTGTGTGGGGATGAGTAAAAGAGCAGAACAGAATAATCCTCCTTGCTTCTGGACAAACAGGTCCAAGTGGCATTACTGGATTAGGAGCTGGGAAGTGGCCAGATCAGATGAACTTCAGGGTGACTGGATTTGGTGGTGGCAGCAGTCAGATAATCCTGCACTAAATTCTCCAGCACACCTGGGCAGGTCGAGTCTTTCTAAATGTGGTCCTTTTCTTAAGCACAGGATGGTGCCACCCAGCTGGGCAGGACACATCAGGAACGAGCACATGGGCTCTGCGAGTCTCACCTCCCAGTGTGTGATCATCACTTTGATAAAAGAGCAGTAGAAATTATACAAACTGCTAAACACACTAAAAGAATTTGGCTAGGAAGGAAAAACATGCAGTTATGGAAGAATGGGATCACATAATATTGTGGTTTAAAGACTGATTTTCTTTGCCTAGGACTTCTCTCTATTATACCCCAAATGCTGAAAAGGAGCACTATATCTGCAAAATGAAGAACACACAGTACTGTAAGGCTGAACTTCTGCTCTCAGGAATTAAAGGTGCTTCCTTCTAGACATAGCATTCATCTCAGACTGATCCTAAGGGAAGAAGAAGGTGGAAGAGCTCACTCAGCAAAATGCTAAATACTTAACTGTCCAGATTGTGCATCGTACCCGCTCTGATGGACGGGCTGTTCCCGCACACACACAGAGCCATGCCAGGAGGCAGCACAATCCTGCAGTGCAGGCACTCACTGTGAGAGAGGGACAGACTGACTGACATCCCACAGCACAAGATGAACATCTTCAGCAGAGACACGGGATTTCAGAGGCTGTCCCGTTCACAGAAAGCTCACACACCTCCACTGGCACATACACACAGCATTCCACAAAAGCATCCAGACACACTGCAAAATTGTCTGGAATCAGACAAGGCAAGAAAAAGATCAGATAACCCACTTGATCTTGCATAGAAGCATATGCTGCTCCAGAGAAATTATTAGAAGCTATCTGGACCTTAAGGACGAAATTGTTAAGACAGTACTTAACTGGCAGAGTTATTTTGCTATTACCTTTTAAGATGGTAGGAATTACACTGTTATTATCTTTACAATCTGCTGTTCAGCAGAGCACTTGGTACAGAGACAAGTAAAGTGTGTGATTTTGGGGTATGTATAAAACATGAAAGCAGGTATTTAAGAATACCTTGACTATTTAGAGTCATCAGAATACATAAGTTAATCAAAGAAATACAAAATGAGCACTAAAAGAATTATTTTCAATATCTCTATCTTATCTGTGTCTCTTGATGTTCTTGCTTACAAAACTCATTTATTCATCTACATTGAAGTATTCCAGTGGTTCAAGGAATGAAAAGAACTCTCAATTCTGGCACTGCCATTATGCAGAGGTAGTTAATAAGATGTACAAAATAGCCTTTTACACCTCCAAAGCACATTACAATAGTGATAGATGGATGTGCGTGCCAGTGTGATGAGGAAAAAAAAGAGGAAGTGAACTAAAGACTGTTCCATTTTCATGGCAATTCCTTTCTTAAATGCCAAGAAAGAAAGAAAAAAAAAAAAAAAAGAAAAAAAGACTCAATCTACATCGTGGAGGTGGTGACAATTAAAAGAAAAGGCTACACCAATCATCTATTGATTCACTGCTACACAACAGGCTTTATCATTAACCAAAAGCACTGAGAGATGTGGTTGCCTAACAAGGAGGAACAATCACTAGAAACATTTTAATTTCCTCCTTTGTGAATAACAATGTCAAAGATCTTAAATACTTCTGTGATGGAGAACAAGACAGACAGATATGGAGCAGTCTTTTAATGCAAAGATACAAATATATTTTGTACCTATTAATTAATTAAATTTACACTATCCCTGTGAAATATTAGAGCAAATTTTACAAAGAACAAATTAGGACACAAAGAAATTTGGATTCTTCAGCCTTTGAAGTTGAATGATAAATTTTCTCCCGAGCTGTTACAGAATTGGACAGCAGATTGGTTTTTAGATCACCTGGTGAGGAACTGCCTGAGCCCAGACTGGAAAGGTAACAAGGAGAACCCTTTCAGCAGTTTGTATTTATGAAATGACTGCATCACTGCAGGAACAGATACAACCAGGCACCACAAAGCTGCCCAAAGCCTGACACGCTCACCTGCCACTGAAAACTTGCATGGATCTTAGCCTAGTCCTTTAGTTTTATCACATGATCTTATTTAATTAAAATATCAGAATCTTGTGCTTCTTGTTCTCCCAAATCAAGCACTATTACTGTATCATTACTTATATTCAAGAAGAATTGGGAGGTCAAAGAGAGCTTGTCTGGGAAGCAGTTGCTTCTTTATGGTGTAAACCTTGGGCATGGAGGAGTTTATAACCTGGAGGAGCTGCTAGTGGTGTGCTCCTGACCTTGTCACGCAGTTCTCTCCCATTGCCTACACCCCTTGTCACCTGCTTTAACAAAGTCAACATTTAGTGACACCTGCACTTTCTCAGGGAAATGACACAAAAAGGCCGCTTTAAACAAACATTTAGGTAAAAGTTGCCAGGTTGTCTGAGCACAGTTTTATGTGTTCACCAAAGACAGGTTGCTAAAGCCAAAGCTATGTTTTCACCACTCCAAATTTGAACTGTGCAAGCCTTAAGTAGTCAGAAAGGAGGAAAATGCAAAACTGAAGGGCGAGGAAAGAAAGCTTGAGGAAGGCAATGGTTGCTAACTGTGGTATTTGGTGAACGTATGGACTGTGCTCCCCAGCTTTCTCCAGTGGATAAACATGTATTTTAATGCAATTTGCATTGGGGTTTGGGACTTATTACCAGCTGTCAAGAGATCAGTTATTGAGGGCTTAATTGACAGTGGATAATTAGCTTCTCTATGAACGGTGATTGTGTTTCACTCTGAAGATAGCATAGTAAGAAAATGAAGCATATGGCAAAGTCAATTATGATTTTTCCTCAAAACTGTTTTTAATGGTATTTAACTATTGATCTGTTGGGTTCCAGTTTGCTTTGATGGGTGTGCAATATCCTAAGAAGCCATTGGATTTAGGCTGTTTTCCATTTTAACTACTTGTACCCTATGTAAGCATAGAGAAATTAGTATATTGTTATTCCAAAAAAGCCTATTCTTCTACACAATTTATGGAGCAAACAAAAACGCTTCACAGGGCTGCAGAATTATCAACAAACAGATTATACTTTTGCCATGGCCTTCAGGCAGGCTGAGTGATCCCTATTACTTTCACTATTGAGTGGAGTTAATGTTGTCTTGGAATTAAATATATTGAGAAAAGTCTTCTGAAAGTATTTTTTTGCGCCTTTGTCAAGTCACACAATGAGAAATTATGGCAGCCCTTTAGCCAGTGAGTCCCAGCTGAGGAGCAGGGGGTTGTCCCAGGAGCCACAGCCTGGTGCTTCTGCTTGCAGACTCACATGTGCATGCAACATTAATTGTTTGCAGACGTGGAGTACAGCAGGATGCCTGTTGGATTCACAGTCTTAATGTAGCTGTGTCACTCTCGTACAGATATAGCTGATCTCAATTCTGGTTTTCTCATTTTTCCTATATTAGAAATTCGACTCAATATTTCTGAAGCAGTAAATGCTTTCTAACAATGATGAAATACTAGGACAAATCAAGTTAGAATTTCTCTTCTCAATCTGGCCTTCAACGTGCTCTACAATATTGGCCAAACCAATGCTTTAAAGACTAGAGGTTTAATTTCAGGCCCTTATAAAAGTTTGGAATTACACAAGGCAGAAGAATAGAGTCATAAAAGTTAAGCATCTAAAATTCCTAATCTAAGGAGTTGAAAATTGATATTAAGTCTTAGTGTTCTGGTTTCTCTAATAATACTAGACAGAAATAATGTGATTCACAAATCCCAAAGTCCCCTGAAAATGGGTCGTAAAAATGCTGGAAGTCAGTGTCTGTTAAGACAAGAAACTAATTCCTTTACAACTTTAAAGCAAAAAAGGAACATAATTGGATGGATAAAAACATGTTTATTCTCCCATCATAGCTGCCTACTAGGGTGAAGCCACAACACTGGGACAGCCATCATTTCGAGTGGGCCAGAGCAGGAACATCTCCTCACTCCCACCCTGCCTATTGATGAAGCCCCTGAAATCCCAAGTCAGCTGTGGTAACGTAACATTTTATCTGCTGGATGCATATACCCTCTTCTGAGAAACCATCTGAAATCTCAAAAGAAACTACACCAAGATTTAGTCTTCCCGATCTGATAGATTTATGAGCCACTAAATCACTTCACTTTAGGTTTTTAATAAAAATCTGTAAAGTTCAGAGCTCCTGATACAGCGTGTTTGTAACAGCTGCTTCCCATGACTGACAATTTAGCCTGGATTTAATTCTGAGATCTGAGGAGTCAGAAATGGGCAGATATACTACCAAAAGAGTGTTGCACTGTGTAATGAAAGCAAAGCCAAAAGTGATAATATCCAATTCCACTCTAATGGCTTTTATCTGTAGATCTCAAGATGCTACCGATATCCCACCGGCTGAGCGCTCTATATTCAGCTCAGGAGGAGGTCAAGGGCAGAACACCCATGGACTTGAAAAGTTCGCCGGACTGAGGCAGATGTATCAAAACATATTACTGCAGTTTCTGCCTTACATAATAAATTCTGGGCCAAAGGAGCAGTAAACCATCAACCAGCAGCCTGATAATTGCCTTTCTAATGAAAATGCGTGCCCCTTTTGTGTCATTTCTACTGTAAAACAGCATGCTAGTACCCACCAGTGAACAGTGCACTCAGCAGAAGCATAACTAATAGGAGAAATAAAAATTATGTCCCTGATGGTGTATTTTTTAATGTATTAAATAATGATTAAGGGCAAAGGGCAAATATTCAGCAATCAGCAAGCAACCAATAGGGAAAAAAAAGATACTGATTCAGTAAGTAAAGATCATTAAAAAATCTTAGTGTGGCCCTTCTCTGAAATGTCCCACTTGTCAGAAAAGTACTGAAACAGATCATCCCTTATTTTGACTGAAGGCAGCTTCTTCTCCAGATGTTAAGGCTGTTCTATTACCTGTTATTGTGTAATATATACGTATATTCCCGAGAACATCCTGTCAAAAGCACATGGTTGACAGCTAAGATATGCAAAGGCAATTCCAGTTACAGCTGGCCAAATTCTTGATTAGCTCTTCAGTAAACAAAGGGCATTGTTACTGACAGCAGGTGATTTCAGACAAGGTAGGTGAATGCCATGGCATGACTTGCAAGCCTCTGTTCGGTGTTGTGACATGTTAAGAAACAGCAAAACCCTCTCCAAGAGCATTGTTGCCAGACTCTAATAGAGACAAGGGTAATAATCCAATCTGCTGAACAGAATCTCTCAATTGCTCTCCTCTTTCATATTGAACATATTGAAATACCTTTATATACAACCACAAACTGTTGTTGGGGAAACCTAGATGGAACAGGATATCATTTGGGGGCTTTATAATATTTCTGATCCTTTACAAAGGTTGGCTGAAAAAAACCCTGTACACAGAAAAAAATTACAATTATTTCTTCTATAAAAGGAACAGCATAATACAGACAAATGGACGTGGCAGGAGAATTGCCAATTATACTTGGCCTAGTTCAAAAGGTTAATAATGAAATATATCTCTGGCTTATATTTCAAGAAGAAAACTAGCAGCAAGGCAAAATTATTCATTGTGAATCAAGTAAAAATGTTTTCTTTGGCCTTTCTCTAGCTATTGCTAACAATTCACTTCTACAAAATGCTTTCTTCTGTTGAAACAGGTATGCTTAATCTTCTAAATTAAATTTAAATACTTCAGATAGGATAAACTAGGGCTTTTTTCTTTATCTGCTACTTATATACTTTTAATGATGTAAACAGAACTGAAGGACATAGGAATGATCCTCATTAATCCAATAATACTTCGTGGTTAGACCAGGTCATGGGAATATTTACAATAAAAAAACTTTGTTTGCTCTATGGATTGGTATGGGAAAGGCAGTAAAAGAGAGCCATTTAGATGAATCTAGATTTAAAAATCTACTGGGAAACTAGCTGTTAAAAACAACAGTTAGTTGCCCTATTAGCTGTGGTAAAGTGAAGGTAGTTGGCCAGACAGCAGAATGAAACCAGGCAAAAACTCTCCTCCTGTCTAGGGAATGGAAGAAACTCATGAACTATTTTGAGGAGCCTACCAAAAGAGACTTCATTGCATCTCCAAAACAACACACAGTCACAAAAAAACCCAAATCACATTGTCAGAACTCTTTAAAGGATTGATTTGCTGAAAACATATCCCAGTGGAAATAAAGCACAGTTATGATATTTCAAGCTAGATAATTAAAGATTGACAGGTGTTTTTAAAGGCCCTGTTTTTTAGTAGGTATCTGTCTGGAGGATTAGATTTAAACTGAGACTTCCTAAACAAAGCAACACTGTTAGGCAGTTACATTTCCTCCTTTTCCTCCATGAGATTTCTCTAGAAGTTTGATACAGTTTGATACAGATCCTTCAATTGCTTTCATAAGTGTATATGCACAGTCAGACTGCTGCAGCAACGCGTATCTTTGTCAGGCATCATGCCCTGGACAAAATCCTCAGGTGAAAAACCCTCACCAAATAACAACAAAAACCCCAGCCCTGGATCATGGTCAGACACTTGTCAGAACTCAGGGACTGGCACTTTGCAGCGAGCAATCTTCAAAAGGGACTCTGACTCAAAATGTTCCAAAAGCAACACCTAAGAAGTTAACATTAACAGTGAAACAAAACAAGTTATTGAAGTTAAATCGTAGAATAATACAGACTTCAAGACAAACTTTAGGATTGGTTTTAACACAATTCCAAAGTTGTGCACTGGGGAGTGAGCTGAGATGTGCTCCAGGTCACTCCCCCATCTAAGAGCATTACAGAGGTGACATGCATCACCTGAAGACAAGGAAAGGCAATTGCTCACTTTGACCTGCCAACCCAATTGACATCAAAGGTACCAAGAGAAATAGAAAAGGGTAAGAAGGAAAGCAAAGAACAAGTATGAAGTAACAAAAAGGAAAACCTGGAAAAAAATGTCCTGCCATAGAGGATCTTTCTGCTTAGGTCATGAATGGCTGAGTTGTTCTACTGTCACCTTTTCAGTTTTAATATTAGATGCTGATGAAACCAGAACACTGGCAAATGCATCCTTCTTCCTCCACACTAACCTGAACACATACCACATCCTCCAGACTGACAACTAACTACTGCTTTCAAGAACCAAGTTAAACAGTTATTTACAACACAAAAAGATGAAAGATTAGAATATATTTTTTTTCAGCATTTCAGAGACAAGTAACGCTAAAAAGCACAACAGATTAATTATTCCTGTTATCTTGTTTGATTTCCCAAGAAAATGAAAGGAATCCTTACTGAGGGATTATCGTTGTGATAGTCAACACCAAAATCAAAAGCACTGATGCATCACCAGTTTCAGCCCCCGTATGTGGGAGCTCTGAGTGCAAAATGTTACTGTTTCCTTTGGGTGTTTCCCACATTGGATAGCCCAGATCAGATAAAACAAATCTTTAAATTGTTAAAATACCTTTGGTGATAAGTGCACAGCAATAGATATAAATAAGCTACCACAGCTTCAATATTCACTTTTATGTTTCACAGAGCCAGAGCTATTATACAAATATATGATCATACAATGCATCTTACACTTTTTAGCTGCACACTATATTCTGATAATAGTTATTTACATAATTATTCTTTCTGGAGGGAAAGTATGGCACACTATGAAAAACACTCAGGAAAAAGTCATTAGACAATTAGTCATACAATACTCTGGAGCTAAATCCACAAAACTGTGCAGATAAGTAACTTCCTCCATGTACTTCTGTGAAGGAAGGTTATCCTAAGTGAGTTATCAGTTTAAACTCAGCTCCCCCCAGATGTGGAGACAGACAGTGCATTTCAGAGAATTTACATGCACTTCCCACATAAACAGATCAACCTGGCATTGCTGTTAGAGACACCATTACTGCTTTCTTAGGGTTTTGGGGTTTTTTTGCCTCTTTCTACTGTCTTTCCTGCTAATACACTTTGCAAAAAGAAGAGTCCATTTCCCAAACCTCAACCTTGGACTTCAGACATGTGTACATTATACTAACGGTAGGACAACTTTGTTTTTTGTTCTCTTGATCCTAAACAGCTTCAGTTTTTGAAAGGTTGAAACAATTTACATATACACACAAAAAACAACAAAAGACATGGGTGGCTCACACACTTTGTGAAGATGATCACGTTTTAAATCCACTTGACTCTAACTATTCACAACTTTTAGGACACATCAAAGTGAGTTTACTTGTATAAGGACAATTTAGAGGGCACAGACAAACAGCTGCAATTGTTTGCTGCAAGGCAAATGAGGAGGATGATTTTTGTTTCCCAACTGCGTAAGATTTCTTTTTAAAAGGCATTTCAGGGCAGGTTAAAAACAGACAAGTTTGTTGGTACTGTGCATAACTCCTTTTCTGAGTACTCCTCCTCCCCAATAACAGTATGTGCATGGGGCCTATCTTATTTATATGGTCATAATTATTTCTTACAAAGAAGGATGAGTAGAAACTCATTAAGAAACTCATATTGCCATAGTCACCAGAGGGTTTCCCCAGAGAATTGCAGTGAGCTGAACAGGATTGCTTGGCTGCCCAGAAACTGCTTCTGCATTCAGTGATGAATAAACCCCAGGGACCTGCACTAAACGTGTTGCACACACACACACTCAGGGCTGCTGGCTGGGACTTCTCCAGGCCTGGGAAGGCTCAGCAGCCCTGGGCACCTCTCTTACCCTCCCATGATGGCCTGTCCTCCTTTACCAATTTAAATCTTTTGGGAAAAGCTGTCTCTCATTTTCCTTATGTCCACCTGGGGGCCCAGCCTTTGCTGCAGTTTCTAGAGGGGAGCAGAACAGAGATCAAAATAATGAGGGGACAGGGCACGTGTCTTAACGTGAAGAACAATCCTGTGGTGGCAAACACCAGCTCTTCCTCGGGGTTTGAACAAACAGGTCGAAAATACACCTCTGAATGATCTCTGAACACAGTGCTTAGCTTTAAATAAACGTTGATGTTGCTAATAACTAAATATCATTGCCCTGAGCCAGCAGGTTTGGATACAGTTCTGTATATTCCTTACAGTTATTTGCCCCCTAGTCGTGCTTGTTTTCTTTTGAAGAATAATTAAGATTTAATGGCATATTTTCACAGGTTTTTTTTCTGCTTGCTTTCTTGCTGCCTACTGTGCTGATTGCTTGTGTCTGATCCTGGTCATTATAAGAACTGTACAGTAATTGCCTATCTGGTGACTCATTAATGAAGGTCCCCAGAGAGATGAGAAGCTGTTCTTTTGAAGTTCATCATGTTTGCTGTTGGCCTTCTAGTTTAATCTATACATTCACGACACCTTATTCAATTATTGGAAACTCCTTTTTTTTCTCAGGATATAGACACCTTGTAAACAAGGTCCTTTATCTCTGCTAACAGCAGGGCTTACCTCTGATAAATCAAAGCATTTTACACACCAGACACATTCTTTTCATCTTGGAGAAGCCAGGATGGCTCAAAAAAAAAAAAAAAAACAAAAAACACCCCAAACACATTCTGGTACAAACAGGTGTTTTGAATCAGGGAATTACCTCCAAAATGTAGCATTTCAAACACCTGAAATTCAGCAACATATTGTAACAAAGAGCTGTGCCCATCAACACACATTTTCCAATTCTCAATTGTTCTTTCTCTCTTAAACTGAGCTTCATAAGAAAATTACATTTTAGAATTTCCTATGAAAGAAAAGTTTGGAATTGCTTAAGGAATGATCACAATATTTGGCAGCAATCCAACCAAAAGCTTCCAGCTATTTCTTCTCAGGCATCTAACCTGCTCCTGGAGACAGACAGAGAGATAATACATAAATTATACCTTATCGCTCTCCTACCCAGGAATGCTGCCCCTTCCCAAATACTTATCTCTGACTCCCTGCACTTCCACACGCACCAACAGTAACCCAAGATGTGTGCAGGGCATCTCCCCAGTTACCTGATGAATGGATTTTTGAGAGACCTATCCTCATTTCACCAGAAACTTAGCAAAATGTTTTACAACACATTCGGGTTTTGACAAATGAACCTGCCAGGAAAAGACTGTTTCAACTGAACATTTCTGCGACTGTAGCACTGGAAATGCTCAGCATCAGTTCAGATAATTAGATTTTTGTAGTGTTTGTTTGTATGGTGGATGGCAGCACACAGAGGTGGAGGAGAGCGTTTTGCCTTTGGTGAAGGGCATGCTGAAGGTGATTAACTGCTTCCCTTTTATTATCTGTGTCATTTACTCGATTGTTTTTCTGCAGTTGTGCTCTCCTTACAAGAGAGCCATCAGCCCGCATGGGGGGTCCACTGTGTGTATTCTCAGGGCTGCTTCATTTTCTCAGTTTGTTTACACAGAATTTAACAGAAAAGAACAAGCTATGAGCAGAAGGAAGTCTCCATAATGAAAGCCCAAAGCAAGGAGCTCTTACCTCCAACCAATGCAAACACATGGTCCAGAAGGCTCAGTCACCAGGAGTCCCACCAATACATCAGGGCTTGAAAGATCTGAGCAAAAAGTTCCTCTGGGTGCTCTCTAAGGAGAAAAGCAGAAAAAGATGGATCCTTTCTGGTTTGAGGTTTTATAGAAGGGGTCAACAAGCACAAGGCGACTGACCTTAAGTTAAGTAATCAGAAGTTAGATAGGTTTTGCTTATAAGCAATTACAAGCAGATATACATGGGAGAACTTGACAGCTCCAGAACAAATTTTAATTAGCCCAAAACACCTGAAGATGATACTACGGCCTCCTTGGTACCTGAAGGAACTGGGGTTGTTTAGTCTGCAGGAGGCTCAGGGGAGACCTTTTTTAAGGTCTTTTCCAACCTTAATGATTCTATGAGTCTACCTTCACAGTGTCTGACATTTCTCAGAGCACCAGCCTAACAGTTCTCCTCAGCTCATGAAATCTCCTTTTAAGAGTCAAGCAACAATAACCTTAACTTATTTTACAGTCTGATTTCCCTTCCAGACATCAAACAGAAGGCTGTATAAAGCCATTTACCTCTCTTTTGTAGGCTGAGAGGACCACACAGGAATGGGATATCCTCTGTGATTTAAAACTGCTCCTCATGATTCCTTCTTGCCCATACAGACCAAGGGTGGAAAAGCAAGACATTCTTCCCGCCCTCTCACCCTACAGAAAACACTCTTGAGTTCTCTTTTCCTCACTACCTCGTGCTCTTGCAAATTACACACAGGATTGAACAGCACTAAATATAGATAAGCTTTAGCACTTTTTCTCAGATGATGCACAAAGTGAGGAGGACAGTGGGGCTGACTGCAAATTCTGCAATTTTAACATCTCATTCCTGCCACTGCTCCTTTCTCTCTACTTCCCTTTGTGGCCTTGTGTTGGCCAAAAGCAAGTTGGCATTAAAACACCATTATTCACATAAAATGTAGGCTTCTGCTGCTAAGTCACTGTGTTTATTGCATTGAAGAGGAACTTTTTCTGGAATATTTGAAATCCATGCAGTTCAATAAAAAATGTCTATTGTCCAATTTTGATCTGACACGTATTGAATATTTTAAAATGTTAGGCAAGCTCCAGGGTTAATGATACTTGCTGGATTCACATATTAAATTTTTTCAGGGTAAAATTAACATCATGTCAGCAGGAGATCAAATTCAGGGAGTCTGGCATGGAGAGACCTACCAGTCAGCGAGGAAAAGTTGAGGGGTTTGTAACTTGGACTTGCAGTCACATAATATCAGTCATTCCTTAATCGTCCCTTCTCTGCTCTCCCTTGAATCACAGCTCTCCCAATTTAAAGGAAGAGATCCATTCACTCCTGGCCTCTGCCAGTCCTACGCTTTTACTAGACCTTTGGCCCCAGGTGAACTTCACCTGCACAGAAAGGATCCAACACTGCAAATATCAGACACAACACAGGGCAGGTCACTCACGATCAAGCTATCTGGACGCCTTCCTCACCCACTGTCAGCCCTTTTATCCAAAAAGGATGTGTCAGGCATGAGAAAACAAACACACACTTGCCAGGAAGGTTTTTCCAGCAAACAAAATATGAACTGCCAAAGGGACTTAAAACTAAGTTCACTTTTTTAACACTTAATCGCAGAATGATGAGGAAATGTAAAAGCAGCTTTAATTGAGACATTTGTTCAGAGCAAATTAACTATTCCACTGAGATTGCTATAGAGATATTTTAGTTTGCCATGAACGAAAATATCTCTACCTCATTCATCCTTACAGTATTCTATGTGTAAAAAACCTTATCTTACACAGATATAAAACAAAAAAAAGGAGAAGAAAACAAAACCAAAACTCAAACAGACAGAATTTTTATGGCTAATGAACAATAACCACTCATTAATTCTCATATCATTAAAGTACTAACACAATATAAATTAGCAGATATTGTAATTAAGATAAAATAATGAAAAGGCTAAAAACTGTTCATAGTGCTTCTCAATTAAATGGGGAACAAAAAAAACAATGGCAAAACATACACATGACAGTCACAGTACATCATTTTGCAGACCTGAAAGTTTTATTTGCTGAGACTGCAGACTAGGCTATAAAAACATTAAAAATCAAATATTTGTGCAAACGCAAAATTGACAATTTGTTGTATTAAACAGTGCATAGCCTCACAACACAAGTTAAACTTGGGTTAAAATGTGATTGAAATACAGTGAGACTGAAGTATGAACAGAAGTACTGTAGCCATTACCAGACACATTTTGAACACAGGGCAAATAACGGGTCACATAACACCAGGAAGAGAGAATTAAATTCAGACACAGTCAGAGCACGGCACAGGAAAAGTGGGGTTTGTAAAGAAATCTGAAGCCATATAAAGAATGTGGTAAGAGCTAGTTCAAAGTATTTAGTCTGATCCAGAGCTGCCAGTCCTGAAATGGGTTTGAAGACAACAAAACCTTCTTCCTAATCGTAGCTTTTGTATCTATTTCTTATTCTAAATGTGGCCTTCCTGCTATAAAATTGAGTTTACAGGTGAAAGATGCAAATTGAAATGAAGAGTGTCTCACAAAAGGCTGCCTGATGTCTTTGGTTTCATGGTGTGCTCTGATGGCCTTTTGTATTTTGATGTGAGGGAACGCTGTTTTGATATCTAAGCCAAAAGATAATTTGTCCAAAGAGGGTGGAATGTGACACAGCCCTTTCTGTGCTTTACTACAAGGCCTTCTAAGGATAATGAGTGCTCTTATGTTAGTGTTATTATAACATCAAAAGGCAAGAGTTTCTCAGGTTAGAGTCAAATGGAAGTGAAACTGCAGCTGATGTTTTGGTCAAGTTTGCCATTTTCCCGTTCCAATGTAAAATTATTTTTTTGTCCAGATCCTAAGGGTAACATCAAGAGGAAGATTTGTTATCTCTTCCTGGAGTAGATAGATGTTTAATGAGCACTTGATGATTCATCTAGAGTATAACATTTCAGCTGCGAGCCTGGTGTTATTATTCAAGCCCATTTCGCAGTCAGACAGCTCCCACTCTTCTATAAAGTATTTTTTCACTCTGTGAAAAACAAGGCCTTGGAGGCAAGTCTGAGGATACACAATGACATATTGAATTTACTGGCTTTGTCTGGAACAATATGGCAGAAATATTTCTAGTGATGCAAGACTGTATCTATAAATAACTTGAAAATGTGGTGAAATTTCAACAGATTGTTGAAATCCCCAGTGGTTTGAATGGGAGTTTACTAGAGAGAATTCCTAAAGGACTACAGTTTCAAGTGGAACGGAGCCAAGTAAAAGTAAAAACTGGGAACCTAAAATGTCACTGCAGGAAAGAATCATCTTATATTGCAAGGGAGCAACACTCAGTCGCTGTTCATCATTTTACACTTCTAGATGTTTGAATTTCTTTCAATTGATTCATTTTCTCCTCCTTTCCTTCTCATGCCCCCCTGTTTAGATGGCTGTTTCTGTCAAATACGTGTGTGCTTCCAGCCAGGAGTGGGGAAACACAGACAGTACCGAAGAGTAGCCCAAAATGCAGATGGCCAAATGAGCCCTTAGAGCATGAAATTCCCCATTCTCCTTCCCCATCTGTTGGCTGCTCTGGAGTTCTTCCCTTCTCTTCTTGCTCCCATTTGTTGGCAGCTGCTGCAGAAATCTCTTCCCCAGCCAGCAGTGAAGCTGAGAGGTTGTTTCCAGGGATGCTGCCAGGGTGGCTCTCGGAGCCTGCACGGGGAGGGTCTGAGTGCACCTCAGTCTTGGCACTGCGGCCCCCCTGCTGAACCCGGAGAGCCTGGCACAACAGGGCCTTCTGCAGCAGCCTGCACATGCACCCCTGAGGGCAGCTCACTGCCCAGAGAACCTGGAAGGGAAATAAATTTTCCCAAAATTAACCCTTGCTTTACACCTCAAGAGCAGCTGAACTGGGAGCTTCAGCTATCCAGGAGCCAAGCAGGCTGACTTTACAGTCATGGAGGAGTCAGCCACTTCTTGGCTATTTCTGTATTTGCCAAAATAAAAGCCATCAAAGCAGCTGCTGTTGTGGAACAGGCTAAATTGTCACCTTGTCCTCCTTTCTGTGACACTGCTGTGACCTCGGGAGAAGCAGGGACTGCCTCGGCTCAGGGCCCACACTCCAGCCAATTTAAACCATACAAAGTTTAAACATTTGAGTCAAAATTCTGATGCAAAGCTTGTTCCTGTTAAGGGAACAGGTGAGGTCCATTAGCACATAAGATGAAAAAAAAAAAGTTTAAAAGAAATTCAAGATGATGAAGATATTTTTTAGCTGCCTGGTATCAGTTTCTGCCCCCAGAACTAACTCTATCCTGGTTCAGGTGCCATTAAAGGCAGAGGTGATGTGTTGTACGTGGCTTCCTCCTTCCCTCTTGCATACACATTGTTTCTCCTGCTCTGTGAAGAAGGCCAAATGCAGGTAGGGAAATCCTGCCGTCTTAAGATGTACTCAGACTTTCCCATCAATTAAAATTATTGGCAGCAAGTACAACATGTACCAAAATTGCAACTGCAAACACCCTGTGATTATACCAAAGCCTTTCTGGAAAGGAGACTGTTATTTTTACAGGACTCTGAAATAAATATTTCAAAAGAAAAATAGGAGTCTGCTAGAATATTTCACTGTATTACTTTCGAAGGTCAAAGAATTCAAAAAAATAACCTTACCTCAATAACCTTGTCTGTTTTAAAATATAAATGAATATTTTTAGTTTGTAATCAAGATGTTTTCTTTTTCACCAGTCTGCACATTTGGTAGGGTCTTGTTTCAATCAGCCCTTATCCCCATATATTTTCTCATGTTAAATTTTAGGGGTTTAACACACACAGAGAAGCCAGAATTATTTAATTATATTCTTCTTCCTATTTTAATTAAAAGACTGACAGCTAAAGTGAGCTGATCAGTATCACCCAAACATGAGCTATTATAAATCTTCCAGTGTGAGAGCCAGGTAGTGCTGCATCAGAAACCCAAACTCGAGGGGCATAAGGGACCTAATGGTCTGTCCCCGAAAGTAGCTTAAATCAAGCCCCACATGCAGCACCTGCCAAAGGCCTGGCCAAGAGTCTTCCAGCCAGCACTGACAATCCCCAGGGAACAGGATGCAGGAGGGGAGCTCTCCAAGCAGCAGCTGCTCTGCCTGGGGCAACACATGTCCCCAGGGACCCGAGTCACCAGGGCACCTTTTTCATCTTCTTCCCACCACTGCTTTTACCGATTCAGCTTCACTCAGACTCTCACTGGCAATTGAAACATCACTTTGATTTAGATCCATTTTGAGCTGGATGGAATGAAGCTGGTGCCTTGTGTGGGAGAGGGTTCCCAATGTCACTGGCATTAGAAATGCTGCCCAACATTTGTAGGGCAGAAAGGAGGCTCCTTCAGGAGACAATGAGGGGAAGAATCAGGTAACCAGAGGCAGTGTTGACGCTGCTCCCCCCAAGTAACAAAGCTGGTTCAAGACTCTTGTGACAACAGACAGACTACAGGAACAGGAGGCTGTTAACTGAGCAGCTGGTTTACAACTGGGGCATCTCTCCCCCCTTTTATATAGAACTGGACTCCTTCCTATGCCTGCAACAGTCACAGTGTTGTTTGCTTAGCATCTTGAAAAAGAAGAAGAAATTACTTCCAGAGAGAGATCACTGCACCCCAGCACAAACAGCAGGCATAACTGGTTCTGTGCAGAACCTGAATGGAAGCAGAGAGAGAGAGGGAATAGTCAGTCTTCAATTACAAAGCTGGCAGGTTACACTAAATCACACTGCTCTGGCTCCAGACATCCCTTCTGAGCCTTCAAAGTTCTACCACAGATACTTGAAGTGTGTGGGAAGAGTGATCGAGTGGTTTTGTTTGCTTGTTTTCATCGCTGCTGACCTAAATGTATTCTCAGGAAGAGCAGATTGGTATCAGACACATCTCAGTCTTCTTTGTCTCACTGCACTTTCAGGAGCCAGGAAGGTTTGACGGAGTGATCTGTGCTTGCTCTAATTTTGCTGGACAGTGTCATTCCCTTCATAAGGCCATGACAAATTTTGATTCTCACAGGTTCAATGCCACAGCTTTGGGTAAGAAGACTATACTTATTACAAAAGCCTGAGAGTTTTCATAAATGCAAATTCTCAGACATCCTACACTTAGGGTAAATTTATTCTAGTGCTCCAACATAAAAAGAGGAGCCATTGAAGACATTCCCTATTGAGTTTTTAAAGAAAAGAGCATCCATTTTTATTTGGTTTTAAGTAGTAAGTGATAAGGAGAGTAGACACGTGCCCTGATGATACCACCCCAGGAGAGTTCTTTGGGAGGCTCAGGTGGAGAAATGTCTGCTCCATTCAGATCTGGCTGTCTCAGCCTCCCAAACACTGAGTCCTGGGAAGGTATTCTGTGTACAAAAGCAAAACATTTAGAATGATAGCAATCAATGGAAAATATCAGGATTTCCACTTTGACGCACTTGAGTCCACAATACTCCCTCTTTACACCTTTTTTTTTGATGTTTTTAGCTGAGCAGGCTTCAGTCAGCACTGAGAGAAACAGGCAGTGCAGAAGAACACAAAGTCTCACTATATCTGAGGGGTTCACTGGTGATTTACTCTCAATTAATATGATATTCTATGTTAAGTGAAAACTTACAAGGAGTGTTAGTTGAAAGAACATCACTCACAGCATGAGCAGCTATTGCCACTTCTGAGCTCCATCTTCCTCAGAACCATTTTTTTACTCTGCCATTTGAAAAGAGTTCCTCCAAGGTAATGAAGATTAACTGAAAATGTATTTCAAATAGTTTGCAATTATTACATGAAGAAAAGTAGCCAGAGCTCTGAACTTCCAGGAGTTTTCTAAAGCAAAGCAAGAAGGAAAATTCTTATGATTTTTACTGAAATAGCAACAGTTTGCTTCAATCTACATAACAAAGAAAGAGAATGCCCTGAGATATTTTGTGGAAGATCCAAGCATAAAAAGGAGGAAACTCGCTTATTTTACTTCCTCTTATGCAAAAGTAATCTCTGCTGGGCAGAGCAACAAATACCCACTTTCTGTCCCCAACAGCCAGGACAAAGGACATGCCCATGGGAAGGAAAATACAGCTTCAACATCACTGACAACCACTGGGGATAGATAAAAGTGCAACTGCACCTCAGGGAATTAGAATAACTGAGGAAAGGTTAGAGGGCAGTGTGGAATCCCACTGATACCCAGCCTAACTCTGCTTTTCCAGAAATGCAGTTTGAAGGATTTTTGATGGAGGTGTTTACTGGTCTTGGGGTGTTGGTCAATTCTGAGTGATAATTATGCACATTCTCATTCAAGCGGAAGTAAAAAAAAAAGTAAATTACAACTTGCAGCTCACAGGGTTTTTAAATATTAATAACATGCACATATATATAAATAACAATTTTAATGATGAGAATATCATGAGCAACAATGAATAAGATCCGATTATAAATGATGTCAGGTATTCAAGGGACGTTTTCACTGTAATTAAGAGATGACGGTGGAAGAAAAGCAGGCTTCAGAAATTGAGACCTTTCACACAATGAAGTTCAAGCAATTTAGATTTGTTCTTGTTAAAGGATTCTCTTCTTCCATTGTTTGCCATTTTGAATTTAATCTTTTTCTCTGTCTTTGGAGTTTTGCCATTCATTTTTCTTGCAGGATCTTTATAGGCTCAGTTTCTGCAGTGGCAGTATTTCATTATAATTTCTCCACAGAGAAACTTTTTTTTTCTTTTATAGAATATGAGAAGACAACCTACCAGTGAAATATACTGGCTCTGGTACAATCTCACAAGGAAAGTATCAAGTGCCCCAACACCAAAGACATTTAAAACTCAACTATAGAAAGCCTAAGAGAATTTTCCATAGGAAAACGAACCTGCATCGATGAGGGATTATGAGACCAAAAACCTAACAGTCCATCTTGTTTCTCTGATTTCTGTATCCCCCGTTGTCTGAAAATGTGCAGCATTATGTCAGTAACTTGCGTTCCTCTCCAGTCATCTTCTGTGAACAAGAATAATTCCTTCTCCCTATTTCATACACAGTCCCTTCCTGGTATTCATGTCTGAAATAGAGTTTGTATATCCTCCAGGAAAAGTTTATTGCAGTGAGGCAGCCACAATGAACAGAAATGTCAAGTCTTAATGACAAGAAAGCAGTTTACTCAAAAGATACTGATCTTTGTATATAGTAGTGTATGCACGCTGTAGATTATAGCAATTCAGCTATGAAGCAGAGAGGTTCTTAAAGACCCCAAAACTGTGATTGCATGAAAAGGCCATGTATTGAGTACATGCTTCTCATTTCTTTCAGCTTTTCAGGTTTGTATTTCCTGGGATTTTTAATTAACAGATAATACCTAAAGATCTTTGGCTTTTAAATTAAATTCTCATATTTGCCTGCTTCCATCAGTTTTTAGCCTCTCCCAGCAAATATCTCACAACTGTCAGTGAAAGAGAGCAAAGCACTCAATATGAAGAGTGAAAGGCTTTTCCCTCTTCTCCCTTTCTTTCACCACCATTTCAGGATATCAGATCTGAAGAGAATTTTATGCATTTCCTTTGTGGAGGGAATGAGGACCTATTGTGCCATGGACTGATCACCACAATAAACAGAGGTTGTGGGTTCTCTGGACCATTTTCACACAATACAGATAGTTTTTTTCAATATTTGACAGAAAATAAAGCAATAATAACAGAATAAACAAATACAAACCTTACAAAAAAACCCAAACAAAACACAAAAAGAATAAAAAACCCCAACTCCTCCACAGTCCTAAACTTGAGTTTTTCATCCAAAACTTCCCTTGTGAGTAAAATAGTTTTTACACTGGGTGCCTGGCTAATTTACAACCTTTTAAATGTCTTACTCAACTCTGCACTTCCTATTAGGTAAGAGAAAAATATCAGGTAGATATACATTAATTTCTATGGCATTCAATTAAATGTTAATATTCTAGCTTGCATTTTAAAGAGAATCAAAACACCATTTAGTAAAGATGAAGGCATGAAACTTTAAAAAAAAAAAAAAGGCAGGCAGATTGGTCAGTGAAGATTAAAATTGCTTCACTCCAATCCTGCAATTTAAGGCAGATCATGGTGCAGACAAAATGCTGCTGTCTATTTCCTCTGCCTCTGCCCATCTTCCCCTTGCAAGTTGCTACTTCATTTCACCGAGTGGGCTGAAATCAATATAATGAGTAGAGAAGCACGGGAATTAGAGCAGTGTGTGTCAAGTGGCAGCATAAAAAGAGCAAATGAGAATTCTCTTCCAGCCTCAAAATCCCCCTCGCCCAAAATCTTACACGGCGTCACCGTGGGCTCATTTCCATCGCAAACAAATTGGCTTGGTGCTGATGAAGGCTGCCCTGCACTTCGGTGCTAAGAAGTGGCAGCGGGGCGTTGTGCAGTGCCGTACCGGGGCTCCCACGGGCCGTGTCCGCACACTGCCGGCCCCCTGTGCGGCTCCGAGCTGGCATTTGTTTCTACACCAAATCACCCCGAGCGCATCCGCGCGTGGGACACGGGGTAGGGGAGTTAGCAAAGCCTCCCCAGCGTTTTCATTTCGTCATTGCTCCACGGGGGCAGCATCCATTGCTTTCCCTGGGTTTGCACTACAGAATCGACTTATCATCATTGGCTCAAGACATAACACAGCCAAAGAAATAATGCAGTGTGTCGCGACTGGGAATGCTAAGGACATGCTCCTCACACCTTGTTTTACTTTTTAACAGCTGAAAGAGAAGGCAGGACATGAATGGGCACCACAAGCAGATGTATCCCGTTCCAGGACCTTCAGGTAGCAGAAAAGTACCAAGAATATTTGGTTTGTTCACTCCCACTTTGATTCTCGTCACCTTGATGAGGGAAATTAACACCTGTGGCATTCTCTCTAGTGTATTGTCTGCTCTGTCCCCTCATCAGCATCAACCTGCCTATCAGCTGTCTCACAGCAACTTTTCCATCAGAACAAACATATCAAAAGTGTGGGGGGAAATAACTACAAACCCCCTAGAACATACTCAAATCATTATTCATTTCTATATCAGTTGAAGAATTGCTTAATTCACTTGGAAATTTTCAAGTTTTTTGTAAACACTGAGGTTATTTTCAACATTAACCTCAGAAGACCAGGAAAGGTTAGAACAACAGAATTCCATCATAATTACAGCTATGTAAGCTAAAAGTAAAAAAATTCTACTTAAACTACTTGAGCATTCATGTTATAACAGGAAAAACTTAAGAATAACTTTCTTAGGTAGTCCCAGGTCACATCTCACTGTAAAGAGCAAAGTCATCTTTCCTGCACAAATATGCAAACCTCTCGTGAGCTCACAGTAGCACTGAAGTTAACAATGCACCTTTCTGCTTTAATTCCTGAAGCCAAAAAAGGATCTGGACTGCAATTCCTGTGACATCAGCTCTGGGTACCTTCCTCAACCCCTCCACAGCTGAACTGAGCCAAACCCTCCACACCCAGTGCCAGGCTGAACTACAGAAGTCTGCCAACGTTCAGGTGCAAGTATGTGCGACAGGACGCAGGGAACAGCCTGAAGTTGCACCAGGGAGGTTTAGGCTGGGCATTAGGAAAAGGTTCTTCACCCACAGAGAGGGTGGGTGGGTACAGACCAGGCTCCCCAGGGCAGTGGGCACAGCATCAAGGCTGCCAGAGCTCCAGGAGTGTTTGGATGATGCTCTCAGGCACAGGGTATGACTCTTGGGGATGGGCCTGTGCAGGGCCAGGAGTTGGACTTGACAGTCCTTGTGGGTCCCTTCCAACTTGGCATGTTCTCTGATTTTATGCAAAACATCTACAGACATCTCCCTCATCAAGCCTTTGCTTAGCACTACTGCTAATTTAACTACTAGGCTCTGAAGAAGGCAAATAAAGATGCAGATAATTTTCAAGCTTTCTGCTAAGGCTACATTTAGGTAATTAAAGAAGTAGTGACTCATTCCAGAGGAAAGAGGAGAAACAACACTTTGCTACCCCCTGGTTGGCAGGTTTTGGGGTAACACACGCTCTGCTACATTCCAGTGTGCCCACCTGAGAGCCCTCCCTGGCAGAGGATCAGAGCCTGCCAGCGGCACTGACCCACACAGGGCACCTGCTCACAGGGTGATTTCACAGTGCCAGTGTCTCTGAAGGACAGATGGCAAAGGACTCCCTGCACTCCCTCCCAGAGCAGCCTCACGGCATCACCCTCGTAAACTCAGAAAACATATTACCTACATTTCATTAAAAACAAATCCTAGGAGAGGTTATTTTCCTTTCAAGAAACCAAGCAAGAAATAAGGTTATAGGTACTAAAACACCTACAGTGTATATTAAATTCACTCAAGTTTTGATTAAACATCAGCTCTGCTTCATAGCAGGAGAAAAAACTCACTCATGTACAAGAGGCCCCCCTTTTGTCTTTTCCTCACTTCAGGATTTATTTTTTTTTCCAGAATAGCATTTTGGATCTCTTTCAAACAATACACCTCATGTAGCATGTTTATAGCCATAAACCTGTCATTCAGGGGAACACTTCTAGCTAGGCATCTCATTTTTCCAGTCTCTTGAGAAGCAGCTACCTCCTCCATGGGTCAGCATATGGAAAACCATACAGAACTCTACAGGAGGACACTCCCCATCTTTGCAGCAGAACCATCAGTCCCATCACCCACCTCTGGGATACACCTGATGAATTGCAATGCCAGTGTCCCACTTACACTGCAGATACACCAACTCCCCAGGCTAGCTGGGAAGTTTTATTCCTTAAGGTGGCTTTGAGTAAGTGATGCCCCAGCCTGCTGATAACTGTCCAAAGCCACAGAGGCAGTCGCTTTGCTCCCATAAAGCACATCTCCAAGTCAGAACGTGAATAACGAAAGATAAAACCCCCAGCTAAGCCCTCCAAGAGCACTCAGCATAGGGCAGAAGCAAAGGCAGAACTGAAATATGGCCGTAAGTCAGCAAGGCCAGGGGGAGGATCCACGTGCTCTCGTTGCCACCATCCCAGAGAGACCAGCACCACCAGTGCTGAACACACCAGTGTAGCAGCACATCAGCTGCTGTTACAGAAGCATCTGTTTCCAGCACGGCAGCGCATTTAGAAGCAGGCTCTGCTTTGTGTTTCCAAGTTTCCCAAAGCCCACAGGGCTGCCAATGAACCAGCATAGCTCCAGCAACAAATCAATGCCTGGCTCCCCTCCCAAAGACCATTCCGAGCCGCATTATCATTGACAAGGTAACCGATGCTGTCAGAGCCTGTCAGATGGCAAATTCGCACAGGTCTTTTGCCACCGATCTGCCAGTGGGGGATTCTCTCCCTAACAAGGAGAGCAGAGAAACTTCGGAATAAGCAGTTTCTTATTCTCTGGAAACTTCTTATTCCAGAGTTTCTTACAGCCCTCCATCTTCCCACCTTCTAAATGAAGGCCCACGAATCCCCTGGCACTGAAATAGGGGTATAAAACCTCAAATTTCTTTGTGGGAATTGCCAGCTAAATGGAAGCTGAATCCTCTTATCTATAGTGAGAAAGAAATCCTAACCTTTTTTTTTTTTCCCCCTGAATAGAAATATAAAATAGCATCAGGTAGCCTTATAGTTGTGAGGAAACCAAACTTTAATGGCTTCAGCGCTTGACATTATTCATAGTTAGAAAGGTCAATTTTTAACCATCACCTCAGGAAGATTTCTCTGCTTCCAGCCAGTGATATTGTTGAGAATTTGCTACCTATAAAACAAATTTTCCCTCAAAGCCAAGTATGTTTGCTGATGAAGTATCATGTAAAACTCCAATCCATTGCATATGCTGACAATACCAGCTGCAAAGGTCTTCGCAAACACTGTTCACGCAGCATGAAAACTCCGAACAAATGGAAAGCTTTATAGCAATACAATCCACATAACGCTTGCTTTCACAATTCCACTTGACACTTAAATATTTAAAAACAACAAGGGACATATGGGTTATTTATTTTCTTTTTTACTTTAATTTTAGTTCTGAAAATAGTTTCTAACTTAGTTATTTTAAAACAGAAATGGCACCATTTTAGCACTGAACTTGTGGGCAATTCATCAGGTTGTGAATTCTAACCTGACACTTACAATACACCAAATGCTTTTTCAATGCTGCTGTTGCACCATCTGCTTTGATATTGCTGCAGAATTATACTTAAAAATATGTAGCTAGAAGCAAAATGAGCTTTATAGAATTTGACTACAATCTATATCTTTCTGGGAGGGAGGATTAATCTTCAGTGCTTGAAAGCTTTTATGCTTTATAATTTTTGACAACATTTGAAAAACAGAACACAACTGGCACTGACACAAGGATGTAAAAGTTTGCTCTTTTCAGGTCCTAAAATAGTCGTGTTCTTGCAAAGTTCTAAAGAATATTTTCTGTGGTGTCATTTTTCCTCTTCAAAATCTAACCCACAAATATTGCTGGAGTTTGTTTTAATGATTCTTTCACGTGGATATGACAAAAATATTATATAACTTTAAAATAACATGGTACAGTAAAACAGATCTGTAAAGGATAAAATCTCTTATTTCCTTACAGACTGTAAAAAGCAAAAACTACTCCAAATCTCAATTCCTTTGTGGTCAGACATAGCATAAGTGAATGGAGAGGTTTCACATCATTGCAGCTTCATGTCATAGCATAAAAATGGCAGATTTTACAGTTTCAGTTGAAAATTTATACAGAATAATCAAGTTGCAGAGTAGGGAGGCAGAGGCAGACAGTTTTATGAGATGGACTGTAATTGTTCTGACCTACTCCTGCTACTGATGAAATAGGGGCAATAAAGTGAAAATCTGACTGTTTCTTTGTCCTTGGTCTAAGCATGACCTAAATGTTGCAAATCTTATGACAAAAAATGAAGCTATTTCTGCATGTTAGCTGGCTGTATTGTTGAAAGTATTTCTTTGGAAAACAGATTTTACTAGAACTGTTGGGTGGGAGGCACTCCAGTTCTCCCCAAGCATCTAGTGCTGGCCTCTCTCAGAAAAAGCATCCAAGACTAGGTGGCTCAGGAGTTTAATCAACTCTGTAAATCTCATTCTAATATGTCATTATTGCATGCAAAAGAAAAAACCAACCAAAACATTCTCAGTTTTATCATTCTGAACTTTTCTTAACTAGTGAAACATAAAGTAGAGAAGAAGCAGGTAAGGTGTGTTCTTTGTGTTCATGCCTTTAAGAAACATTTATAAAACACAAAAAAGGAAGAACCACTGGAGATACCACTTATGCTAACACACCACTAACCCTCATTTTATGTTTCTTTCCTGGTAAATTTTGAAATGTTCAAGATCAAGAATTTTACCACTTCTCAAGAGCATTTTTTCTTAGACCAGGTCTGGAAATCCTTTGATATACCAAAGGCAGAACTGTGACTTGAAGCATTTCAGCATTCCCACAGAGGGTGCTCTACTGGTTTGAGTTTTCCAGAGAGAGGGTCACAATTGTCAGAAATCACAAGCACTTCTTCCAGTGGGAATTTAGTGCAAGTGCAGTGAATTGACTCAAGCTCGTGCAGAAGAGCAGGAAGCCCAATGGAACACCAGCTCCCACTGCACAAGTGGATGTACCTTTGCTGGCACAAAAGGATTGTGTACATGGATCACTGTTTTTCATCCTGCCCTTCATTCATTCAAATATTTTTTCCAATATCGTTTCATACTTCAGAAATTTTTGTCTGGGTGTTAAGAGAGCAATAAGGAAAATTAATCCTTGCATTTCAGTTAGAAAGTTCAGGACATCACCTGCTCCCTAAGGGTGCACGAAGGTCACCCAGAGGTGCTGTTGCAGATTGATATAAAATCCAGTCTACATTCTTCAGGCTGGTTACCCCAGCAGAGTCCCTGTCACAGATGCAAGTTCCTTTGCACTTGCTCCCATGGTCCCAGTCTCCCTTCACCTCCCATCTGTTGCACTTGACCTCACGCTCCTCCATCCTACTAACATTTTTTAAACAAGCACCTTGGAACACTTACCATTCTGTCCTTCTCTCTTAGGGGTGGCTCCCACCGACAAGGCTCATCATTTGTTCCATAATTATCTCCTGAAACTTCCCATTTGCTGAGGAAAAAAAAGAAGAGCCAGACATAATAAGATTGCTGACACGTTAAGGCTTCTGCCTATCATGCACTTGCACTTTCTTGCTTTTCTACTTATCTGTTTCTTTTCCAGAGCCCTTTGCAGGAAGGATTTTACTGTGGGCCATAACCAGGGCTCTCAGATAAGGATAGCAATAGTGATAACACTGCTTACAAAGCAGGGGGTGTTTTATGCTCAACACACATTAAAACCCAAATTTCGCATCCACTGAAATGTGTGATGCTAATTCAGCTGGAAGCAGGCAAATCACGTCTCAAAAATTAGCACTGCAGTGGCTGAGGGTTGCTCAGCCTGGTGGATTAAAAATGTTATATAAACTTCACGCCGTCCCAGCTGCGGAGGTAAGAGTTATTCTCATTTTACCAATAGCTAACTGATGTGGTTTAAGAAGTTCCCACACTAACCCAGTCTCAAAGTGCATCTGGGTCTGGCGATCAGTTCTCTCCCAGGTCACTGAACAGCACAGAAACCTGTGCACAGCCAAGGGACTGTTCTTCTGAGCCTTCCCTTTTCAAATGCTGAATGTTTCCAGAAAATTAAGAGTCTGTGTTGCACAGGGTTACTCTGATGGCTCCAGAATGAGCCCTGAGTACCCCCACATTATACTTTTAGCTTTGTTTGTTTGTTTTTAAAACTTAGAGACTTTTCTGTTAATCCTGAATGATTCATGTAGCTTTCTGGTATATTCTGTCTTGCTCTTTGAGAAGGTCCACAGTAGCATATCTACATTTTCTGCAACACATGTGAATCTATGCTAATTATTGCATCAATGAAAAATTATCTGAATTGTCTTTGGCAAAACAGAAATAAACTGCATGGCAGCCACTGCATATATAAATACAAAAAGACTAAGCCAAAACATTGTCATTAACTGAGGCTCTTGAGTATTTATTAGAGTTTAAAAATAAAATTAAAAAAACAATCACTATTTTGTTCCCCTAGTACAGACAAATTAAATGGCAGCCAATTCACTTCAAACAACACTCCTGCACACAAAGTTGGTGACATAATTAAGAAATGTATTCAACCTATTACTAATTTAACACAGCTCATCAATACTACCATCAGAAAGCTGTTTATGGCCAACACTGTCACAACTGAATTTATGCATTGTAAATACAAATATATTTTATTCATAGAAAATTCTTGTGACTTCAATTATGCCATAAGTATTTATTTGGAATTCATTATTTTTTGTTTGATAACCATCATTAATTCATGTCCAACTGATTAAGCCTGCTGTAAAGCTTTAGTGAACAATATACGAGATAAAATATAGATCTGTAGAGCTTTGGATTTTCCCTACAACCTCTCGTGGAATCTGGGGACAATGACATTATACTGTTTCACAGGACCGCTGAATTTTATGCTATGGTAGCTTTGCTAATCACAGAAATATATTGCAAGTCTTTCTGTTAAAAACAGTGTAAATCTCCAGGGAAGAAATGTTGATTTAGGAGAACTTTAGCTGCTTGGTGCCTTCCAACTGCCCAAAGTTATTGCTCTTCTCACCACCCTTTTTCATTTCTGCTTTTGAGATTCACACCGAGGGTGTTTCCCCTCCAACATCCCTCCCTTTGCAGGAATGCAAATGCTTGCTTACCAAATAATCAAGCTCTCAGCACAATTTAACAAGTTGAAAAGGGTGGGATGTTTAAGAACACATAGTAAATTTAGTCTTCCTCCACATTTTTTCCTAAGCAAAGGCAGAGTGCTAAAATTTGTGTTGGAATATAAAGTAACTAAGGTTCACATATTCCTGAACTGACTTTTCTTTTTATATTGTTTCTGCTCCAGTTTCCTGAAGTTCACTAAGCAATAAGAAGCAAAAAAAAACCCCAAATTAAAACAAGCATGTGACAGGGAAATAAAGGCCAGACTACTACTGTTTTCTGTAGCTCCTGTTTTACATACAAATCTATTCTAGTAATCCAAGAGTTGAAGCCGATGCATAAAAACCATTTTACCAAAGTTAAAAGCTGAAGACAGAAAGATTTAAGTAGTGCAAACCAAAAAATGCCTACTCATAAAACCAAACAGCTGTGTTGAGATAATTTCTGGTAAACAAGGGGAGCATGAAGCCAGAAATTAATGGAGCAAAATAGCTGTGCTGAAAATTAAGCCCAATTAGTGAATAAAATAATGAAAGGACTTGCTCTTTCCTTTTCACTTACTTCCTTCACTGTGCTGGTGTTGAGATCGTGATTTCATGCTGACATCAACAGAAGGTGTGGACCAAAAGGAGCAAGTGCACCAGCCCAGGACTCGAAAAGTCACTTTTATTCCTATTTGGCCACGGTTAAAGGAGGCCAGAGACTCAAATGCTGTGATCTGTACTTGCTGCCGTGTATAAACCGCACACTCAGCTGAGCTTACCTGGCCAGGCTCGATCCCATCCCCCTTCACCTCACCACTTCCTTTGGGACCTTTTTGGGGTTTGCCACTGAACAAAAAGCCTAACTTTGCTGGCCAGCACTAAATCTTCTCTTTTGTGAGCCCTTTATAACAAAGGCAGCTACAAATGACATCTTAATCCAACACTGGCCACATTTGCCAGCTCTAAACCCAGTGGTGACCATGGAAATGCTGCAACCAGAACCACCTTCCTTGCTTTTAATACTATGGGAATCTCTTGAGAGCCCTCATCAAGTGACTGTAACTTTGCTGTGAGATTTTTTTGCACAATTTTACATGGCCAGAACTGCTGCTGGTCCAAACTTAACTCATGAGAGGAAAATTTTACTTCCTTTCTTTCACTGACCGCAACTTTTCTAGGAGCCTTCTGAAAGAATCAAAGTCAATTAAGTAGGAAAGAAGGAAAGACCTGTGAGATCTTCAAGTCCAACCTTAGATCTAACACCACCTTGGCAATGAGACCAAGGCTCACGTGCATAACCCTCTGCTTTCCCTACACGTTCTTTTCTCAAAGTATCACCAAAGCATTTCATTTCCTTCCATTCCAAAGCTCAATATTAACCCAGCCAGAATGTATTATTAAATTCCTTCTTTCCATAAACCCAGCAACTATCCAGAGCCTTCTGAGCTCACACCACTGTTGTCAGACTCCTTTGTGAAGGTGGCTTTGGAAGTGTCTAGCACTACTGACAGCTGCATCTCACACTCGCTCTAAGACTTTCATTTGCATTTGTCCAAAGCTGAACATGGTCACTTTGCAATAAGCTTTGAAATTACATGGAAGACAAAAGGCAAAGTGAACTACTTAGAACCATAATTTATGCATTTTTATTTTTAAGCAGATAATGTAACTTTACATGCATAGAGAAGGCTTTTATGTGGTACAGGAAATCAGAACATCAAATACTACAGTATTAGTAATTGCTTTTGAGGCTGAAATCTATTATTCATAACAATTCATACTAAATTTTATCCAAATATTTGAACTAAAAGATATTATTTATAAAAATAAAAAAAGATTGATTGATTATCAGCCAGCTATACCAAAAATCAAGATCAGAAGTTTCAAGACTGCCTCATAAAGGAACCCTTCATGAAAGAAAAGATGTTTCTGGTTTCAGTGAAAACCAAGAAAGTGGAATATTCAGGCCAGAACTAATAGCTTTAGAGACAGCATTGGATTCTGCAATGAAATCTAAGAAATAGATCCTAAGTGGATTTCAAGAGCTCTCCTGTTATCATGTAGTGCTTGAGTACCAAATGACAGGTTTTTTGAATGCATTACAGGTCTCTCTCACCAGTTTTGTTTCTTGCTGGGCTGTGCTTTGGAGGGGTTGGTTGATTGTTTTTAAGAAATCCAACCGAAAACTGTGATCTAACTCTCTGAAGCAAGCACTTCTTTTTACTAGCCCAACATTGCTCACCAGTAATAATTCATTTCTCTCATCCTGTCACACAGCCCATGCAGACACTCACACACGTTCTCCATTCTGAAGCACCAGCAAAGAGAGCATCCACAGAGATTTTGCCTAAACCGAGGTGGCCATACAGCCATCCTCAGGAGCATCGTTGCTTAAAAAACTGGTGATAGTACCAGATTCTCTTCATCAGGCTTAAATCAGGTGCGAAACAACAAAGGGCTACTGCCATTTCCATTAATCTTAGTCAGTTTGCTCACTACTTCCCTTTTAGTTAGGGAGACAATTTCTTCCTTTTGAGAACTGAAGTGAGCAGATGGACATCATGTTCTACTACAATAACGCTGCTTTACATCTCTTTGACGATGTAACAGCACTGGATATTAGCGTAATTTACTCCCACTTTAAGTCTCCTTTTCACTGACAGAACAGCATGAAGAGATCTTCATGTAAGTGAAAATAAGCCCCCTGTGAATTCCAGGATAAAATTATGACGTAGTGAATTCCAAGCAACAAACCTTGGATGCGGATGGAAACCATACAATTAAAATATCATTCTGACTTAAGTGTTTTCCAAGTATTGTAAAGTAAACAGGGATTATCTATTTAGTTCACACTTACACAACAAATAATAATTTCTCTGATCTCTAGAGATGGTAGCACTGAGGCACATGATTAATACATTATGGTATATTAATCACAAATTGTGGTGTGCCTGTATTCTCTTGCCTGTGTTGCACATGAACTGCCTGGGAGGATTTCAGTCTTTTGCAGCAGATACCTAACACCTCCCTGGCAGGACTGACTTCCATGGGGATCACTCTTCGAACAACAACAAAATTAAATCCTGTATCTGGAGAGGTGACATCAAATGGCATTATTAGATCTGGAGCACCTTCACCGTTCCAAAGGTCCCAGGCTATCAGAGACCCCACCATCCTGACACAATACAGAGTTACACAGATTTAGAACCCATGCTGCTGTCTGTGCTGCTTCCACACTTAAATAAGGCTGAAAATGTCTCAGATTTAGCCAAGACACTTAATAAAGACAAATGTCCAAGAGTTGCTGCCTTGACCTCCTCTAGTTCTCCTTGAGGGAGCAGGGAGGAGGAAGGTGTGCCAAGGAGCCTCTCCCCTTCAGAGTCCGTGCTGGAGGATGCAGGGTGCTCTAGAAATGATGCAGCTTGGGATGCTAACTCACCTGGGGCAGCCTGGGGACGTGGGATTTATTAAATTCTCTTGGTAACAAGGCTGTGTAGTACACACTCTCAGGAGATATGATGCTGCAATCCTCACCTCACAGGCATACCAGCACGTTTTACTAACCACTCCAAGGAGTAGCTTTATACAAATGACGTGAATTACACACACACAACACCTAACACTTTTCCCACACAGAGTTTACTAAGCATAGGGAACTAACTTGAAGTTTAAGATACTGCAAGACTCCCAGATATATCCATTTTATCCTCTAGAACCTCTCCTTCTACTACTTTTTAAAATCACAAGTAAGATGCTCCTCTCTGATCTAATCTACATCTTTGGGGCAGCCCTTCCCCATTTAATGAAAACCCCTGGCTAAGCCACAGTTCATCTCTACTGCCCTCTCTGTCTCATGCCAATCTTCAAAAGTGAGGGCAAAGAGAAAGCTAACTAGTATTCCCCTCACAGTGAAAGTTTTAGGCTGATGAAAATGCGTTCTAAGCATTCCTAATTAGATTTCACCACCGGACAAAATATCTAGCCGAGTTTTCTGGTGTGTTCATCAGCTGATAATGATCAGTTGATTGATGGAAGATCCAGCAAATAGTGTGAGAGCATCATGAGCCAACCTAAGTGACAGGTGGCAGAAAGGGCAATGTATGGGATGCTAAATCAAAAGACAGACAAACTACAGAACAAAAGACAACAAGTAGATTCAGTTTGAAATAGCTTATTTTGTTTCATCTCCTACAATTTTATCTGAATTCCTCACCTGTTGACTCCACCTACTTAAAAAAATGAGTATAGAAATCTACAGTTGTCCCCATCAATAAATGTTTTCTGCATACACAAAGTGGCCAACAAAAGACCTTTAATTTGACTATTTGCCATCTATTTTATGCAGTATTTCTACTTCAGTCTATACTTTACAGGAGTGTAATGCTAATTTAGCACAATTTCAATCCAAACTCAACAATTTCACATATTGCTTTTTCAGTCTTAGGCATATGCATCAAGTCAGCACAAAAATTCTTCACTTTGCATTTCTAGCATGATACTAAAACTATTCACAGTGAAACTTTCTTAATTATGAGAATGAATCCTTGCTGTCATCACTGCATTTTACAAACGTGACATCTAATTTCATTTCTTTCCCATATTCTGTAGCAAAAATGTTGCAGAGTGTGAGCAATTAGGGCAGAAAGGGGGTAGTATGAGGGGTAATCAAAGCAAGCGATTTAAGTTGCAGGGTATGGAGTGTCTCAGTGCCTCAGATAAATATTCCACCATCCAATCAACCAGCTTAGTTTCCTGCATGTGTTCTACGAGTGTGTTTTATTAATAAGTCCTCAAAAACCTCATACAGTATTTGCAGGATTTATCTCAACCTCCTTCTTGATGCTTTTTGCCCACAATTGGAAGGCCACCTACTTAGAGTTCCTCATGGCTGATTCCTTTCTCCGCTAATGTTCAATAGCTATTGTTTTATTGCCATGTATTTACTAGAAACAGGCAATTTTTTTAAGGTGCCAAGAGCTTCAAGCTTTGTTTGTTTATAGCTCCTCTGTGCACTACTACATTTTTTCTTGGATTCAACTGCCAATGTAAGGGATTAAGGGGCTAAGCGAGTTTGACTGGTGCAGGAATCTTTCAAATATGTTCCTCTAGCTCAACTCTTTCACTGGCAGTTTTTACTTAACGATAACTGCCAAAATAAAAATCCCTTGGTGCAGCAGGAGTGACAAAACAATCACACTTTTCAGGCACAATTCAATATCTATTCACACCTCTGGAAAAAAAAAATGAAATAAAATAAAACTTGACAAAATTATAGAGCTCTGGCCTGTTGGTTTGCTTTTGCTGGGGCTTTTGTTTAGGTTTCTTTAATGCCCCAAATAATCTTCAGATTTTTAGAGAAGGGCTGGAGTGTTTGCTGACCTTTTTTCTGCCCACAGGGCAATAATTATTCAATGAAGCTCCTGTAATAACTTTTTTTAAGCTATCATACAGAAATGTTGCATGAACACTCCAGTTACTGCCTTGTTTCGTTCAGAGCACCTGGAATCTTTCTTTGGCTCCTGCTCCCAATACATCAGAGTTGCTTCTGCTGTTTCAACACTAGAAATTGAAATTATCCCTTTGCATGAATTACAGACAGCTCTACATTTGTATTTCTTGGGAGGGCTGAATTGTTATTGTTGATGAAAAGAGTTATTTAGTAATACCAACAATTAAATTCAGGGCTAGCCCTGAAACCATCTCTGCTGACACAACTCATTCCTGATCACTCTTTTTGTTTTGCCTCATGTTTCCTGGGCACTGAGATTAAATTTGTAAAAAAATCTGAGATTTTCTCTAGCAAGAATGCTAAATTCCCACATGCTTCTTAACTCCTGGTCCGCAAAGCAAAGTACAAGTGTGTTTATCTAAACCTATGCAAATATGCTGGTTAAACAACTAAAAAGCTACTACTTACATGTCATTTTTCAATAGCAAGATGGAAATAACAGTATTGATAGTCATTCTGCTTTTGTTCAGTAGATTTAATTATTTCAACCACAAACTCTTTTGTGGGGGGTTTTAATGAAGAACACTCCTACATATCAAGATTTTATTTTTTTTTAAAGACACACACACGATCACACAAATTGTTATTTGGTAAAAGATGCTGGTAGATCGTGGGGTAATGGTGAAAGAACAGGAAGAAAAAAATCATCAAGATGAGAGTAAGTTTGATCACACACTTGAATGTCAATACAAATACTCATTAAATATTGTGGATGATGCAGTGAAAAAAAAAACATATGGAAAGACTTTAACTCTTGAGAAAGTGGCATTGAAGCAAATACTGAGCAGAATCACAGACCAGAGTGTGGAACACAGGCCCTACCAAGGGGGTGACAGCTTGAAGCCAAAAAGCTGCTATTGTGACAAGGAAGCAGAGAATAAGTGGAAAGGTAAGTCACATACTCTGTCACAATGCTGGGTACAAACAAAAATAAACCCTAATTCAATATCTGACAAGGACCGAGCAAAGGGCAAGGACAAGACAATGTTCCCGCCCATGTGGCAACAGAGCAACGGGTAACCAGCTTTAAAGAGAGCTAAGAAATTAGAGGGAAAGAGCAAATAGATGATGAGTATAATCTCAGGGTTAGAGAAATGTGTCTTATTACTGGTAGACAAAGCCTTGATCTGTTTATCCTATCCAAAAGGAGTCTCCAGTGTCGTGTGGTTGTACCACCAAAGCATCTGCATGGAGAGAACAGAGAGAGCAGTAAGAACAGGACAGACACACTCAGCTGTGAGGGTGAATGACCACTAGAAATCTTACACAGGCAAATCACACATTTCCCATCTCTTGACATTTCAGGCCTTGCTGAAATATACATTTATTAAACAGTGATCTCCCTGCAGTTACACTCAAGTGACATTTGTGACAGGACACAATAGTCAAGACCTGTGTCATACCAATCTGACTGATAGAATGATTCTTTGTATAATTGAAACCTGTTGAAGAAAATATCCCATATGGTTTACCTCTCTTACATGTGGAAATAACAATATCTTAGTAAACTGTGTATCCACATCTCTTCCTTACTTTTAGACTGAAGTATACATATATATTTATATATTCCTTACTCAGAACTGTTCCCACTTGGCATAAGGGAAGCTTGATAGCTCTTGGCATGAAAGAACATGTGATTAGCACGTGTGGGCTCAGTGTTCCTCTTTTGAGAATACTGGCTTCATTTGTATGGAATACAAATATGTCACATTTCCTCAATATCTGAAACAGAACATTTATATTTATGAGGATATAAACTCATTTTCTCAAGTCTCTGATATTTGTTGAAAATTAATCATCCCCTTGCGAAACATTCACTAGAATATTCATAGGAAGCAAACATAATGAATAATCATATTCAACTTTCATAATCAAAAGTTCCCAAAGCAATTTACAGGAGATAAGTATCATTATCCCCATTTATGAACAGGGAAACTGAGGCATAACATTAACTCGCTCGACATCAAGTAACAGAAATATGTTCGATCTTAGATTTTTGGAAAAACCCTGGAATTCCTGTTCCTCTAATGCACAGATAGTCAAAGGAAAAAAAATTAATTTTAATTTATATTAATATTTTTCTGTGATCTTGAGATTTCCCTCAAGTGATTGATATTTCTCCACAGTGCTCAGAATGTCTGTATTCTTCAAGGCCTACCCATTTCCACTTGAGGTTCCTGAACTATTACACTAAAAATCTGTGAAAACCTAAACAAAGTTTCCTGAGTTTGTTTGCAGCAGTGCTGAGACAACAGAAATACTAAGTGGAATAGTGTGATTTCAAGTTTTTCTTGTTTATACAGTAAGATTTAATAAAGACAAAAGGCCACTGTAACCATGGTTTTCTTAATCTTTAAGTTGTCACTTAAAAATAAGTTATGAAGGGAAAAGCTCCTCACTTTAAATTTTAAACTTTTCAAATTCATAGGATATTAACCATTACCATTTTAATTAAGGTTAAAGGATCCAATTGACATGGAAAAAAATATTTTATCCTCATTTCAACTGGGGAGGGGAAATCAGGTTTGCTCCTCTAAGAGAGATGAGAACAGTGAAACTGTAAAACATTTCACTCTCCATTTATGTACCTCTAGTTTGATGATGAAGTCACTTCACAGTCCTACTTAACGAGCAGAACTGTATATATACATATTCTCACTTCTAACTGCTGAGTTTAATAGTTCCTTTTAAAATGATATATCCCAATGTAAATATAGTTAGCATAAAATAATTATATTCACAAAATATTTATTAAATTTACTTCTCCACATAAAGAGTGAAAAATAAAATCTCCATGCTTTGCTCAGTGATTTTAATGTGAACCTGCCGGTGAAGTCGTCACCATATTCTCAGTGTAATACATTAAGCCAGCATGTGTGGGTGTCACATAATTGTAGACAATTTAGTGACTGAATTCCTTGAGGGTTTTAAAGTCCTACTATGTTTTTGCTTGGATACCTCCTTTCTGGGTCATTAAGACACGGTTGTCAAAAGAATAGATGAAACAAGCTTTTAATGTTTTACTGCTGAATAAGAGTTGGAAGGAGTTGCTCTCTCTTGGTATCCAAGGTTTACAGCTGCAAAGCTGCGTTTTATCTCCCACAGCCCTCTCTGAAGCTGCCTGGTTGAGGGTGAAACTCATTTTAGAGAAAGCAGTGCAGAGTTTTGTGGATTTTGACCACAGGCCTTACATTAATGTATTATCTGACATGATCCCCTTGATTGATGCACACACTGGTTCCTCAGCAGCAGCTGCTCTCTGCCTGGAGTCCCGACCTGCAATCCTTGGGAAGCTGCTCCAGCTCCACAATGGAGCACATCACATTGCGTTGTTACACAAACACCCTCCACACACACACAAAGCTTGCAGAAACACGATTGGCAAGGGATGTGATGGTGATAAGAAGAGTTTCTCTGGGTACAAGAGCAGCAAAAGGGGCTCACTGTTAAGCAGTGTGGAGGATGCAGAGCTGTGGGGTGCAGGAAGGACTCAATGAACATCAATGAATGCCTCCACCTCAAACTGCAAGGGCTGCTCACAGAGAACAGACGGTGGCTGAGCTAGTCCTGAGCAAACTGGACCCAACACAAGTCCAAGCAATGGGATGGGCCACATCTGAGACCTTGAGTACACAAAATGCAAAGTCAAACCAAACGCAGCTCAGTGGAGAGCCACCAGCACAGGCAGCGATTGCTGCACATAATGGATAAGGAGGGGCTGAGAGAAGACACACAAGGCTCAGAGGAAGAAGGGATCTATTGCTCTCTACAGCTGCCTGTGAGGGGGTGTAGAGATGACAGAGCCAGGCTTAAGTGAGTGGAAACAGAGAATTTCTACCCTTGGAGGTATTCCAAATTCATCTACAAGGCCATGAAAAGCCTGATCCAACTTTCAAACCACATAATTGCAACTTGTTGACTTTAATCATCAACACAATTATAGTTTCAACATCAACATATAACATCATATCAACATAATTATAATCTATTGATTGTAATCATCAACACAATTATGATTTCAAAATGAGCATATAACATACCCTATAACATCAACAATAGTAATTGGATGACTGCTATCAACTCTTTCCTCTTTTTTTTCCTGTATGATTATTGCTATAAGTATTTTGGAAGAAAAAAATCTCTAGTACTTTTTCTACCTTGCATAAAATTGAAAAGTTGGAGATCATATTCTAACTCATTCTCTTAAGTTTGTTCCCTGAATTCCTTACCTTTAAGGACACGCACCCACGGTCAAGCTACACTGACCTTGTTTGATTGAGCAAAAATGAGGGGGACATTGGGAAGGTACAGGAGATGGGAACGAAATACTTTCAGAAAAATCAAACAATTGAAACTAATGCTATTTTAAACCCTTCATACTAACCCACTGCCTCCAAACTTCAAATTATATTCTATAATATTCTGCACATTAGACTAAGTATCCACAAATCTGAGGGAAAATCCCATGGGCCTAAGGCGGTGCAGATGAAGTGGAAAAACAGAAACACCTCAGCGGAGGAAACAGTCTGGAAGGCTGAGTGAGAAGTCAGTCTGCTGCACATTTACTGTATGATTGTGAGGCAAATAAAAGGTTAGGAGAATCTTGGGTGATTTAGAAATGAAAAGTAAGTCAAGGTGCTGAGAACAACTTCTCTATACTTCTGGGAGTTATGCATCAATTTCTGACAGTTCAGTACAGAAAGACAGGTGCATTTGACAGATGTACTTTTTCTGCAAGACTGAATGAAGAAAGTTCCAGACGATTGCAATAAAACACTTATTTCATCCTACAGGGGCGAACGGAGGAGTTTGCTGAAACCCTGGCAACGCAGAGAGCTGAGATAGCACTGAAACATGCAAACAGCTGAAAGGGGGAAAGGATGGAATGTTATTCCTGCTTTCATCTGATCTTGCACAGAAACAAAACGTGTTCATGCTGCATAAACCCCTCCATGACTGTTACTTCATTCACAGTATAGGGATTGTTACCACTACACACTCCAGGGAGGGTGCAGGTTTACAGGACAGGACGTACCTCATTCCTTCAGGGAATTGTGTTTGCCCTAGGATTTTTTCCCAAATTACGTGGAAGTAGCTGTGGCTCTAAATCCAGCTAGTTGGCTGACTGCTTCCTCATAGAACTCATCCATAGGTTTTCAAAAACTGCATGGAAGATCTTAGTGCCACATCTTTTGTTTGTTTCTGGCCGTTCCTCACTTCTTCCTTTCAGAAAATGGACTCCAGAGTTTTCCCATCCTGGAAATATCAGCGAACAGTGACTAGCAATAGAATGCAGAAGTCTATGAGAGAACACCTGACATAATTTGAGGAGGTGGCTGCTGCAATACACAAAAAGCAGCAAGAATGGCCACAGACCATCAACTCTAATGTGTTCTGCTGAGCATGCACAGCAAGAAGGGTTAGCAGGTTAATTAAGAATATATGTTTTGATTAATATGAAAAAACAAGCTGATTGTGGGATTAATTAGACTACAGTACAATTTCTCTCCCAAATGAAGAGGTGGAATTTCCATCACTTGAAACATTATGACAAGAGTGAATAAAGCTAAGGAGAATCCACAGGAGAATAGCAACCTTATGGCTTGGTAAAGTAGCACAGTAGACATTTGGTAGGTATATTCCAAATTTAAATCGTCTAAAAATGAACTCTGCATATTGAGAGGACTGCCTGGTCCTGTAGCCAGAGGTTGGGCAAGGAAATGCACCATTTGTGTAAAACAAAAAGGAACAGCGACATTAACAAGGTACTGCAGTTGAAAATTCATTCCTGGACAAGAACATGGTGTCCTGCTAAGTCTCTAATGCACTGGAGAGGTCCCAAAGGCAGCATCTCCCAACTGGCTGCCAGGTGGAGTTTGGAATCTTCATCCACTTCTCACCAGCAAAAAGCCTAATTAGCCCATACTACTTTAATCAGGTGCAAATACATTCTCTGCCTTAAGAGTGGCAAAAGTCTACTTCTGTCCACAGTGCTGTTTAGGTGGCACTGAGTCTGAATTTCTGGATTAAAAAACAAACAAACAAAAGCAGTACAGATTTCTTTTGCTCTCCTTCCCAAGCATCAGCCTGCTAGGTTTTCTGTCTAAATAAAACCCACCCTCATTCAGCTTGCACCCTATTCCTTTGCATCTTTTTATTACCTGTCAGCTACTTTCTCCTTTAAGCCTTACAGTGCAGCACCTTCTTTACTTACCACAAAGATCTTAGTCCAGTGTAGCTGCATCACCACCATCTAGCAAGTGAATCCCAAACTTTTTATCTGGTTTGCCATGACAAAGCCTTCTTCTGTATTTTCAAATATTCAAACACAGCCCAACTGTTTGAATAAGCCTATAAACTAATTGGTTTATAGATATTGAGCAATTTTGAAGATGCACACCACACTCAAAGAAACCCTTGCAAATCTCATCATTGCTTACCACTTATATTAGTTGTGCTTTAATATTTAAGTCAGATCATATTGAAAACTTACCAGATGCAACAAGAATATTCTTATTGTCACCATTTTTCTGACACAGATCTGAGTGCAAATCTCCTGCTCTTAGTCAAACCTCCATTATGACTCAAATTTCCATCAAGCTTCTGATTATTTAGCCATCTAGCTAATTATGTCCCACAGATTCAACAAGATATCATACATGACATCTGCTGCCCCTTCTATCAAAGAAAAGGGTCATCAAATTTTCTGCAGAGAGGGGGAAAGGAAGTACTTGGAACAGCTTTCTATAAACTTATTTTTACTGCCAGAGAAATTTGGTTTTACTGGATAAGAATTTCAGTTACTAACACAAAAAAATATGTGCTTTACAAACCATGACTTATATTAGAAGGATTTGTGAAAAACAGCAGACTTGTCACACTGATGCACTTGGTAAATGCAAACCTCCCATATATGTGTACAGTATTGGGGAAGAAAGGAATTGCTAAACAAATTATTGCATCTCACTACCCAGCAGGGTAATAACCATAGCAACATCTCAGAGAAGAGGAGGAAGGTTGAGAAATTGTAGCTCTGGGATTAGATATTTGTAGACTCCATTTTGAAGAGAAAAATCTTTATTTAATTAAAAGTTTATTTAATTTTGAAGGGAGAAAAAAACCCTCTTGTGTGCTTACAATAGATTAGAAAATTTATGTAGAAAGGTATATAACCTTACAGAAATTACACTATGCTATTTCCATATTTTACAGCATTTTACTAAAAAATAATAAAATTTAGGTACATCTATACGAGTAGCTGTGTAGATATTAAGCATAAAAAGGGATGAAGTGAATATCCAGAGATTAGACAATTCAGTTTTCAAGATGCAGCTTGTGGGACTCCTCATCATGTAATATATGTAACTAATACAGTTATGAGCACAGTCAAGCTCATTTTGTATTTTTTAGCTTAGAAATTGGGTTTACCATTTAAAATTCATTTGATAGGCTGGTGGGCCATCTAAAATGTAAATTCAGAATCACATGGACTGATTGTTTAGGAGTTGAGGTTTGTTGGGGGTTTGTTTAGAAGTACTTAAAAGTCTGCCTATCTGAAATTCTTGGGGCTTTTGACTGAGAAGCCTTCCTGAGTATTTCCTTCCAAAAGGTCCTTTGAAATGTGCCAGTCTTTGCAATGCCAGCTGAACTTCCAAAGGTACAGATGTGCCAAAGCTGAATGAATTGTGTTTGGAATGTGATGCTCAGAATACAGCAAGGAGAAGGGATCTCCAGGGCAGAGAAGCAAGCAAAGATAAGAGAGGTTGCCGTGGGCTGTGTCCAGGGATGTCTTGAACACCTCCAGAAATGGGAGTCATTCCTCTCTGAGCCTCATTCCAATAGTTTACTACTCCTACACTGATTTTTTTTCCTTACATCAAGTTGGAATTTCCCATATTCCAACCTCTTGCTTACTGACCTGCTCCTTTACTCCCAGTCCAACCCCACCAGACTGTGCATTAGGCAGTTGTGGACCACAGTAACAACTGCAGGCTGAACAAATGCAGCTCTCCCAGCCTCTACTCACACGTCATGTGTTGCACTCCCAGCCACCTGGACACTTACGGGCAAGTCTGATTACTTTCCTGGGAAATTACTAGGACAAATAATCAGACTAGTTATAAACTTCGAGATGATGAGAAACAGTCAGAAAAGATTTGGCAAGAAGTAGTCACCTGAAACACTTCTGCTTACTTTCTATAGCAACTTAACAGACGTATGAAAAACGCGGGGGGGCTGGGCGGGGGGGAAAGCAGGGAAGAGAAAAAAGGGGGAGAAACCCCCAAATGATTGATGTTAAACATCCTGATACTTGTAGGCTTGTTGACATTCTTATGGGCAAGCTGGGGGAACAGAAACAAATAAATAAAAACAAGGCAACAAGCAACAGTCACCAAACCTAAACCCCTGTGAACTTTTAATCTGCTACTGATGCAGTGCTAATACAGGATGGAAAGCAATTTTCTACACTAATTAGGTGCCCATCATTAGTCAGGTTCCTTCAGTGACTGCCCTGGTTTTCATATTGTGTGGTGGTTTTGGTAACAGGATTAAACAGAGTACACATCTTTTTGTGAAGAAGATACAGCAAGGCAGGAAGCTCTAGGAGAACACAAAAGTAGCCTGAACAAAACAAACTGCCCCAGAAAACTATGGCTAATTGGAGAAGTAAACTAGAAAAGAGAAGGGAATTCAAAAGGAACAAATAATTTTAGAGGCACAAAGAAAACAGAGTGACTAGTCAGCTAACTAGGAACCCTGAAGTCTTGATCAGAAGGTTATAGCAGATCATAAGTTGTTTATGACTCAGTAAATGTCAAGGCCTTAAGAGTGGGAACAATTTCCTCAGAGGCATAAAGCCATGGCATGATCCAGAAATAACAGTTCATTTAGCTATCACCTGAAATATCTCAGTGCTGTTCAGGAAAAAGCTAAAGAATTTGCAACAGTGATCTTTAAAAATTAAAGACAAAAAAAAAAAGGAAAAAAAAAAGAAAAAAGAGGCAAAGGTATTAAATTTACACTACAAGAAGAGCTTAAACAAAGTGTTGATGCTCAGCCTACAGAAAAGCAGAAACAGAGGAGATTTGATAATAGTCTTAATGTACTAAAAGGAATTGAAGAATCCACTCACCATTTTTACTTGGGATAGCACAGGAATTAATGAGCTTAACTTCCAGCTAAGGAGATTTAGGTTAGATATTAGGCAAATCTTTCTAATTGTGAGAACACTTAAGCTCAGGATAGATTTCCGTAAGGATGCGGCCAAGACTTCATAACTGGAGATCTTCAGGAGCAGTTACATCCTCATCTGCCAGGGGTGACAAAGGTACAGCTGATCCTGCTTTGAAGCAGAATCACAGACCAGATGACTGAAATCTTGACCTACTCTTCTTCCTCTGAATCAGAAAATTGTTTAAAATTTGTTTAAAACAAACTAGCATTTCCTAGATTTGCCTACATAAAGACGTTAAAAAAGAGAGTTTCCTATTTTGCCTAAACTATTTTCGCACTTTTAGATATGTAATATTTGGTGCGCTCTCTATTCCTCACAATTTACAAGCCCACTATTGTCTAAAATTTCACTTTCAGAGTATTTCTTAAAATCCTTGGATACGATCTTTACTCTCTTTACCATCCAACTGTCTACCAAACACATCATACACACAGCACAAGCCCACTTGGGAATTTACAAAGCTGCTGCTTCTTCTTTTCATGGGATAAAATTTGTGCTCAGAGTAAAGGGTTTTGCATAGTCTTAGCTGAGCTGATTTAAATCATTGTTAAATAAACTTCATGTGTATTTCTGAGCTGTATTCTGTAAAAAAGAGAAGTAGTAAAGGGATAAAAAGGGCAAAGTTTCTGCCATATAAAGTCACTGAACCACCTCCAGAAATTTCTGTCTGGGCCACAGAATCTTCTATTACAAAAATCTTCATTCTGATCTACATTAGCCCAGAAGTTTTTAACTGCCTTGGTGGTCCTTAGGTTGGAATTTGGTAAAAATAGCTGTATTACAGCTGAGTAACTGCACAGACATAACCTCCAATGGCCTACATCATCCAAAATACCTGTTTTTCAACTCTTTCCTTCAGGAGAAATGACAGCAGCTGGGAGAGCAGAAAGCCACACCCAGTCTTGTAACTAAAGACAGGAAATCAGCCTACAGAACAATCTAACCTAAGTCTTCATAAGACAGGGATGAAACTTAAACTGAATATTCTTTTTATGCTAGAAAAAGCTCTGAAACCACAGAAAATCTATTTTGACAACTGTAGGAGTTAAACTCTAATTTCAGATGCGTGGTTGTCAAAGAAAAAAAAAGAGAACCCTGTTTCTATGCCTACAGAGATTAGAATCTAGGAGAAGATCTAAAAACCAGCTAAATATTCTTTTTATAGAGTCACCTCCTAGTCCCGCTCTTCACATAAGGAGTCTTGGGCTTCTCTTGCTTTTGTGCTCAATAACATACTGTAAGATCAAATCCATCCAGACAACTGCATATTAAACTGAAGGTCACTCCTATGGCAGGTGACTCCTTACTGCACAACATCTCCTGTTTGTGGGCAGCTCTGCTGTTCAAAGTGACTCTTTCTGCAGCTATTGGCAGTATTTGAGTGTCATTTGCCAGGTGTGACCTGAGGAACCACAACAAGGAGCAGAGCAGCCCCCTATGACAGACCCTGCTCTTGCACTCAAGAGTTTTGCATCTTCAAATACCATGAGGGGCATTTTCTTGTGTCCTGTGCTGTTGGGGTGCTTTGGAGAGCAGCTTTGCCATCATCACATCCTTTCTACAGGTCAAAAACCTTTTCCCAATACTCAGATATGTGAGGAGTATTTCTCACAAGGCTGGTACCACAGCACAGTAACTATACAAAACTGCTGCCTTGAAAATGTATTTATTTCCAAACATATTAGACACCCAAGTTCATACTCCAGAAAACTTTAGCCTGAAGTCTGGTAGTCTCAGAAAGATTAATTCATATCCAGAAGTGTTAGGCATTTTCAGGCTTAACTGAAGCCCAGCTAATTATTCTGCTAAAGAACTATAAGCTAATGAACCCAATAATGAAAACACTTTATCATTAATAACCCAATTAAAAAAAAATATCTTTTCACAGCATTTCTTACTGTGTATCCAAAAAATGAGGCACAAAACTTATATTTTTCAAAATTTTTGCTTAAGTATCACCTGAAATTTGATGAATGCTGCACTGGCCTTTCAGTCTACTTAGAGCTGAGGAATTCAACAAGAAGGTTTAAACAAGAACAAATATGAATCTGAATACTAATGGTGAAGGAAAAAGATTTCTCCTACATGCAGAACTAAGTTGAGTGAAATCCCTGTCACAGTACAGATCCCTACAAGATGAGTCATAATGCATACAGGTGATCTTAAAACTGAATTATACTATAGAAGGTGTCATGCTCCACTATCAGCATTCAACTAGGAAACCAGCAGTAATTTGACTTAATCCAAGTATTATCTAATATCACATCTGCTCAAAGTCACTGTGACAATATCTCTGTTACATTTTCACATAGAAATTCATTGGGCCACTTTTGAAGCAACTCTGGTCACTCATATAACTTTATATGAAAGATGAAAAAAATAATTAAAAGTTATATAATTTGATACAAATTTCAAAACACAGTGTCAGTTAAGAAACTTCCCACTTCTAGAATGCCTAAAAAGTCTGACCTAAAATGTTCCTACCCTTTCTAAATAAAATCAGTCATTTGTGGAAGCTGAAAGTGGCAAGCTGTACTACACAAACATTTTTAGTTATTTTACACTTTGTTTTCTCAGGTACTTGCTGACATTGGGTCTTTTTTGGAACTGACACTATAGCAATAACCAAGTTTAAACCCTCATTTTTGATACAGAATTCGAACATCTCATTGCTTCTGACACTACGTGGCATTCTTCATAAAAATAATTAAGTTGGCCAAGGAACTAAGTCAGCCAAGACTTGGACATAATGCAGCTACATGAAACTAGTCTTCATACCAGAGCCTTCCTCTAAGAGCATCCCACTGTGGGAAGGCATCACACATTAGTTAAAAAAGAAAAGAAAAAACCAGGGAAATTTTGTGTGTTAATGTTTACATGCTAATCCAAACATAGGAGAACCAATGTCATTTGCATCTTCACAGTTGCCTGGTACACACACCCCACCTTCACCAAAATAACACGTCGGGGATTGGAATAGATGGGACTTATTTGGGGACACATATGACACTGCTGAGAGCAAATGCTTACTCTGCAAAGCAGTCCAGAATCTATTTTCACTTCAGATAGTTCAAAAATGACATTCATCCTGATCCCTGTGCTGCTTTTTCCTCAATTTTTACATCCCTTCAGAGTTTTTCTCATTAATTATTTTGTAAAAATCCCAAATAGCCTTTCAGAAATCTTATCTTTTTGAGGGGCTTGTCTACCCCATGCACACTCCTTTGACTTTGGCTGCTGCTTTGACAGAATAAGCCCTCTCCTCCCAGAGCAACATGTAGCTGGTGGATTCCACTCACAGGGATATTTCCAATGATGCAAAGCCACCAAACCCAAGTTTCACATAAACACATTCCCCAAAACACCACCAGCCAGGACCAACTCATACTTTTTTCTGATCTCTAGCTGTCGATTCCTCACCCTCTCAGCACTCACTGGTTTTATTCTTTCACGTGTCAGCAGCTCTCTCCACCTGCAAAGCATGTGAGGAAGGCAGCAGGAGCAAGAACAAGCACCGAGAGCTCCATCCTTGCTGCTCTCTTGCCTCATCTCAGGGTTGTACAAAATCTTGCCTCCAGCTTACGTGCAGCACATGGCCAACATATGCACATTTCAGTCCCTTTTTATTTTTGCTTTTTGCCTCCCTTTCTTTGCTTTTAAGCAGCTGTGTATCTGGAGTTTCCCTGGGGAAAATCTTAAACTTGAAAGGGCTTTTTAATAACCTTGCTCAGCCCTGCACACAGGAAATTAAGCCATTCTGCACATTCAGCATTTACCACTCTGTTCTGCAATCCGAAGTTCTCGTACATACATACAGTTTGCAGCCATTTGGGGATTGACTCCATCACCTTAGAGAAGTGCAGGTAAATTTTCATTTCTGCGTGTGAACTCTTTGCCTAAAGATGTGGGCAATAGTTCAGATATTGAATACAAACAGCTCTAAATGTATCAGAGCATGGCTGCCAAACAGATCTGTCAGACAAACAAAACTCATACCAAGTGAAAACATAATTACAGGCCTTTGACTCTCAGATTATTCTCCACTTGATTAAGTGTAATGAGTGCCTGTTTCCCTTAAAAAAATTAAAAAGGCAACTTACTCTTCCCCCCTCCCTGCCCCCTCTGCTAGTGCACTGTGGTTTAGGGAATTCATTCATTAACCCCTCTTAGCTCTTTTCCCTCTAGTCTAAGGGGCTGATACTTAGGGACACGACCCTCCTTTATTTACATCCCAAGGCTGAGGAACTGGCTGTCTCATTTGGCTCCAGCCCAGGCAGCCAGTCTGTGAAAAGCACAGTGGAACTGCTCAGCTGCTCTGCAAGTTTGAGAAGCTTGGTGCCTGGCACTCAGCTCAGTGCTCCCACGAATTCCCAGCCAGGCTGTCCAGAGATCGGGGGGAAGGCTTGGACCAAATATATTTCTTTTTCATATGAAGAAATTCAAGGAATAATGCTGATGTGCTTGCTGTCCTGCTTAAATCTGCGTTTCCTTGCACAAATACAATTGCTGATAGAGCTTCTTTCCTCACAGTTAACACACTAGAAACACTACAAATGCTGACATATCCCACATGCAAACTTTTTCCCTTTATTTTGGCTTCAGGGAGAGACATACCAGGTGCATAAAGCCTTTGCTTCCCCAGATTCTGCACATTCAACCACTCATCCAACACTTTGCTCCTCTCTCTGCACTTGCTGTCACAGAGCCATCTTTCCCAGCTTCCAAAATGCCTGCACTGAAATAACATCTCTGCCTTGACATTTCTCAGTGCAGCAAGCTGTGCCCCTCTGAAGCCACCCATCCTTCCACTTCTCTCTGAATGGCTGAGTGACCCCTTGCAGCGAGGAGCACAGAGATGGAGCGCTGTGCACCCAGGCTGCTCCTGAAGCACACTGCTTGGAACACACAAAATGCCAAAGGCGGCCTTAGCTGCACACGTGTTTCAGTCAGGTTTCTCTCAGTTGCAGCAGGCCACTGACAACCCCTGACTAAATTATTACCCATTGACAACATCTCCTGAACAGAAATCACAATTGCTTTAACCCTCAGTCTGCCTCCCGGGCCTCCCTTCGGAGCCATAGAAAAAACTCTGGGAAAGAAGACTGAAGCTCTGTTATTGCAGAGATGGATTCTCTACAAACGTTTTTCTTCCTTAAGCAGTTACTCCAGAGGCAGAGAGGGCTGGCAAGACCCAGGAAGGAGAACTGGAAATTCTTTCCCCTACTTGTAGCAGTGATAAAGCAAGCACAAGGCTCAAAGATGAGTTAAGCACCAACACACCATAAAAATGCTGATCAGCTGGTCTATGACTCCTCTATAGTAATCTCTCTCCATGCTCTCCATACGCTCTCCAGCAATATGGCTTTTTTCAGTTAATTGATGAGAATCAGATTCTTTAAAAAATAAAAAAGGCTGTCAGCTCAGTCAGTACTGTGAAATAGCTGGTTTTTACAACTGTTTCACAAACACACTTAACAGCCTATCATGGTAATTTTATTTTACTGGCCCCTATGGAATCCAAAAGAACCAGGCTAAAGAATTCCTAAGCAAGAACTTTTCCCGTTGTTTTCCAAGGAGATTTCTTACAAGAGGTATATATACTCGATCTGACGCAAAGAAACTTCATTCCTCTCTTCCACTGAACAACCAGTAGAGCAAGTGCCACCTCCAGCACCCACGAGATGAACAGAACTCCAAATCCTTATCTAAGTATTGACACCATCAGCTCTTGGCTTCTGACTTAAAACATCAAAAAAAGAATGTAGGCAAATTAAAATTTTACCCTCAAGAAAAAAATAATGACATTCTTTATTAGGAAGCAATCCTGCTGGTGCACTGCAGTTACGGACTGTGAAGCACGTGGGCCATAGCTCTGAGCAAAGAGTTTGCTGAAAGGATTGCTTAAATAATTAGAGGACCACAGATTGTGTTCAATATTCATAGTAGTGAGTTGCAATAATAATAATAATAATACCTAAATTCACAGCTAAATAAGTTATCACCTGGCAAAGTAGCACAAACACAAAGTACAAACCCAAAGTACCACTTAGCAACAAAGGCCATTATCAAACCCCTTTGGCCTCTGTAATGATTTGGAGCACTCACAAATCCAAAATCCAAAGGAAAAATATTCATTTTCAGGCTTGACAAGCTTCCCTTAGCACAAAACTACCAACATTGTTACTACAAACAGGTGCCTGTTTCCCACATAAACACAGCAATCAAAAATTTTTTATGGATTAGGGAAAGAGTTCAACATTTGTTTTCATCCTGTGCTAAAAAAAAATACGTGAGAGCACTGAGCAAAGCCTGCCATACCTTCTCGCAGAGCCAGAAACATACCACTTAAGTGTTCTTTTAACGCTCTCTGAGACTCTGCAAGTGCCCAAAGGCCAGTGCCTACTGATGGATAATTAAATGAAATAGCACTGCCTTACAGTCATGGGATTTTCCATGTTCTCTGGGAAAGGTGAGTGTTTTAAAAACACAGAAAATCCCAATCTCTCAGTCAGGTGGATCCAGCAACAAAATTTCAAAGGCAAATTTGTTGTCTCTCTGACAATTTGGCATTTTTACTTCACTTATTCATTTTTAAATAGGAACAGTTATCTTGAAATATTATCTGAAGGAAAGAGGAATTAATTAGTTTAGATACCAAGTGCAGATTCTACACACTCTTTACTTAAGAAATGCACAGCAAAGGAGTGATTAAAATGTTAAGTTGCCATGGCTACCTTTATATCACAAGGCAAGGAAAACTTGCACTCAAGATAAAGAAAGAAACAAGCCACTATTAATATAATTTCTCAGTATTTTCAGAAGGTAAGTCTGCTTAAAACGAAACGTTATGCTCTCTTCTGTTTGGAGGTAAAGTGATGAGTATCTGCTACTTGCAGTAGTAGTTAATGACAGTCACAAAGCACTGCATTCTTCACGTTTGTTCAGATGTTCAAGACTAAGAAAACACGATGGAAGGGACTTCTTTACACTGCTGTAATTGCAGCTTTGTAGCTTTAGAATACAACTTAAAAGTTTTTCAAAACAGGACATTGTGTGGATGTTTCCTAAACAAGAAACAAACGCAAAACTGTAGAAGAAAGAACCTGAAGTAAAGTTATTAAAGGAAAATGGTGATTTGTTGGTTGGACCATAAGGTACAGTTATTATGAAACACCATATCCTAATTTTTCACTAAAGTTCCTTGAATACTATGAAATTCTACCAATAAAACAAACCTATTTCAGTAAGTGAAAACATTGTTGGATGCTGAAGTATCAAGTCATAAAAACCACACACTTGACAGGAATGTGGTCGTGGTTATAAGGGTAGGGGGGTTTATGCTGTACATGAATTTTTCCTACTATGCATAAATCCAGAAACAGACTAAAATAATAAAAAAGAAGCTCTTATACATTGACTTGTTTGTCTCATAGTATGCCAACTTGATTCCTTTATCAGAATATTGACTATATCACTACATTTAATTGACCTAAAAAAACTATTTTTAAAAAATTATTTTCAACAGTCACACAGCAACAACTCATGACCTTAAAGACTTGCTCATTCATCCTGGAAAGGGAGGAAAAGAACCACCCAAAGCAAACCACTCTTCTGCTCTGCATCAAGGCCCACGCCCAGGTCCTGCTGCACTCTGGAGCAGCACAAAAACCTCAGCTGGTGAGTTAAGCACCAGTAAAGAAGACAAAGGAATGAAGCAAGGCTGGCTGGGGGTGATGGCTACCCAACCTCACACTCATCAGCAAGGCAGCTTTGAAATGCCTTCGATCTGGGACGCGCAGCGTGGGAACCAGCCCTGAGGAGCCTGCCAGGGCAATTACACCACGAAGGAAGCTTGGACTTCTACAAGTATGAAATAGGGAAAGCATGAATGTTAGTTCTCAGCTGTGTTTGAAAACTGGGATCAGAGCACATGCTCTTATTCTGGTTGCACTGCTTTTGATTATGTGCACCAACTAAAAACCTATTTGCCAAGGAATTACAGGCTTTAAATTTAACATGAAACAATGCATTGTTATTAAAAACCAGAGTGCACAAAGTCTCATTAAAAGGGCTTCTTCCCCTTTCCCTTGTGCTTTCAAATGACAGCGTAATAGCTTCCAAATAAATGAAGAAAACACATTTACTGGGAGCTCCAGGTGAAAAGACTCTAAGTTGTGATTGATGGCCAGTTCTTTGCAAAGCTTCAGCAGAGGGTTATGACATCCATTATTGCAAATCCCATACACCACCGATGCAGAAACACAAAAACACTCACTGGATGCTGTACAAGCACATTCCAGCCAACAGAACTGGAATCACAATAAAGTATGAAAATATCCTGTCATTTTAATAAATACATTAAGTAAATGTAATGAGAATTTCTTGAACACCAGAAGTGTTTCAGTGGTAAGAATCCAGCTAAAAATCACATATAAAGATTCCATTTCTTTTTCTGAAGTCTTAAACAAATGATTAGAACTGAAAGGATTTGAGAGAATATCTGATCTTTTACCTATGTATTTTTCCACTTACTTCATGTTATATTTTATGCATGAAATTTTTTCCCTCCTCTTATCTGCTTCTTTTATAGTTCAGATTGTAAGCCAAATGTTGGTAGGTGATTAACATATTTAATAAAAACTTTCTCCCTCTAAACTGTTGCCAGCTACACATGCAACTTGCACAAAGTGTAATGAAGTGCACTAGAAGTGCACAGTAATTAAGACACTGCTCAGAGCTGTGCACACTGGAAAAGGAAACTCTACAGCTTGGGTTCTCTCTGATGCCTCACAAAGGACCCAACTCCTCCAGCTTCTGGAGGACAGCTCCAAGTACAACTCCTGGGAGACTCAACAGGTAGCACCAAAGGACAGGTAGCACTGTCCTTTGGACATCATATTGCAAACGTAGGGTGGGTAACCAAGGTATTAAAAAGAGTAAAAGTCTTCCTCCAACATTTGATAAACCTACTGAGCTTTCAAAAGGGCAGAGTTTTCCAGACTGGTTGTTTTGATTTTTACTCTATTGTGAAAATGATATTTCTCTACTTTCTCTACAAATTCAATAAGCATCTGTATTGCCTGTACACACTCTGTAGGTTACTGACAGCCACAGAAAAACTTACAGGTGGATTCATTTATGGCAAACTACATATGCAAAATATCAGCTCAAGATATGGTCATCTTGTGTGGCTGCTCCAGCTCCTGGAATTTAACACTCAGGTCAAGTTTCTGAAAATAAAAGAAACAAACCCACTCTTCTACATATAAAGGCATAAACATCATAGAACTTGTGTTCTTTTCAGGAAAACTGTAAGCTTCTCAGGGTGTTGAGAAATCCAAGCTGGAAAGTGTGATACAGAGAAAACTAGGAATATTTGTGCACTAGCACCTGGCTTCAGAAGGTTTGGGTAGTCTTATGAACATGTGTAGTTAAGAATTTATGACACCTCTAGTCAAATTTCTGTGTCTTGGACACAAGCCCTCAAAACTCTTGGCTGTTCCACTGAAGTGCTGCTTGTGGAGAACCAAGACCTCCTGAAGCAGAAACGCCAAGTGATGGGAGTCCAGTTCCCTGAAAAATTCAGTGGAAAATATGAAAAGCTCTTTTGAATGTCAGTTCATTTGAGCACTTCATACTTCTACAAATGCCCCTAAAAATCAAGATAATAATTTTAAATCCTTTATGGATATAGCCAGTGGAGGTCACAGCAGGTCTGAGTTACCATCAGATAATTCTTTCAACAGGAAACATAAAAATAATAAGTTTTCAGATTACATGCTTTCAAGAAACTAAGACACCATGAGAGATGAGCAGAAGAGCCTCAGTAACATTTAGCACATGGTATAAAACTCCATGATACGCCCCTGTCAAAGAATTTTGGGGGCGGGGTATATTTGTGTTTTCCTGGACAGAGGTGGGTCAGAGGGAGCTGCTGCTCACCCAACTTCCCTAAAGGGAACCATTTGAAAGCTGTGCTCATGGTATTGACTACTCTGCTTACATAACCATCTCATATGCAGCATTAAAAAAACAAAAGGTATTAGGCACAAGTGTCATACCAGAAGAACGACCCCAGAAGGAAAGAATGCAGGTGTCATAAACCTAATTTTAAAATGAGACTTCTTCAAGTCCTCAAGTTGCTCTTATCCTAAGCTATATATCTAGAAGCCTTTCCTTTTTGTATGTATTGAAAAGGTAAGGGGGAAAGACAGATATATCTTCTCACAAAGCTCTTTGCTTCTCTCTGAAACTCAATTTAAAGAAAAAACACATCCCTGGCTCCAAATCCTCCCACTGCAAACCACAAAAACTGTGTTTCTCTTCTTCCCCAGTCTGTGTTCATTCCAGCACGTGGCACTGCCTCAGTTTGGGTTTGGTCGTAGAAAAGGCTCAGCACGGATCTTATGACAACTGGCACAGAACGAGATACTTTCCTCCTCTTCCACTGTCTGCTGCTTCTGTGAGTTGCTCCAGAAAAGCAGTATGTTTAAGCACAGACTGGTACCAGCTCCTGTCAGAGAAGGAATGGCACAGCACAGGCTCCAGCAGCCATGAAGCTTTGCCTCCTATTCCAGAAGAAATTGCCTCTGGGGAGAGTCTCTTACTTCCTCTCACTCACTTGGCTGGAAGCTGGACAGCCATGGCTTTGCATAGTTTTAGGGGATTACTCATCTAACTCAACCCATTCAGAAATATTTCTAATTAGTCCCAACAGCGGTTTCTCATCTAATTCTCCCCTCTTTCAATTAAATTTCCTTGCTGGAAAACAGGACTACAGGACTCAAAATTATTTTAACAGAGTGTGTCCTGAAATCTTCCTGGAACTGCTATTCCAGGAACCAGGATGTTTGTAGGATTCAAGAGTTATGGAGTTTGGGCCTTTAAAGGGGTTTTTGATTCCCGGTATACCACAAAGCCTGCAGCAGCCAGGAGTCAGATAAAGAGTGTAAATCTTTCGCCTTTAGGATGGAGGAGCCTCAAGGGCCTCAGTAGCAGCTACAACTCTGTTTAGAGCTCATGACCACACTAGAGAAGGGCAAAGTGCGATAAATACATGTGGCTAAGTGACACGGGGTCACATTTAGCACAGAGAGCTGTCTTTATCTCCTCCAAGAGTCAGGAGGATCCCTGGGATCAAGAAGAGGCCCAACCATTCTGTTTCAGGCTGTCTCGCTGTGGGAAGACCTGTGGCTCCTTATGTTAAACTGCAAGATAAATTAAAGACTATTTCCTCCCATCCAGTTTCTCTGTTCCTTCTGACATCACTAAAATCAAAATCAAGTAATAGAGAACCCTATTCCCTTTACCAAGGTAACCTTCTCAAAGTGGTTCCCCTCTGCAGATCTTTATTTTCTCCATCCTTTAAAGTCAAATGCTCTTGTCTTGCATTTCCTACGCTTCCTTCCTTCAGCCCAGAGTAAACTGCAGATGGCTCCAGAGGAAAATAGCACACAGGAAAATGAAGAAACTGAGGAATGTGATATTATCCATAATGACATTACAGGGCTTCTCCTATTCTCCACACAGAAAGTAGGGCCTTGTGCATTAACTCCTGACTTTGAAAGGAATCACAATCTGATTTCCCACCTCCTAATCAGATGATCACCTGCCAGTCCAGGAGCTCAGCTGGAATTGCCTGTATTTGCAATTCCTACAGCTCGAAGGACCTGTGTCCACGAAATCCATTAGCAATCTAATGGATTGAAAGGAGCATTCCCAGCTTCAGGGAGTGCCAACAAAATCCTTTGAAAAAAGAGGAAAATATTTATTTTTGCCTTTTGAAAAAAACTCCACAAAGACGAGGAGCTTGAGCAGCTTTCTGACCACGAGGGGATAAATCAGTTTTCAGCAGCTGTGGACAGGTAATGAGGAGCTGCTGTTGACACAGTTCTGGAGGGAAGATTCACCAGCCAGTTTTTATTCCTTGTGCAGAGGCAGAAACTGGGTGCTGGTTATTATTATTTGTGACAGTGTTTCATGCAGAACAGCAGGTCCTCATTAGGAGAGCCACATTTGCCACAAACATTCACCTCCCATGCAGAGATCAAGTTACAGTTTGAGCTCACAGCACACAAAAATCTACTTTCTCTTTTTTCAAGAGGCAATCAGAAGGAATTAACATACAGATGCTACCGCACGCATAATTTTCTTCTGTTAAAATAACATCTTTTTAATTTCAGTAACACAGAAGATCACCATGCAACTAGGAAGGTTTGCCTACCTATAGTTCCTGTTGAGGCATTAAATGCAGCTGGAGGGGGCTTGGTAAAAGAGTAGAAGTCTTAAAAATCTGTGTTCCCTCAAAAGCACAAATACATGAGTGCCTCTTCAGCCAATTATTCAAAATCACATAATAAAGTTAATTCTGTAATTAAGTACAAAACAAAATTCAGGGCTGTTTATAAGTTGCAGATGCCAGTCACTAAATCAGAGCATATGGGGTAACTCCTATGTGATAAAAGTGAAATAGATAGAACCACTAACAAAGTTTTCATAGGATTTTAATATTTAATGGCTACAGATTGCAGAAGGCAAGGTGAAGTGGAGGAGAAGACACATGGGATTTAAATTTCTCCTCTTTCCAAGAAGGAATCTTTTCAGGAGAAAAGTATTTAACTGAAAACCCTTGCATAAAAAAACCTTCATCATAATTTTTTCTCTCATAACAGAACCACTTCAACTCCATCAAATTATAGTAGTTAATACTACCACACTCATCCAAGTTAAATGAAAAACAAAGAAGAGCAGGTTAACTAGCATGTTTTGTTTCCAGGAAAAACCAAAACCAAACAAAAACCAACCAACCAAACAAAAACATCACAAGACAAAACAGAAACTAACCAACCAAAACAAAACCAGCAAATAAAATCACATCTAGAGGAAGTCATGGTAGGAAATCATATGGGTATGTTAAATTAGATAAATAGCAGGACTGTACTGTGATCATGGTTTAATTGTTGGGTGCCACAGGTTCCCAAAATGCTGCTAGTGAATCTCTGATAAGCTCCCAATATTGGAGGATGGAAAGTTAAAAGGAGAATTGCGTTAGAGGCACCTGAAGGAGGACTTGATGAGTTGGATCAGTGGAAGGAGAAAAAATAGCCAGTTATAATAAATACTAATGCAAGAGCAAACACAGCAGCCAAACAAAAATAAATAAATATTTTTTTAAAAAAATGGGTAGGTTTTTACAGAAATTTTGGAATGATCACATCAAGCTTAATTTTTTTCTTTTCAGTGCCTGGAGACAAGGATCATCTATGCAAACAGTTTAAATCTTTTTCCATCAAAAATTATCTGCATAACACAAGAATTGAAAGTACTAACCAAATACTCACTGTGCACTTAGGGATGGAATAACTTTCAGTTACAAACTGTATTCCAAAAAGATGTCTTTATTTTTAACCAATGCTTTTTGTAATCCCAAATTTTGCAGGAATCACACCTTCAAAGAGGCATCCTATAAAAGCTAAAGTCAAACATGATTCTGTTCAAATTTGCTACACATGCTGGGTTGTCTGTCTCTATTTTAATATTTTTTTTCAAATGTTGTACAATTTTACTAAAAAGTTTGCTCGGTCACAGTACAATTTAAGCCACTAAATGAACACACAAGAAAGAAAAAGACTCACATGAAACTTCTCCCAGATTTGTCTATAATAAAGTTTCTAGAAACTTTTCTTGGCCACGAAGGAAAGCTTTGTGTCCTGCTGGAGATAGCAGGAGCAGGGTGAAAAAGTGATCTATATTCCAGAACTGTGCTTTCAAATAAACTGAAGAACAACATAAGCAAAAATGTTATGGCCACATCTAACAGTGCCAAATGGTTTGAACAGGGCATATATCTGTAATTGTGGAAAGTTACTCCCTCATAAAGATGGCATAATTTAACATGTAGCTCAGCAAATAATGAACAAAATCAAATCTGTTAAATAGTAATTAACTTGCAATTAACTCAAATTAGTCAAGAGTCATGTACACAATGGGTGAGGGAGTCCACAGTGTATCAGAGTGAGAGTAATTGCCATATAAAGCTGAAACTGAGAAGTTCAGAAAGAGGAAGTAGAGTTGGGAAGAATTTTTCCAAGCTGAACACAAGGACTAGAAGCAAAGAGTGAACTCTTGGTAGGTTTGAGAAAATGACTCAACAGATTAAGGAGAGAAAACAACCAACCACTGGGAAAAGATCAGCTATTTAAAGTAGCCCAGAAAGTAAGAGACAGCTGAAACAAGATCCCCACAGATTGCAAGAGCTTTGCATGGACAAACCCATAAGAGGGTCTGATTGACTAAGAGTGATGATTGGAAATACCTAAATTGAAGAATTTCTCTCATTCATTAGAGGAAACTCAAGAAGACTCCTATGGTATTCCAGCTGGAGAACCAGTCCTGACAATCACCACTGCCTTGGTTTCCAGGGGAAGAACAGAGTAATTGGTTTACAAGCAGTTTATTGCAGAAGATCTAAGAGGTGGCCCCAGCATGCAGGAGAAATCAAGCAGCAATATAATTGGTATAACACGAGATAAAAAGGTACTGATAGAAGAAAACAATTGCAAATCATCAGAATTACTCAAGAGATGCTGCAATTCAGAGTTGCAGGGGAAGGAAAGACATTCACTGGAACAAGAGGGACAGGGACATGTTACCTCGTGGGAAACTGCCCTTTAAGCTGCAGAAAGAACAACTGAGGTTTACTAACTGGTAATTTGGGCGAGGATTAGGAAGATGCCTCCTATTTCTCTACAAAGCTCTGGAGACCTAAGCAAGATATACTAAAATAGAAATATTAAATACATCTGTAATATACTAGGATGACAGTGGCTCCAAATTTCCATGGAGAGTCAAGAGCTGTGAAGACAAAGCGCAATAATAGTGACAGTTTTTACTTAGCCCCATATGGTAGACTATGGCAACATAACATGTTTGGTGGACTTACTAAACCACAAAGAACTACTTTTTGGAGCAGCTCATGATAAAACTCAAAAGATGAGAAGCAATTCTTGAATCAGCTCAAGATTTAAGATGAAGCCATCCAAGAAAAACCCTGGAATTGACAGTACTCCACACTCAGATACAAACCCACTCATATGAGAGGGAAAAAAGGCAAAAAGAAACCCAAAAGGAAAGCCACAAGAGGTTTAACTTGAAAGGTTAGCTTGCTTAACTTGAAAAAGAAGAATGATACAAAAATGAAGAAGCTAGTTAAAAATAAATTAAAAAGAATCAGCTAAAATTTTAAAATATTCATATAAATATTTTAAAGCTTTCTTTTTATATAAACTGGCATAGAGACTCTTTAAAGGCACCACTGTAAAAGCTCTCAGAGTACATGGATATTACCTATCAAAAATAATTTTAAACGGGTCTCCAAAAAAAGTCAGTGTACTCAAATGGAAGAGTAAAAGAGGCTATTAGACATGAAAAGGTATCCTTCAAAAAGCAGAAGTTGCATACACCTGAGGAAATTGAAAATAACAAACTCTGACAAGATTAACATAAAATCAGAATCAAGGGGGAATAAAATAAATTAAAACCACCAGAGGAGTTCATGAACTATCTTGCTAAAGACTAAAAATATCAAGTTTTCAGATATCCACAAGAAGCAGGAAGCCTCTTTGAGTACATGGAGCTGATGGATGTGTATGGAGAACTTATAAAAAAGGCAAATTGAATGAATCCTATACATCCATATTTCCCACAGAGAATCTCATTGGGATTTGGGGCTGAAGAGATTCTCTGTATAGGATGAGTATAAAATACTTCCTCAAACTGACTTGTTATTAGTAAGTTTTTAGAATTAAATTAATAGAAACACATAATATATACTTAGTGGTTCCAAAGCATCTCAGATATAAAATCTGTGATTATTAAATTGGGGTTTGCAACCTCCAATTTAAATCAGTGTTAACACGTGTAGAACAAAAGATAATGAGCACAGTATTGAAAGCTCAGGGAATGTGACTTCTGGAATGGGAATATTGGTAGAAAGTTTAATGAAAGACTGAAATGTTTACCTCATGGACTGAAGAATCTCCAAAGAATCCTGCTGGAGGGAAGCTGGACCTCCCAGGTCTCTGCCTGAGAGCAATGGCAAAAGGAGTGGTCCAACACAAGCACTGCTCTTCCATCCCCCCCACCCCAAAGCTGTGATGGAATCCTTCAGTGCAGACTGCCATGAAACAGGAAGAAAGAGTCTCCTGTACATTAATACCTGCTGAAAGGACAGGGAACAAAGGCTCGGAAACACCCTTCTATATCTGCTGTTATCTGCACAGACTTTCAGACAGGCATTACAAAAGAAAACGCTACAGGAAAGCATTCCTGATTATAAATTTCACTCTGACACTGGTATTTGAAAGCAATTCCTACAGAAGCAATGTACGTGCTGACACAAGGCTCCACCAAAGCAGCTGTTTACCTCCTAATCCATCATTAGTTCTCTTCCACAAGACAATACAAACTCAGCCCAAAAGAATAACAAAGTAAAAACCCACATAAACAATTTCTGCCTTCACTTCTGCTGAATGGAGGAGTCAGGTCTATTTGTTTTTTAAGAAGAAATTATGCTAATTTAAACAAGAAAGCTACAGTAAGAAATAAATTGTTGCACATCTTACTCAGAAACATCACATAACAAGGTCATTGTGGCTGAGGCAATTATTTTGGCAAATTGTTGTGGAGGGATAAGAGCTAATAACACAAGTTACAACCAGTGAATTGCATATGTGTGTCTCAACGCTCAGTGGATAAAGAAATTTATTTCTGTAAATTAGCACTAGGATAAACAAGGCTCTGTCCTATACAGACATCACTGTGCAGCAATCAGCATTGCCAGGTGATGACACGTTGTTTGGGGAACAGGTTTTTCTTTGTCTTGTTCTAGGAGTTAAACCCAGTGCCAAGAGTTATAGCAGAGCAACACCTGCAGCTCCTCAGAGGATGGGACTTGGATAATTCCCCCTTTTAGGGCACCACATAGAGGGGACATAAGAATACTAAGAAAAAGGCTGTGATCATATTATTAAGAAATAAACGTGTCAGCTTTGCAAAGGGCAATCTTTATTTTCCAAGAGCAAATGCAGCACTTGGCTGTGGTGCTTCGAACACAAATGCACAAAGGTGGAGTTCTGCACGCCAGCAGTGCTGCCACCCTGGGGGTGACCCAGCCCTGGGAGCCCAGGGGGCACAGCACCTTCCCAAAGGACTAAATGATGTCCAGTGTTGTGATTGCTTGTTAGGTTACTTCCATTTGGGGGGGAAAAGTAAAATAAACAAACAATTCTAGGAGTTAGGTTGGGTTTTGTCAGTTTGCTGGAGTTTTTTGGGGGAACATGAGGATTTTTCCAGCATTATCAGCAGGAGGACTGGAGAATGAGCAGGTAAGTAGAGCTTTTCTCCCAGGAGGGAGCTGCCAGTGGTCAGCTTAGCTGTCCAAACCTTGTGAGCACAAACCTGCTGTTGCACAGCCTGAGAACACAATTCTGGCTAAGAGACCAAAGAGTCCCATTACATAAGGGTAAGCTATAATAAAAGGAGTCTGTGGCCATGATTGCACCGTATCACTGTCCTACAGGTATCATAAAGCAGAGATAGTACGCTGGGCCTGGTCCCAGGAGAGCTGTTTTGGAGAGAAAGAAGTGCAGGATGCCACCCTTGATCAACTGTGATACATGGCCAGGAAAAAGAAAGGGAGCTGCAAGTGCCTCAGCCACTACAAATGACAAAAACCTCATCTGTCTAAAGACTCTGGAAAAGGAGTATAAAGTTTTAAAGCAGAAAAGAGTAAGAAGAAGTCAAATGCTTGATCCACAGCTCAAGGGCACACTGGAAACAGTTCTTCTACCTCATGCAGACATAAAATTGCTAGAAGGATGTTCTCATAAACAAAGTGCTGGAGGCCATGCCATCGTCCACCTCCTCCTGTTTCTGTCTACATCTAAGGAAAGGCAAGTACATCTCATAAAACAGAAGATGCACACGTTTCAGGAATATCCCAGAGGCAAAAAGAAAGAATAGTGAAACAGTAACAGTTTTCAGAGCTGGTGATACAGCCTCTTCTATTTAGGTTAAAAATCCTCTAGGGCCTGTTCCTACTTCTGATTTCCACGTACTTGCTGGATTTTCCACAGCTTCATTATTCAAAGAAAATAGCTGGATTTTACTAACGTTGGCCATTGGGGGCAAAATTCAGCAGCAGCAGAAAGTCAGATGAAGGTATTTGCACCTTGTAAGTCCCAGTCTCGCTCTCTGGGGCACCACTTAAGTACCCACTAACCCCTCTGGGCTTGAACAGGATTTAAATGAGAGAACAGAGTTCTAATCTTTTTTCCTGCCATTCTTTCATGCCCTGCAAAATGTTTTACATTATGATTTACTTGTTGTTAACATTTGTCTAGCTAATCATTGCAAACACTTTCACGCTTTGTTTTGAAAAGGTCTAAATGCAGCTCACTAACGTTTTAGACAGACCTTGATGCTTTCATTGCCATATATCAGCAAAGGGAACAAAAGGAAAGGTGGAAAAATAACTGGACAACCTCAGAACAGAGCTAATTCAAGATTTATAAGTAGAGAGGGAAACTGATAGAAAGGCTAAAGATCTCTATACAAAACAACTCCCCTCCTTGCCATTGATATAACTACGCAGCTTAACAGTAGTGTCTGTGGAGAGCTCCTCTGCACTGAAATAAATACTAAAGTGTGCTCCTTTTTAGGCCAGTGCAGAACTAATAATAAAAAATAATAAAAAAAAGGTCAGTTTCATCCATTAATTTATTCACACAATTGCCCAAGATGTAGCTGACAAAAGAAGCCAAGTAGACCCTGATGCTTTTTTAATATCCATATGAAATGGCTCTCAGACAGATTTAGTGCTTGATTTAAAGCAAACTGATGGCTAAGTTACACATTTAGATAGGGATGCTGGGGTAAGGTCAAACCACTATCATTAACATCCCAAGGAGGAAGGATGATAATTACTAATGCTTAAAAGCACCAGCAGTCTACTGATTGCATGGATTTTCTCAGACTTTTGTTCAGCCACTTTCTCAAGTAAAAAATAGCATTCAAAGACTTTTAGCTCATACAATGTAAGCCTCACTCATTAGTAATCCTTGGAGCTTGACTTCATTTGAGCCTGTTCTGGGTCTGGATAGCAATTAGTATTGCCCTCCAGGTAAGGGAGTGTAGATTTATTCCCCAGAGGTGGTTTAACTTCCTCAACCTACTTTAAAATTAGATTTACTCTGTTACAAATCGTAAGTGTTAAATGACTAAAACTATTAAACAAGGAATACTGCTGGGCTAAAGCATTTAATGGTTTACCACAGTATTACCATTTTTATGGTCTATTAAAACAATTGGAAGAATATCAGCAGTATGAAGAATCAAGTAATTTATATACAAGTTTGATAAAGTACCGTATGTTGAAGCAAAAAGCGAGCTAATTTTCTTACACTTAAGAAAATTAGGGGAAAGGATGTTTTAAAAGAAAAGGTTCCTTTAGAGCTGAAGTACATTTATTTCAAACTGAATTTCTAAAAGGATATACCTTATTGTCAAGATTGTTTCTTTTACAGGGCTTGTTGGAGCCCAAACACAGATGGTCTAAACCCAGACCACAAAGCAAACCGGTGCAAATAAAATATTAAGAACGCAACTCAAACCTAATTTATTTCTATGCTACAAGCCCATCTCTCTTTTATTCCCCTAGTTAACATTGGCACCAAGGTCATCAATATATCAAATTACCCTACAGTGTTCTGAGTCTTGGGATGACTGAAAACTGGAAATAACAAAATCCTTGGTGGAATGGTTTCCATGAAATTTGGAGTCTAAGAAATCATACAGCAAGTTACTACCAAAATTTCTTTTCAAACGTGAACTCAAGATACGTTTTATTTAGTCAGTTTATCACTTGCCCTTGACTAAATTTTCAATTAAACCACTGTTTTGTCCAGTTTCTTGAAAACAACTCCAACAAAAAAACAAACTACCTTGAAACAAGAAAGTGTCAAACCACTTCCTTCTTTACTGTCCTTACAACAGAGTTTTAAACCTCAAAAGAGAAATGCTTGATTTGCTAATGAAGTTTGAGAAACTGCACAAAAGAGGTTTTATTATTCGATTAGCTTTTCACAGCAGAAACACAGCAAAAGCCAAGTGCACCAGAGCTCTCAAAACTCAGAGCTGCTTCAGGGAGCCCAAAGATGAGGTCAATAGGGATAGTAAGACCAATGCCTAAAGCAAATGAGATAACTGCACATGGAATCACATCTTTGAAGGAAACTTGGTATTGCTTTTAATCATCTTCCTCTCACACAAATCTGGAACTTCCTAACACATCATCAGCTACCTGGATCACTGCTCACAACAAAATTACCAGGAACAGAACAGATGTATTGGCCTGTAGTCGGGCCTTATCACTTTTATAGTAAAACCCCATAATTTCAAAAAGGTAAAGGTAATTCTATAGCTCTCAAAAATACTTTCTGTTTTCCTATTTTTAATTGGGTGCATTAAACATCTTGCTAATACTATCTTAAACACCAATTGCATTGCACACAGCATTCATCTTTGAACTGGTTGCTCTATGCAATGCTAATCTAGTGCGGCGTGATGAGCCTTCATGCACTAATTGAACATCTCAAGAGCTCCCCACACCTTGGATCCCCTTGGAGCACACAGTGCAAATTTCACACAATATCTGAGTAGTACCTGAGCAACAACCAACCCAGCACAGAGAAATAACAAGCCCCAACTGGGAGAAAGGTTACAGGACTAATACAGTATAAAGTGCTCTCACAGGACTGGATTGCAGGAACCAATAGGTTGGTAGAAATATTCAGTTCAACTGTTTCCCCAATGTCACTGTAAATTTATAAAGTCAACTCACTATGAGAAATTTGGAATCCTTCCCTGCAGGATTTTCACTGTATTTTGCAAAGTGAGGGGAACAGTACACAATGGGTTTTGGTAGATTCAAAGCAAGTATTTGCAGAGATACCAGAGCTCCCAAAAATGTTCTGTCTTACTTTTCGAAGGAAGTTTTTAATATCGATTTTTATTATCTAACCCAACTAATACTTATTAATTACAGCTTTACCATTGCTGGAATTAAAAAAAAATATATAAAAATAAAAATTGCAAGGTATCTCAAAGGAAGTTATTTACTTTCCAGATTGCAAACCCTTTAAGAGTAGAACTCTTGTTACTGCAATCGTAGTGAGCAAAACCAGATTGGCCCTAATTCTTGCCATGCTCTCAAAAAATATTCACTAGTCAGTATTGGAAAATGAAGACAACTTTTGCCATCATCTGTGTTTAACACCTTGTGTATCCACCTGCCTTTTTGCTCTCACTTTTCATCCCTGTAGCTCTGCCAAGAGACAAAGCTCCAGGAGTCTGCAAGGACTCCTCCTTGACCTGTCTCTGAAAACACACAGAGCCCAGTACATAAATTTGATTGATGACTACAAGAAAAACCATTAGTACTTATACACTGGGTAAACACGTGTGGATTTTCAGACTGTTTGCTTTAGACAGAGATGGTTAATATTGGAAACAGACTTCAAGCACTGGAAAAGAAATACCAGCTTAGATGTGCTTTCACCAAATCTAATCACCACTGGTTTCTAAGGCATACTCTTAACTGTGCTATCTGGTTTCTTCCAATATCACCTGGGGGCTTTTAATTTTTCCTTTCTCTCCCAAAGCCATGACAAGCATTTATTACAGTGATATATTTCTGTGAAACCTCTTCACTGGTCATTTTTAAATTTCTTAGAGGATTTATTGGCATCGTATTTTCTATTTCGTTTGTAGCAGGAAAGCAAAACAGACAGAAGTAACCCTTGCACTGGAAAAACAAAACGTGGCAAGGCATGGATGTCCTTAATGCCTCTCAGACTGTTGCACCTCAGACAGACTCTGCAAAACTTGGAGATCCAAAAACCAGAGACCTCGGTGTGTCTCATTAGTGTTTGTATATGTGAGGAGCTGACACTTGGAAACTTGAAACATGGCAAGTCCATAGCCCAGGGATGGGAACTACTTGTGTCTTCACATCTCAAGTGACCTTCAAAACCACATGGATGGGATACTTCAGTGCAATCACTAAGAGGAGTTTTCAGACTCTGCTTTATACTTCTTTGCTTTGTGGTTTTAAGACAAGTGTTTGATGTCATTTGAAGACAGATTTTTGTGGTGTAATACAGATAAGGGTAAGGCTGAGCTTCTGTTCTCTCTCACAAAGGAAATCCTTCAGACACATCCATAAAACAGCAGGAAGGACACCTACTGTCCTTATACATTCATATCATAATGTCTTTGCTTCTTTCTCGAGGATTTTTTCCTAGCAAAGCATATCAGATAAGATCAGTATCATCATCAATATCATCACGGGGAAGCTGCTGGCAGCATCCCAACCGTTAATTAACCCCAGCTCTGTCATACCTGATTACTTTGAAAAGTACTTTAGAAGGGCTGAATTAAAATAAGATAAATAAGGGTAAAACATTTAACTAATATTGAAAAGACTACTATCTCCACTGTAGGCACAAATGGCAGTCTTTCTATCAGGGAAGAGGGAATTGATTTAGAGACAGCTCAGAATTTAGACCTCCACTTCACACCAAGCTTAAGATAAACCCCTCTTGAGAGCCTGATAAAACCACAGGTATGTGTAGAGGGGATAAAACTGTAGTACAGTAAGGCCTAAATACATAGGAGGCTGCACATGACTAAAAAGATTTGTGGTGCTCTTGTAGCAGCCCCTGCACTCTACACAGCAGATGCACAGGGAGGACAGGTAAACACACACCCTGCTCAGGTGAAGGGGTAGAAGCAGAATCAGACGGATACAAAATGATGCCTTGGCTTCACCTCATCCTAATTTCATCCTGTTAGCATATGGAAGAACATATGCAGAACTGAGAAAAAACTCCCCTTTTTCCTCAATGTTTTTAGGATGGTATTTCCTATTTAAGTCAGTGAGGCAGAATTAGCACAGGGCAATGTTTCTACTAAGCACATTATGTTAATGTTTCACTCCAGTGTTACAGATCATCAGATTCGTACCTTTGCAAGCAAGCAAACTTTCCTGCCCTATTGAAAATGCAGGATTATGAAATAAAAATCTTCCATTCTGTATTTTACAAATAAGCAAATGAATTACATCATCAAGATTAGTATGCAGGCCACCTAATAGAGCGGAAAATCTTTTAATGTCACTCTTTAGAAAAAGACTTACCATAGAAAAAGAAGATTTGAAAGTTTGGGGGTTTTTTCCAAAAGTGTGGGGAAAAAGTATTTGCTCAGTTTCTTTGTGGGAAACAAAAACCAGAAGTTTACGCATCTCAGAGTTGCGAGCAGGCCAAAAGCATAAGCACAGCCCAAGCAGGAGTACAAATCCTTAGCTAAGATGATGGAAATCTAGTTCTTAAGATCCTTTCTCCAAGCTGGGACTCATGTGACCTGGCCCTCAGTATGATGAAGTCTGAACAGAAAAATTCAGGAAGGAAACAGTTAAGAATAATGAAAAGTTCCCTCCAGCTCCCCAAACACTCACATTGTGACTGAGAGTATTTTCTAATGAAGTATTAATCAAAAATCTTAGCAATAGCTCTGCTATTTGTACCATTTATTGCAGTCACAGATGGATTTTAATTGGGGATGCCCTGAATGCAGAATGAGCTATATAAGACACCAATACCCTTTGAAATTCTTTCTTGGTAAGATTTCCTGCCCTTGAATTCCATTGACTGGCCCACTATTCTTCAGTTATGGACAGGGTAAATATCACTGATTCAACTCATTTATATATATATATATTAAAAACACAATAGTCTTGTTACATGGCAGTCAAGGTTTCCTATATATGTTTGATTTTTGGCATGAACTTCTGTATACTATGTTTCCTTTCGCTATTTTTGTTCCTCTGAGCCTACAAGGTGCAGCATGAAACAGCAGCCAGATCTAGCAGCAGATAATCACTGTAAAATATCTTTTGGAAGACTTTAGATCTTTTTTTGTCACCCTATTTTATTGTCTAAATAACATCTCTCAGCAGACTGTTTCAGACTCTCACTTCTCTTTGGCATTTAAAAATTTATTGTGGCTAAAAAAAGCACAAGGGAAATAGAGTTCTCTAAAGCATTCCCTCATCACAGAGCCACCTGTGATTTCAAGGAGAGAATTTGCTTAAATAAGAATTGATCAAATATCCCAGAGATCATTGGACTCATTCTAGACAAGCCCAAACTGACTGTGATGCTGAAGGGCAAAGCAGTACCTCCCACCCTTCCATTCATTGCCTCTACTTCATCTCTTGCTTGCCTATAATTCCAATCTTTTGAGCAGCAATCACATTGCCTTTGTTTTCATCCTTTTTGCTCAGAAGCACGAGAAGTAGGGAAGAATTATTTCAGAAAAACAAAGTATATATTTCTGAGAGCTTCTTCTGACAGCAACCTCCACTACTGCCACAATACTGTGTGACAAAACACATGCCCTTACTCTTGTCAAGGCAGGCAGCCACCCAGAGCAGCAGAATGAGATTTTACAAGCAGAAGAGATTTCGTGAGGAGAGGGTTAACCCCAGGAGTGGGAAAGAGATGCAGAGAAGAGTGGGAAGGCTGAAGAGAGGAATCACTTCACAGACAGTAACTAACCTGACTATATGAACTGTATTTCTCCTACCTCTGAGGGCTAATGGGAAAACCAGCTTTGAACAGTTTGCACACTGGGAATAAGAGCATCCTGACAAAAGTGAAAGGAAGCCAAATCAGATGGTTTCCCAAATAAAGCTTGACAAGAAATCTCTAACAAGCTGGAGAAACCTAAAGACCACAAACGTCACAGCAATATTATAGGATGAATAAGGCTGGTGACAACTGAGCATGGAATAACTCCAGTGACTGACAAAAACCCTTCACAGGATATAATTAGGGAACAATGTCTCAAAAGGAGTAAAGGAGAAGTAGTATTCAATATCAGTTATGGTATTAACAGAGCTCTTTCAGCTATGATAGTCAGTCCAAATATAATGAAGAACTTGTGCAAATAAAAGCTTCTAAAGAAACCAGTAGAAAATAATTGCAAAAATTTACAATACATAACATGTATGAAAGAGTGGGGCAACAGTTCTTAAATCCTTTAAATAAAAAGCAGTAAAATAAAAAACACCAAGTTGAAAAGATTAGGTTCACCTGACAGGTTAACTCTCATTTCTTCCAAGTTGTCTCTATGAAGACATCATCCCTCCAAAGATACATTCCAATAACACAGAATCTGATTAATTACCCAAACAAGAAACTGAATAGGAGAAAGCCAAATATTATGCAAAGTAAACCCAGGAGTTAGACACTAATGACCTATTGCTGTACTTCACAAAGGGCAAGGACCTTATGTATTCTGTTTTCACTGGAATATTCCAAGTTTCCAGTGATGTTTTTCTGTCCTGAACTTGCTTTCTGAACAGCAACGTATTCAGTCGTGTTTGAGGTTTCCATTTTACCAAGAGAAGTATTTTAGTTTGGAGCAATTACCAAGTGTTCATAATCCCTGCAGGCTCTAGCAAATCTTTGGATCTTACAAGAAACAGACTGACTTAAGACCTAAAAACAGACATTGAGACTCTGAATATTGTTTGGATTGAAAGTAAAAGCTGAGTGTATACTACCTGAAATTCATGCCTTTCTCAGAAAAAGAAATGGTAAACACGTGGTGCCTGGTAAGGGAGTTTAAGGCATTATTTTGCTGTGAAAAATTTCTTAGTAAACCTCCTGCTCTGAGGTCTTGCTGCAGTGACAGACATGGGCACGTTATTTTTAAAATTTGCTTTTAAGGGATTACCAGACTTTAACACAAAACAGAGTTTGCCACAGACACGTGTGTCTCATTCATGTTGCCATCATGGTCACCTTCAGTTTGGGCTCCTTCCATTGAACAGCTGACTTTGAAAGCCAATTAAATTACTTTCAATTCAGCTGAGAATAAGAAAGTGGTAGTTCCTTCAAATGGCCTATTTGGAGAAACTGGAGGATTGATCCTTTCTTCCATTGTACCAGCTTTCCATCAATGCTACTCTGATAGTGTCAATGTAGCTACACTGGCAAAACACTGGTTTAACTGAGGAGAGAATCAAACCCTTTACTTGTAACAATTTCTGTCAAGAGACCAGACTAAGTCACTTTAATTGAGTTCCTCTCGCTTTCATTGTGCAGAAACAAAGGAGGAATAAAAAGAGATCAAAGAGCCCTTATTTGGAACTAACATAATTGTGTCCCTTGGAGAGCACAGCAAGCCTGAGATTACTGAAAGGAGATAGACTCTGAATATAGAAACTTGACAACAATGATATTAGACTGTTTTAAGGGGGGAAAACAGGCATATACAGGGAGATTTATTGTAACTTTTCATCATTTTGCAATCAAAGTGGTGTGTGTTCCAGTGTCTCTTTCACTATTATATATATCAGCTAAATTTCTCTTCCGTTTCAGCTTGTGGGAATAGGTTTCATCTATATATTACTTTCAGTGACATACCTAATAGACTGCAGTAGTCTGGAAAATTTTCATTTCCTAATGATTTTTTAAGAACTGTTTTCTAGGCCTGTAAATTCTGTATTCAATGGGTGAATAACACTTTCCAGATCTGAAGAGATGGTGTGCAGGACTAAACTGCCATAAAGCGTCAGTGGAGCAAAGAAGGAAAGACCCAACATTGGGCTCTGAAGAATCAGTTAGAATATGCTCTTGTCTATAACTTCAGCACTACATCCTGCAAAGGTGAAAAAAAAAAGTGACAATACAACCAAATACATGCACAATAATGAGCCCTGTGAGCTAATTAAAGATGCAAACTATAAACAAACTTCAGGTTTAGGACACAAAAAATAAAATTGTGGTTTCTGAAGCCAACCTAGGAAGTTAATTGCTCTTTTGGAGATCCAGGAATGAAACGCCATTAAACAATCAAGAACCTGGTATTTAAAACATCTTTCATAAGGTATTGGGAGGATTCAGAGAAAAAAATGGGGTTTGGAAAGCTTAGTGAATGCACAAGGAATTCAAAAATATAAAAGCCATGAAGCAGTAGAGGCAATGCACACAGATACCTGCAGTTCTAGCCAACAACAGGCTCAAATTCAGTTGTGTAGGCACACATAGCATTGCCATTTAAAAATGTCGTGTGGTTTGGTAGATGCTCCTGTACCAGTAATACAGTAAAGGATAAATTACCCATTCCTAGTGCTGAGGATTCATTACTGATCAAACACAGGGACAGGAAAGTTGAAGGGAAGGAGCACTTCTGAACCAAACAGTGTGGTCCAGGTCCCAGGCAGCACTGGCCAGGCATCCCCCCACAGCCCAGCAGCCTCCATCAGCCTCCTGCTCTACTCAGCAAACCCTCACGGCTGGCTCTCCTTACTCCCCTCTTTCCACAGGCAGCCCAACAACATCCTAGGAATGAGAATCCTGACTTGTTTCTGCAAAGCTCTTCTCACAGTGGAGAAATCGAAGGAGAGAAACACAAACAAAAAGCTCAAGTGACACACTGAACAACAGAAACAAAATAGAGTCCGTGAGTCATTTATGGGTACAATCAATTACAAACATAGCACAAGCTTTTTCATCAGGTCAGAACTGTCAAAACACACTGAGTCTGCCAGTGTAGGCTAAGTGGAGCTACAGAGGCATGATAAAGGATTATCTAGTAGAAGAAAAGACTTTTTAATGTTTTGAAGACTGATAAGGAAACCATTGCTTGGAGCTATAGTAAAACTATTGCTTGCTTGACACCCCTTCCAATTGTGGAGCCAGACTGCCTGGTACCATTCCTTTAAAGATGGGGTTATCACAAATTCTAGCTCGTCTCCAGGGTTAAATCTCTAAACAACATCGGGGGAAAAGAATCAGATGTAGCTGGGCTCGAGTACAAAGTGTGGCTCACAAAATAGGGAAAAAACAAACAATAAAAACCCACCCAGATGCAGAGAATAACAGAAAAAAGCCTTCCCAGCAAAGACAGTTAAAGGCACTTCAGCTCTGCAGGAAAAGAACCAGGTGGGGACTTGCTGGCCCCAAGCCCTATCAGAGAGTTAATGTCTTTACTGGAACAACTCACACGGGATTACTTTTAGCCCAGTCCTCCAGAGGCTGAGGATGCTTCCAACCTGCAGTAAATTTACCTGGTTTGCACAGAAGGTTTAGCTTAAATTTTGACTAGAACCTGTCTCTTTTGCAGCAAGGCTGAAGGCAAAAATCATTGACAATAACCTTCCCCTGGTTATACAAAGTACAAGAAGCAGGAGGAAAGATCATCCCAGAGCACAGGAGCTTTAGGATATGCTTTCAGGAGCACATATGCTGGTAGAGACAGAGGTACTGTGAGAGAAATTAGGCTTAATTGCAGGAATTCTCGCACGTGGGCAAAGGTGACTGGATGTGACATGTTAATCTTGGGACAAGACCTATCCAGAAATATTCACTGTAGTCAAATTCTCACTGAGAACAAGAGAAGAGTCAAAGTCAACAGCCTGAATTGCCTTTTCTCACACTGAAAAATCAGGGCTGCTCAATAATCTGGCCCTTTTGAGAATAAAAATGGAAAAAAATAAAACAATTTCTCTCTTTGCCTTTCTAGTCAAATTGAATCTGATGCAGATCTCTTCCCAACATTAACAGTTAACTCCTGTATCACGTTCAACATACACCTGTCATTCCAAAGTGGAATGCTGCAATAGCTGTGCACACAATGGCAATGCCAAGGCAAGGTGCTCAACGAACGTGGAAGGCAAAAATAGGCAATGAGGAGGGAGCAGCTCCCCATTCAAACTTCGGTGTGGATGAGAATTGATACAGAAACCTGTTTAAGAGGAGGAGAAACAACTACAAGACTTATTTTGTCAGAGAAAACAAATGCACTTCATCAGGATTGCTGTTGTACCTGAGGAGGTATAATGATAGGAAAGGATCTTTCAGAGACAATCCTGCCAAGATCCTGTGTTTTCTCTGAGAGGCAGGAACAATTCCTCTCATTACTTTAACATAGTCAATTGTATAAAGGTTTTCCTTCAGACTACTCAGTGAGAGACTTGTCAAAAATTCACAGGGCCAGAAGAAAGTATCACAGTACATTTTACACACTTGCAAATGAGGAGACAGACCAAGGAGGGAGGTTTAAGACTGGAATTTGTTAAGGAGGATGGGTTACTGATACCAGCATGTGATCACTCACCAATATTTAATGCTGGTTTTATTTTAGCTTATGTACCAAGAGAAAAACTGTGAATTAAAAGCTTTGCAAACATTTTTCTAGGCACATATATCCTTCACAGATCCAGAGGATTTATATTAGGATGCTCGAAAAATAATAATAAAGTAAAAACTATAAAAGAACAAATTGTCTACCAGATTTCCCTGCTCACCCCTCCCCCAAAGTTACAGAATTGCTTTGCAGTAGCTTTACTGCATTGAATTACCCAATTATCTTCTAAATTATAAAAGGCAAATCTTCACCACCAACTGTTCCTAGGACTGCCAGGATGTGCAGTGTTGCAAAACTGTAGCAAAAATGTAAACAAAAGAGCCCTACTGAACAGGGAGGCAGGCTGGCCACATATGCCAATCCCAGCGGCTTCAATCAAAGGAGAGATTGTTTCACAAATAAACTAAGCCAGTGCAACTAATAAACTCCTGCTCTAATTACTGGCTGCAGATGTATCAACTGAAGCAAATGAGACGCAGGCAGCCATTAATTATCTAATGAGGCCAGCAGTGTTTCTGATGAGGTGGGGCTGATTAAATATTAAACAGCAGCATATGGTGAGTGCCAAGAACAAAAGATTTGAATCTGACTCTCTCTAGATATAGATATATATAAAATACAACATTGCATTAAAAAAATCCCCTTCTGCTAAGACAGAAGAGCAATCTCACTCTGAGAAAGGTAATTAGGACAGAAATGGAAGCACAAAACTCAAAGGGAGTCTAGTGAGATCTGACTTCTGAAGGTGTAACACAGATGAAAAGGTTTCACATAAAAGGGATGCCAAAAACATTTAGGCATTGCAGCAGTCATCTCTTTGTTTAACCCTTCTTAGTTACTAAGGCCTGCAATTGTTTCCTTTTTACCCCTTCTTTCCTTTCTTTCCTTGTCTTTCACCAGCAAAGTCTCAGAGCTCACCCAAACAGCAGGAGAAGCATCTAACAAATCCATCCTGATAAAACAGCTCACAATATTTGACCAAGAAGTGGAAAGTATAAGAAGGGGGATGCAATCATTGAAATGTTATGAGGGCCAACAAGGTAAAACAGACCCTGAACTGAGGGAGAGGTCTAACTTTCCTCACACAGATGTCAAGCCCACTGGAGCCAGCTAATCCTACAAGACTCAAGTGGGCCACCCCCAGCCAGCACACCACACCACAGAGCTTCAGAGGAGCCACATGGGAATTGGTTTTGCCTCCTGTCAGCTCCTCTGCCTTTCATCACGGGCATCCAGTGATGCAGCAACCTCTGGCAATCCAAGAATTGCAGAGGACGCAGGACACAGCACGATGAGCTACTGAAACCTTGCCCAGTTTCTCAAAGGGGATGAACTGCTCTGCTGTTCAGTGCTGCAGGACAGTTTAGCTGCAGCCTTGCCCTTGTGCACCAAAATGTTTTCATCTAACAACTCTGGGAATAACCAGATACATTGTGGGTTTGCTTCCACGTGCACGTCAGGTCAGTCTGATTTGTCCCAAATTTAACACACAAATATTGAGCTACTCAGTGCAAGTGATCTGTGCACCTATATGAGGTAAGACTCATTTCTGTGTTTGAAGCAGACTCTGATCTGGCTGCTGGAAAGCTCTGTCTGGACTCCAAGAGAACCAGAAATGCCCAAAACACTTGAGAAAAGCCTTTAATCTGCCAGGAGGAATTTGCAAAGATAAGGGAAAAAGTTCAGCTATAAAGTAGACTTACCAGAAGGGAAATTGGGTCTGGAAATGGCAATGGTTGCACGTTCTCAGAAATTTCCAAAGGCAGCTTTTTTAAACTCTTAATAAGCCAAAGAGCATTTGCTGTTTATTTCAAAATACGCTCAGATGGCAGCCACTCATCACATATGACATTGTTACAGTGACAATGCAAGTGTCCTAAATCCATCAGATTTTTTAGCTGCCATTTGTATCCGTTTATTATGGAATGAGCCCATTTTTATATCAGGCCTTCATGCAGTAACATAAAGAATCAACAAGTTGCTATTGATTACCCTAAGAAGACATCACCTTTTTAGAATACCTTTGCTATTACAAATGGTTTCCCTAAATATGAAAGAATGGTTCTCCCCCATCTGCCTTTTTTTTTTCTTTTTTTATAATACCCTTCTTTATTATAATCTCCTTAATATCCATCTGCTACCCTTTAGGCTAAAGCTTCTTAAATTCAAATATAGGGCTATTTTTATCACAGAAGAATATGTAAAGCAATAGAAACATTTTAATGGATTTTTGTGCCTGTGGCCCTTTTTAGCTGAATTTCCATAATGAAATCCAGTTACAGACATTGGTGCTGCTACAGTTGGCTGTTCACACAAATAAAGAATGAGCATTTTTGTCTCGTAAGCCAACCCAGTAAAATAGAGAGTGCAATAGCTACCTACAGAAATCACAGGGTTGTTTTTCCTCTGTTGCTGCTTTAGTATAACTGTATATAACTGTATTTTTACTCCAATAGGGCATAACAAACAAGATAAAGTCACAACCTTACATTTAGGTTATAAATAAGTTCTACAAAGTCATTTTCATAAGTAGTAACTAACAAAATGAGAATATTTTGTTTCGTGCAGGAACATTCAAAACCAACAAAATAGCTTCATAAAAACAACTGCATGCAAAAACATTCACCATAAACATCCATGTAAGCTGACTCTTTGTATTAAAGGCCCGGAAAAATACTTTTTTAATAATATTTTAAGGGTACCAATTCTTCTTCACCAAAATATTTTATTATTTTCCTAAAGCTGTAAATGAAGCTGAGAGCAGAAAACAGTTTCTTGTATCATAAACAATGCTACAATGTAAAATGTTTTGCCACTTCTCATCAGGGAGAAAACAAGGATTTTAAAGAGGGGAAACTAAATATCAGATCCATAGCCCTCAGAGAACAGCAAGAAACCCTGCCCATGTAGGAATTCAAACCAGTAGTGGCCAGCCCAAATCCAGAGGCCAGGCTGCATTGGGATGGCCCATTTCCAATGATGTAAGACAACCAGCACTCAGACAGAAAAGCTACCAAATTATATTTTCATTCTTTTTTATATATTAAAATAGCAGTTGGCAAACTGATCACTGACAAGCTTGACTCTGATCATAACACAGCTCAGCCTCGTGTCAGTTTGACTGAATTACATGAGCATCCCAACTGCTCAGCCATTATTAATATTTTTTTAATCAGGCACAAAGTATCTTAAAATGGGCACTTAGACACTGAAACGCTGCAGAGATATAATGAATAGCGACATTCACAGGAGCACCCGAGACATTTAGAAGCCTTTCTCACTTGTAAAACCAGGACCTCAGCATTTCTGTAATGTTTATCTAGCAATTACTTATCAAATCTCATTTCTGTTTCCAGAAGCCTTCCCCATTAATTGCCTCAGAGTCTATACAAGGCATGATGAGCCTCTGCATTTTTATAAATGCCCTTCTGCAGAAAGAGTTTTGAACAGTTTGTAATTGTTCTGTGTGTAGGAGCTTAGCATTTAACACCTATAATACAATACTTTTCCTATTTCAACAGTAATGCTGTCTGAGATGCTAAATCCAGGAAAGTCTTTTGATTCTGTTTTGTATATCTTTAATTTTAATGATTCAATTATTCTAAACCCAGTGTGTACTTTATGGTGACTGTTAAGAGGTACATCACTCTCCTCTGTCTTGTCATACATGCCTGTGGAAATCCAGCCTTTCAACGTGCTTCCTTTGACTTACTTAGCAGTTTCAAGTATTTCTCCCCAAGTTTTACTCTACCATGTCCTCATTTATATAGGAATTGGCTTCTTAGCATAGCAGGCTATTTTGCTGTTGCAGCGAGCGCTCCACCATGTGAAAAACAAGCATATATGAGAAAATAAGTGTGACCTTTGAGTGATGTTACACACTGACAAGCATGTGACACCGTCTGCAAGTAACATGGGCCCAGGAGCAGCAGGAGCCCTGGGGGGATGAGGGGTCACAAAGAAGTGCCAAACCGTCAGTCCAGGTAACGGTGGTGGAGGAACGTACTCATGGAGGGAATGCACTGGGTGGGCAGGGAGGAACCCAAGAAGGTGTTGTCTGCCCAGCCAAGGTTTTCTGAATGACAGTCTGAGCTATCCGGCTCACATTAGATGTTCATGAGAGCAGGGAGCAGCCCTCAGATGGATGCCAGGTGCCTTCCAAAGCCTCTCTGCCATTCCCTTCCTCAGCTGGACAGGGGAGAAAAAATACAGCAAAAGTTTCATGGGTTGAGACAAAATCAGGGAAAGATCACCCCTCACACTCTTACCCTGCTCCAGCATGAGGTGCAGTTCCTTGGGAACAAACTGCTGCAGCGTGGGTGCCCTGTGAGGTCACCAGTGCTGCCAGGAGCCTGCTCTGGCACAGCCTCCCTGTAGGATCACAGCCTCCATCGGGCATCCCCCTGCCCTGGTATGGGGGTCTCCAGGGGGATCTTTGTGCCCCAGGATTGCCATGCACAGCTGCCTCACCATGGGCTGCCTCACAGGCTGCAGGGGATCTCCACCCCAGCACCTGGAGCACCTCCTGCCCCTCCTTCTGCACTGACCTCGGGCTCTACAGGGCTGTTCCTCTCTCATATTCCCACTCCTCTCCCTGGCTCCAACTTGTTCTTGCACAGTGAGATTCTCCTCTTTTCCATGTGTTTTCCCAGAGGTGCTGCCGTCAGCATTGCTGGGCTCAGCCTTGCCCGGCTCAGCCTTGCCCACTGCTGGCTCTGTCTGGGTTGGACATGGGGGAAGGTTATGGCAGCTTCTCACAGAATCTCCCCCTGTAGCCCCCCCATTACTAAAATCTCACCACATAAACCCAACATAGCCTTCTAAGTGTTTTCTGTACTCCTTTGTGGAAAAAGAGATGTAATGTATTTTCAGAGGGACTCAGCTCCTGCAGGATCCTAAATTGGCTCATTTAATCTACATGGGTACTTGAATCCTCACTTAAGACATTAGTTAATTAAGCCACATTAAACCACACAGGCAAAAAGGAGGCTATGTTCAGATAAATTTAAGGGTCTGATGTTCTGATTTAAAACCACAAAGCAAAGTCTTGCAGAGAGCCCAGCCTGGTGCTCCCTCATTAACTCAGCATATTGTGACATTTATAGATCTCACTCAGGACTTGGAAACCAAGGAAAATAGGGGTTTGCAGCAGTGAAACAAAACTGTAATGCTGCAGAAAAATAAGGTTCGTGTCCGTACCACGAGCTCACACAAGAAGGCTTTGCCTTGTGGCCATTCAGAAATCTCTTTTATGCCCATGTGAATGTTTTCATGTTCACAAAGAGAACTTTTGTGCTGCCATTTGAAAATGTCTTTCCTGCAGACGTTTCACTAATTGTCTGTAAGCAGAACCCATCACTGAGTGAGCTAAATAACCACTTCCAAAAAGAAGGTAAGCAAGAAAAATGAGTTTTGCATGAAAAAATCATCAACTGGAACAAGATTATTTAAAACGTCCAACTAAGTTCAAGTTAATAAACAAATACTAGCTCAGAAAGAAAGGCTAGACACAAATAAGCAATAAAACAGAAACCCTCAAAAAATAATTGGCTGGGGTGCACATGTAAGCAAACACAGTGTTAGATGTCAGAAGGCCCTCTCTCTTCTCCCAGAAGCTTATCCTGGCTTCAGACATCCTTAATACTACCTAAGTGCTTGAGAGTTTAGGGAGTGCAAAGGGGCTAAAACTGAGGTTTCTGGAGTTTGGAGTTTTTCTGTTCTTTGTTTTGTTTGTTGGTCTTAACCAAAGTAACTTAATGTTGTCTTGTGAAAGGATGTTTATCTCACAAGGCAAAAGTTGAGGTGCTGCGTAGGCTTTGTTTCCCCTCCCACATCTGTGTTTCTGAGAATTTCAGGAACATCATGCTATCAGTATTTTGCAGAAATGTGCCAACATAGAAAACAACAGGTATCCAGCTCAGAAACAAATATCTCAGGCAGGGAAATATGTAAACTCCTTCTGTCTTCCAGACCGATAGCTTAAATACAAACCACTCCTCTCCTTTGCCTGCAGACTACTTTAATAAAGCTGCAGGAAACAAAACTAACCACAAAAGAAAGAAAAAAAAAAGAGAAAAAACACAAAAGAAAAAAAGAAACCCAAGTAAAATGCTGTTCATTTCCAGATTCATTATATCACCTTCTTTTGCCATGCCTGTCATTTAGAATTAATCAAACTGTTTTTGTTAAGCATACAAAGAAGAGACAGGACACATGCCTTTTGTTATCTCTATAAAGAATTAGGGCGATAACAGATTTACTAAGAGAGATTTTTCAAAGAAATTTAGGAGTACAGTTTCCTCTGAAAACAAATCACATGCTTTCCTAAGTGCAGCAGATAACGCTCCAGACCAGCATAAAGGAATACAATAACATAAAGAAATACAATAATCCAAGTATATATTGTACTTTTCCTATGGGTACAGGTAACACTTTGAAAACCTTAAGCCCGTGCTTTCTGTTACATCAGAAGAAAAAATTGTGAGAGTTTTAGTGATGCCTACAAGACTACACAAGTGCAGATGCAAAAGAAATCAGTTTCAAATTGATTTCTGATCTTTAGAAATGTATTTGTTCTAAAGGCACTTCAACTCAGTATTCTCATCCTTATTTTCAATGAATAGAAGTATTATCAGAGTTAATTTATTTTAGGATTCTGTTCAGCAGCTTTACAAGAACCTCCCTGAGATTTGGCAGGAATCTTTCTTTAACCAAAAGTGCTGAAAAAAAGCCATCTCAACATTAACTTGACACAAAATCACATAAATATTATTTCAAGAAATGATCAGCTATCTCCATTTGAAACCAAATTTGACAGTTCCTTTTTTGTCCATTAACAAAATAACTGAGTTTTGTAGGTAAAAATAAAGACAGTAAAGTGTTGATCTGTGTGCTATCTTCAATTCCCCTGACTAGTGGCTTGATTGGTTCTGAGCAGGTAATTAGAAGGAAATTAAAGCAGAATTCTGTTTCTGCTTATTTTTGTTTAACGTTAAATTCCATAACATTTGGAAAACTGCTTTAGTGAATTGCACTAGGCAAGATAATAGATAAAGGAAAAATATATCTATCTTTGAAGCTGTGGGTTTTTTCATCTTGCTTTCCCACCCCACCTACATATTTATAAAAGAAAAGAAAAGAAGCCTTCTGGGGACTTACCCATTCCCTTTATGGTTTAGCAGCTAGGTTTCCTAGGCAGCTGTTGAAAAAGTATTAAAATAGTCTATTACCAGCTTTTGTTCATGAAGAAGTAAATGGAATAAAGACATGCATCTTGTGATACCTACTACAAGCTGCTTTTCTGCTAACCTGTTTCCTTCTTGTGACCCTTCTGCTTTTCCTGCCCTGCACTATGGACTTGTTAATTTTAAATATATATATAAATATATATATACACAAACACACAAACTTATACACAGTCTATGTGGGAGTACAGTCAGAAGATTACAGGAATTGGAAAAAGAAGAATAAGAAGAAAAGCAAAAAGGAAGACAGCAAC
>JAWWEE010000030.1:4368046-4385143 GCA_035221455.1 Xenops minutus | reverse complement strand
CCCCTATAAAACCGTTGTACTCTAATAAATTTTTGGCCATTCCACGTTACCCTGCGTTTGCATGTGGAGTGGTTCTTATTGTTTCCCCCCAAGGTCTGCGTCAAGTCTATGCTATTAAGTTGTTGCCAAGGCTTCATTTTCAGGAATATACAGCATTGTATTAAACCATCATTTAATAACTAAAATAGTGAAAGCTTATGGTTGAAGCAGAAATCCAACTCAGGATCTCTGACACTTAATCTAGTGCTGCTCAGAAAATGTCAGGTTCAAAGGCAGAGCTCACTGAGAGGCAATAGAAGTCACACTGTTGTACTTTATGCACATTATTGGTGGTTTGAGTTTTAGAGAAAGAAGGAAAGAAATAGTGGGTTGAGCATACATTTTGAATAGATATGCATAGAGAGACATTTAGAAGAATACAAATTCCTTACCTGGGTTTGTATTTATTCTATCCAGATAAAGGATAATAATTAACTTGCCAACTATGGCAAGTTAATGCCCACCCGCAAATTTTAAATAAATTATATTTAAAGTAATACAGGTGTTTTGGGGTTTTTTGCTAGCTCAATTTAACATGAACCTCAAGTTAACTACTTACATAGTAAACAATTGCCATTATTTTGCACCTTGGTCTAAGACATTAAATATAATGACAAAGCCTAGAAACTTCTCAATCTATTTAATTCATCCATCTACAACACAGAATCATTTAGCACAAAGGTTAAAAACTCAAGCATAACATTTCCAGAACAAGGTCAGTGTAAATGCAGAGCAAGTGTCTCAGTTTCCCCCATCTGCCACCTGTGTTCCTCCCCTCACCCCCACTATTTATTTGAGGCATTTGTAAACACCACAGCAGCAAACACATTTCACACGGAAGAAACACAGAAATTTCTGGTATCATCTCTTGTAAGTGAGACTAAAATTTAATTTAAAAGAAGTGACTTTCAGAAGTAAGTAAGTCCTCAGTCATGCCTGCTGTTCACCAGAGCTGGATCCCTACTCCCCAAAGCAATTTGAAACATCCTAGAACTTTTACTTCCCTTTTCCCATCCTGAAAACTGCTGCAAGGAAAGATAAACAAGTTAAATCAAGCTACAGCTTGGATTGCGTTTCTCAGGCAGGGAGGAGTCCAAAGTGGCTCACGGAACTAATCTGTTTGTGTAAGTGATGTATGATGAAATGTTTGCACAGTTGTGGTGCACGCACGGCAGTGTTTACAAATGCTAAGTATCCTTGTATGGAAATCAGCTGCCTCGGCAGAATTGTTTTTGGTGAGTCAGCAGCTACTCATCGCTTAAAGGATGCTCTTGTTCTCAGAGCACTCCTTGATGCCTCCCGAACATTTTTTCCCAATGGGAGATAATGCCTTTCACAATGCAAGATCCAATTCATCTGACAGTCATTGATGGGATGCATTGCCGAGGGGAGATAATGAGAACTGTGGAGCTGCAGAATGCGCTGTCCTCTAAAGCACTTCTTGCATCTATTTACTGGTTTTCCGTATCTTTAGTAGCAAATTAAGGTCTTAAAACAGACAGATTTCCAAGAAGTTCTTTGGCAAAATGGGTTTAATTATATTGAACATTCTGAGGGTTTATTAAGATTTCATAGTAATAAAAACAATCAATTTGCTTTGTTTGAGGCCAAGAGCAAAACACCTTTCACTAATACAGATCTTGGGGAGAAACACAAAGAAAGCCTTCTGAGGAAGACAGAAGACAATCGCCATTTCCCCTTTTGACTCAGTACCCTTCCTGAAAAGCTGGAAACTTAAGTTTGCCCAGGAAAAGTTGGACTTCCCAAACAACTTCATACGTGGAGCTTGTGCAGCATAATTCATATTCAAATGCAGGGTAGACGTAGGCAAGTACACAACGCAGAAATATCCATTTTCCAGCACTATTTTCCAGTGGTCCTCAATCTTTTTAAAAAACGCAATTAAAAAATCCTGAAAACCTATGGACCGAGCTTCTAAAAATGGGATACAAGTGATGTAATAATTTCATCTCTAAGTCATGCCTTTTTTTTCCCTTAATTACCAATGCTTTTACTCAAAATAAGCATTAATTTATTGTCACTTTTACCCTTTTGTTGCTAGTTTTCATTGCTCTTCTTTATTGGTGTTAGGCCACCCAAACTTAGATCATTTTTCCCCCAAGAGACCATCACAAACTCTCAAAATCAGCAGCATGTATAACACACTGCTAGTACAGCCAGTATTTTACATTCACAACTTGTCACATTTCATCTTAAAGAAAAGATACTTAAAACTTGGCTTTCTCCTTCCTTCCAGCATTTCCATTTGTACCTCTCAGTTAAGCCATGGTGCAGAACTGTGCTAACTAAGCACATTCCTTAGCCTCTGCTTTAGGCTGAGTGGAGCTCCTAAGCCTTGGGAAGGCAGTGGGATGGGCTGTGGGTTAGGGACAATTAGAGGAGGTTCTTCCCACCCCCAGCAGCACGATATTCCAAGAACGACACCCCTTAGAGGGATCAACACACCTGTGTGGTGTCCCTTCTGGTGGCCCTGGACAGCTGCACACACCTGTCCTGTGCACTCCTGCAGTTCCATTCGTGAGCCCTCTCTGGTGAAAAGTCTTGGTGTCACCTCCGTGCCCAGGTGCTGCTGTCACTGCAAACCTCAAACGCTGCCGATTCCAACTCCCGCTTTACAAACCACTCTAAAACACTTCGGTTCAGGAGTTCACCGAATGAGTGCGATTGTAAGCTTCGGTGCTCATCTCCTCCCCCTCGCTAACAGGCAGCTATTAGCCACTCAGAGATTTCAAACAGCCACGCTGATCAAAGGCCCGATGGTCACAGCCACATAAACCCACCGAGACTTAAAAAGAATGAAAAATGTGTGCTCAGTGGTATTGTAAAATATGCACATATGTGTTTCTCTGCCTTACAGGGAGTTGCACAGCTGAATATAGGAAATATTTCCTATTTATGGGGAAGCTTTAGTTTAACCCCTGGGTAATTTGGGCAACCAAAATTATGCAGACATGCTATGTAGTGAATAATTACGAAATAGATAATTAGCTACACTTGTTTATTTATTGGAGAGAAATGTTCTCTCTTTATTTTACCTTACCTATATCAAGTTCTCTATTCATACAGGTTGGAAAGCACAGCACCAAGCAGCAAAATAAAGTCACATAACCATTTTCTTATCCTGCTGGAAGAGGCCAAACGAGAGCGATAGCTGGAAAGTAACCAAGCAATGCAAAGGAACCAAACCCACAAGGAGCAAGCTTCTGGGCTGGCTTTCTAAGCTGCACACCTCAGATCTGATGATACTGAGACAGAAGAACTACATGAACGATGAAGCCTGATTGACATGTTGGAAGCTCCGTGTGATTTCTGCTGGAGCAGCATCCTGCTCTTCAGCAATTTCCAGCAATTCTCTCCCATGTAGTCTCGCCGGTCCTGGCCAGGAACAGCCCTGGGGTGGCTGTTCTTCCCCTGGCTCTCCTCTACCAGATGCTCACCCCAAATCATAGGCTTGATTGGCCTTTGAAATTTTTTTTTTTTTAAATTTGTTACACATGGTTAGAAGACTAAGTATGAGAGACAGACAGGCAGATAAATAGCAACAGAATGGTATAGGCCTCTTTTTTTTCCCTCGGGAATAGGCTGCAAGTCAGTTGTTGCAACAGAGCCAGGGGATCCCTGTTGTTGGCTTCAACCTCCCTGTGTGCTTTTCTGCAGCTCTAGGACAGCCAGCAGCACACAGACATCTGCACTGCTTCCACCCTCACTCAAGGGGCAAATGGCAACCTGGTCTCTCTGTTCCTCATGCTTGTTCAGCTGCCTCTTGCTCCACAGGCATGAGGATGCATTCCTCAATGTTTAAGACCCAACAGGTGTTAAAGAATTAGCTGAGAGGAACTTGGATCATCCTTCCTCTACTAATGAGGAAAATACAGATAATCAAAATCTGCTTTCTGCCTCAGGCAGCAGGTTAGCAGAGATAAAGAGGAACATTTCTAAGTAAAAATTCCAAAAACATGAAGAAGACCGTAGGATTTTTTAGTCAGGGTTGCATAAGATGCAAATGCAGACATTTTAAGTAAACACTGGGTGTTTCTGTTATGCCAGTTGAAAGCTTCAGCACATTTACCCTTTTTTTTTATTTTTTAAACAAGCCAGTATGTCTCAGTTATGATAATGCCAGCAGCATACACATCTGTAACCTCATGCTCTTAGCTACTTCTTACCAAACACCCTATAAATGTAATTGCAGGTCAAATAACAACTGGAGCTTAAAGGATCACTACAATAGCCTGACCATGACATGTCTGTGATTCAAACATTTTTCTAAACAATTGGACTGTTGAATAACTCATGAACTTAAAGAATATGTCACAAAACCAAGATGGCAAATCAACACCATGAGACTGCAAAAGTATATCAAACTCAGCAGCCTTATTCAGAGAGCCGGCTTTAGGTCCAGAGGCCACCCAGTCTCTGGGGTATGTGAACTTTCCTACTCTGCAGCTCTGGGCTAGTGCAGAACTTCATGCTGTGCTGCCTCTCATTCTTAAAGGTTAGGCTGGATCTCTTCAATACTGCAGTACATAATCAAAAGTTCAGAAGCCACCTGTAACTGCACTCATAACCACCTAATCCACACCATGAGCCATTACGATTTATTTAGATGAATCATTTCTACAGAGATTCTGAGCAAGGACTCTGTGTTGACAAACCCAATGCAAAGTTCCTTCCCTACAAATAAATTTCTCTGTATATACCATAGTCCTGGAAAACCAACTGTCCTTCCATTTTGGAACAAACTTATTTGGTTATTTCATGGGTTCATTTAGAATCTCAGGAAAGAAACTAGACAATAATGGAGGGGAACAAAAAATTTAAAAGAAATAAATAATAAGAAGACAAAGTGTTCAAATAAATGTCTGGAAATCAATGTTGGATGATTTCTATGACCAGTTCTGTGTGATGAGCCTGCCACAGTGCTCTTGCAGTGATGCAAACCATTTAGCTGCCCAGGCCTTTCCCTTTTTGTAGTGGTTAGGCTGCTCTCACTGTACTACTCCTGTCCTGGTGTAAAATCACCTCCAAGTCAGGAGGCTCACTTGAGCTCTAAATGCAAAGCCTAAGTTGTATCTAGGCCCTTCCACAGCCAGGATTGATTTCTGCCTGTAAGCATGATTTGGTTTTTCAAATACCATACCTGGAAGATTTCGTTGCAAAACTAGCTTTGAGCAATGTAAGCCACAACTGCTACTACAAGACTTAAAAAGGACTGTATCTATTTAAGAGATAGCATGCACATATCTCTAGCAAACATTTCCTCTAGTTTTAAAATGTGAGCTAAAATCCTGCCTTCTTAGTGCTACGTTCCACTTATAGTCTACTAAGCGTGTATGTGCCTAGACTTGAATCAAAAAATACGGTATTTTGTAAATAAAATATAAACAGCTCAGACATGGATCACAATCCCTATTTCTTTTTGACAGTGTAACTGCATGGTTAAACATCCCAGCTCAAGCAGCGTATCAAGACAGCTCTTGGAAAGTGAGGGATGAAAAGTGGGAGAATATCTCCAAGTGCCCTTGTGCGGCTGCAAAGGCTCCTCTGTGCTGCACACAGCTCAGAGGTGTCACTGCAGGGTGTTTGGGGATGATGCACTCCAGGTACCTTTAGTTATCTAGAAAATATAAGTGTATTTGTTTGAGCAAGCTACTATGTACCAAAGCATTGTACAGGGCTAAAAGTATCTGTATCACAGCTGGCAGTTCAGCCAGCTTCCCAATACACTGGGTTACCTTAGTTTACATAATAAGTGGCTTTCTTCTATAGGGAAAATATCCATATCCTTCAGGACATTTAGGCAGCATGCCTGGCTGAAGTGACAGCTAACCCTGCACAGGCATCCAGAAATATCCCATCTCCCTGTGGCAGTTCTACCTGGGCAGCAGAAAGAAGACCAAGGTTACATCAGAGACATAAAATGAGAACCCTTTCTAAGGACTTGTAGTGGCATTGTTTGGCACCAACTGAAATGAGCTTCTTCCACCAGCAAGGGAGAGCATCGGCCCATGGAATTCAAATGGAAATTTCACCATTCAGACTCACCAACAGCTACAAGTTAGTGCCTATCACAGCAACTGAAAACTTAAATTCATTTTTAGTTATTTTCTCTAGATAGTGATAGATTCAAACAGGTAATGTGTTTTCTGCTCAGGAAATTTAAAAGGAATAATTACCACCCAAAAAATCATTTCATGTTTAAGTGGTATATATCATATCTATGATTGAATGAATCATGAACAGCTCATAAATTCTTGAAAATATACGTGGTCCAATAAGTATTCGCAACAGATTTTAGAATTTAGTAACAACATTAAAGAATTTCATAGAAATCAATGATGACCTCATATAGAAACACAACCCCAATTTAACAGTTCACTCACTTGACCTGCCAGGCACAAACAAGAGCCACTGGCACATAAACATGCTCCTGACTCCCCCCACTCCTCTCCCCTATGTTTTATTTACTTTGGTAAACTAAAATGTCATTATTTGTGCTGTAAAAAGGGAGCAGCTTTAAGCTGCAGATAAATTATGCAACTTCTTAGACAAAGCAGGCTGAAACTTTTGTAGAAAAAAAACCCCAAAATTAACTATTCTACACAAAGACCTGAAACCTACATTACTGATCATCACAGAGAACAGGGGAGAAGGTAAATCTGGGAAGCTACATAAGACCTATATAATTGCTGTGAAGCTTAAGTCCAGCTCTGATGGGAATGCCCACTGCCAAGTCAGCAGGAGGGGGACTGCCCCCAAGGCCACCCCACACCTCCAGTACAACCCAGAGATACCTGATGATGTGGAAAGGCCAGGTGACAGCCCAGCACTCAGCAGATGCCAGAAGAGAATAAACGGTGTCCCAATCAACCTGAGCTCAAACAGGACTCCTGGGCATGGGACCATGGCAGGTGAGGCTGCTTGGACCAATTAAAGCTCATTAGAGCTCACTGGGTCTTGAGGAAATTTAGGGACAGAGTTTCAATTGGACCCCAGAAAGTCTGATGTATCAGCCCTTGTGCCCATCCAGGGGAAGAGCAGATCCACGCAGAGCTGTTCTCCCACCCATAGCCCCACCACGCAAAGCTGTCTGCCATCCACCACAAATATTCTGGCTACACAATGGATTTGTCCCCCTGTGAATATTCAGTGCTGATTTGCAGTGGCAACCATAAAGATTAAAATACACACCCATCTTCAAAGAACCTACCCTGTAGACACTAATGCCAACTTTATTAGGGTTTATGGGGTGGAACAGTGGCCAAAGCACTCATAAAGCTCTGTTATTTGAAATTCCTGTGGAACTATTTCATATTCAAAGTGCCACTGATAGAGAAGAAGCAGATGTCAAAAATTCAACAGTCTTTGGATATGTGCTTGTTTACACCACTGCAAATGGGGAAATGCTACCAATCCAAATTTTTCAATCTTTTTGGCAGGGTGTCAAAGATCAGAGAAGACCGAAAACAAGCAGAGAGTCTAACCCCAAAATGGTTTGTTGGTTCACTTTCATTTTATTTTTTTTTTAATTTCTTCAAAGAATTCCTCGGGCATAACTAAAATAAACAAGACCACTTGACTGCTACCTGGTACAATTGAGAACTGTTATGTTGCATGAAAAACAACTCAAGAAATTGCTTGGGGAGATACATCTTTTCATCCTTAGCATTGTACTTTTAACAACATACACAGTGTAAGACTTGTACTTCAAGGGAAAACAGCACTTACATTTTTCCCCCCCAGAAACAAAAATATTTCTTTAGAAGAAAAACAATTAAACAAATAAACCCGCCTCCAAAAGATCCCCACCAAAACAAACCAAGGAATAAACAGAACCCCCGACCTTTTCATTTCCCCTTCATACATATTCATTCTCCAGTCAGACTGGAAGAGAGCTTGGAAACAAGCCATGCATATGCTCAGACATTACCTGGGCCCCTGGCAATAGGGAGAGACTGAAATATTGCTCCTATTTTCCTCCCTGAATATCATTTCTTATGCTGTTCTGCTGAGTATTGAAGAGGTTTTAAAGCCTCTCTCCCTCCATAACATATATACTCTCATCTTTGAAGAATATGTCAGCCACAAAGAGCAATAGGGACCCTCATAAGAAAAGCAAAGCAGAGAGAAAGGAAGGGCTTTGTGCTCTGTAGGAGGTGAGAGCCAGCAATGGAAACTTGGATAAAGTTTGGAGTCACCACTCACTTTCTCTGACCCTTCTGAGCTGAACTCGGTGCGGGACGACATTTAAAACAACCAGAGAGGGGCTGTGGCAGCTCAGGGGCTCTCTTAATAGAAAAAGCTGTTTTCCTCCTTTTTTGGGTCTGATTGTAAGCCTCCAAAAATCCTGGCTACACCTCAGTGTCGAGCATATCATAAATTAAGACAGCAGAGTGGTTTTCAAAGCTTGATGATTCCTATGGTACACTTTATATTTCTAGTCAGTTCTAAAACCTTAAAAGTAATTAGTTTTACCTGCAAATTATTAGTTTAGCTTGTAGTGTCATTCCATCTGTAATGTACTTATACAACAAAAATGCTTTGAAGGGAGAAAAGAACCATGAGAAATTATGAATTTAAATAAAGAGTAAGAATTTAATACATAGTAATTCCTTGCAATGGGAAAAATTACAATGAGATTTTTTAAATTAAAGTGTTGTAAGTAAACACTAAGAATATTTTGGTTCTTGTTTACAGAAATGTTAGCTGAAGGAAGGAATGTAACTCACAAAAGAAGGGAAATTAACATTTGTTGACATTTTCCTGCTTTTAGGTTTTATGTAAACTCAAAGCAATTAAATTATGTTTAAGACATTTTTGCTGTAAGTAGTTTCCATTTACATTCCTAGAAATAGTAATCCAACCATTTTATTGCATTGTTGGGAGCCCTGTAGCAAGAGACCAAATATTTAGCAACAGGTCTGTTTGCCATCTCTAGAGCTGGAAACCAAAGGCTTGAATCAATTTAATTGCATCAGTGTTTCTCAGCTACCGCGCCAGAATGCGTTGTTCTTCAGTTTAAAGGGTCTATTCCTGCCTCCCCCCACAGCAGTCTCTAAATAAACCTATAAATCCTTGTTCTGTAGCACATGAATTATCAGTAACTTCAAAATAAATGAAGACAAAAATGGTTGAATATTTAAAAGTGTAGCAACTCCATCCCATGATAGATCATTTCAAACCAAAATTCATTTTTTTCTTTGATATCTACTACTGCTATAAACTTCCAGTTTATCATATAACATTACAATTTATGGTATAACCAGCTTGTGTACTGACTATAAACCCTTTGTCAATGCCACTGTAAAGACTTTATAGTCCATAAATAATAGAAGAGCGATAGTATCTATCCTTCTTATTTTGCCCAGCACATCCAAAATATAGGACTCTAAACATGTCAGAGGATTTGCTTGTTTTACATACAATATAGGTGATGTAAAAAAATAAAAAAGGTACATTTTTCTCAGTATTTGGCTTACACAAAACCTATTTGAATAAATAGAAGTCACAGGTGCATGTTATAATTCGGGAACAAAAGATGCACACAAGCAAAAATCAGTCTCAATTTACTGAAGCATTCATCTATGGCCAGGGACTACAAAAAATAATTTCTTGTCTCCTGAATTACTACAGAGAGGATGGCTCTTCGTGAGCAATCCCTCAGGGAGGAATTTGCTCAGAACTCTGCACGCAGTGTATCACCTTTACCTGGCTCTCCACCGCGTGCTCATTTGGACAAGACATAGCTTTGTCTCCCAGTGCAGCAATTCCAGACCAAAATCTGTCACATGTTTACAGCCCATAGAAGTTCATGTTATTTGGGGTGGCTGTCCCTGGTGTTGGAGCAGAATGAAGAGCAAGGCATCCCTCCATACTGTACATGACAAGCCAGTAAGAACCTCACCTGCGATCCCTGCCAGGCACAAGGAGCTGTGAAAATCTGTGCTTCTGGCTTCTCCTCTGCACAGATTCCCTTGCCAGGAGAGTTATTTCATTTTTCGTACTGCTAGCAAAAGACAACTGCTTACAGTCATGCAAGGAAGTGTCACAACTTCAATCTAAAGGCCGCTTCACTCCCATTTGCTAAGTATAGTTTTTTACACTGAAGATCACGCAAATAAAATGCCAGTTTGGCCCTGAATTCCATGCCAAACTCTTATCCCAGATGTGGCAGGCAGTCAAAGCTCACATTGCTCTCAGCCACAGCCTCAGACATTCTTAACACATTAGCTTTCTCTCTTAACACACAAAAATTTCCTCCAAGCTTGTTTGTTGAATGTTTTTCCCATCATACAGCATTCCTCCTGCACTCCTCATGGCAGGATGCTCATGTCTCACCAGGGGCTGCCCCTTCCCATCAAACCCTGGCAAGCACTGGAGCAATTGCCCTTCCAGCACAAAGCCCTCACCTATTGATCCCGCAAACGAAGCTTCTTTCTTATGCTTACAAGGCTTCTTCGATGCATTCCCACGTTGCTCTCACTTCCTACAAACTGACAAGCACCTTCATTTGTGTTCTTACCTCTTTTATCAACTCTCCAGCAGTACATATCGACAATTTTCTCACTGCAAAATATAAGACATGGTGAGGACCTTTCCTCCCTTTTCATTCCAGTAAGAGAAAATCAAACCTCCAAAAATGTGACCCTCTTTCCTCTCCAAACCTTACAAGGGGATGGGTCCCTTCTTGGGCTACATTTTGCAGCTTTGCACAAGATCACATTCCTACAGCCCTGCTAGTCCTGCATCCCCCTTTAGTGCTGCTGAGCCAAACGTGGGCAACAAAATACCCTTGTGAGTAGATGTAGCACATCGTTAAATGTTGATGTATTCAAATATCTTTATAGAGAATATGACACAATAAGTTTCAGGTGAACCCTTTGGGAATTCCAGGGAAAAGGCTGCCTAATCTCCAGTTAAACAGGCCTATTATCTCTCACTCCCCATGAGAAAGTGAAGCAGAACTGATTTGATTAAGAGCAAATTAACCTCTCTAACACAGCTACCCAGGGTTTTACACCTGTCACTTTAGTATGACAATTTATATTTATTCAAAAAGCCATGAGACAGTAAATTAAACATTGCCCTAATTAGAAAAATGTCATATGTTACAGTGGGCTCGCAAAGTGAACTCATTTCAAACAGTTCTGGTGCAAAGTACATTTCAGTACAGCATTAATACAAGGAGAGTCAATATTTTTTACACTGTCACATTTGAGCTGAATGCCATTGTGCCACAGATGTATATTTAAAGTTCCATCAAACAACAAGGCTGGACCTTATTCAAAGTTCACCATATACACAAATTTGTTTAGGAAAAGCCATTAACACCTTAATTACCATACACTCCATCCTATTTCTACCTTCTAATGTCACAGCACAAAGCAGATCTCCTCTTAATTAGATCTGTTGGCACAGTATTATTCCTAGAGTTCTTTGGGAATAAAGAGTAAATTCTTCAATAGGTTATGTGTGGGCATTTGCTTCATCAGCTAATGACTCATAGGTGAACCTCAGTGTTTCAAAACAAGCTGCAGTTGTACAATACAAGTCTTTGGGCGTACACAAACTCCCTTAGGCATCTTATAACTATATAGAGTAACTTGCACGTTCATTTTGAGACAAGAATAAGAAAGACCAAGGTGCAACTGTTCACTCCATGAGCCAGAATTCAGCTAACACCCAGCTCATGCTGAGATCAGCACCACCAGATCCAGGTGAGGGCAAGGTGTAGGCAGGACAGGATGACCACCAAGGGCTGGAGGTCACTAAGCAGCCACCATCATCTGCCTCCTGCCGTGCCCTCCAGCACCACCCTGGCACCCCCTGCTTGGGCAAGGAGAGGGGATTATCGGCCAGAAGGGAATTTCTTCAGAATCCACTAATTCACAGAGATGGCGCAGACCAGACTTTCCAGCTGGAAGGAATAAACATCTCAGTTTACCCTAAAAGCTTTCTGACGCAGATCCTGCAGCACTGGGACTGCTGAGGCTTTCACACTTCCCAGGGTGATGGGGAGCCCCCTGCACTGTGGTGGGGGGAAGGATGAGCTCTCTCCCCATTGATTGGCTAACTGGTTTGCTCAGAAGTACACAAGTTATGAGTTAAGATTTATGAAACAGAGAACTTGTGAGCTGGGAACCTCATGATTTAAGAGATGAATTAGGGAAGTAATTTTTGTTTGCTTTTTTTTAACTTATCCTTACCTTTTTAACAGCTTTAGTTCTCTTGCTATCTAAAATCAGTATGCATACCATAATTACAACACCGATAATGACCCTTGTGATAAATAAGTACAGTTTATACAAAAAACTCTTCAGAGTTGCTCTGAGGAAACTGTATAATAATGAAGCTATCTGAACTCTAACAAGAAAATAATTTAGGTCATTATTCCCAGCAATAAATATTGGACACACACATTTGTTTTTCTTAGCTTGCTAAGAAGAGGTAGAACTATTATTTTTTAAAATGTGTATATATATTTATATATAGATTTTCTGTACTATATATAATTATCCATTTTATATACATATCTCCACATATAAAAATAGATAAGCATCTCTATCTAGATAATGATGAACCATATAAATAAATAATTGGTTATTTGTCAGGAAATTAAGGTCCTTGACTAGTTGGGTGGGGGAGACACCACATTTATGCCACACAGGCATTAACTGGTGTACCAGCAAGAGCTCCTGCTGCAGTTCATGCATGAGAAGCCTTGCCTGGGTGGCATCTTTACTCCTCTTGCCCTGCTGCTCCCTCCTTGCCCAGACCCTGCATGGTCCTGCAGAAGGACAGGCACAGCCCCTCTCCTCACCAGTTCTGGGAGTATGTTCCCTTAATTTCTGTGTGTGCCTCTTTTCACAATCCATACATCCTCAGACTTGCATTTGGGCTGAGGAATGCTAAAGCTGTCTACATTCACCTTACTGGTAAATTGATAGAGAAATTAAGGGATCCTTGTTTATCACAAAGGATAGTCCCTAGACCTTGCTCCAGAGCCACCAGAGACAGATCAAGCAAGGCAGTTCTTCAAATCTAATGCAGCCATTATCACTTATCAGATTTGGGTTTAAATAGATAGCATCAAAACCAAAGAGAACCAGCCAGAGGCAGAAGTCAAAAAGAGAAACAAGAGATTTTCAGTGGCTCTTTTAGAGCCGTAAAAGAGTAAAGATCCATTAAGTGATACTTCAAATCCTGCTTTAGTACAAAACAAGGAAAGTCAACCAATAATTTTTATCATTCTAAAGGTCACTAAATACAGAAAGTTCCTCAAAATAGACTACGCGTCAGATACAATCATTATTTTTATGCATTATCATCAGGCTTCCAGGCTCCATGCACAAAGGGCCAGCAGTCACAGAGATAGGGACATCTGCATTATTTTTTTGGATGACCCCACCCTTTCCAGCCCAAGCTGTTAGCCAGGTCATAAAATAGCCTTCTGTTTCTCTCTTAAGACACAACAGCCACACAGCTTCAAAACGGGAAGATAAAGATTTAAGATGCAAAGATTATCTGGAAACAGTCAGTCTGCCTCGTCACCAACCCTCGCATTCCACGGAGATAAGTTTGTCAGTAACATATTGCCCAATTCATTGAATTTTGCTTAATTCAGATTCATTTCCAGATATCTCACTCAATTTAACTACTTTAAAAATATCTTGGCAATATGTGTGGAGACCACACTAGGGAATATCTACTGGGGAGAAAAACAAAACACCCAAACAAATATTCTCCTCAACCTATGTTAAGCAACCTAACTTAAAATAGCAGAAAGCACAGCCCAGCCTGTGCTTTAACTCGGGATGACATCTCTATCTCATCCTTAGTCTTCTCATGGGCTGAGCTGCAGAGACAATTAACAACCCAGATTGCCCCAGGAATCAGCTAACTCATGGGAGCCAACTGGAAGTTACAGGTTCTTGATAGTTCAGCATGGGTCTAAATTCACATATCACATTAGAAATCCCAACACTTTCCCCCAAAAGTCCAGCAAAATATTTTTTGAAGCAGGAGATTGTTATTGCCCGGGATTGTTTTTGAGAAAGCTCCTGCAAAATCCATTATGCCTTTATACATATATATAAAATTTCTATTTTCCCTTAGAATGTTTTTAACTTGCCCTAATCCCATATGCTTTGGGATGAGGGACATAATATTACTCAAGGAAATAGCAGTGGGGTTACAAAGGTGTCATTTATTTCCTCTCTAAGGATCTATTCATAAAATATTCCTCCTTCACCCACAGGGTGGGTACCACACACAGCCCAAGTGGGTTCTGCTCCTGCAGTCACATGGAAATGGAGCAAAGGAATAACAGCAACAGCTCGTGCCAAACACAAGCTTTAGCAACAGACCCCAGGAAGGAATATTTTTAGAAGACTTTAAAATGCAAGTTTGCTTTCAGGTTGTGCATTTGTGGAGCAGTGAGGAAATGACAGAAATAATAAGGTGGCACCTTATAATTTAATGATTGAGTAAAACGGAGTTATGGATCATCTGAGAATAAGACAGATTTAAAACAAAAAAAAATGTTTTCACATTAAAATTTTAGGAACGTGAAGCCTTTGGGAAGAAAGAAATAAAAGGAAATACAGAAAAGGGTAGCTTGTTCATACACACCATATGTATCATCAGGAAATTCCTGAGGAAAGAGAAGCTAAAAGTTCTGAGCAAAATAGGCATATCAGCTCTCAGATCCAGTAGATTTGCTATTCTTTTTGAAAAAGCAAGCAGGGAAAAAAGAGAAGAAACTATAGGGGTTATAAAAATAGCTCTTTACAGAAAAAAAAATAATAAAAAATACCAATCAACAAACTCTTTCCTTGAGGTATTTTTCAGCCTATAAAAATTGAAAGCTACCAGAAAATGAGACTGCAAGAAAATACTGTAGCAGGAAGATTAAATTTGTATAAGACAACAAGTAAAGAGATGAGCAGGTTCAACAGTATGTGCATTGGATCACACAGGTGAGTTGGAGAAAGCATTTATTTTTTGCAATCATCAACACCAGAGCACAGGGGAAGAGTTCCCATGTGTAACACTCAGTACCCCAAAACAGCATTAACAAAATCCCAAAAGCCACCTAATTTTCATGTGTTTTGTACAAGAGCATTATCTAACCAGGTTTGCATGTTGGGTGAGTTCAGGCTGCAGTACAACACACTGCGGAGATACAGGATTGGGATCAACCCAAACATCCAAATGTGCACAATAAGCTGGTGCCCCCCCTCTCTAACAGCAGGATTTACACAGCAGCTCAGCTTATGCCTGGTTTTGTTTGTTTTCTGGAGATAAAGAGAATGAGTAGGCAATCAGCTCAATTTCCCAGCCCATCTGAAAATTAATCTCATCAAAGAGCTCATTCCTGGCTACAGCAGAGACCTGAACCAGGCCCCTGGATACTTTGTGAGGCCAGCAGGAGGGAGGTGTGGAAGTGCACAGATACAGGAGGAAGAGAGGATACAGCACAGCCTGGGGTTCGCCTAACCACAAACCCACGCTTCATAGCCCAGTTTAAAACATCTTAAATCTAATGTGCATGTACCAAAAAAGACAGCCTGACCAACATGAAATTAGTTTGAAAATCATGCAGTGAAGATACAATGAATATATTTCATTTTTTTTACCTTTCAAGTCTAGAAAAATATGAATCTCAATAAAGCATCACAATACGTGATCACATAGTGACAGGACAAGGTTTAAACAGAAGGAAGGGAGATTTCAATTAAATATTAGAACAAAATCTGCCTTGTGAGGGTGGTGAGGCACTGGCAGCTGTGGATTGCCTACCCCTGGAAGTGTCCAAAGCCAGGTTGGACAGGGCTTTGAACAACCTGGGCTAGTGGGAGGTGTCCCTCCCCGTGGCAGGGGTTGGAATGAGGTGGCTTTTAAGGGCCCTTCGACCTCAATCATTCAATGATACTATGACTTATGGAAGACACAAAACAGCAATGAACCCTTTGTTGCCCAAATTCAGGAGCAGAGGTTTTGGATGAGTCCTGAAAGATTAACAGTTGAAGGTCAGTTACCGTGAGAAGGCCGAAACCACAATCAATGGCTATTGTGGGGAGTAGAAAGGCAAAACACCAAACCAGCTCCCAAAACACCTGGCTTCCTAAACAAGGCAAAAACAATCTGCCTAACTCCTATTTTTGTTGTCCTCAAGGACAACTGTGATGAATCAAAAACTAAGAAATTAGCTTCAATAAAGGAAGGAAGTGCTGGAACAGGGCCAGCAAAAACTTTTTATGGTTCTGACACTATTCAAAAAAACATGCTGAGTTACCATTGCAGTATTTTGTAGGATGCAGTTAGAATTATGCCATCAGATACGTGAATCCAGTATGATCCTTCACAAGAGGAAATCAGCGGCATGCCATATGCTGTATATCCTAAACACTAGTCAAAATAGCCTCATTTGATTTGTTAGTACAAAGTACTCCCTGGATGTTGCATCTTTTCTTGGCAGACCACATGGACTTATTACTGTGTCTGTTTTAAGACACGAGAACCACATCCAGCACTTGCATTGCAATCATGAAAAGATTATAAGCTGGAGAAATATTAATATTCTTTGCTCTGGGTTTTGTGGAATTTAATATTCACATTATATTTTGGCTGTGAAGGGTCAAACCTGTACACTTTCTGAGAGGAAACAAACAGCTTTTGTTGCACTGAGGTGACAAAACTCAGTATTTCGGATGCTATTGCACAAACTCATATTATGAGCTTTTCTTAAAAAAAGCTTTTGGCATATGCTGAATGTAAATAATGAGTTGCATAGAATTATTATTTAGAAAATGAAAAGCACTCAATATCAGTATTGCACAGTCACAGTCCATTGTGGGACTCAGTCCCTAAATACATAACAAGCACCTCCTACAGAAAGCCCACACTTTGCACAGTTGACAAATACCATCTATTTTATTCTCGAGTGAGTAAACAATAGGATTTTATAATGCAATTAATTGCGGGGGGGGGGGGGGGGGGGGGGGGGGGGGCAAAAAAGCCAAAAAAAAAAACAAA
>JAWWEE010000030.1:4344103-4367946 GCA_035221455.1 Xenops minutus | reverse complement strand
AAAGAAAGCCAAAAAAGAAAACAAAGCAACAAACTAACCACCAACTAGTTGTTCTCCAATAACTTTGTTGAAGTGGAACACGCTGTGGGCTCAGCCTTCTCATCAGTGGCCAGCCCACCTTTGTTATTATTTGGTTCAAAGGTGTTTTGGATTCACATTTATGATGGAAGTGATGTTCTCTCAACCTGGGGTTTATACATTTCTAAACCAGATACTCATGGTTAGTAACATAAAACACATCAAGATTGAAAAATCAAATTGAACATTGTGCTTGTGTTGTGAAATTTAGTTCTTTTTCTTGTGAAAAATAAAAGCTGATTGGCCAAGTTGTCAATTTTTCAGTCAATCCATTTCTTCCAGACAGCAGGGAAAATTTTCCCATTGATAGAAACCAATATTTCTTCTGACTCATTTTTTGCAAGTACACCTTTAAAAGGGGGAAAAAACAAGTGCATCTAAATACATACCCAGACTTGGGGTTTCAAAGGATGCATGATTGACTGCTGTATAGAGGAAAGAAATTTGGGTCAAACAAATGAATAAGAAATAGATGTGGGGACACAGAAAATTTGGAGGGAGCAAAAAACCAAACAAAACCAGTTATACAGAAATAAATGGAGTGTAGATTTTTGTAAGTAATAAAAACAGATCTTCAAAATACCTCGTGGCAGTTCTAGCGAAGTGCCATGGAGTGGTATATTATTACTCCTTACATGAATGATCTGCTGGGTCTACCGCTGAGGGCAAAACAGGCAGACAGTGTTATCCATTGCAGAGTCTTTAATGAGACAATGTGAAGTTCAAGTTGCACACCACGCAATATTTTTCTCCCCTGTTCAATCTATATTAAGTCGATATTCTGCTAAAACCTAACATTTGTTGCATTTTTCCAATTTAGTTTCTGTCAATGTCCCCTAAAAGTGCTGAGCCCATCAAACTGCCATCACCCACACAAATTTCAATAAGGGCACTGCAGTGCCAAAGGCGGGGAAGCAAAGGCTGTGCTTTGAGGAAGCTGCTCAACTCCCCATTCCCTCCACATCTGTACAAGCCTGTCTTTTAACAGCAGGTGGGAAAGTCTGCAGAGATGCTCAGTGTGCCTTTGCTCCAAGGCTCCCTTCCCTCTTTATTCCTAGTGCAGCAGGAGAGAACAAGGAGCACTATGGAGGTACAAGGCTGCAGTGAAGACTAACTAAAATTTGTAACCAAGTATATGCAAAGCTGTTTGGATAGCTGCAGAGCTGCGTGAGCTGCTACATTGCACACAAAGCTGATTCCAGTCCCTCCTGCTTCATTTTCATTCTTTTTTGAAGGCAACTAATATCTCAAACTTTCCTATTCAATACTTCAGCTAACTACAAAACCAATATAAATCTTACTTCCCCCACCGCCCCCCCGCTGGTTTTCCTTCTGAGAGATCTCACACCTAAATGACTGCAGGCCATTTCTAGGGGATGCTTCACACAAAAGCATGTGGGGAAAACAGCCTGAATTGTTCCTCTTCCTTTACTGTAACACCTAATCAGAAGGTACGTTAAGCAATGAGATTTTATATCAACTCCTGTAAATTTCCCAAACGTCAAACAGACAAAGGTGATTCTGGACAGCTTCCTTCGCCCCTCCTTATTCCAGGTGATAGCTCTGCTTCTTATTCTCCTAGTCAGAGACCGAGCTTAAGAAAATTAATGCTAAGAGCAAAAGTTCTTTATAATATTTCATAATTTAAGGACATTCCTCTTGTAAGGAATAAAGAGATTATTAAATTCTCTTCACAATTTCTGCCTCTGGTATGGCTATGAGTTTCTGTAATAAATCAACTCTGACTTGTTACAGATGAACTCAGCAAATGAACAAGCTCTAATAAGAAGACAGCAAACCTAATAGGGCAATTCTCAGGCAGGCAAATTATACTTATTAGGTTTGCTGAGAAGGAAGTGTGCCCAGCTGTCAACAGTGGGTCCTGATTTCACAGCGCTGGAGCTTCTCATGCAATTGAGTCAGAGTTTGGGACAAGAGGGAGAGGAGGTCAATGTCTCCAAGTTGGCCTGAGGCACATTATAAACGGACTGAGTATGATTCAGGTCATGAAAAATTACAAGGCATGTTGGAATGCTGTAAAATCTTTTAAAATAGCAGCTTGCTGCCAAAAAAAAATATTGTAAACAAGTGGAAAATATTCTGTACCTAATGAGAAAAATTGATGAATTGGATGGAAAATATTTTCAGTCATTGTGTAAGATTCTTTTGTGTTGAAGAACATAAAAAAAATTTACAAAATTAGTGAACTACAAAACACATAATAAAGAGAAAAATGAAAATTAAGCTAAATAGGGGAAATCAGCTTAATCTGTAAATCATAACTAGCACACAGCCTTACAACAGCAAAATTTTAATCTATGTCAGACCAGCTAACACACCATCTCCTCTTTGAAGAACAGATTCAGGCACAAATTTGCTGTATACCTTCCAGGCCAAGTAAATAGGGACAGACCGCCAAACTTGCCTGTATGATTCACAGCAGCCATGTCACAAAACATGAAAGAAAAGATTCCTTTGGTAATGCAGCATAAAGTCAAAAAAAGGTCAGTTCTTGAATGCCTTGAGGATGTCACAAAATCTGTAGTGATTCACTAAAGTACTAATGAGTTCTATGGGATGTGTAAAGCCTTACACACAGAACTTAGCAACTCACAGGTGAACCAGCCACAACATAACCACTGAGCAGAGGAGGGGCAGTCGTGTGTGACTACAGGTTTTGAAATGCTGATTTTGCTCCCAGTTTCCTTTCTGATTACAGAAACTATGTTTTAAAGCAAACAGAATGCAGAGAGGCACAGCTAAAAGCTGTTGACACAGTACAAATGAGAGCACAAATTAGAAGGGATGTGCCAGTTAATGAACACAGAGCTATGGAGCAGTGTAAAACTGTCAACTCTAGATATTCTTCCCAACATTTTTCTTCATTTTCTTCAAGAAACTCCATTGCTGAGAATTTCATATGTTAATCAGATTTTTGGTGCCCTTTATGTGTGTTTTAGCATTTTTTTTCCTCAGAGACTCAAATATATTCCCATGAGATTATGTCCCGTTGCACCTGCAAGGTAACTGAAGTGTCACACATGTTACTTTAATAAATTTGTAAATGAAAACTATTAATGTGGTCTTCTGGGCACTTCTGACAGTGTTTAATGTACAGCAGAAGCATGAGAACACACAGTGTCATTAGCTCTGACAAGCAGCAACTCCTCACAATCATACCTACAGCCCTACCTTAAAGGTGATGAGAGCTTACACAAACACACTAAAAATATGCCTTTGCCTTTGCATGAACCTCCTCATAGATTCCATGTTAATACCAGCTAGTAACTCAGCAATAAGAAGTCTCTCCCATTCCACAGAAGTCCTGTAAATAAACATGCATATATGTATATATATAAACATATATATAGATTACATCTACCAAAGATACTCAAATATTATGGAGAGACAAGAGGCATAGGTAATCACTATGCATTAGGAATATACTCCATTTCCATTCCAGTATCCTCTGTCCATTCCAGTTGTGCCTGTTATGCGATGCAGTAATAGTTACTTCTATCTCTAAGTACAGGCAGATTCTCTGTCTTCCTGTATTGTATTTACTGTGGTAACTGAAGACTGGAAGACTTGTTTATCTGATGCAGCCATGCCATTTCCATAAGGAAAGATACTTTTCCTCATGATGTGGAAGTACAGGGAATCAAAGTGATGCAACATCTCTAAAATAATGGAGCAAGCAAAGGTCAAGGATTCTTACAGAATCTGAAAGATTATAGCAATAAAGGTTTTAGAAAGCACTCTGGAAGTTGCATGGAAAGAGTATCACTCTCTCCTAAATTCTGTAACTATAAAAGCTAACCTACTGCACCAGTAAACTGCAGTTTTTCCAAGACAAAAATAAATCTAAGAATCCACAGAGGGAAAAAAGGAAAAGAAAGTTGGAGAGTGGGAAACCACCATTATTGGTCCCTTCATCCCTCCTGACAGAAGATAAATAAGAACATGATCCAGAAAATATGAAAATCAAACCCTACATATTGGGAATTTCTTTCTTGTTTTCTTATGGGAATGTTCATATTATATTTGTCTTATAACAAATTTCTTCCTACCTTTCCCTTGCCTCCCACCCCTGTCTCAAGAGATGGATGAATTCCAAACCCAGCTGCATTCGCCTCCCCAACAACATATGCTTGTTGTCATGCCTACAAGACACTGCCTGAACAGGCAATATTGAACATGACCAGTTTTCTTCATGGTTCTTAAAAAGAACAATGAGATGATGGAGAATTTTGCCAAAGTAAGCACATCCAGGCTTCCTACAATAAATCTCCAAGATATTTTTTTCAGCCAGAACAAACTTCCTACTTTAGAGAGATGAGGAACCAAAAAAACCTTTAACAAATTATTATAAAATAGGATTAACTGCACAGCGACTTGGAAAAGAAACAAAGCTCTGGGAAAAAAACCTCAGCATTGCTCGTGGTCTAATAGGAAGGATTTCAATTTTAAAAGGCAAAGGTAATGTAGTTACAATACTAGATAGAGACAAACTACTTTGCCTTCAGCCTCAGTTTATCCACACAGGAAATAAATTATTGCTCCAAAAGCTGCAGCTTTTTCTCTTTATTGAAACTGTTCACATTGAGGTAACAACACTGTTTCACCCTTATTTATGAAGCAAAAATAATGTTAATGCATCCACCTCTTAAGACACTTGTCAGGTGTTAAAACGAGTGAATTCATAAAATGTTCAGTGATGTTAAATGTGGATTGCGACCTCATCCTTCAGTTGCCACACTGAACGTAAAAGCCTCCCACATTATTAATCTTCAATTTGGGGTGGAAGGATTTCCGCTCTCCCTGCAGAACTCCAGTTACAATGTGATTTCATTCTGACAAAATACACTTTAATTGTGATTCTGTTAAATTAGAAATAGATGGGTTTGCCTGATAGAATGCTTTGATGTCTATAGTTTCAATGCTAATAAAGGTATTATCACCACAGGTGTATATTACATTATGTTCATTAATTAGGGCATGAATTAAAATTTTTCCAGGCTATACTAATTGTCGGCCTTTTAGATAACTCCTTCAAGAAGGGAAAGGGGGAATGTACATAATAAAATGAGTTAGAAGTTGAGGAAAGAAGAGGTGGAGAAGGACTGCACTGTGGGATAACTCCTGAGCCTGGTCAGTCTCCATGCTGGCAGACTGTGCCATGCTTTATTTTTTAATTATTTGTGCCATTGTGAGCTCAAATGATATCAGAGAAGTCATGTTCAAAATCTTGTAATGGGCCAAAAGAAAATGCACCTTGTATGTCCAGTCAACATCTTCTTAGTACTATAACTGCAATATTAACATACTAATCAAACAGTGCAGATTTAAACTTTAAGAGATGGGAAAAAAAGGAATGCTATTACAGAAACAGAGTCGGACAGATATAACAAAACAGAGATACAGAGATAACAAGTTGGAATCCTTGTGCATGGAATGGTAACTGGGGGAGCAGCACAGAGCTCTGCAGAGTCATCCCAGGCACCAGAGGGGGATCAGAGCGGCACAGTCACCATCACTGCACAACACGAGGACAGTCCAGGCTGTGTCACACTCCCTTACCCGGGCCTTCTGGAAGAGCAACATGATCTATCCCACTGCTTTGCTCCATGATGGCTTTGCTAAGAGGTTGTGTGTTCAGAATTTGGGCTGTTTTTCCAGCACATCCATGAGTTCAGACAGAGGGCTCATTCATCAGTTGCTGGCAGAAGCCCACTGGGCGACGCACAGGGCTCATACTACCTTTTTAAGCATTTCTAATTACACTGGGATGGTAATTCTGCAGGGTGGTATTGCATGGCAGAAGTTGAGAGTTGACAGAAGAGAAATGGTCCAAAAGTTTAGATATGAACAAGCTGGCAGCAAAAAGAGCAGCAGGAAAACCAATAAAAACCATTACAGCCTGATAAATCATGAAAACCTTCAGCAACCCGGATTTTTGATGGTAACGCTTTCAGAGGCTGTTGACTGCGCTGGCAGACAAAACACATTCACCTTCTGTGGGCTGCGGTTCCTGAGCAGGTGAGTCATGTTGAGAAATGAGACAAAGCCGATCAAACCTTTCAAGGGCTTTGGAAAATTTTTCCCACAGTCACTTGGAGTTCTCCAAGTGAGATGTTGTTGCAGACCAGAGGGTCATTCACACGATTTCACTGGGATTTTTGTCCCAGCACAAAGCCAAGCATGCTGGAATGCCACAAGCACAATGCAACAGAGCAATTAGTGTCTGTAGAAACAAGTCCCTGTGCACATTCCCATCACCTTTTAACAGCATCTTCATTGCCAAGGCATAAGTATCACTGCTCGTTCACTGAAATCTTATGTTTTGAAGTAGTTATTCAGGTTTCTGGGCCATATCTTGTGTTAGTTGTAATGCATTTCCATGACAGAAGCAAACAGCTTTGAAATAATGTCCAGCAGTCAAAATTTCATTGCACAGCCTCTGTGGTTATAAACCATGTAACATGTAGGCCAACAGTGCTTCAGCATTTCACAGATAAACACATACACACTCTCTAGCCTTAACAGCTATGTTACTCTGAGAATAAAAGGTAGCAGCAGCTTGAGTGGCATTAAAATGAAGGGAAAGTGCAAATAAAATTCAGATTTATTTCACTTTCATTTCTACTTAACTGCAGTTATTCATAACATCTAAATGCACATTCACTGCAGTTTCTAGATGCAATATAGTAGTTTTTATGCAGTTAAAATGAGTTTATATACAAGAGAATTGCCACAAGCCAATTCAAAACTGCTTTTAAAAACCCTTTTCCAAACTAAGTTCTATAGTAATAATTCTATTTGTGTTGTGTCAGCTGGCCCAGAACTATAAATTTGAAATTATCATGAAGAAATCTAGGATTAAAAAAAATATATATTTGCAGAATCCATATGAAATAGCTAAACATATCACATGAATTAAAAAGGGGAAAAAGTCACAGCAGACAATTCTTGCTTTGCTCGGTGACACATTTGCAATGTAAGCATATATCTGCATTCTTAATCCTGATACATTTTGTATTTATCATACCTTAAGATTTTTAATGCCCCCCCCAAGCTCAAATTATTAATCATAATTTGCATGTAATATGTTTCAGTTTATGTGCACTTACAAGGACATCAAACTATAAAGATATTACAGGACCTCCATGATATTTCTTTCATTATGGTTAAAATAGCTTTTCCTCCAGAATTTATAATACATTGGAGAAGGCTCTGGTGGTCTCCGTAGCGTTCCACAAAGACATTTCCTGTGGATTTCTCATAGCTCTTTGCATGGTAATTTCAAAGATGAGGGAATGATTCACTCAGCCTCACTTGCCATCCATGGAAGGAAATGCAATTTCTAGAATCAATAAGAAGTTCAGCTTCACCAATCCCCCAGACCATCTCCAGGAATAGCCTATAATTTTAAGCTCCCACATGCTCCATGTGTTTCAAATTCAACCAACCCTCATCAAGCACAAGAGTCACACATGGGAAGTTAATTATCTGTACTTTGGTTGTAATTGGAGCCCTCCAGTGAGGTTGTACAGACCACAGTACAGTGTTATTTCAAATACTCACTAAGCTGTAACCTGTGCTCTAAAGAGTTTACAAAACAGCTAAATAAAGCCAAAAAGGATAGATTGCCACGAAGGAGATGAGATCAGATCCACCTGTATGAACTTACGAATAGGAATGTTAGTTCACTCACTAAACAAAAAAGGAATCAAAATCTGTACTCACAACGCCAGTTCATCAAGAGCTGCTTTTTTTAAGTATATATATATGGGAGGAATGCAAGAAGAAGCCTAGCCAGGAAGTTTTTTTAGCATTCCTACTCTCGCAACAAACTCAAAAAATCTCCACTCAGAAAATGATCAATGGCTCCCAATCATTATCTGAGCAGAATATTAAAGCAAGACATGCATAATAAAGTAATTTTGTTTCATTTTTGAGAAGTGATGGCATTTAGCGAGATTCAGTAAATTGTCCCTTTCAGCACTAATAACATGTTCATAGCTTTCCCCACCAGACGTTCCATAATGGCAATATAATAGGATTGCAATGACAATTAAACAATTGCATATTTTAGGGCAATGGAGGGTATCCACTAGGGCATGAACCATTAGCAAAATGGTAACGTTGTCACAGGAATTTTCATGCTTTGGCACAGCAACTGATAAGGCAGAAGCACTGGAAGGGAGCAGGTATTGAATTCCTGTACCACCTTCTTCACTTACAAAGGCAGAGAAATAGGAACTGATAGTGAATCTTAAAACAGCCAACAAAGGTTGAAGTTCCCTTCCAGTTCTTCCTCCTCTCTCCACCCATCAGAGGGAGTCACTCAAGGCCACGTGGAGTCTTTGCTGCCACACTCAGAAGTGACTGCAGGGACCTTCCTGCCCTTTCCTTCCCCATGAGAGCCATGGGCTCTCCCATAGGCCACCACCCTGAGTACCCTCGGTGTCTCACATAGAACCTCTTCTGCAGGCAGGACTTCATTCCCCAGTAAACAGAGCCTTGGAAACCTTTCCCAAACACGACACATACTCATGGAAGTTGGGAAATAGGACCACAAAAGGACTGAATAAAATTAAAAGAAAAAAAAAAAACAAAAAAAACCAAAAACAACAAAACCCAAAACACCAATCCCAAAACTGAACCCTGACATTATTTTGTGGCTTTCTACCCAAATCAATGTGTCTGAACTAAACTAACAATAAGGACAAAGCAAACTGCATCAAGTGTAGCCTTCTGAAGAGAGTTCAGACTCAGCATAGATCTGGTGACTGGAATTTACTTTTTTAATATTTACCTGAGATATCACAAGAAATGGTTCTAAGTAAAATGCATGGATCAGTTTAGATGCTGCCAAAATGAGAGTTCTCTCACAGATCTAAGTTTACCTCCCTAATGCAGAACTGCAGGAAACACTACCACAAGAGAATGCTGAATTCCATCATATTACTCATCATTTCAAGAAAATGCACACATTTTTCATCCCTTGCTTAAGAAAAAAAAAAAACAACAACACATTTAAAAAAGTGAAACAGCAATCACAGCAAAAGAATATGGGGTAAAAAACCATATGCATGAGAGAATGTTTTTGCTACTTTCCTCCTATTTGATTACAGCTGGAGGACAGAAACCAAACAACATTTGTTAGATTGCTGTGTAATCCCATTTGCAATGATTGCTCTCTGATGTGGCAGAAAGAAGGGTGTATCAGAATGTCTGTAAGTATTTGTTATCCTTTTATTTTGTATGTATAACTAGTGACCAGTATCTGCTAACCAAGTATTCCACAATAACTCTGGAAGTGCTTGTGCACATACCTAGATACAGACCCACCACATTGCACATGGCCATGACCTAGAAAACAAAAAACATTTGGAGGTAAACCCTTGAGAACTTGGACAACCTAAAAAATAGGTTTTCTTTCTTTCAAAGCCATTGAAAAGAAAATTAAATGAAAATCAGCATTAAACTGTCAAAAGTTACCCAAGGAATTTTTTTAAAGTTATTTACTACACTTGAAGATATCAGATGGAGATTCATTGGGGTGGAAGTTCTTCAGGGCCTCAGTAGCTACCTAGTCTGAGTGTAACCCTGTGCCACAGGGGCCCTGGTCCCACCATGGATCAGTGGGTACTACTAGAAAAAGAAGCAAAATGCTGTCCTCTGCCAAAACAGCTCCTGTTCACCACCGCATCCAGAGAAGGATTTGACTCAGAGCACACCTCAGTGTAAGTCTACTTCCAATTAACATAACACCTTCATAAACCACAAGCAAAAGACTGTGATCCTGGTCACCATATCAATCTTCTTTATAAAGGAGAAACACAAATTACACTGTTGCAGTCAGAGGATACTGACACTGAAGAAAAGCCAGTCCACCATGACCTTCAGCTCATCAAAAAGGAGCTAAACAAATTATTGTATACCATAATAGAGAGACATCCTACTTATTAATGACTAGAATTCATCTTCTAGAGACCATTGAGACTGAAATATACTCATTATATCAAAGTCAATCCATGATTTCAGAATTTTAACTGCACTTTCTCCTGTCTCTTCCCAACATGTAAAACTTCACTATTTGAAGTTGCCTTCCAGGAATTGAAACCTAAAACTGTTCTCAGAGTTTTGGGCTTTTTTATGTTTTGTTTTGTAGTTTTTTTCTTCTCCGGAAGTACTATAAAACTACTTTTGAACTTGTTACTAACTACTTCTAGAACCATAAAGTTGGAACAAGGAACATCTGCTGGTAACGCAGCCCGGAATGCATTACTTATTTATTACTTGAAAGGAATACATAAGAGCTTATACTTCTATAGTCTGTTCCTCTCTGCATGCTGCTAATATAGCTCTTAAAAATCACAAAGTGACAGGAGAGAGAGTTTGGAAGAGGTTCTTCCAGGCCTGACACGTATCTGGTAGGCATTAAAGACTGGATCAGGTGTCTTGGCATATGGGACTCCCTGAGAGATGTCAACACGTGATTCTACCCAGAGAGAAATGAAGCTTCCCAGGCATGCAAAGCAGTCCATCATGTTCATCCAAAGAGCAACAGAGAGAAGATTAGAGAAGAGCAGCAATTTGAGAGCCACATGAGTCCTTGAGGCTTCCTAAGTAAATACCAGGTGTTGAAATAGCTTTAAAAAGGGAACAAATAAGCCCCAGCACACACCCCATTTAGGCAAGAATTTAATGGACTAGGTGGAATAATATTGTAGCTTTCCTTCCACGCAGCTTATGGTGCAGACATGTAATATGCAGCAGATTTTAGACTAAGAAGATAGGTCCAGTAAACAGTCCTGTAAGGGACAGAGCTTACTGAAGAACAACCCTTTCCTTTGGTTTTTTGTTTTTGTTTTTTTTTTTTTTTTTTTTTTTAAAAAAAGCATCAACAAAACAAGATAAATGCATCTACTTATCAAGACAAAAATTGTTTCAAAACAACTCAAAAACCTAGCATGCAAATTCTTTATCTTTAGGAAGACAAAAATGAGTATTTACTGTATGCCAAATAAAATTAAAAGGTAATTGCCACAGAAAGGAGAAAAGCACTTTGAAACATCACATTGTATAGCTGTAAAGAGGAGAGGAGTTCTGTGACTGGAAAACATCTTAAGAACATCTTTCCACTCTTAACATTACTAACAAAGAACTTCAAAAACCAAAAGCAAGACTCAGTGAAATAAAGAAAAGCGTTTGATTAGTAATGCAAATGGTTCTTAATTGCAGAAAATAATAAGCCACATTCTCTTCCCACAGTGATGGTTCGAAACGCAGTCCTACATATGAACTCTGCAGTGCCTCTGCTTGCCTACTGCAGGTACAAATAAGTTGGTTGTTTCCCACTTTTCAGTTGTTTCTAGCACAGAAAACCATGACCTCATCTGAAAACAATGGGACCTTAATATCTCCTGATGCATTCCAACACAAAGACCACAGCACAGAGACATCAAAACTACACAAATGTATACAAACATTAAACAAAGCATAAGAAAACCCAAGCAAACATACCGTGGCTGCTGTGTTTTCCTCAGAAGGGCCCCCTGAGAAGTGACGGCTGGGAGCTCACCAGGTGCATTCAATTAACCCACAGAGGTGACTGCCCACACCTGCACCTCAGCTGGGTTAATGTGCTACACTGAGGTGACCTCACTCCTTTTCAGGTGGAACCTGGGCAGAACTGCTTTCTAACCTGCCCCCCAATTCATTACAAAAGATATAACATTAAATAGATAAAATAAAGAGGCATTCAAAAAATCTGAACAAAGACAATTGAAAAGAACCAGAACAAAGATCTGGTTTCTTACTCTGAAAGGAGAATTTCCATTGTATGTGCAAATCTAACATACTGAAGATGCAGTTTTCCTCAAAACTAATAATGGCCATAGCCATAAGCTTGGAAAAAGGAAAGGAATTCTCATGAATTTCATTAGGGCTTTTCCAATACATATCTCACTCAAATTTGGCCTGACCAGTTACAGAATAAGCAAAACAATACTTGGGCTATCATTCCTACAGCTAAAGGGGTAGAAAAATCTTTTTTTCAAAACTTCTCCTTAACCCTTAAACTTTACTTTAAAGCAGTATGTTCTTTTAGTTGCATAAAGAGCACATTTTAATTATTTAGATATGTTACATAAGGAAAGAAGATGTTAATACATTTAATGTGCATGTGCAAATCGGGTTGATACCACTTCTATTGCCCTGGTGTGCAAATTTAGAAATGTTTTCAACATCTCTCTCTGCAATTAGTTCTCATGTCTCCTTCATTATTTCCTCCCCATCTAATTCTATTATTCATTATCTTAACTTCTTCCTCTTTGAAAGTAGGGCGTTTCTGCTTAGGGCCACATTAGGTAGCCCTAAGCTATTATGTAGCCCTAAGCACATTATGTGCCCTGAAGACCTGTCATACATTTCAGGGCATTAGCTGAAAGGCTTCTCCTTTGCTGTAAATACAGGAGTAATGCATTTTTAAGGCCTCTAGGAATTTTAGGACAGCACATTCTATTTAACATATAATCCAACATACCTGTGTTGCCTTAAAACAACTTAATTATTGAAGAAATATATGCTTTAGAAAAAAAAAAACACATAAAATCTGAAGTCCAGTAAGGTACAAAAGTAATGAGTTGTATACCTGTTCTGTCCCATTTTTCTATGGAATTACAAGAGGCTGGAGAAATGGGTTTCAAAGCCTTGCCCTTAGGGAACAAAGAGAAGCACCACAGAAGATTCTCAGTTCTTGTCAGGGCAACCTCTTGGGTGTAGGGCCAGGCTCTCACAGTTGTGGCAGCTGGTCAAAGACTGGAAGATTCGTGACAAATTTCAACCACGTGAGGACAACCTGGATACAAAAAAGACCATGAAGCAAGAGCTAGTAATTCCTGACCATATGGTGCCACAAAACACTACATTAACCAAATCCGTGAATGCTGGATCTGCCCACACCTTGTCAGTATTACAAGATTCAGGACTGTTTTCCAATACAATGAACAAAGACTTACTTGGACCCTTCATAACAATACCTTTCCAATAGGAATTGCCAACTAGAGGTGCTCTGCAGAGGAACACCTGTACTCCAGGGGATAGGGGAAAAAGAAAAAATTTCAAAAAATTTGAAAAAATTTCGTCTCAGATAGCATGGAAATAAATTGGGTTGCTTTTTTTCCCCCCTAAGGTTTTTATTTAAATGTAATGAAAAAGAAAGCAGGAGCACCTTAGACATTGTTAATGTAAGAGAGATGCAGTCACATGGATGTGGATTGTTGGAACAGTTTGTAAAGTGAGTATGTAAAGTTTTGCAACAATTAAACATACAAAAACACTCAATTTCAATTTTAATCACTCCAGGGGAAAAAAAAAAAGCCATAATTCCAAACCCAAATCACAACCTGTTGAAACATCAGCCTTAATATCTCACCAGCTAAATGAACAGTCACCCCCTCTCTGAGCAGGTATTTCAAATCAAACCATCCGTAACAAGACCGCCTTCCTCTTTGCCAAGCAGCGTGGCTGGCCAAGTCTACAGCAGTTGGCTGATTGCAGATGTCTCAAGGATAGACAGGCATTTTGAGAATCCAAAGCATTGGCAGACACCTTCATAATCTAGTTTATAGCGTTCCAGACAATCTGCACAGGAGGCAATGGCCCTGCTATGCCTTGGTGCATATCTCAGCTGGAGCCAAAGCGGCAACGTGACAACACTCAGGCACAGTGCAAGGGGAAAGAAAAAAGCAAAGTCATTCTCTGGGTGGGTGTTTTGCAGGAACCAGGTTGTTTTCATAAGCTGAAGGCAATTTGTGCACCCATGCCACCTTCCCGAGGAGGCCCAGCGCCTGACCAAGGAATGGTTACACTGGTTCCCCAAAGGCTTGGGTTTCACTGGCACCCTTGAACTTGAATTTTACTTGTGCTGTGTGCTCTCTACCTTCCATGCCCTACGCAGCTGCAGCCCAATAACCCCTATCTCTCAAACAAGCAGCAGCCACTCCCATTAAAGCCTCTTGCTTGTTACATCCAAATTATTTAACAGCCACCCCAAGGGCAGTGAAGTGCCACGGTTCATCAAAGCCCCTTCACGCTGAGCTGCTTTTAATATTCTGAAAACCACTTTCTTCAGGTGTGTTTGAGTGTTTCATACTGTTGCTGTGGCTTTCCAGCTAACCTCAGACTTCCAGCAACTGTTCACCAAAGGGATTTAGAGCATGCTGCTCAAAACAATCTTAAAGTCAACAAAAACCTGTGTTTTTAAACCAAGGGGGTAAGCAGACTGAGAATCATCAGGAGCCACTGTTTGGGCTCTCTCAGGAGTAATCAGGACCATGTAAGGTTGCTGGGTTCTGTTTTAAGTACTGCCTGGTCTTCTCAAGAGAATATTTTCAAAAGAGCAAGGGGAGAGCTGATGTTAAGAACTGTCTTTAACAGCCTGTGCTTGCAAAGCAGCTCAGTTAACCTAGATCTGGGTGTTTAATAATACAGAAGACACAGGTGAAGTGTTGTACTGAGCTACCATGCTAGGTTAAACCCTGAATTTCTCCAAACAATGACCATAACCACTCACTGAAAATTTTGGCTGAATTTGTTCTGCCATCTGCATAGAGATATTCCAATGCAGTGGTTTGATACATTTAAACCTGCAACTGATCTTCATAGCCTAAAATACACACATCTCATCAAGTGGCTCTTTCCACTGTGGCAATGATAGATTTTTAAGTTGTAGAAAATATTTACGAACTAATTGATCACTGCTCTAACTTGGACTTGACTGTGGAGCACTTCAGACTCTGTAATGGGTGTGTGTGGATCAACAACGTTCAGCCAGAAGCAAATGAGGAATTCCACATCCATCCAAAACCCAGGGGAGGCCATGAACAGCTTGCAAGGGACCCCTGGCTCTGACTGCAGAGCCCCCAGAAAGGCTGTCTGTCATTAGAGCAGCTGCAGAAAAATCTTTACAGTGGGTGGGGAGAGGGAGTACCCAAGTTCAGAGTGAAAAGGAGTAAATCCCACTGCAGCACATCAGTATCATTCACTAAAACTTCTTCAAGCTATTAATAGATGTACATTCACAGTATGGTTGAAACTAATACCTCCATTGCTTGTCTCTCTATACACCTCGGTTTGGCCTCTTTATAAATTCCCCTCTGCAGCATGCAGGGCAAAAATCAGTCTCAGCCTTTATCCAAAAGAAAAGAAAAAAATACATTCTTATAACCCATGAAGAGTTAATGACAAATCATTAATTAAATCTCTCAGAGGTGCTGAATACGGGCATTAATTGTCACAGCTCAACACTTCTAAAGTTTTCCCAGCCCCCATAAAACTGTTCCTGTAAGTTTGATATTTTTTTTATTGCAGCATGTGTTGTGCAGAAGGCACACACAAATCTTCAAAAAAAGCAGCTTCCAAAAAAATCCTGGTGAACACAGCACAGAAGGCTCCTCTGAAGACAAAGAACAAGACATCAGTGTCTCATCTGCTGTGAATTAGTTTGCTTTTTTCCCTTCAAGAACTCTTAATACGAGAATCCGATCAACAGTTAATCTCCCTGAGCAGACGCCACTTTGTTATCCTCCGTGGTAGTTCTCTGCTCCTGGGGTAATTTGTTGCTGAACAATTGAGGCAAACGCTTGGCTCAGGATAGAAAGAAGTAAGATTAGTCTGTAATTGGAATATTTTTTCTCATTTATTCTTGAAGATGTGCCATATTACACTCCATCAGCCAGGGGTTATTGTTTTATGAAATCAAGCTGCACCTGGCATTGCATTGTACAAAACCTGAAGTGCTCCTGTTTGCAATCCAGCTCTGTTTACCCAGATCTCACTACCAAGATATGTGTCATCCTGTGGTGGAACCCTCAGCAAATTATCTTATATAGTCTTTAATTAATATATATATATAATTATCCAGGACAACAATTTAGGCATAGTATCAAACACAACTGTTATGGATCAAATTAATAAATGCACTTCTCTCTAGGTATTTATTTTATATTTTCATCAGGTTTAAGATCATCTCTTCTTTCACACCTTTAAGCAATTACCACTGCAAAGAAAACATTTACATGCCACAATAACTGATCATATCCCTCTTTCATTTAGATTGACCTCTAGAAGTTTTTGTGTGCTTGGAGATGATTGCAGGAACAAAAACAAGGGGGTATTTAAAAGTTAGCTGTATTTGTGACTTACTTGTACTGGTCTATCTTGCACCACTTGTGACAGCATATTTTTAGGAAGTACATTTGAAGAAGTTTTAGGCTAACTTTCTGTAGAGGAACATAAACTTTCTTTCCTGTTATCTAATCTTAAATAAGTACCCCCTGCAAAACTCACCTTTGAAAGACATTTTGCCGAAAAGAATAAAAAGCAGCATCATTTGTAGGTAGCTAATTCTGACCCATCCTTTTGTACATACACAGAACTGACAGGTATTTTGATGTTTTAATTAAGCCAAGTTTTTACTGTGAAGTTTATACTGACTTCACAACTGCGAAGTCAAATATTTACACTGTTAAAATGGAGGATAAAGGAGAATAAACATTCATAGATAAATCCTATTTCTAAGATGTCAGGTGGCAAGGGTAGAAGAAGGATTTTACACCGGTCCTGTTAAAGCATTATAGCATCAAAAAAGGATAAAAAGAAGGGGTTTGCTCGGCTTGGTAGAGATTTGGCCAGAGCATGGTTGATTCTTGAACCTAAGAGGACAAAAATAAAGTGAATAAAGCAAAATTAAAAGACCTGTATCTTACAACGAGGCAGAAAGGAGATTTAGTTAAAACTCACAAAATGCTATGATTTCCCCCTGATATTAATGCATTCCTATCTAAACAGTTAAGACAAATCACAGTCTTATTGCACAAGGGTATTTCCCACCCATTCCCTAAGACCTATAAGCTATACTCAGTTTAAAACATCCACAGACGTCTGATACCTGAACATCAGTGTTAGATATAAAAGTGGAGTGCTTGAGTTATTAACAGGAACAAACTGCCTGTTTAAGTGCATTTTAGTGTGGGAGTAGAACCTGTGGACCAGGTAACAGCTAAAGGAAAAAAGTGAACATACTTAAGAAACAAGTTGAAAGCTGAACAGATGCAAATTCACCTGCAATGTAAGTACAGGGAGGAAAAAAAAAGAGGCAAAAAAAAAGTAGACTTCAGGAAAAGTAAACTAATTTCATATTTCCAGTGTAAAACAACTGCTGTCGGCTCAGAGGCAGCCTTTTTCATGTACAGCAGTGTGCCACTAAAGAGACCCAGAGTGAAAAACTGCTCCTCTTCTTGCACTGCTAAATCCAGGTACAGCTCTTTAGCAGCTGAATTTTGTCTTATGGTTGAACCTGAAATTTGTCCAAACACAGAAGGCATTGATTTGTCTTTACAAAATTGCTTGCAGGGGCTGGGACATAATGAACATTATTAGTTTCATCTGTTGCTACCAAGCAAGCTCCTAAATAGGTTCAGTTCATTCTAACAGCCTATTTTGGTAACTAGATAATATAGGTTTCTCCCTTGGAAACCTGCTTTACCTAATCTCTCAGCAAAATTGTTAATGCAGAAAAACTTAGAATTACAACTTCATGTGAAAATCGTGAGCTATTTAAAAACAGGTGCAAATCCAGCTTATACAAAGTCAAACATCACACAGGACTGTCCAAAATGACTTGTTTCTATCTTATCTCTTGGGTAGCAGGCAGTCCTTGGTCCCAGAGTGAGCAACAGCTGTGCTTGAGCAGCTGTACTGAAGGCTTACAGGTTTCCTTCTCAGTAAGAGACACTGCTGGTGAGAGGAGACTTCCCTGTCCAGCTATCCAGGATCACTGACAATCACTCTTGCTCCACCTGAGCTGGGACCAAAGCCCCTTCACAGCTGCACCCCCACACTCACACTGGTTTGCTTACAGAGCAGGTTTCCCTTAGCAAAGTCTACAATGTCTTAATCATCAAACTAATGTAATCTTGGTTCAATAACTAAATAACAGCTCAAGCTGGTGCCTTTGAGAAGGGACCTGGAACAAAGGAACCCCTTGCTTTTATACTCTCACAGCCTGAGCAACCGAAATCTGGGGCTCATCAGCTCCTGCCACATTTCTGGGCATCCCTACTATGTATCAATGATAGCTTTGATTAGAAATTATGTATGGAAAAACAGACAAAAAAATGAAGGTGAAGGACCTCCTTGTACCAGATGTTGCTGTACACAAGCATACTTCAGGCTGTGAGACCTTTGGGGCCAAAACTTTGTCCCATGAAAATGAAGAGGGAGCACTGGTTCCCAAGCTCCATACAATCCCCAGCACTTTGGGAAGCTGGTCTCCCTGCTGGGTAGGGTCAGTAATCATTCCCTCTCCCCAAGTTACTACTGGAGGCATCACATTGGTAACATGCTCCATCTCCCTCTGGCAAGCAGGGAGAAGTTGACTGCATTCTTGCACCCCCACCTGTATAAGCTGAATTTTAAACCATATTTTAAAACCTTCACTCAAAAACCTGACCAAAACAAAGAAGTTAAAAGCCACTAGGTGAGTTTTAAAGTCCCCGGCACAGCAGATGGGAAAGGTTTAGTTAATTTTTTATTTATTCTCTGAACTTTGACAAGCAAGCTTCTTTCCCTTTTTCCCCCTCCTTGACATTATCCAAGCTAGTGTGCCTGGGAAGTTGAGCCACTTCTAGTCTGCTCACTTCAAAGTATACCCATGTGGGGGTGGCAGTCTGCCACAACACTACATCCTAACATGAGGTGACAGCTCCTTTGGAGAAACACAGCAGCAGCATCCCTTTGCTCATCCTCAGCAAGTGCAGGATCCCATATCGCCATCTCCTCAGCCCTCTCCACAGCCCTTATTCCATGGGGGAGCAAGTAAATGCTTTCATCTTTTCTCTCCCCCAGCATTTTGATTTGTTTGCCTAAAAAGAAGAGCCAGATCATGAGTTTTCAGCAACATTTTGTATGAAAGTGTGTCAGCAGCCATTACCTGGAGGTGCTGATTACTGCTGCAGCATTCCAGACAAGTTGGCAACTGGTATTTCTTTGGAATGGCTACAGACAAAAATAGTCTCAGTTGCTGCTGGGTTTTAAAACTGATTTCTCTACAGCAATATTTTTCAGAATGAAAGCAATTGTCAGAGCCAACAAATTGCACATGAGATATGAAAGAAAAGGTAAGTATTTCTATCCTGGGGATAGAGCCCAAAAGTGTGAGACGTAGCTCTAGAACAAGGAAAAAAAAAAAAACAAAACTCAGTTGCAGAAAAAAAAAAAAAGAAAGAAAAGAAACTGACAAAGTTATTGAAAGAAACATCAGAAATGATAACCCAAAGATGAGGTTAAAGACTACGGCACATGTACTCATTCACTGGTAGTTAATAGCTCAGATCTCAAGAGGTTGCTGGGGACAATTGCTAGGTAGGGAACACTGCTGCATTTTAAAGGCATTTTCAGAGCACAGAATAGAAATTGTAGGATGTATTCTTCTTGTTCCTGCTCTGAGACTTACCAAGTGTAAGTATAACCACCTGTATAGCAGGTGTGAATATAGTGACCCTTCATAAAGCCCTTTCAGATTTAGTAATAAAACCTGATGTTCAAAGAACTCAGAAATTTTACAATTCTTGCCTACACATGGCACAAGCAAGGCGCCAAAGTGACTGCAGCATCCACCCCAGACCTACAGCAGGAGCTGCTTGTTCGCAGACAATTTGCCTTGTTCACCTTTCCCACAGCTTCTTCCATGAATGGAAAACAGTATTTTTTAGGTACTATAATTTCAGGCATGGGATAATACTTCAGCAGCATACTACTTTGTCTTGAGAGAAGGACTTGAATTTTAAAAGGCAGCATGATTTACAAGCAAGTTTCACTGTACTTTGCATCATGCTACACATGCTCTCTGCCTTCTGTGTGCTGGGAAACCTCCTTCCAGCTGGCAGCTTCAGTTGTTTCTCTGCTGCAAATTGAAGAGGTGCTTTTCCAGAATTCTAACTCTTATTGTTTCAATTTCAAGCTAAGTTTGAGTCCATGAATATTGTCAAAAAATAGAAAGCAGAAGTATGTACATTTGCTGCCCCAGATGTTATTTATGTCAGCTTAGAAAAGAATCAGACACTGACAGCTCCTGAAGTAATCAAATATTTTCTGTTCATCTCATATTGATCTCGCAAAAATGTAGCTTGCTTGATTGAAAACAAGTTGTTAAAGGAACAGAGTAGCCTCTCTTCCCTGCAGTAACCAAGCCAGCTGGTGAGCGTTAAAGTATAGAAGACATTAAAGGGATTATTAAATAATTTTCTTACATAGTAGAGTCAGTATATAATTATTCCCTTCTCTACCACATATGGGGAGTTACTGGAATTCAAATTCAGCAGTTGGAAGAAGTTTGCCTTTCAAAGTTGTGGATCCCCTTCAACTTTGTATGGCATTAGGTGCCACACAACAAGCAAAGACATTGCACTGTGGTTCAGGCATGATGTGGTTCATCGAGGCCAGCCTGGTGTCTCCAGTGCTGGCTCTAAGCAGGCAGCCAGGCAGAAACGGGAGCAGTGTCAACTCATCTAACACTTGCTCTGAGTCCTTTCTCAGTGTTCAGCTGCATTCAACTCAGGAGAGAGTCTGTGAGCCCAGTTTGGTTTGCCTAGAAGCATTATGGAAGCTAAACACTCCTTTGCCTAAGTCTACTGTCACCAAGAGGATTCTCACAGAAACTGGGCATCTGTGGTGAAAACATTCTGAGCTGACAGTCTTTGCTGTCCACCAGCCACAAATGAATCCCAGCTGTCATGATTGGCAGGGTGGCCAAGCCACAGAGATCTGAGAGGCTGAACTCCTCAGCAGGGCCAAGGAAGGTCTGCAGCCCTAACTTTTGCTACATCACAGTTTCTTTGGGAACTGCTCCTGAGACATCAGCTCTGAAACTCCACCTGCCAGGATTCTGTCCATGGATGCACTGATTGTGCTTGGTTCCATTTTAACTAGAGCTGAGTGTATATGGTACGGTCACTGCTTGCCCTGGACAGTGGAGTTCATCTGGCCCTGGATGGAGCAGCTCCTGTGCTTCCCCGAACCTCAGTCTGAGTCACTGTGTGGGTGCACAAGGTTCTGGATCAGCAAGGACTGTCCTGCGCTCACTTAGAGCTCAGGCTGACCCAGACCTGGACATTTTCATCTGATCTCAGATGCAGGCACAGAATTTCTGTGGCACCTCAGAGGAGAACTCCTCTTTGTTTTTCCAACACATCTGCATAATCACATTTTGCTTAATGACTTGATCCTTATACTTATCTTGGCTATTTTTTTAATGAGCTATATTTTTTCCTTTGACTAAGATAACATTTTAAAGCTCATTTTCTTGTTTTACTCTGGGTTTCAGCTGGTCAGAAATGCAGCAGACCTGTTCCCCACTTCAATTATACCAGTGAATCTGTCCCTGCAAACATGCTTTCTCCCAGAAGGGAAACAAGGGAAGAGAGAGAATTTCAGTCCATCTGTTCTGTCCAAAATTAGGAATTACAGAGGAGTGTGAGAATAAAACTAAAACCCTACAATCCCATAAACCTACCCACACTTGAATTGAATCTTATTTTGCCTGAACTAGTTCCCCTATCCCTCCCAGAAACACTGCAAATTCTCTGGTACTGTTTTACAACTTAAAATTTTAATTGGAAACAAGCTGCTACATCAAATGTATAGATTGTGTTACATATAGAGAGCAGAAATTCCAAAAAGATACACCTCAGACTTGGGTATCTTGGAGTTGGAGTTCAGATGTCTAGACATTCCAGAATTATCAAAATTCATTCTTACTGGTGAGAAAGAAGCCTGTGCTGAATTCTAAGCTGGAAAGGCTTAGAGGGAAAGGCAGGATGAAGAGAAGGGCTGTGCTGTGCACACAGCCATACTATTTACAACATCCCAGCTCACATGTCACAGTTCAAATCTAGTTGTCTAAAACTGATGCAATTCAATAGAGTGAAACTATTCCAGCAGTTGAGGCTATTCTGCTTCATTATTCTCCCTCAGTAAATCAGGTACATTAGGGTTCAAAACATCTGAACTGTGTCCACAGCACTCTGAACTCAATTTCCTACAAACTTTCACAGGAAAAACAGGACCAAAGAGTGTTGCACTTACTAAGGGAAAGTTATACCACAATTTTCCTCCCATCTCTTTTTACAAAAAGAAACCCCCATCAGATGTACTAGGAAGTAATGCTCAGCTCAAAGTTGATCCACTTTTCAGCTGGATCCAGAGGGTTCCCTGCAACTCTATTATAGTTTCAGTAATTAGAGAAGAGCATCTGAAGTTACTGGAGTGTTCAATGTAGCAATTCTGGAGAGAGCTACAGAACACCAGTCCCAAAGGTGCAATTTCAGAATTCTAGTGAAAGGACCTGCAGAACAGGCAGGTATGCAAACCTTACACACAGGACTTGAAAGATGCATAAAAGATCACACAGATATTTGCAAAACTGATCTTTGATGTTTGTTGCATGTGATAATTCTCAGCTTATTTTCACACAGCAGACAAAAAAAGCCTCCTCAAGTCCAAATTCCTTCCCCATTCCCCCTCTTATCTTTTTCACTCCCTACTGCTGCCATCATATGTTTTAGAGCCCTCTGTCACACTGATTTATCACTCAATGACCAGAGAGAGTATGTGGTGCAAGGCACATGGTCCATACTGTAAAAAAATCAGGCAAGTAGAACTTATTTTTCCTTGGGCTAAGATATAATCAACACCAACCCCCAGATCTCCCTGGAATAATTCAATAGCCCCTAATCCAGCTCTCACTGCCCAAACTTCCCATTACACACTGTACTTAACCATCAAACCACATGAACTGTCAAAAAGCAGTTTTTTCCAGTTTTGGAGCTCATTGGCTTCAGTTTCCAGGAATACAAGGTCTCAGGATTCAGAGCTAACACATGCTCTACCGTGCAAAGATGAGTTGAATTGAGGGAACATTTACATACTGACTTGAGCAGCAGTGAAAATGTACAAGAACTGAAAATTGCACAAGGACAACTTCCTTAAACATCCCTCACTGGAACCACCACCCGCCCCCTCCCCCCCCAGCAGGAATTAGCTTTCAGTAAACACTTTGTTGTTCTTAAGGAAACAACTAATAAAATTGCTTTAGAAACCATATCAGGACACATCAAAGCAGACTTTACTTAAATGCCTGGGGTGCAAAATTAAATAGATATATTTCTACACCAAGAGCAATTTGTTCCAAATAGTATCTGCCTTCAATACTCGATTAATGGTCAGTGTGGTTTTCTGATTACTGTATCTTCAAGGGATATGACAATCTAGTCCCTAATGCATTGTACAATTGTTAGGACAAATCAAATCTGCTTTTAATTTGAAGTATTGTACACAGCATTTAAACAGCTTAATTAATTTATTCAGCTTATAAGTAGCACTTGCAAACACTGTTATACAAACAGGAAGGCCCGGTTAACACAAAGTAAAAACATGATCATTGCATTTGAATGGTCTTTGACAAGGCATATCTTGTTACCCCATGTGGTTTGATACTATTTGGTGCCAGGAGCTGATCAGAAACAGTAGCTGAGTATTCTGCATCTTACAGGGGACATGTGAAAAGTCACAGTTGTAATAATAGTTCATCAACCCCAGCACCTGTGTTCCATATGATGACGTAGGGTTTTCATGAATTTGTAGATTTTTATACTTCTATGTAGTTTCTTGCATTCAGAGCAGCTAGCAACCTCTAA
>JAWWEE010000030.1:4312061-4344003 GCA_035221455.1 Xenops minutus | reverse complement strand
GGCTGGAAACAGCCGGGAATGAAATGAAAGGGACGCCTTTCGGATTAATTTACTCTGCATGTTTGAAGCGGTGGTGCCTGGAAAAGAGCTCACATGGTATTCCTGAGGCCGTGAGTTTAACCTAGCACCGGTCTTTTCTATCTGTTACTTGTCAACACATGTTGTACTCTTTTATACTTTTATACTCTTTTATACTCCTTTATATTCTGTACCCCAAAACCCTATAAGTAAAGAATTCTTCTCTACTTTACCCACATAAAGTTGTCTTGGAAAGTTTTTTTCCCCCTCTCCTTACAGCAACACATAGAATGGTTTAACTTGGAAAATACCTCCCAAGACCATTAAGTTCAGCCACTAACTCAGTGCTGTCAAGTGCTCCAAGTGCTACATCTACATGTCCCTTCCCTCCAGAGGTGGTGACACAACCACTTCCCTGGGCAGCCTGTGCCAATGTCTGCCCATCCTTTTGGTGAAGAAATTTTTTCCAATACCCCCTCCGAACCTTCCTTGGTGCAACCTAGGGCCAATTCCTCTTCTCCTACTGCTTGTTACTGGAGAAAGGAGACTGACCCCAGCTTGACTACAACCTCTTTCAGGGAGTTGTAGAGAGCAAGAAGGTCCCCCCAAGTCTCCTTTTCTCCATGCTGAACCACCCCATCACTCCTTATCACACTTGTGCTCCAGACCCTTCCCCAGCTCTGTTCCCTCCTCTGGACAATCTCCAGCATCTCAGTGTCTGTCCTGTAGTGAAGGGCTCAAAACTGCACCCAGGACCTGAAGTGTGGCCTCACTGGGGGACAGTCACTCCCTGTTGGGCCACTCTATTTCTGATGAAAGCCCAGGATTCTGTTGGCATTCAGTCCAACAGCATTTGGAATTTAGTCCACTTTTTGCAGAAGAACTTCCATGATTTAGCTATCACTATTAAGCAGGGAAAATAATTCACTCCACTTTGGAATGAAAGGAAAACAGAAGGTATACCCAGTGGTTACAATAAAACATGCTGTAGCCACAAGCTGAAATCTGCCTGTCCTCCAAAACCCCACACTGTATATGTGGAAAACAAAGGAAAAAAGTGAAGATGCAAAATAGGAAATCTATCTTTGAAAGCCTCCAGTGGTCACTAGACCTTCACTTCCTTCAGGAAGAACCCTGAATATTTACAGCCCACTTACAGTGAGACACATTTTACAGACCTTTACTCATCAGCTCTAGGAGAAAGATGTTTTTAGGGTTTCTCCTGATATAGAGCATCCATCTTCAGCCTGTTGGGTTCTGAGAAATAGGACATCAAATGACTCACTTCTTTCAGCAGTGGGCACTGCCTTTTTCCCCATGACTCAGACCACAGGAAAATTCCACACTTTGCAAACACTTTTTTCTCCTTTGGTCAGATTATTCAAAAGAAATTTTTTTTAAAAAAATGTAATAAATAGATGTAAGACTGTCAAGGGGAAGTCAAGCATATCAGATATTTCATTGCTTCTGAAGAGGAAGAATCAAGAGACCCAGAATATTAGAGACATTCCCAGATCTCCCACTGAATTTCTGTGGTATCTTTTAATTTCCCTTTACTCTGTATTTCTTTTGTCTACTTAGATTCTGAATGCTGGCTGACACAGGCTTTAAGCAGCTTTAAAAGTATCAGTGAGCTCTTCTGTCAATATAAAAAAACCCACACAGGACATACAGCTAAGAGGTTTTGAAGAATCCTATTAGTTCTGATGCCTTTAAATGGGCACCTCCCACAGGGGTTCACTCCTTCGGTGCTCCCATGGTTTGGGTGAAATAAAAGAAGAAAAATCAAAGAAAATCCGAGAAAAATCAAAGAAAATCCGAGAAAAATCAAAGAAAATCCGAGAAAAACCATGGGGTGGGGAATGCAACTTGACAGCTGCGTTCACACCTAACTGGTCCAGCGGGCAGGTCAGAGGATCCCAGCTGCTGAACTGTGGATGGCCCTCCGAGCGGGGAGCCAAACCCACTCCATCGCTTGAGCCTGAACCGCTGGGGAATCTCCTACACGAAGGTGGGAGCCTTCGCCCAGGGTCCCTGTTTGGGCACCAGATTTAGATTTAACAGCGGTTAACCAAAAATGCCGACTCTCTGCACAGCCCACACTGTGAGGGGTGAAATGGCGACCAGCTGTTCCCTGAGGGGCAGGTGGGTTTATATAGGGGCCCTGAGGGAAGGTTCTAGAACTGCGCCATGATTGGACAAGAGGGGTGGAATATGCAAATCAGGATGAGGACTGACCAATGGGCAACAAAGGCGGGAACTGAGGGCCAATAGGAAAGCAGGGTTAGAGTGAGAGGCAGGAAAACCGTGAGGGGAAGAAGAGAATATGGAGGAGAACCGGGAATGAAACGACAAGGGGAACAACCATGAGGGGAGAAAGCGGGAAGGGGGTGGCAATAAAGCTTTTAAATCGAAACCATAACAATAAACATGCAAAACCACAGAACTTTAAACTTGAACTGCAAAAGTCTCTAGTCTGGTAGATTTGTCCGAGACCGAGAGGTTTGCATCACTGTCATCCTCAGAGATCCACTTTCTGAAGTGTCCCCTCCATTCTTCATATGTCATGTATTCTCCCACAGGCATCCAAACCACTAACATATCTAAAGCATATCTAAAAAGATGGTCAAAGGGAATGCAACAATTTTCACTTAATCGTATTAAAGTCAACATGAAAACTAACCTTTCAAATTCAGATACTTGCTTAAAACCCCTCCATATCTTTAACATGTCAATAACACTGAAATACATCTTTCAGTTCACTCCTTTTCAGCCATTGTAGAGCTCCATTCATGAATATGTTCTTTTCTATAGGGTGTTGTGAAACATCCGTGCACTTTGACAGGTTTTAGCTTATAGACAAACCTAATGAATGTGTGATTTCCTCCCAGTTCTTTTGAATATTGCTACTCTGCCTTCCTTCCCTCCCTGCTTAGGATGACATGTATAACATGAGATCCCAACCTGCCTTTCATTTCAGAACAGCATGACACCAGCACAATGACAGAGCTGAAAGCCATAAAAAGTTATCATTACACTCTTAGACATGCTATCGTAATCAATCTTATGTTATGTATTCACCAGTTAGACATGTACCACAAATCAACCACATGTAGCCACGGATAGAAATGACATGATTTAAACTTTGGTGCAATAAGGTAAAATGAATCAAATTCACCCCGACAGGAACCTGCACCATAAGCAGCGCACTCAGCTAAAAAGAGTTTGTCATCGGTATGGACAAATCACAAATGGAAAGGCAACCAGCAGCGCTGCCATTTTATCACTGCAGAGGCAGGATGTATGTTGAGCCTTAGTCATTTATTCAACAGCAGTTGATATAGTTTAGGAATTTATTTTACTTGTGTCTAGATTATCAAGTAGAAGCCAAGTGGGCTACACTTCTGTTCTCCATTGGTGATTATTACAATGCCTGACTTGGGATTAAAATAAATATTGAGTCATCTCTTGGCTTTCGTGATAACACTGACATAGTGAGAGCTGGACATGTTGGCAGTCCCACTTGGGCAAAACAAAGATTAGTCCCAGTTATGACCTTAATTTCCACCTAAGATGGCTGGAAGATGATCTATAGGGCAAGAATTAGTTCTAGGTTTAAAGTCTCACTTTACAGAAGGCACTTGCTCTAAATTTGCCTATATTTGGATTATACAGGTGCATCAACATGGTGTAATTTCAAAAACTGTCTGCAACCGCTCTTTTATGCCACAGAGTGATCTTTCCCTGAAATTAAGGGGCATTACTTATTTCATTATTCTCCCTGACTTGTCTTAGTCTGAATACTCATTTTAGGAAAACAGCAAACACAAAAAGCTATAGGGCCTCCTGTGGAGTGAATTATTTGTACCCTTCATTTGAAAACTTTAAGTACAGAGTCATTATTAAGTAGAGAATATTACAAACTAAGTAGTGCTATTAGTCTAATATCACCAATTTCTCCTTCATTTGTATTAGATTTACCTGAAGTACCAAGTGTAGCCATGAAAAGTTGTGTGCCTTATTTCTTCAAAAACCTTTCAGCATAACACACTAATGTACCACCAGGCAGGTGTTATCAAGATGTGTTATTTATTCCACACAAAGCATTCATTCCCAATTAGTGCACTGGCTAGGTAAAAACCATGGGAATTTATTTTCACTCTGATACAAGTCAGTATTTAATTTTAAAGCAACAGTCTCCTCTCATCCTGTTAACAGGTACACATTATACATGAATATACATTGCAGACCAGGCATGTGTGTACATTGAAATAGTGATAGTCTGCAAATAAATCACAGCAGAACCATTAATATGAGAGACATGTGGATAGACCCAGAGAGCCAGGCAGGCAACATTTCTCACAGAAATTAAAGAAAGGGGGGAAAATGGAAAGGAAAAAAAAACAAAACACTTTAATAACCAGTGAGGTCAAGGGAAATCAATCTATTTAAGCCCAAATAGCAAGAAAAGGGAACAGTTGCCTGTTAAGGCACTGAAGTAGTCAGGAATGGAGAGCAGAAGTCCTTCCTTAACTGGGAGAGGAAATTGGCTGGGCTGACTATCCCCAATCATTAAGAAAAAAATTAAAGTACAAGAGGCTGTCTGGGTAGGACTCTGTGGTTTAACCTTTACTTCATAAACTTACCCTTCTACCTAAAGGTACATAAATGCCAATTTAAAAAATGACTACATCTGAGTTGCCAGGAGCTACAGGAAGGGGCTTTGTTTTGCCAGAGCTTCCACAGTGACAAGCAGAACCAGGACTGGGTCCTGCTGGTGCAGCCAGAGCCCATGTAAATCCTGCTTTTCATTGCTCAGATCAAGGGCCAGGGATAGCTACACAAGGTGGGCTGGTCACTGAGCCCAAAATGCCCTCTTAGGGGACTGCTGCCCCCAAGACAGGGAACAGCACCTGGCCAGAGATGTGGGCAAAAGCACCACAGCAGAAACAACACAGTCATCTTAGGAAAAGGAGCCCTGTTTAAACACAGCTTAAACTTAAGCTAATGAGCAACACCTGGCAGCCAAGAGAAGTGCCAAAGTTGTTGTGCCCTCAATGGGAACTTGTAGAGTTAGAGCACACAGTAAGAAAACATTCAGCCCATAAAATAAGTGTACATGCACGTTTTTGTTTGTTTGCTTTGGTAACTACCAACTATAGTAAAGTCTTTCTGTTTCTTAAAAATATACAGTTTTAGGCAGGAAATCCAGTGTGGCTGTACAGCAGAAATGGTTACCTGTGCTACAGGTTTCAATAAATGGAAATGCTCAAGTCAAGCCGAAGACATCAGACACTGAATTTTGCTAGCTCAGTAATGTTTTAGCAGTCATGCACTGCTGGGATCTATTGTTTGCTCCCCATCAAAAGGATGGTATCTCTCACAGCATACAAAGCATTACCCAACAGCAGCTGGATTTCCTGAGATTCACTAGTAAGCCCAGAAAGCAGTTTCTATAAACCCTGGAATTCACAATCTGATGTGACTGTGGCCATTATTTCTAAAAGCTTCTAAAATGGTATTGCTGAAAAAGCAAACTGGATGTAGGAAAGAAAAAAGGCAACAAATACAGAAGGAAAACTGTCTTCCTTCTCTCAGCTGAGATAAAGCTCTTCAACATCATCACATCTTAAAATACCATTATATATTAACCTAACTTCATCATATATTAACAATAACTGTCTTCCTTTAATAAAGGCCTCTTCCATCTGCAGGTAAGCAGACTTTAAAGTTAGGGCATGTTCCCCAAAGATGCCACAGGCCCAGTAAATTAATAAAGCAGCCACAATAAGACTTCCATAAGAGAAAAGAACACTTATCAAGATTATATTGTTTCCAGTTAGAATTCTATTTCAACAAATTAAGCACATAAAAAACTGAAATCCATGAAATCTCACAGGAAAATCACTAACCTTCCTAAGTTTTTACTTCACATATGCCTAAACCTTGTCATCTGAGCAGTGTTTTAGACCAGGCTCCCACTTGCACTAATCACTGAAATTGCTTATGGTTTGCCTTTGAACCAAGACCACCTTTCCAGAGCCTTCCCCCCCCACCCCTTTTCCACTGTAGATGTTCAGTTCTTCATAAATGGTTAACACTGGATGGTCACACATCATCCCACCACCCCGGATTTGACCACACATGGCACAACTCTTTTTAAACAATAAAACTGCAGCATTAGTTTAATAAGAGAAGTTCTGTAGAAATAAAGGGGTATCAATGTAGGCAGTAGACCCTAAACTGCATTTAGAGTTTTACTGGATCCTCATTAAGTTTCATCCTCACATTTTACTTTTTATTGAAGAACAGTAAAAAATTAGTATATATTGTAGTTCCATGGAACTATTGAGAAATTAATCTGCTGATATGAAATATGAACATTTTCAGGTTTGATTAAAAAGTTACCTGAATATAACAAAATGTTATATTAATGTTACATTAATTCATATGTGTTACCTTAAAATAACTCTTCAACATTGGTTCAGCAGTCATATGAAGAAATATAAAAGAACACTAATGAAAACATTAATAATGAGATTATTCAGAGATTCTTCGTCTTACACCTACTTTTACAAGGGAGGCTTCAACAACAAATACTTTCTTACAGGTATGAAGTACTAGTCACTAGGAATCTGAATTTCACAAACTTTTAAGTTCCAAGCACTGACAAGCTGTTAAATCCTCCTTAACAGGATTTACCTATTCTTGAACATTGACCTGGATTACAAGAAAGCAAAAATTTACATTCTGGCATCCATTTCTGAACATCCTTGTGTGTGCATGTCCTGATTTCTACTCAAATTATTTCATTTCGAAAGAGGAATTCTGTGAATCAAATTTTCATTTTGCTTTGGATGTCAAAAGGCCAAGTGAGTTACTTTGGTCAACAAACAGTGGCCCAGTGTGCCTCCTTCTACTTTCAGAACCTCAAGTCATTTCACTAAAAAAATTAAACACCTAACTAATACCTGTAGTTTGTGGCAATACTTTAAACACCAATTTGCTCTATCTTCTGTCCTCCCAAAGCAAAACCATTTGTTTAAAATTACCAAAGACATAGCACTAAAATTAAACTGAAGAGAGCCCTTGCACTCTATGCTGTAACAGCCCTGCAGCCCACTTGGAACCTTTTCCAGCTGTTGGCTAATTTCACAAACTTCCACTCACCTCTATCTCCCTGATTTTGTTTCACATTTCAGCAACATCCCAGTGGCAGCTCAAGAACCCTTTTCTCTCTGACAAATCCCACACATGCTCACTCTCTCCAACATATTACTCATCAAATCTCTTTCTCTGTCACCTAATAGTTTTATTTATATGACTATATTTAAATCTGCTAAAATAAAAATGTTCAGAATACAATTTCCATTTGGTTTTACAAAATGGAGTTACAGCTAGTTGGAAATACAAAACTGTATATAGCAGGTTTTAGTGCCCATTGGCTTAAATGTAAATCTTGTATCATGCAAGGTCATTTCATTCCACAGACAGGAGATTTAAGTTTCTATTACAAAATGTTTCATTTCCTCACATACTGAAAATGAAGTAGTTCACTCTGATCATCTAAGGACAGTAGGCTTTTGAATCTGATAACCTATTATTTAAACCTGAACACTTAAACTGTACCACTTTTGCAAGAGTGAAACGACATAAGAGATATTTTAGAAGATGCTACAAGTAATAGAGCCTTACCAAACAGCCACTGCAGTGCATTCAAGTCCCCAGACAAGCATGCCAACATTAAACAAGCCCTCTCTATTTTGATTAGTAGAACCCAGACAGAAACCTACAAAAACAAACAAACAAAGAAAAGGTGGTTCTGGAAAATTAATTTCAAAAGAACAAAAGTGCAAAATTAAGCATTTTTAATTTATAATTCAGAATTACATAAAAGAAATAAGGAATTTAAACTGAATTCTGAGACATTGATGCTGAGGCTTCAAAAGGGTTTAACGCTAGCTAGGTAATTCCTTGAAAATTTTAGTTCCGATTCGTCTCCATAAATATATTTATATTATATATAAAATATATTGATCCCACCTGAAGCACACTGTCACTTGATTCTGTGTCCCTCCTGCCTCACCCCTCTGCTCTGTATTGCCTCAAAGCCTGTACTTCTCACATATGGTAAAACCCCCAAAACTTTTCCATACACAGTTTCTGCCTTCCTGTAATCCAGCACTGCTCTGTCCTTCTAAATTACAAAGGGAACAGTCACACTTGGTCACTTTTCACAGCAACTTCTACCAACGAACACTGGATCCATGTAATTGAGCCAATGAGATGCTCCACACCCTTCTGGATAGCTGGATGTACTCACACATTAACAACTAACAGTGCACAGCAAAATTCTGCAATCTCTCTCCTGTGTTTTATGACCTACACAAATACAATATCTGTCATCCCAGTCCTGTCTGTCAGTACTTGCAGACCTCTTGCAGTGACACCTTAGAGGACAGGGAAGTGTTGGGACATAGGTAGCCCAGGAACCCCAACACATCACATTAACAAGGCAATTATGTAAATTTTAAGTCATAACAGCTTAGTTTTCCAACATAAAATGAGCAATCAATGATTATTTTAGGTATAATAATTTTGAGCTGATGGTAGGAGATACAAGGATTTAAACCCTGCGAGCTCAGGCTGGGACCATTACAGAGAACACAGTTATGGACAACACTGCTCTGCTGAGGCTCTGCCAGGAGACTCACAAAGCCACAATAAAATCAACATTGCCCTTTGGCATCCAGAGGTCTGGGCATGGGAGTCTTTGAGCTTGGATTCCAAAGCTGAATTTTTAACAGAGAAATCCAAGCAGTCACCCACCCTGGCAGAGCAGCTCCAGCCATGGCCAGAGTATGGGATTCTGGCTGTGAGGTTTCAGGGGAGGCTTCACCTGACACACACAGCAGTGGCACATGAGCCTCACTGGAAGGGAGCCCCGGGCTGGTTTGCCAAGAGAAATCAATTCATCTCATTGATCTACCAAGCACCACTGCCAGCCTTGGCCATGGAGCTGCTGCTGGAGAGGGAGAGTGCTGACCCACTAATGCAAACATTAGCCTGCTGCGTGGCTGTGCCAGCATCTGCACACAGCATTCACACTCCATGGCTGTGTGGACCAGCCAAAACTATCTGGGACATATTCTATTAGAGATGATATTGCTTTTGCTCCAACAAGCAGTAACTCTATTGAGATTGGCTAATTCAATTTTCCCCATCTTATCAGATTTCTTTTTAATGAAACTGAACAATAGTTTCATTTGTTATGTTATTAGTTTTCCCAGTGGTAGCAGCAAGACTGACTCAGTTGAAAGCTAAACAACAGCGTTGTGCCAGTGTTGACTGTTTATCATCACCGTGTGCCAGCTTCATATTGCAAAGTTGCCTTAGTCCATTCCTTTTTGTTTGCTTCCCATCCGTGGGGATTCACAGCTCGGAGGTCATCTTCCTGCTCCATCTACTCTGTGGATTAGCATGTACAAGTATCTAAGTACCAAGGCCCTGAAGGGATCTGAAATTATCTGCGATGTCACAGTGATAGTGGGATACTTCAGACTGAAATAAACCATTTTTTTTTGAGGAGGAGAAGTAATCATCTTCTATGTTCATACTTACAGTTCTTGTTAAATAAATATCTTGCAGCATAGACTATAAGGGTTTTCATCTGAGAGAAAACATCCAAATCCTCCTGTTGTGTTTATCAACTCAAAAACCTTTCATCAATTAACCTCCAGAGGTGCTCAAAAAAAAGTTTCTATTCCTTCAGTTAAATTCCTGCTGCTTCAGCTGATTTATCACATTACAAAGACCTGCACTGTGTTGGTGTTTGCAGGGAAATTGTATTGGGAAGGCAGGTTCATTTGCATGATGCTTGCTGAGATTTTTTTTTAGCTCTTTACCTTTAGAGAAATGTTTTGTTTGATCCCTGTATTTAATGGTGGTGAGAGAAGGAGCCTGCCAGCCTCTGCATGCTAAACCATATAGCACATTAATTCAGAGGAATGGCCCAGAATACACAAGGCAGTCATCTGGCCTTAGCTCCCAAATGTCTCAACTCCCTTTGTTGCAGCAGAGATCCTGATCCAAACCCAGCAAGGGTGGGCTACTCCAGAACTGGGTGTCAGAGCATGTTTGTAGGCAGATCCCATACAGTGCTGTCCAAAGCCAGATTCCTGGCCTTCAGGTGCCACCTGATTCCCCTCCTCACCTCCTGATCTTGAGCACATGACATGGTTCCAAGCCTCTGCTTTGCTCGTCTCTGGTGGAAGCTGCACCCAACAGCAGCAGGGGCAGACTGCACCTGCATCAGAGCTGCTGCTCCCAGAGAAAATGCACACAATGGCCAGGGTGGCTGTGAAGGGTCAGCTGAAGGGCTTGCTTTTACAATTGCTAGCAGAAGCTGAACAGTGTCAGGTTTGTTCTTGCTTGTGTAGTTTCTCAACAGCTGAAAAACAATGTGCTGCTAACAACCTCAACTGCTTTCCATGACCCACTAGAGTGAATTCCACCCTGTTCACAATACAAGGAACAGGCAGAAGGAATCCAAGATCCTTTTTAAGCTCAGTATCTGTCTGCTTTTGGAGCATTTACCAAGACAAATATTTTTGCTTAGCAGTGGCTACAAAAGCCAGAGCCCTTCAACACCAACACTGCTGTGCAGCAGGAGCACCCTGACCACTGCAGGAGCCACAGCAAACACCTGGCTTTGGGACCCAACAGCCCCGAAAAGTCTAGGGTTTAGCATCATCTCTGTGTGCTTATGGGAACCTGTCTCGTGTCTGCACCACCTGCAATGCCAAAGCTACAGGAGTGGCTCTGCTACCTCTCCAGTAATGGCAGTGCCCAGGGACTGTACAACTCCAACAGAGCAGCACCACGGATCTTGCACAGAGCAACGCTGCTCCCTGAAGTGCAAGTCACCTTGATGCTGATTGGCAGTACACCCTTGCCCTCAGAGGAACAGTATCCTAATATCACTCCACCTTAGAGCTGAAATTGCCTGTTGTAATTCTTATTCACCCTACCCGGAAAAATATCGAGGACTCCAAACGTGATCTCAGTAACAGACACTTATTTTTCTCCCCCAAGACTGAAATTATTCTACAAATAAATAAACGGAACCATTATAACAGGAATACTAAGGCATTCAGCAAATGTTCAATATTAAAGGTACTTAAATATTTATTCCTGAAGCTACACTGGAGCTCACAGTGTGCATTTAAAAAAAATAAAAAGAATTATTTGCATTACAATAGCACCTGGGAACCTAGTCACAAATAGGGCCCTATTGTACAAACACTGAGCAAAAAAAGACAGTCTCTGCAAAGCTTTTACACTAAAAACAACTGTGCAGTAATTTCAACTACATGTTATTTCATTCCCAGGGCTGAGCTCCTACTGTTCAGCTGCATGACAGTAAATACATTCTTACTTCTAGCACCCCACACATAAATTAAAAGCACAAGGACTCTATGCATCACTGGCCAGCTCTCACCTATCATAATCCCTCATTGTTTCATGGGAAACAGCAAAGCAGAGACCATTTGTAGCAAGCTTCTGGCAAATAAATTGCAATGGTAACACTGTATTTTACATACACATATATATAAAAATATTTTTAGGTATTTCAACACTAAATCTGGGGGGTTTTTAAACCTCTTCAATTCAGAGGATGGTACAAACCGGTATGCTTTGTGATTGAATATAAGTGTGTTGCAACGTGGTGTTTACTTACAAAACACTCTGGGCCACACCTGTGATGAACTGATTTTTATGTCTGTGTAATAATTAAAAACAAATAAGTTGTACATTCCAGAGGAGGACATACAGGGAGGTAAAACACAGAGGTACTGCTGTCACTACCCTGCCCCTAAACTAGGCAGGTTCCAGTTTACACTGGTGAAGGAAAATGGAAATAGCAGATTGGAAATGTAAAACACAGTCATACAAAATAAACCCCAAGATGTGGGAGCACTGCCTTTTTATAGCTGTGTAGATCATTTAAAAAATATAAATACAAAAACCTATCTCAGCTTCTGTAGTTCTAAAGAAAAAACCTGTGACCAATAAATCAGAAAGCTGGGTATCTCCTGCTTACTAGCTGAGTCTGCCAAACAATTATGCAGTGAAATGTTCTAATTGCACTTTGATTTTAATGTTAAAACCCATTTCCATAATTTCAGTGGATCTTTACAACACCGTTTAATATTTGCCAATGAAGTAAATGAGCTGCAAGTAGCATTCACAGATGGTTCATGTTTTCCATTAAGTCTGCAAGCTAAGATTTTCTTTGTTTACCAAAAAAAAAAGTAACTGCCTTAGATAAATCCCATGAAGGGGAGCCTTACCCTAATTGGTAAGGGGCAGAATGAACACCTCCCAATAACTACAGGTGCCTGAGAGCTCCACCACTAAAATAACATGTTTTTCTTACAAGGGAAAACAAAAGCTTGGTCAAATAAAGAGTTTTGTAACAAAGTCAGGCTGCTTTCTAAGCCAGAAGTTTGGGGTGCAACTGCATTTATCTTTAAGTTTAATGAACCAGAGCACTTCAGACTAAGCTGGTAAGGGAGAGACAGAGCCAGCCTCTCCCGTGCTCAAACCCGTCTTCTGGCTTTCTCCTTAGATCTGCTTGAGATTAGGGAAGCAGTTCTCCCAGGGATTTTTGTCTTTTTCTGTTTTTATAAGAATAATTTATATCAGCAAAAATCTAGACTTGTCAGCTCAGAAATGTTTCAAAGGAAAATATCTGTCTTTTCCTTTCTGCTACAGGTTTTGGGTTTGGTTTTTTTTTTTATACAGCAAGGTTTCAGTGTTACAGTATTTGAAGTGGCATCATCCTGACATACTAACCAGCTGAAATTATATTGACCCAGGGTTCCCACAGCAGCTATTGATTGATCACAGTATGAATTGAGCAGAAAAGGAGAAGAAAGGTCAAAACAATGATGATCTTAAAGCTGTACTTTTGTTCAAGTGTCTACCCTGTATGGGAATATGCCCAGCCTATGGCTTAGAGTGCTATGTGAAAGGAGCAAAATACACAGATGTTAATCCAACTTTCTTCTACAACAGAGAAAACTAGAAGTACATCATCAGGAGTGAATATACGTTCTGTTAATGCCTGACTGGTAAGAAGTCACTGTGCTCCAGGTGGCTTTGACCTGCTCTATTTTATATTTTGTTCTCCAGCATTAACACAGTGCTGGGAGCAAAGAAGGTTCTCTCATTTCAAATTTCTGGTTTTGTGCAACCCTGGTTTTGACCTAAATATTAAACAAAAATTGGGTGATGGGAGCAGAGGAGATGCACACACACACTCTTTAAGCAAAGACAGAGTGAAGTCCCACTGCCAAACTCAGAGTGCTGGACTTCCATCACAGCATGGGATACCTGGACTTACACCGTGGGGCTCCAAAGGGATTCTTTACAGAGCCATTCTTCTCAGTAGCTTGTTCACTCTGAGGCAATAGCTGTATGCAAAGAGAACCAGCAGTTCTGCATCACAGAGCATTTAAACTGTAATATTACAAGCAAGAACATCATGATGGTTGTTTACCACTAATGCAAACTGCTGCTCAAGCACTGTATTTCTGAGCACTCACTGGCTGCATAAGCACCCTAACATTCCATTAAAGTTCCTAGTCACAGTGGCCAATTAAGCTCCTTTACACAAAATAAATATTTCTGATTTTTTTTTCTTTTTGCACTCAATAAGACCCGAGTTTCAGGCTAGAAGGGATTACATTTTTCAGAAGTATTTATTTAAAGCTACCACTGACATCTTTATCAAGAGAAAGAATATCAAAGCTAACTCCGGTTTTCAGCACCAACAATTCAGATGTGCAAACTCACAATTTCTGCATAACAAGTCCAATTTTTGGGATATATCAGAATTAGGCAGCACAAGTGCATCTTGTTCAGCCCCTGTATCTTGAAACTAAATCAGCTGCTTAGATACACAATTTCTGAAAGCACCAGGCTTACAACAAACATCTTAAAAGCACAAGGACCCTAACCCAGCTCCTGTGCATTTACAAATGCTCCACATGATAAAGTACTTAAAATTCACCCCACAATCATTTCAGTGAGAAAAGGTGGACATAAACCATCGGATATGGACACTCTTAACCTCGGGGGCAGCATAAATTGCATACAGTTCTTCTCCACTCTATTTTAGTGCCTGTGTAAATACTCTCTGCCTTCAGATGAAACACGTGCAATGAAACCACAAAACCTCATTAAGCAGTACTGGTTCCTGGTATCACTGCAGACAATTGAAAATCTCAGCAACTCAGAGATTGCCTGTTGTTCTTTTCTCCAAACACAGTATGAAGAGCTGTGAGGACACACCACCTGATGATCCTGCAGTCTGGTCCTGAGTCATCACTGACACATGGTAACTTTGCATCCCATTTCCATGCTGCATTGACAGTTCTAGCTCAACATAAGACAAAATTGCATCTTGTTTGCCATCCAGTGCTCCTCTACCTGTTTTCTACAAGCAACAATCACTTTCCAGCAGCAGGGAAAGGGTCAGTGAGCCCCAGTGAAGGTCATTCTGAGCCTTTCCTGGACCACACATGGTCAGATCACTCAGCCTGGAGTCATGTATCTGTAGGGTATGCTTTCATTTCTACTGTTAGCATTCCTTTCAGTAATATCAGAGCCTAGGTACCACCTAAGAGACACCAACATCACATAACAAACCCCAGTTGCTACCACTGAATTAGAGGAGAGATTAAGACCCCCTCAAGTACAGACAGAGAGGGCAGAGTGGCAGCTGGGAGGGAATTTTCCAACCTTTTCATCCATGCGGAGCGGGAGTATTCACATGCATCATCCTCTTCTCTTCCTTCTGAGGCAGTGCAGTAACTCCTCTGGGGATATTTGCTTGGCAAGCTTGCACTTCTGCCAGCTGTAAGGGGCTGCTTTGCAAATTAAGAACTTTTATTCTAATGCAGGAACACAGCTGACCCATCTTAATGTCCCCTCCTCCCTCTGGGTTCACAGCTTTTTCCTTTTGACCTTGCTGCCCTCTTCCAGAACTTAATTGGCACCTCCCAGCCAAAGCAAAAAGAGCCAGTTCAGTGTTCATGCCCTGCCTGGGTTCTGGAGTCAAACTATCACTTGAAGTTTCTGATCAAGTTAGATGGAAGTGACACCCCCCCTCAGAATCAATCAGAGCAGGTTTGGGGCAACAATCCTTGTTCACCTCTGCTGGATGACCCTACAACCCAAACGGGCAGTCTGAATTATGAACTGGGATATGGCTCTACTTGAACCACACACATTGCTGGGGCAGATGTGAAGGGGGAGATGAAGGGCTGGTTGCCTGTCAGGTGAGACAGTTGTGCTGCCCTGCGAGGAAAGGGCCTGAGCAAACAACCAAAGCACTTCCCCGAGGCTGGTCCAGGCATCCTTGGGCAGGAGCTCATGGCTGGGCACACTGCACAGTGCACAGATAGCACACCACCCCCAAATCCAGCTGAAGTCCTGGACAGCACTTGGCTTTGTGCCCTGTGCTCCTCACCTCTGCTCCACAGGGTTATGTTGCAACATTACACTTCACTGCCACCTAACCATGTATAAACAGACCTCCTGTTTGTAAGAGTTAAAGGTGTATTTATCACACCATAGACCTCTTTTCCAAGTATTCTTTGAAATTCACTGTTTGCAAGTAACTTTTAATATAAGCTTTATGTTCCATTAGTTGATTAAATACCCAAAAATCTTCAATTACTGCATCTTCCTCAGCCACCATTTCTCCCTCTTGCTTAGATGAGTCCTCCTCTGTCCATTCTCACAAGCCTTTTCCCTCTTTCCCCAGATGAACCTGTCTAATTCCACAATACTGAGACACCCCTCAAAATGCTCCTGCACCACGACAGTGGTGATGCCCCTTTGGGGCAGGCTGCCCTAGACTGCTGGCAGATGCCCACCCAGCCCCTCTGCCACTCCCAGTCCTCATCAGGAGAAGCAAGATGGAAACACAAAAGTTTGGGAGTAAAGATGAGAGCACTTGCCTAGGACCATCCCAGGCAAAGAATATTTGACTTGGGGAGTGAAGGGGATTCACTAAAGTCACTGTCAATTAAGATTTGGAGGGTGACAAACAAAGACAAACCTTAAGGTACCTTGCCTTACAGTCCCCTTCTTCCCAGGCTCAAATTCCCTCCTTCATCCACCAAATCCTCCACCTCCTCCTTCCTCAGAACCAACTCTGAGGCTCAGATTTTGTTCATCTCTCTCTACAAAATTTGAAAGCAGAACAGAGATTTCTTTGCATCAAGTAACACTAATGCAATTTTCTTTCTCAAGGCACAAACGTGTTCACGGCCAAAAAATACTTTTCTCCCAAAAAAGAAACACTCATTCTGACTCTTCTAGTTTCTCTGCGTCTGAGCAATGACCTTACAGCCCCCACAGTACTCGCAAGAGCAGAAGCTCTGCTACTGGATAAGTCCCTCCTTAAAATTTCGTTCCTCACAAGTAGCTTTGCTTCATTAGATCCACCCTGAAATGTGCCTGGGAGGCAAAAAAAAACAGGTGTAGCCACTTTACTTATAGGCTTTTATCTTACAAAAAAACAGGTGTAGGTGCTTTCAGCCTTTTATCTTACAAAAAACAGGTGTAGCTACTTTCAGCCTTTTATCTTACTCCCTGACCAATAGTAAAAAGAACACTGCAAAGGGAGGAAAAAGTCAAAACACCAAAAAATGAGAAAAATCTAAGACTGCTTGAAAAATGTGTAGTTTGCTGGTTTAAAATGACTGAAAAAAAACTAAAAAACCCTTTGCATGTAGCATAAACCTAATTCCAGTATGCAACTGTCCAGATGTTTCAATTAATATAATTACAAGTGTATCCACTGAGCTGAATTTCACAGGTGAAGGCAATCTGATTTAGTGTCTCCATAAAATAAAATAAAAAAAAAAAGTAAAATAAAATAAATAAATAAAATAAATGAAGGCAGCTCGTTCTGTTTGAGTGATAGTATGTGGCTACAAACATTTTAGGTTATTGCATTTTACATGAATCTTTGTTGGTGTTTTTATCGCCCAACTAAAGAGTGTGACCAGGATGTGAGATGTAGTATAACAAACCCGGGATATACAACAGCTCCTCAAGTACTGGGGACTTGGCTGAAGGGCTTTTGAGTTTTAAAGAATATATTTTTCTCTAAAGCAGCTGCAGAAAATCAGCTGGTGACCTGTTTCTGACACACACTCTGCTGTATTACCCAGCATCATTTAAAGCACCACACAATTGAAATAAGAAAGTGGGAGACAAGGATAAATGATAATACCTGCTACTGAGCCAGCCAAACTGCACAAGAATTATTATTTTTTTATTTTGTTAATGCTAAACCCATTAAAAAAATATAAAAATTAAGTCTCCCAGCTTTCAAGTTTGAATATTTAGTTTAAACTGCTAAATGCTCTATTTCTGGGCTGCCTTTTCCACAGCAGTTTCTGATCCTCCAGAGGATCTCTGGAGGAAAAGTCTTTTGTAGTGCACAGGGGACTGGGAACAGTGGACAGGCTGTCCAAGTTTGTGTTATCCAGCCCTCCACCTGTTTAAAGGGCTGGGCTATCACTTGTGCATGGATATGATGGGAAGAAGACTGGTTTAAGTTTTCTTCATTTATAAATGTAAGTTTATGTCTATAAAAAAAAGGAAACACTTTTAGTGTTTATCTTGGAAGTAGGGTGAGGACAAGTTTGCTGACCTCTTTTCCAGATTCTTCTTTACAGCCGAAGTGCTGTAAATTGATTTTTCCTAGTCCTTGAAACACCACTGGTGCCAAAGGATTTGGCAAAGGCTGGGAAAAACACAGCAACATTCCAGCAGGAAAAAAGTTTGCTTTTCCTGTGCTGTAATAGCAAAGTACATTTTTCTGCACGAGTTGACAGTGAATATTCTAATCATGTCTATATTGTGTATGCCAGTGAGGGATGTTGGGATAGGAGAGGACTCCTGGAGCTGGTGGCTGTGTGAACAAGGTTCCAGTGGCCTCATCCTGCTGCTTTGCCACCTCCCTTTCTAAGACTGTGCAAGGCTGGCTCAGCTCAGGTGGGAGAGATGCTCTCCCACAAGGAGAAAGATAAAATGTGGCCCCACTTGTTTTACAGCTTTGCTTTTTTTTTTTTTTACAAGTTGGTACTTCGAGCTGAGGATGTTTTAAGTGTGTGGTACCCAAGGGAGAAGAAGTGCAGAGGCAAATTGCTCTCATTGGCAAATACAAATTTTAAGTGCATGAGCTGAATGCTCTTCTTGTCTGCAGTGAGTGGCTAAACAAACCCAGATGTGTTCCAGGGCGAGATCACCTAGAAATGCCAGGTGCTGTAGGCAAAGAACCACAGCTGCATATCTGAGAAATGGTGTTACAGGCGTTTTGCTGACTCTGGCCCTTCCTGCCTCGGCTCAGCCCAGGGTGGGGCGTGGAGAAGAGCCCAGCATCTGTGTTTGAGGAAAGGGAATGACAAGTGATGCCACTGTCATAGCCAGGAATTTTGTTACTTCTGAAATGGAGTGTTTAAAACTGCTTAGGCCAGTCAAGTATAATTATTCAATTTGAATTCTTACTAAATTAGGTGCTTATGAAGTTCAGAGACAGCAGCATGGCAGGAGACCCAGAGTCAAGCCTGTGATTCCTCCATACCCCCATTTTTTTAATTTCTTCATATTTAAAGTACTTAATTAATCTATACAGAGTTTTTAATACAATACAGTTGATTAACGCTAGTAATTTCAGTGCCTTTTTAATATAACAAATCTCTTCTGAGAAATGTTCCCAGTTAATGATCTGTGTCATTTTTTAAAGTTTGCCTTCTGACTAATTTTAGTGGAAATATCATTAAATTCTTCATTATACTTATTTATAGCAAGGGCTGAATTGGATTTTAGATGTTATGATTTTACCATAATAAAGACCTACAGCTCTCAAAACACACTATCCTGTCTGCTTTTGGAGCTCTAATATGAAGTGAGTAGCTTAAAGATACAATGACGGGGAGCATGAGGAGGTTTCTGTGCCACTTTGAGGCCACTGAGTGTCACAGGAAGATGCCTTGGGGTGCTCTGGTCCACCTTTTCTCTGTCCACACCTCTGCCAAACCTGCTGCCCCTCCCTCCCATGGCATCCTACTCCCCACCAGCACCACTACAGCCCTGGGGGCGTGGGCTGAGCTGCAAACCACTGGCTCCCAAAGGGTGGCCAGGCAGAAAGGGACCTGGGGGCTCTGGTTGACAGGAAGCTGAACATGAGCCAGGTGTGCCCAGGTGGGCAAGAAGGCCAGTGGCATCCTGGCCTGTGTGAGGAACAGAGTGCCCAGCAGGACCAGGGCAGTGATTGCGCCCTTGGACTGCACACTGGTGAGGACACACCTGAGTGCTGTGGCCAGTTCTGGGTCCCTCAGCTCAGGAAGGACCTTGAGGGGCTGGAGCAGGTCCAGAGAAAGGCTGGGGAAGGGTCTGGAGCACAAGTCCTGTGAGGAGCAGCTGAGGGAGCTGGGGTTGTTCATCCTGGAGAGGAGGAGGCTCAGGGGACACCTTCTCACTCTCTACAGCTCCCTGACAGGATGGGGTGAAGGTGCATCTGTTCTCCCAGGCAGGCAGCAATAGGACAAGCGGGCACAGATTTAACTGTGGCGGGGGAGGTTTAGCTTGGACATTCAAAAGAAGTTCATAACAGAGAGAGTGACTAGGCATTGGAATGGGCTGCCCAGGGAGGTGTTTGAGAAGAGACTGGATGTGTGCCATGGTCTGGTTGGCAAGGTGGTGTTGGGTCAAAGGTTGGACTCGCCCCAGGGCCAGGGTTCTGTGCAGGAAGGGCAGGTGGAAGTGCCAGGAGCATCACCGTGTTCCCCCTGTTCCACTTGTGAGCTGCACCAGAAGGAGCAGAGATGACAGACTTGACCTTGATCACAGGAACTGTGATGTGTTTTACCCATGCCTGTGGTCCTCCAGGATCACTCAGCACTTCCCAGCAGAAGGAGGAGGGCTACTCCTATTTGGGAAGCAGCTTGGCTCCCACAGGCTCCCTCTCTACCCTAGGTCACTACCCCTGTGTCCCCAGGTGTCACCTGCACAGCCTCTTCATTTCATTCAAGGGCTCTCCTGCCTACTCCTGCTTCTTCTTCCTTCCTGGCCTCTTTTCTGAGGCTCAGGCTGCTCCTGAGGATGGGAAGCCAGGAATGGAGGGCAGGGCAGGTTGCTCAGGTTCTGCTTCAAACCACTGTGAAGATGCTAAATGTGCCAGCTCAGCCTCTCTTGCCTGGCACGGTCAAACTCGAGAGGTTTTGCACCCTGTAGTAAGCAAACTACATTGGGATGGGAGAGGGTTCAGGGTTCAAAGGACATCAGGAATTTCTGCCCAAGTAACAGAGTGGAGCCAGGCAGGGGCACAGCTGTGTGGGAAATGTGGCTGTGGTGGCCAATAAGAACCATCATCACATGAATTATGCATTTCTGCACATGAAAAATACCAGCATATCTATGCATCTTCCTTTGCTCCCTATCACTTTACTGGACACAGCACAATGTTTCTCGCACCATTATATTAGATCTTGAATTAAGGCGAGCTCCTTATTAGGGAGAGAGGGTTTGGTTGGTTGGATTTTTTTAATTGCTACTTTTAAATTCTACTGAAACAACAAGTAAACAAATAAAAAATTCATTAGAGAGAGGCGGCTCAACTTAGATGAAAGTTTTACAGCACATAGCTCTGCTTTCAAAAGCAGAAAATCCAGTCACCGGGTCATTAGCACAGCATGCAGCACCACCGAAATGAGGAGCATTAGAACTTGTGTCGTTTGCAAGATTTACTAATATTTCAGTGTCTTAACAGCAACGTTTCAGCCTAAAAGCTTCCCAAAAGGCACTTAAACATTCGAAATACCAGTTCCAAATGGCTGTGGATGCATTTACTCATTATGAGCATATTTAAAACAATGCATTTGGGCTGGCTTCTGACAACTTTGGGGCTACTGTGGGAAGGCAGGGAGAGGGCACAAGGAATATTCCTGCCTTCTTTCTGCCCCTTTGCAAGGGCAGGAGAGCTTGGCTGCTCCCCAGCATGTGTGGAGCGGCAGCGCCCGAGGTGCTCGGGGGAGCCGTTGCATGTCCAGATTACATTTTAGTGTTTGACTGGGAAGATTCCCCCAAAGAAGCTAATGCTGATTACGATCCTGCCTTGATAGCTTTGCTTCTTTGAACATGTCAAGTTAATTTCATGCTGAATAAGGAGAAAAACTTATGCCTGTCACAGCGCTATATATCAGTCAGGGGCGAAGAACAAAGGCTGTAAAACCCAAATGACTCCGTTTGCCACACGGCTTGGCTGCAAAGAGCGAAATGGGAATGCCTTTGTCCTCTTCGCAGCAGAGATGAACCTGCCTTTGGAAGAGGAGGTGGCTACAGAGGGTCCCTTGCCATGTCAAATGGCTTTGCATTGAGCTCTTGAGCACTGGGGAGGCACTCTGTGGGGAAGATGATTCTGAAGGGTGTTGGGGCTGCTCCTCTGCCTGTCCATCCCTTTTCCCCAGGTTTCTCTTGAAAGATAGCTATTATATTTACTTAAAAATGAGCCCAAAGGGACTACTGGCTTTTAAAGTCAGCTTAATATAAAGAGAGAGAGTATGAATCTTTGGTGTTTTATTTGTTTTGTTAGGGTTTTGTTCCCAGCTCCAGACTCTGTGTTATGCTCTTTAAATCTTTACTTGCTGTTTGATCTTCTCAGTCTCCTTGTTTTGTATTAGGAATTGTTAAAAAAAAAAAAAGTCTTTAAAAGGAAAAACAAAACAAGAAAAAAATCACCCCACTGAGTTGAGTTATTTAAGCAAACTTCTCCTGGATCAAATACAAAAATAAGGTCTCAGAAAACCTTCCTAAGCTGCACCATAGGAGCGCAATTACTCCTGCAAACAGTGCAATCACAGTTGCTGTCTTTTCCAAGTAATCTTTAAAACTTCAGCAATATTTCCAGTAAAGCCATCCCAGTTACAAGCAACTCCACACACAGGGAGAAGTCCCACATGTTTTGCAGGTGCCCATCACGGGGAATTTCCCCGACCTCTGCATGGTCATCTTGATGGGTTTTTTCAGCTTTAAGTTAAAGTCTCTGAAAGACGGATGGCCTGTTGTAAATGAGGGCATGGCACTGTACCCTTCATTAAGAGTAAAAAGTCTTCTGCATTGTTTTGTATTACTCTTTAGTGAGTTTCTTTTACTATTATGCAAGGAAGAATTGTCCTACAAGTGTGTAACTGGCACAAAAGTTACTGGCAATTTTTCTATTTAGAGGCAGATAATTAAAAGTGACTTGAAGAGCTAAGCCTCTCAACTTCCTGACAAGACTGTTAGTTTCCTTCTCCTACAATAGTCTTTCTCCTTTTTCTCCACATTATCATCAAATTCACAGAAGAGTTGCTCTGCTTTCACAGTTGAGATTGTAGGAAAATTCAGTTTTCAATTCCTCCAAAATAACCTGCCTAGGCTGGGTTATTATACAAAATGCTCAGGAAAGCATAAGGTCGAGAAGCATTCCATTAATTTGTCCTGTGTATGCGGAGGACTGCAACTCAGAATGAGGAATGTCTCACTTCTTGTTTTCTTCAAGGTCAAATTTATCTTTGAAGGCTGAGAGAGGATTCCAGTATCCAGAAATATGGGAAAAGGGAGTGAGCCACCCCCCATTCCCCACTGCATGGAAGGACTGGCACCAGCAATGGGAGAGGAATAGCTATCATCCCATGGGGCTGGATTGTACCTCTTCATTTACCAGCACAGCTGGAAAGAATTGCTGTGGCTCATCCGTGGCTCAGCAGTTGTGATTGTGGCCTTACATGAAGGTCACAGACACAAAGGGATCAGGGAGTACTGAGCCCCTGCAGGTGCCCAGCCTGTGCCCACCTGCAGCATCCCTCCCTGGCTCTCCCTCAGCAGTATTGCCCAGCAGAGCTGCCAGCTTCGAGTTCCCTTCTCAGACAGCTCACTGTGATGTCTTCATAATCCTGAGATGGTTGAATTAGTGTGTTTTATTATGTATTTATTATTTGTTGTGCTAGCTGTTTAATAAATTACATTTCTCCTTAATTAATTATCCATCAGCCAGAGACTTAGCTCTGTTAAGTGCAAGTTCCCTGTTTAACCCAGGGGAAGGCTGGAGCAACTCTGGGGTGGGTTTAATTCCACTTTTTTAATTCCACTGCAGCTTCCCATGGCCCATTTGCTATAAAAGCTCAGTGTTCCCTCCTGTCGTGTGCCCAGGACAGGGAGGACCATTGTGAGTTCTCCTACTTTGGGGGAGTTTTCAACCAAAAAGTAAATGCCTTCAGTGATTTCACAGCTCTAATTGTCTAACAATGAAACTACACAGTGTTAGGTCTATGGCTCCTTAGGTCAAGGAAATATGATGGGCAAGGATCAAAATAAAGCCAGGCTGTGACACATGAAAAGTATAGGTAGATGTCCCAAACCAGCCTTTCACTTGGCTTATTCTGAAATTCTGAAATTCTCTCTCCCTGGAAAAAAGTTTTAGCTCTAACTTTGAAAAATGTATCACTTTGTGTTTAGATATCCATCCCTGAATTTACAGAAAACAGATCATCTTAGATGCTTTTATGCTCTGGACTGAACGCTGCAAGTCAGCACACAAAAAATGTTCACATTTAAGCCTTTGTTTCTCCTCTGATTAAAATACACTGTTGTTATTGTTGAATGCTAGTACTTACACAAAAGAGAAGTGAAAAGTTTCACTTTTAATGCTGTCTGCTTTTCTGCAGAATGTTCACAAACACCAGAGACCTTATGACTTTTCCTTTCAGCAGCCTTAAGGTTATTTAAAATTCCTTGGACCAGTTCACTCAGCAACCCGCCTTCCTGTACCTCATTGTTAAGTTCCCTCTGCAGACCTACAGAACCACCAACACAGTGTCTCTTTTTCCTTTATCCTTTTTTTCGCTATTTATTGATTTTTTTTTTTTCATCATCTTTAGAAACAGTCCTGACAATATGTAGAAGAAAATGAAGTTTAAGTTTAGGAGTGAAATTACAAGTGAGAAGAGCTTTCATATTTGTGGAAAGAGGTGGGGAAATCTCACAATAAGAAACCAAGCTGGAACTGTCCTTGGTCAAAGATCTAGTCAAATAAGCTGGACCTCTCGTCTCTTAAAACCCTGAGTGTGCTTTGTACAAAACAACTTGGAAACACCAGAAGATTTTTATTAAAGCAAGGCAAGCAGCATTTGGGGCCTTTGCAATAATCCAGTCTGCAGCTTGGTGTGTGATGACTGTGTTCTGAAGATCTCCCACCCCTTTGGGGCAGATCAGTGCTAACCAAGGCAGCTGTTGGCAGCTAATTCCTTGTGACCTTCAGTAGGAGGAGGTTACTTGGTTTTCACTTCCCCAAATCTCCAGTTGCCTTACAGGAATTCATTTTACTGGGGATTTATTTCTTAGGGTGTTCCAGCAGTGACATCCTATTTTCTTGTCCCCAGTCCTACGTGGGCTCCACACAGGTGTAAAATTCTAACACAGCAGTGACAGGATCAGGCTGACTAAATGACAAAGAGACAGGCAACTGGGGGAGAGCACAAATTTGCATGTATTTCCATTATTTTGGCACTGGGCAAAACAATTTCTCTATTGACTTCCCCTCAAAGCCACCGAGAATAAAGCTATAAAAGAAGATTATCAAAAAGTAGGCCATGTTGCTCTGCTTATCATATTCATGTTGCCACTTCTTATTTTCCAGAGGTAGGAGATTTCAGAGTGCATTCAGAGTGGATGGCTGGTGCAGCACTCCATGGGGATATATGCCTCCCTCTTAATCCCAGGGCACAAATGATGTCCTCACACACCAAGGGTTATACAGAGTTCTTGTCATAAAAAACAGGCCTTAGGGGACAAAATGGGGTGAAAACAGGGGCCAATGTTGCATTTTGATAGTGTGGCCTAAGAGAGGGTCATGTTTAAAACACCCAGAAAAAATAAAAAGCCATGTATCAGAATCCAGAGACATCCCACAGGAATGTCTTGTCTCTCCAGCAGAATTTACCAGCTGTAGCAACATGCATATTTCTCCCTCTATTCTTAGTGCGTGAGAACTGCCAATAAAAGCTGCTTTTCAGCTTCACAGATAAAACTATTTTTTTCTTTTCTTGCATGCTATTTTTTTTTTCCTGAAAGAACTTTGTTTGCTTTTTAACTGTGGAGCAACAGGGCTCCAGATCTTTCAAATCTGTGGTAAAACCTCTGTTACACAGCTCATCAGCTGCATCTGTAAATTAACAATGCCTGTATTCCCAGGCCATTATTCTCCTCAAATAATAGAGAGTTGGATCGTTGCCCTTCTGGGTGAACATCAAAAGTTGTGTCCAAGAAGATGTGAAACAGAGCTTCTGGAAGAATAAAGGTGAGGACAGCAGAGGCACTCAGAGCTGCAAGTGCAACTGCTCACTTCATTAAAAAGGTGGCAATTCTGTGGGTGGCAAAATCAAACAGAGGTGGGAGTGTTAGAGCCATGATCTCCAGTGCTTTCTCCAGCACTGCAGAGCTCAGATATCACCTCTCACTTCAACATTTGACAGATTTTATTTTATAAGTCAGGCACCTCAAAAGCTTGAATTTCATTTTAATACCCCTGGTAAAGCCTCCCTCCTAATAATAATGTTCTGCTTTCTGCTTTATAAACCACTAGGAAATCCACATGTTTCATGTTAATTCTGTTGAAAACACCTTGAATGGAATACCCTTTTAGAAATTTTGTGTATGGTTACACGTTTCCAGCCTTAGAAGTTCTTATTTTGGAGACCTGCATCAGAGGGCAGGTTTAAATCTTAGTTTAAAAATAATATGCCCTGCTGGAGGCCTAGATAGTGGACTCTTCTTTCCTACAAAGCAAGTGGAAGCCAGTTTCTAGTTTAATTATTATTCTGGTCCTTTCCCACTGCTTGCTTTCCACTGTTCTGAATAATTGCCTTTTATTAGAAAGCAACAACAAAAAATGAGGTTTAACTGTGTCCCCCACTGGTGGCCTCGAAACTGTGGCCTCTCTCATGACACCCGTGTGACAAAACAATGTTCAAACAACCCTAAATCTTGCTTAGGACAGGAATCAAACTCCTGAATAAATCAGAATTATTTCTAGTGCAAGACTTGTTCCTAAATTACATTTAGGCAACTTGTAATTACATTTCCCATGAAGAACCAGGGAGGATTATGGGAAATAGGAGAGCACCTACTGTAGGTACCTATTTCCCATAGAAGCCATCAGGGCAAGTTTATTAGCCCATCGTGGCTGTAAATAATGAATTCAATTCAATATTTGGGGTTACCTGGGGTTTAAATTGGTACTGATCTTAGTCTAATGTTTCCAATTTCAGGAATTGAAATACATTACTATCTGCCTTTGCCAGCATGCAAAATGTTAATCTTGATAGATTACATTAATCTTTAGAGAGAGCGCTTTTTGTTCCACTTATATTTCAGGATCTTAACTCCTTAACATAAGGATGCTTTAGCTCTTTATATTGAGAACACTGCACATTTATTTTAATTGGATAACTGAGTTTTTCTGCTTACTGAGCTGTCTGCCTGACATTTGCAAAATGCAGCTTTTTTTTCCCCTCGACATAACCTAGCTGTTCATTTTTATAAGGCCTGTCATCCAAAATGCAGAACCTAATCCTTAATTAGTTGTCATATTTGTTTAGATGTTATACATCATCCATTGGACTGAACTGTTTGGTTTACTGTCCTTCCATAATGTCCATTAAATGATTATTTTTGCATTCCCTTATGTTTTATTTAACAGTTTTCCTACGTCCTGCACTCCTGTCTTACAGGCCGTTTGCTAGAGAATGGAATCATTAAATTGGCTGCCCGGGCAGGGCTCAGGTAAATCACAGCTGACAGAGAGCAAACCCAGCCCTGCAAGCCTGGAGTGCTCTGAAGCACCTTAAACAACAAGCTTTTCTCCAGCTGGGATTTTCAACTCTCAATCTCTTTTGGAATCAGGAGCTACAAACGAGCCAGGCTGTCTCATGGGGAAGACAAGGGATACTGCACTGTCACTGGATGCCCTGTAAGCAAGCAATAGGGCCATGGAGGCATGGGGGTTTCACTCTGACTGATGTGGAACAGGGTCTGGATTCCAGGGCAGAGTCCCAACCAACAGACTGTTGTGGTAGTGTTTCTCAGTGACTAATTATTTAAATAAGGTAGAAGTTCTTCAACAGACCCGAGAACAACCTAACCCAATATATACAGTGCAGCTACATACGGAAAAAACCTCCTGTATTAAGTTGAGCCAAGAGACGATTTTGTAAAAACAATCTCCCACATGCATTTGTGAGTGCTTTGAACATGATTTCAGTGGGCATGGCAATCACCTCCACCTTCCCTCCTACCCAAAACTCATCCTTTGTGCTCCTACCTAACCAGGCACTGCAAACCACATAACCCAAGGTCACCTCGCTTGGGCACCCGGGTAGGACAGAGTGTAGGGATGTGAGAAACAGCTCCTGGCACTGAGTGCTGCCTGCTTGGACACCTAAAATCACGCGGGTATTTCCAGGGCCTTTCGTGGATATAATTCCAAGTATGTGCTCTCCAGGAATGGGGAATCTGGGTGGGAGCTGCATCCCAGCCAGTTACAGCAAGGCAGTCACAGCACTGTTACCACTGCCCTGCCGTTGTATTAGAGCCATCTGTGTGTGGTTCCAGGAAATGTACCCACAGACTTAAACACGAAGCAACATGAAATAAAGACCTTGCTTTTCCAAGGAAGAAAATAAGGATTGGCTCTTGGATCTATAAGTATTTTTTAGTATTTTGCCTCCCCCTGCTCATCTCACTCTTAGCTCATGAAGAGAAAAGGTCCGAGGTGATGCTATACTGGCATGTACTACTCACACTTTGCCTGGCCCTGGTCTGTGTCCACTGTGCTTCTGTGAAGTGCTGTGAGACAATTATTGGTATGCAGAGCACTAGGGAAATGCTGGAGAGGCATAAAAAGCTGCCTGGAAAGTCTGTAAAGACTTGGCATAAAGCTCATGTTATAGTGAGAGGTGAAGCATATGCCCTTTAGGTATAAATGAAGCATCAAGATAAACTTCTGTAATACAGGGAAAATGACTGTTTTTGATGACACTTTCATAAATTCTTCAAAGCCCTCCCAAAACCATTGTCTCCCTTCTCATCTCACCTCCCACTCAAATCTTCTCTTCCCCCTGAAATAAGGTTGCTTTTTATTTTACTTTTTTTCCTTCTTTTTTCTTCTCTCCCTGACACCTACCGAAATGATAGTTCAGCTCTACTTTAGGGACAAAATGATTTCCACAGCCTTTTTTCCTCATGCATCTGTACTGTAAAACTGAAAAAATGTGGCAAGAGGAACATGTCAAACTTGCAAAAAAATCACTTGAGGCAAGAAACAGCAATACAGCACGACAGCAATGGAAACGAGGTTCCCAGAAAGTTAAAAAAAATTAAATTCTAGTTAAAAAAAGAAAAAAAACCTTTAGAATTTTACCCATATGGGAAACTATTAAACAACCTGGATGCCCTTAAAGACAACCAAGGACAGGACATGGCATGCAAGGACACTTCTAGTATTTTCTATAATGATTCAATTTAATTTTTGCTGTATTAGAGGTTAAATAATCGGAGGAAAACACCCTAAAAAGCTTACTGCTTTTCCCTTTTGTCTTTTGCTTATTTTCTGGCTTATTCTCTGGCCAATTGTTCAATAAATACAAAGCTTATATTAATTTAGCTTATGTTGGCTACTTGGCCAAGAAAGGAAGCACTACTGCATTAAATCATAAACAACAGTACCAGACAACAGCAGATGAATCCAGCCACGTGAACGTTATGTGGAATTTCAGGTTCTTCGTGTGTGTGTGTGTGTGTGTCCCACTCATATTTATCTGTTCCCATGCTTCTCACCTGCCTTCAGTTCCAGTCTCAGCCAGCGTTACTCCCTTGGCCATCCCGTGGAGCCACGGCAGGAAGCACTGCCAATATATCCATCATGCACAGCGTGCAGCAGAGCACACTTGGGCAGGCAGAGCTCGTCTTTCATGTAAAGATAGAAATTAATCACAGCATAATGCCTTCCCACCATTGCTGGCAAACATCAGGGTTTCTTCTCTTTAGCTTCCCAGAAGGATCCAAACACTTGTCAGAATAAAACTCACTGCTAAACTGCAAAGCAAGCAATAGTGAATCCTTTATCTTTCTGTCTTCTCTGCTAAATTACAGTGTAACAGGAACCCAGGCAGAAGAGACACAGAATTCTCTGGGCCTGCACATGCCATGGCTGAGGCACATTAAACTCAGCAGCCTCGTGACCTGTTGCACTGATGGGCAAGTCTTAGACCTACAGCACACGGTCATCTGTCCTGGGGCTTGGAATAAACTTGGGAGGGACAAGAAGGAGCCCTCTTTGCTTTCTGCCCTGTGCCCACCATACATAGAAACAGAAGCTGTCCATGCAAGTGACAGCTAAACGGAAAGCTAACTGGAATTCAGAAGTTTGGAAAATGCCTTTTTGTTTCTTCATACAAACAAAACCCAATTCTTCCTCATGCATCATGCAGTGTTGCCTGAAAAATATAGCTAGTACTGCTGTAACACTGCCTTTTTTGGAACCACAGGACCAGAGAATATGCTGAGTAGGGAGGCACCCACAGGACCATCCCACAACCCTCAGCCCTGCCCAGACCCATCTCCAAGAGTCACCCCCTGTGCCCCAGAGCATCATCCAACCCTCCTGGAGCTCTGGCAGCCTTGGGGCCGTGCCCATTGCCCTGAGGAGCCTGGGCAGTGCCCACCACCCTCTGGGGAAGAGCCCTTCCCTGAGATCCCACCTGACCCTGCCCTGACACAGCTCCAGGGACCCGTGCCTGGTCCCCTCAGGGCAGAGCTCCGTGCCCACCCCTCCTCACCCCCTCCCGAAGAAGTCTTATTTCCTAGACACAAACCCCAGCTCTTCCTCACATCCCACACAGTGTGTGTTGCCTGTTAAAATACAGCCGGGCCTGGGGTACCTCGGCCCTTTTTTGAGGAGCAAACCTTCCACCCCACCCCATCCCTCATCCCACCTGTCCGGGCTGGGGGAGCGATTCCCCCGCCAGGCACACACACAGGGACAGACAGAGGGACAGACCCAGGGCCAGCAGCCCCCCCACTGCCGGGGCTGGCAGCGGGGCACGGATGGGCTCCCCGGGGTGGGCACACCGCAGTGCCCCCCGTGTGGGCATTCCCTGCGCGGTGCCCTCGGGATCAGCCCTGGGAGCGGCGCGGCGAGAGGGGAAAGCAAAATGACTTGGAACACCAACATGTTTTTACCTTTTCAGACTAAGCTTTTATTTTGATATTACAAACCATTTTTCTTTATTCACAAATCACGGTTGTGATATAAACACTAATTTCTAAAGACAGATATACACATTTTCTGGGTTTGTAGGGGGTTTCTTTTTAAATCTGTTTAGAAGTCACTATATTCCACATATGGTAGTAATAATTTTTTTCATAAGTCATATTATCAGTAGTTATTTATATAAGTGAAAACATTCCCAATATATATTGTAAAAAAATTTCAAATGCTTTTCTTACATAACTATTTAAGACATACATTTTAAAATGACTACTAGGAGTACTGTAGGAGCTTTATAAACAAAATATTTTCTAATATGGGCTGCACCCTCAACCTTTCAAGATAATTTTAATAGACTAAAACGCCATATAATCATTTGGAGAGTGGGAGCTGTAAAGCCATCTCAGGAAAATTAAAATTGCAAATAAATTCTGTTATTCTCCACGTTAGACATTTTGTGTGTGCAATTCCAAAAAAGATGTATCATCCACACTTTGAATTGGAAGCCTAACATTTGGTAAACATTTTTCAAGTTGCTTTTATCGTGGTGTTTAAATGAAATTTACTTTTCTCTTTTTTTCTTATTTTAATAGGAGGCTCGTTTTGCATATCTTTTATAATAAATGTGAGGATTGAACTCTTAATAAACTTCAGTTCGTTCCCTCACCGGTATAAATATACGTTACTGCCCCATTTTTCATCGATTAATATAGTCTCTTTCTCTCTCTGTTTCAATTTCCAAGATAACTGATTTCTCATCCTTAGATATAAATGCTACAGAAACTTTGTTTTCAAATCTCGTGAAACTTTATTGATGGTTATTGTTCAACTGATCATACTGCATGCACATACGATGACAAAGAGAAAGCCTGATCACAAACACTTTTTTTAAAGCAGAGTTGTTATAGCAAGTTGGCAGGTTCACAGCGGTGAGTTGATCATTTACTAAGGTGCTCGCCAGTAGGCGTGCACGGTACACATGAGGATATAACTACCTGCAGCGAAACCGCCGCTGGGCGGCTTCCTGCTTTATTTATTTAAATACAAAACCAAGAAGACCCGTGACAAACACCCCAAACTTAGGTTAACTTGTAAACAGGACAACATGGAAAGAGTCCAAACATATGCACAGACAAACTGCAATTTTTCAATTCTGCTCCAAAACCTCCTCCCGGGCACCTCCCGGACCTGCAGCTTTGCCCGGGCGGTGCCCGGGAGGGAGAAGGTCCTTCTTTTGTCCCGGTGGCCAAGTTGTCTTGGACCCACTGTTGGGCAAAACAGGCCTTGGGCTGCAAATCAAACAGGGGCAACTTTGTCAGGCCTTGAAAAATTGCAGATTGTTTACACGACACAGTCATGTTTCAAAAAGTACCAAGCGGATGAAAATACCATGATTATCTCTACTCAATGATTGCAATACTTGTAAAATGCTTATATAAATCTGAATATGATTATCATATAATTCCATAAAAATGATACGTCTGTCTCTAACAGTTGGTCTACTAGGCTAAATCTAAAGCATCATAGGCTGTG
>JAWWEE010000030.1:4259561-4309561 GCA_035221455.1 Xenops minutus | reverse complement strand
ATGTTATCGACATTAACAAAATGGTTACAATGAAATATTCCGTTCTAGCCAAACTCCTTACAAATAAACTCACTCTGCAGATTCAAAAGCAATATCCTTTGGGAAATGTTAAGGTTACAAGTGACAGGAAATTCGCTTGATGAGACTCGAAGCAATTAGTATCAGGCTAAGGAGAGGGGCTGTGGAGTGGGTTTAAGGAACATGCTGGTCTTTCATGCACATTCCTGGTCTTCCTGCAGAAGAGACAGTGCCTCCCTAAACCACCTGCACAGCTCAAGTCTCAGTTCTCAGGCCAAGTTCCTGCTACGAGCAGGTAAAGTCAGTGACGTGAAAACCAGACTTATGCGATTCCTCCCCGCCCCCAAAATCCTTATAGCTGGAACTACTTCAGAGCTCCTTTCCATGCACACCTGGTGCATGTGCTGGCCCGGAGCTTGGCTCCACCTGCACACAGAAAGCCTTGCTGCCCATCCCAGGGTGAGCAGGTACCATCAGTGAGATGGACATGTCACCTGGGTACAGGTTTCACTGCACATCTCCAACACTTTTCCCATAATCACAGAATTTCCATCTGCTCTCAGGTGTCACAGAGACCAACAAAAGCAATCTTGCAATTACAGGGTTGTCCTGTATACAAGGGCCAGTATGGTGAATAAGCTAAGTTTTAATAATATCCTTGTTATCTCTTAAAAAATAAACTAAAAAAAAGACCCCCATTATGTTTTAGCCTTATGAGATCATTAACCACAGCCTGGTCTCATTCTGTGTAACCACCTTATTTTTCAGATCCATATATGAGCTTGCTTTTTCTGTTGTCCTATTTTATTATCCTATATTTGCTCCTCCACAAGTGGAACCTGATTAGTGGCTTCCCAGCTAATCAGCTGAGGGAAAGCTGAGAAAGGAATGTTCCCATGGCATATGCAGAGCTCCACCACCCACAGCTGTGGGTCCTGGATGTGAGGTGGAGAAAAGCTCCAAATCATCTCAGCTAGATATTCCCACCTACTCAGTGCCATCTTCAAGGAAGGTGCAGAAATTACCACAGACAAGGTAGCCTTTAATTCTTCATCTCACTGAGCTAAAATTGGCAAGATTATCAGGCATTCATTTCATATGGAAATCCCAGCAAATAACCTCCTGAGACAAGTGTGGGAAAAGGGTTCAGCGTGGAAAAGAGAGAGGCTTTACATCCCCATCTCTGACTCTGAACTGATTGGCAGCAGTCATATTTGGAGCAAATGCAAACTTTATCTAGGTTCTAATGAAGCATTCTAAAATCTGGATATTTCAGTATGAAGTGCAAACCCTTGTAGCTAAAAGCCTGCAGTTGTACTGTCCTGTTCACTTAGTCAATCCAAATTTCTGTGAAGGGATAATACAGTAAAAATGAGTTAAGCTATTAAAGTACTACAAGGTTCTGCATGTGGGCTCTATATTGTACTCCATATCTATGTTTGCTTTAGATTTGGGTAGGGAAGTTCTCATTGCTATCAAGGGTGTACATGAATACCCAGGGATAACAGTGTGTTAGGCACTTTGCCTAAGACCTGGTCTTGAACATGGGAAAGCATGTGTAAAAAACCCATATAAAACATATTAGTTCCTCTTTTCATCTCAATTCTATTAAATATTTGGTATCTGTGAATACCTGTTTTTGGAAACTATCTAAGACAGTTAACAACAAAGAAAAGAGGCAACTCCCAGTGAAAAAAAATGGAAGGAAAAAAGCTCACATCAGACTATGCTGGGAAAATGGTTTGGTCATTCCTCGGGACGGAAAGGGAATGTGATCCCATACTCTGGAGCCTCTTTAGCAGGGAGAGCTTCCATAAACCTCCACAATGGCATTCAAACAGCATTTAGAGATGACAGCTCTGGTAGTAGCCAGAACAGAATCTCTTATGTCTTCTTCCTCTACACTGAAGTAGACACACACTGTATGCCTTTTTTTAAAGCCTGAGAATCCATTTGAAACACCGTTATGAAATTTGAATTATTTTCAGCCAAATCTCATTCAAAGAGTAAGAAAACATCTAGAATGGGAAAAGAATTAATTTAAAGCACTATAAATTTCCCTCATGGCCCTAGTAGCACAGAGGAGGAAGAGCCTGTACTATTACTATACATGTTTTAATGCCATGACTATTATTTTTAAAGCAATGGGAGTCAGTATATTTTCTTTGTTTTCTTTTCCTAACTATCTGATTGCTGCAATACTGAGCAAGAGGTGTACATTTAGATGAATTTTGGTCTAGTGGCAAGGCTGCATTTTGTGTCCCTCCTACATCCCACTCCTGCAGGACCCTTGGCTATGTCTCAGTGCCCCACAAAACAAGGTCTAACAGGGCATTAAGTGGCCTCAATGCAAGGGCCACTTGTAAGGAAGGGATAGGCCTGAATACACAGAGCTCAAGCTTTATTAAATTATTATTATATTTAAGCCAACAGCTGAAGCAACTGGCAACTTTACAACACTTATGGAATAAAACATGTTGCTAATATTATATCAATACTTGACAGAAATCTTGTCAACTAAGAGGAAAATATGGATAAACACACACATTAAGCAGTTTCAAAAGCAGAAAATATGACTGCTTCAACCCCAGCATTGACTCCTGAGTACATTTTTATCACTTTTTTGCAAAGTAGTAATCACTTATTGTCAGTGCTTTACATTGCTTTTCTCATCCTACTATATAAATCATGTTTCTTCTTCAAAACAAAAGAGCTGTGAAGTAATCCTAACATGAGAACTGTGACCAAAGTTAATTCTTGCTCCTTGTAAAGAGTGGTTTACATTTATATTCTGATAATGCTAAAGTTTGTAGTGTGATATTAACATAGAAATGATATTTCAGAATTAGCAATGCTTATAGTCTTGTTAAAATAAGAAACACTTCTTTTTCTTTTACAGGATATTGAAATTCAACTAAAACAAATGTGTGCAATGTAAACACGGGGCGGGGGGGGGGAGGGGTGGTAGGGGAGGGGGGAAGTAAAAAGCATTCTTCCAAATCTTCTGTAAAAGAAAATAAAGTATAGAAAATTAAATTGCAACATTCTCATTTTTGCACCCTCCTAAATACTCTTGACATATGTAAGCACAAACATGGAAGAACACATTTCCAAAGGGGAAAGAACACATGCTCAGGTATTATCTGGGAAAAAAATGCATTGAAATTCCTCTGTGAGGAATAGACTTTTTTTTTTTTTCCTCCTCAGGGTGACCTCTACCTTCAGAATATGATGGTTTTATTATGATTAATAAATTTCATTTCCACAGAGGAAAGGAACAGTGTCAGCTTAAACTTAAAGCAAGTGGGTTTCTTTTTAAATGCTAATTTTTAAACACACCCTTGCATGACACCAAATTTAGAAGCTCAGAAGGTTAGCAGAATAGATTCCGATTTCCATGCTGAAAATAGCAAGAAGGATTTAAACTATATTGTCACCCTCCACATCAGCAAGCTGGCTCAGGCACATGGACACTGGTGAATTTATCCACTCTTACTCCTCATTAAAATTAGTGGCATTTAAATGCTTTGGGATCCTTTACACTGGAAATAATCACTCTAGGTAAACAATTCACTGAAATTTAGGCTATGCAAATGGTAAAGTAATCAGAATAAATTAATAGTCAATGCAATTATCTGTGTAATTTACAGGATGTTAAATCACTGTATCAAAACCGAGAGGTGCACACACAAATTGTTGCCTAAGAACACATCTGAGGAACGATTTTGATGCATCACTAATTAGCACAAGGTATGTTTCCAGTATCTGGGACAAGTATTGAGGACATAATGGGAAAAAAATATGCTTGCTAGCATTTTATTACCATACTGACAGTGGTTCTGAAATAGCTGGACTAACAACTTAATGGGAAATATTGAGGAAAAAAAAGTGTGGCCATGATAACCCATGTAAATGTAAGTGTAATCTATCCACCAATGGATGGCATGGTTTTACTTCTGCTATGCCTCAATCTCTGCAATCATCTTCAGCAGAGGGTTTAAAAATGCTAAAATCCTACATAAAAGGACAATTTGGTGCTCATGGAACAAATAAATACTAAAAAAAAAGAGAATTAAAAATGGGAAATTGTGAGATTTATTTTAGTAGGGCCTTTGAAATAGAATAGCTAAGTCATCAGTAGAAGGTACTGTTAAAGTCTCTAAACACTGAGAAAGGTTTTGCCTCTCTAGTTTTAATTACCATTTCAGGGGTTTAAGTTCTTCAGGACTATGGCTATATTTCCATACACACCTAGGACAGACAGGGGAGCTTTGATACTGCACACTTTTAGAAGCTCCTTAACAACATATATATCATAGGGTTTAATTGCAGCATCCATAAGGAAAAATTCACCATATGAGAACCAAGCTAACACTTTCCTCAAGTAGCTTAAGAGCTGTAGAAGGAGAATTTAAACATGATATTTTTTTTAGGAATTTGATGCACATATTTCACTTATCATTATTACCTGATTTTTTCAAGTCTGCATATGTCCCTCTCAGGGACATCTTACTGCAGAATTGCCATGGAATTTTAGACAGAGATGTGAAGACTTCATACAGAGCTGGATGGAATACAAGGAAATGAAGGCTAACATGGCCTTGTCCACACAAATGGGTCCAGGGACTTGGTCCAGTAACTCTGATGGTACAAAGAGGGATGACATGAGCAGCAGAGCTCCTTCCTATCCACACCAGTCACACACCAAATTGTTGGGCACTATTTTAGGCTTAGTGAGTCAAACCTGGGCAGCAGTGGTGGACCTTTAACTTAAAATTCATCCTATTGCAGTAGGATGGTATCTGCTTATGGTGCTCAAAGCAATTGCAACCAATTAACTTCATTTCAGGTATTAACACCAAGCATTGAGGCATTTTAGTCACCTGCATGACCAGTGAGTTACTCTCTGTATCTCAAGGCAATGGAAAAAGAGGTCTCTGAAGTTTTTACTTAAGACCGAGGAAATTCAAATGTGTTAAAAACAGTTTCTGGTCATTTTCCTTGATTGGAAAGGTTAAAAAAGCCCAAATTCTCTATGCAAAGTTTTAAATGCACATTACCAAACACTAAGCTCATTGTGTAAGGGAGGACTATAACACACTTTATTGCACATCACCTTTCTCTTCCATGGCCTATGATGTGCTACAGATTTGTGATGTGGAGCAGAGAGACAATGGGGAAGAGGCTGAAGCTCCAGGGTGTCCTGCAGTGCTGAACTCCTGGATGCCTGGAGAGCCATGAGGAATTTCCTATGGGTAAAGTACCAGCACTGCTGGGGTCCCACAGGGATAACAAACTTGGCCAGGGTCTGCGATAGGGAGAGGGCGACAATGAAAGGTGTCCATGCAAGGATCTCCATAGATATGGCATTGATGAAATATTAAAAGCAGCGTTTACTTTATCCTGCAGGTTGGAGCAAAGAGAAACTTGAGAAGGCTATGCAGAATTTTCTGCATGTAGACATGAATTTCAAATGCTTGACTCTGTACTTATTTCTGTCACACCTCAATTTGGCCAGTTAATTGTCTTGTTAATTGACAGGCATTTTTTGCACAAATTTTGGTCACTGATGCTCAGATGTAGCTTTCATTTTTACTTCTGTTTGCCAATTCTGTTTGAAATTTGTGAGATGTTTGTAAGCAGCCAAAGCCAAGCTGCCACCTTTTTAAAGATTTAAATAAACATGCTTGATATTGGTTAATTTGCACAAATATAGAAGCGTAACAAACAGCAGCACAGGTGACTTTCCCCTGAGCTGATGCTGAATTAGTGCTATGGAGCAATCCTAGGGACACCCCTCAGCTTCAAAGCTTTCACTCAAGTTTCAGTCTTGCTGTCTGGATTTACACAAAACTGAGAACTAGTTGATGCCTACTGAAAAATCTAACATAATTCTGTGCCATCACCACCACTTTTCTGTGTATCCTCTATCAAGTGACACCTAAAACCAGCTCTATTCCAATGAAAACCAAGTATTTCTTTCATGTGCAAAGCATTTTCCTGTTACTATTGCCGTTATATTTAGGGGCAATAAACCTTAAAGAAATTCTTATCTAGCTCAATAATAAATATACGGGGTACTTTGCTGATAAAATTTTAAAGCAGCCTTTTGTGCTCCTGTGTCAAGTTCTGCAGCATGCAATGAGAGCACTTTTTGTTTCATGTTTTAAATGGAATATGATAATCTCAAGATATTAAAGCTGAATCCTTGCTCACTGGATGTGCTTTACACAGGCATACATACATGCACACACACACACAAATCATCCTTCATGGGCACCATTTCCAGTCTAGCAGAGCAAAAAGAAAAGCAGTTGCTTCCTTAAAACCCCAGCAGAGAAGATGCACACATGCTTCTGCTGCACTTGTTGAGGACAAACACAGATTATTCACTAGTTCTGTTATCAAAGGAGCTTCACATTGCAAATCCTCCATTTACAAATCACAGAACCTCAGCTTTACTTAATCTTGTCATGTTGTCACATTTGACTAGCCATGCGAACTGACCTAGAACTGCGAGCACGGGGAAGGCAAAGCTGTCAGGGAGATAATGACAAAGATGCCAGAAAGGGCTGCCAGTGTTTTCACTGGGTGAGAAAAAGGAATTAATCAAACTTCAGGAAAGAAGAACAGAGGCTAATCAAAGTGTTTACTGATTTTTATCAACTGATCCGATAGCTGAACATCTTTACCACACAACTACTGCGAGCAGTAAAAGCCCTAACAAATGGAATTCCATATAAGTAACTATTTATAGCAGCAGTAAACACGAGTTTAAACTGCCAACATAAAGGACACTTGGATTTATAGAAGAAGTTTAATTCTGTGCATTAGTGCAACATTTCCTAGTCTTTCCAGAGCAAAAACTTCAGTATCTGCTGTTTTTCACAGGGAACAGCAGTACAGCCTTAAATAAATACTAAGCACCAAGACTTTACAGATGCTCCCTCATCTTCATTTTTTATTTGATTAGCAGAAGAGCATAACATAATAATAAAAGCATCTCATAGAAAATGGTTATTTTCCCAGTCAAACTGCTTCATGAAATGAAGTCAAGCCCATTGACAACAACACTAAAAGGGAAGAACCTCTCACAATTGAGCCTATGCCTTCACTGGGGGATTCCAACAGGCTCAAGGAAATATCTCTGAAGCTGAATCCTGCCAAAGCAGTTGAGGTTATACTCTTTCAAAATTCTTTTGCAAGAGTATCATTTGATCCATATCTCCTACCAGACACATGAGTAGGACAATGAGATGCATGCAAGTATGTCTGGCAACATTTTGGCCAGCTACAATTATTTAGGTACCACAGCAGAGATAGGTTTCCCCCATTGGGCACCGTAACCATCCTAAGCACTTCATCAAATACTGATTGGTTTGAAATAAGAATCTCCATATTTGCTATTGTTTAGTGAATTACATTTGTGGCAGTGTTGGTGCTGACAGGTTAATGATGGCATACAGGAAAAGGGCAATGACTAGAGCAATTGAGTCTGTTAAAAATTGCCATTATTCCCTTCAAATATTTCAACAGTACAAACTCCAACGTTTGTTTCTTTCAGCTGCTTTTATACAACTTCTTTGCTAGAGTTATGAAATTAAACCTTTCAGAATGTTTAATCTAGTTTGGAGACTGTATCTTCCTCCAAGTGGAGGTCAATAACTTAATCTAAGACTGTCAACTTTTAAAGCTTTATAAAGCATTTCCTTTTTGTGCACACACACAGTCCCTCCTCCCGGGGCTGATTCTGCTCACAAATGTAAATAAATACAGCCACAATGGGACAGATGTTACATCCACTTCCACCAGACTTGATTCTAAATTCAGGTTTATATATACACTTGCTTCTCTCTCTGTTATTTCAAAACCATACACTGCAAATACACTTGGGAGAAAAATAATACCAAGCATGCATCCACACTGGATTATTTTGTTTGTATGTGGAGCTTGGATAACAGTTAAAAACTGAGCGAGGAGAGAGAGAGTAATATAAATCTAGAAAAATGATCCTGTTCCGTTTTTATACAAAAAATATAAAATGTAATAGGCAGGTACATCCGAGAATGCACTTGGAAGACATTAAAATATTTTTTCTTTACCAACTATGAATTTTGATCTTAGAAAACCTAAAAGAAAAAAAAATAGATTGAGCTATGATTTGAAAAATCCACTAAAAATGCTAAGGATGCCAAATGAACAATGTTCTGCAACCAACGTGTAAATAAACCCTGGGTTTATTCTGGGTCTCGTTCTGATTTATCCAGAGCCTGACAGGGCAGGATGCCCATGGCCCCATCAGCCAAGAAGCTCAGGATGAATTCTCCTCTAATGTAACTACTGGCAGAGATTTGCAAGGGAAAGGTCTTCAGAGATCCCAGTTAAAATTCCATCCTCAGACTGATAGGAGGTGTCTGAGAGTTTCCCTGCCTCTGTTCTCGTTCAGATCTGTTTGCAAACCCTTTAATCATTCCTGCCAGAGAAGATCTATCCCAGAAGTGCAGAACTTCTCTTCTGAAGAGTAATTATTTTTAGCCTCAGAATGCACTGGGTGCAGTCAAGAGTGAAATGCTTTTAAATTTCCCAAGGAAGGATCCCTCTGGCAGACACCTGAATAGGTTTGCCTTATGTAATGTGCATTCAGGAACAGATATATGTATTTTAGTAGAAATGCATATATGGACAGGCTGTCTGTTCATTAACACATTGATCTACTCAAGATTCCTTTATTCCCAAATCAAATGAGATTATCATATGGCTGAGGGCTAAGTATCCTCTGGCAGGGATGACAAAGTATTAGGGAGAGAAGAGTGAATTTTACCAGCAGAATCACCCAAGACCTCCCATTTCCATTTGATGATAAAGTTCCAGCCCAAACTTTACTGTTTGAAGTCTACAAAGACACACATTCTTTACAAGGAAACAAAACAAACATTCATATACTCACATTTCAAACATTGAGCATATTATCAGTATCTTCACTTTATATCAACTTTACAAACACAGTTCAATTACTGCAATTGAGTTTAGGAGCACTAAGAAAAGCACTAGAAAATCGTCCCATGCATCTGAAAAACCACAGGCAGGTTAACTTTGGCTCTAAAAGGTCATGGATCTCTAGATATGCTCCATGTAAAACACAAACCATCAGATCACAAATTAGTTGCAAGTCAACTTACGGATTCAAAAGACTAAATTCAGCTTTGGCAACTTGAATCACAGGAATATGGGCTGGAGAATTATTTTTTAATAAAGCCAAAAGTCCTTTAAATTCTATTGCTAAAACTTAGGTATATTAGAAAGAGCAGATACAGGCTTTCATTAGCTTTCTACTTCGTATCTTATTGCCAAAATGGCACCTCTAGTCACTTATGACGGATGTGCTTAGCATATGGTCAAATATACCTAACAAAAATACCTTATTGTTGAATCAATTCAACAGAAGTAATCAGCTGGTAAACTGAAAAGTTTCAATAAATATACCCAGATCTATTTCCTTTTGTGTAAAGTTCACTGATAAATAAGAGTATCATATTTTTGACTGGAGTTCCAATACAGAATGTGTATAATAGAGTCTTGGGCACTTAAATTATGCCTGAATTGAGGGGGGAAATGTCTTTATTGGAGCAATAATTATTGCTTAGAAGGGCTCACTCTGCAAAACAGGCCCCACAGACCCCACATCTAACTCAGGAATTCCAGGTTTAAATTTTTTTAACATAATTACATTTATTCTTACTTAGCAAGGCTTAGATTTACAAATTAGTGGCCTCCCCATACAGCTCTCTCCAATGAGGAGCTGAACAGGAAGCTCCAGGGAAATAATGAAAGCCAAAATCCAAGTCTTAGTGATATTGAGAATGTGACAAGTGTTGACTTCTCAAAATGTATTTTATTCATGATATAGGACTTGGACAAATCCACGTTAAATCAGATTTTATTACAGAAGAACTTTTCAGATTACCACCAAAGATGCTGCAGCTAGCACAGACATTACTACAATTTTAGCATATTTGGGGTTTAGCTATGATCTTCTCTTTCACAAACAAATGCTCTTTATTTGTTTCTATGTAGAACATTGCTAAGACAAAACTCTATAAATAAACATGTCTGAATACCAACATTTTGTTTCACACTATATACCCTTTCATCCTTCAACATGAGCAACTTCTATGAACTTGATTTTGTGCACAACATAATTGGCAGAATAAGTCCCATCACTGTTACTATTTATTTTGCCTTTTGATTTCTTATGCAGCAATACAATACCATCCTTACCTGAATTAAGACTAAGCTTGGTCAAACTCTATTGCTTAAAAGAGAGAACATCCCTTGATATATTCAAAATATTTATAAAATATCATTACCTTTAAAGACATTATTCATTCTTCTGTACCCAAGGCTTACAACATGATAGTATATCAAGGCTTTTTACTTACTAGAGAGCGATCCTCTGAAGACACAGACCCTCTCTCCCACTATCTTATCCATAAGATAGACTTTGTGAGTGCTTTAGGGTCTGCATACCCTTGTGGGCATCGTTTGCCCCCAAAGAGTTGAAAAGAAAATGGTTAAATCTAGAGCACTTACAATGTCCTACACACATCTAAGCTTTGCTCTTTGCTGGGTTTGGCTTTTTGAAGGTCACAGTCCCATTGCACTGCCCAGGGAGTTCTCATCAGAAGGGTTACCCCATCCTTAGGTACTAGGCCATACGATATTCCAACTGGAAACAAAACACCAAAGGCAGCACAACAACCTAAGGGCTTTTATACGGCACAACCTAGAGGCTGCAGCTATAAATTAATCCAACTATCCCCAAGAGTTACACTAGGGACTTCTCCTATGCTTTGTCTTACGATTCAATGCAGCATGTGAAAAAGGATATTGAGACCTGGATGGATGCATCAAGAAGTATCAATGATTGTTACCTGCAGAGGTGTTACAAGAAATTTCATCTGCTGCAACGAAGACGAATTGATTTCTGCAAGAGAAGATAAAATTCACAATACTGCTTGCTGACTGGGAAATGTGCTAGCTGCCAATTGACTTGATGTTTACAGATGGGGAGGGGAAGGGTGCTTAATTTTAATGAATGTAGCAAGAAAAAGTGTGGACGTATTTCAGTACTATAGAGTTTATAAGGATCATGAGGTAGACATGCTGGGATCTTTTAAATGAAATAATGGTGACATTTGGATATGGACTATGTACAAACTCTTGCATTGGAAGCTTCATGTTTAGTGTTACAGATATGTCAATATATTTATGAAGTCTAATAAAAATAAAACAATATATTGATATAGCTATTAAAGGGCACTACTGCAAAATATGTAAAAAGCGCTTTGGAAAAAAAAATAAATTGCAATTTACTTTGTGCATCTGAAAGAAGGATACTGAAAGTAAAATAGTTTGCTTTTTCTATGTCTAATATAGCTGCAACCAGGAAATTAATCTTCTGCTATTTGTTAAAAAAATGACATAGTATATTCTCATATACTGTCATCCAAATACACAGAAAAGTCTTTTGCAGAATCTTAGCAGAGTAAACTAGAGATATGAGTAATTTCATAGAAACCTTCTCTTGCAAAATTCTTTTTTAAACCAGGTAACATAAAAAGAGAAATGCTAAATACACTAATATTCCAAAATGCAGCAAACTTCATTACGGCACCAATCCTGTTTTGTCCTGTCCGAAGCCAAGGCCAACAGGATGTGGGTTATGGAAACCACACTTAAGGACTACCATCAAATGATATATGCATATACACAGCTTCCTTGCAGTATATTTTGGTGTTGTGCAGGATTAATTAGGAACCTGGGTGAAGTGTTAACGTTTGGGTGCTGTTTCACTCCCAGTTGCACAGAGCTCTTCCTGCCTGCACTGCCAGGCGTGGAAAACACTGCAACTCTACCTTCTGCACAGCTTTAATGCAAGAGTGGAAAATAAATCAGAGCCAGAAGGAACTCATTCTGGCTTGTACTAAGAACTACCTGAAAAAACCCCTTAGTTCTGCAAGCATTAAGTACCCTGAGGACCCTGCTGCAAACTATTTAGTTCAGAGCAAATGTCTCTTAGGAGTAACAGAACCTTGAAGAGTTAAGCCCTAAGAGAACAAAAATCTACTTTTATTACTTCACCTGCAAGGTATTCAGGAGATTTGAAATCCTCATTTAGAAATCTGTGAACCTTGTTAATTAGAGGAATGTTAATTTAGGGGAAAAAACAAACCAAACCAACCCAAGGACTCTGCAATCTGCACTAGAAGGACAGGATTGATGAAATCCAAAAGCAGCATGTGACCATTGCCTCTGCCCTCCCAGAGACACTGACACCTGCCTTGTACTGTGAACTTTGGGAGCAAACTGGGTATTTTCTTTTCCACTGGATGTACAATTGGTAGTTTTGCTCTTTATTTTGACATCTGCAACAGTTTCACAAGCTAATGAGATTTACCTTGCATGTAATGAATTTAAAAAAACGAACAAAGGGGGATAAATTCGGTAATATAAATACAGAGGTACTCTGTATTTCATAGGTAGAATAATGTGTCACTGTGATCAGCTCTTGTGATAATTACATCGAGAGAAAAAGGCAGAGGCTTGCCTAGAAGGGATTCAGCCAGTAGCACTGCAGACTTACCAGCTACTGTTTCACAGCAAATCCTCCTGATTCATTTCTACAAAGCTATTCAACTGCCCTCTCATCTAAATGAAAAGATCACTTTTCCTTAAAAGCCGAAACTCGGAAGTTGTTACTGAGAAACCGCCCTTTCTATCTGCTAGAACAGTGGAACACTGTGGAAATCTTACTTTGTTTTAACCAATTTTTTGGTAATTACTGCCAACTAATTACCTAATTAATTATATATATATTTATACACATATATAACTAATTAAAAAAAAAAACAAACAAGTAACCCAAAGTGATACCTATTTAAAAGCCATCTACTATAAACATTCCTTGTTACACTGCTTCATAGGCAGACACTATTTTCCCTGTGGTTTGATTCTGTAAAATTAATTTCACAGCTTCATAAATAAGTTTTAAAAGTGGAAAGCTACATACTGGTCAGCATAGCAATGGTGAGAATGAAAAGACTGGATGCCGGAGTTCAATAAGCCAGTTCATTTTTATTTTTGGGTTATTTATAACTAATTATGTGTTATCTGTTACAATTACAAGAAATTCTTTAGAACTTTCATGGCTTTAATGTCTTTACAGTGGCAGGTTTTTATTTAACCCAATTCTATCCTATTGCTTCCACAGACCTGGAGGGAGAACTGCTCTTCAGAGGTGTCTCTATACACAAATATCCCACAAGGTGTCTGAAGCAGGTTTTCCTCCTTAGTGTGGACAACCCCAGGGACTGCAAAAGCTGCTGCTGTGGTGCTTCGTTTTCCATCTGTCTTAAAGCAGGTGGCAAGTTGAGCTGGCAAAGGACAGCTAACCCAGCCCAGTCCTCTGCAAAGGCAGGGCTGGTCCCTTCCAAAACCAATTTTCTGCACTAACTGTATCGAGCATACAAGTCTTGAAAATCTCACAAGCAAGGTATGATGAAAATTCATGATGCATTTTAGGTTGGTTTAGTGCTCCTCGTCACTGCTACACTTTTAATGAGTCAAAAAGGTACAAGAAATGTAAGTGGACCCAACTTTATTATACAATAAGCCCTGCTCAATTAAAGTACAGAATCCCTTCCATAATTTAATTTGTGTATTAGCAGTAAAAGTACAGAACTAAATTTTTACTGCTCATCCGTTTATACTTCAGATGTAAAAGAACACAGAGTTAAAAACCAGAAAACTTTAGTTGTTGTTTGAATAAAATTGTAGAAGTTGTTACTAACTGTAAGGGAGATAAGCAGAAAGAGAAACCTAAACTGAAGGGATAACATGACTAATCCATTGATCTGACTGCCCAGTTGGGTACCTTGAGCCAGATCCTCAGCCCCTGGGCTAAGTGGCACCGTTTGCAGTGCAGGGAGGGCACCCGTGGGCAGTGGGAGCTGTGATGGCAGTGCAGCCAGGGTGGGTCATGGAGAGGAGCTGGGTGTGGGACTGCAGCTGGCTGGGTTCCATCCCTGCAGCCACCTCCCAAGGGCAAACACCCTACATGCTACTGCTCCTCTCAAGCCTGTAGAGCAATTCCTTATTTCTTCTGGCAAATTGAAAACTAACACTTTTTTTTGCTGGTATGGTAATAAAGATACTTTTAAAGTTGGGGAAAAAAAAATGTTTCAACATTTCCTATAAATCCTGACCTCAGACAGGAAGAGAAGGAGAGGACAACAGAAGTACTATTAGGTGATTTAGATGCGCTTTCCTGCTTTGGGGTAGTTATTGAACCTGCATTACACCATCTTCAAAAGGTGTCAATATGTTCTAATTTCCTCTGCTCCGTTCCCCATAGTCCCTTTGTTAGACTCCTAACAAACATACGCCTCTGAGGCCCCACATCTGACAGAAACCTCCCTCTTTTGGCACCTGCTCTGTCTACCCAGCAGACCTTCTGCATATCCAATACATTATGTGCTTGCTTTCTCTCTCCTTGATGCTCTTAGTTTGATGAAAACATGCTGTGCTGTAGCATAAAACTGGGTTTATTCTTTTTTAGAAGATCTTTAATCACTGGAGCCTGAGCCTTATCCTTGCTGTGACTGGTTAATTTACAGAACTACTTTAATATACAGTACTTTTTTTTGGGCAGAAATCTCACGGGAATTTTTGCTTGTTGCTAAACTGTCCCAGAAAGATGCAGTCTGTGGTGGGACGGACAAGAGCTTTAGGAGAGCAATCTCACTATGTTCTGTCAGCATCTCCAATCTCAGCATTATTTTTGACAAAGTAGCATTAAAATACCCCCAAAATATGATTTTCTACATGCTTCTTCTGTACTGCACTTTTTGTTATAGAAGGCCTTTTATGACAAGAATCTTGATTAGAAATGTTAGAGCTTAAGCCCTCAGGAATGGTCTTCAGTCATTATTAAACCACTATTTTGTCCTGGGCTTGCACTATAAAACCAAGTAGTGCTTGGAAGTTTTGGTGATGGCATGAGGTGGCCAAGAACACTTTGGCTGTCACAATCAAACCCATACTCTGCAGCATCAAATTGAAAAGAGAAGAACAAAATATTTTCAGGATCAGCTTTATCACCTGCGTAAAAGCACCCCACTCTAAATAAAAGCAGGTAATTAACTAAAAGACTTGAATAATAAAGCATCAAACCAAAATATTTAAGCAGGTGAGGAACAGGAATTTGAGAGACACAGAAGCCACATGCACGTGAGCACTGAAGAGAAGCTTCACTAAGGCTGTATATGTGAAATTTAACAGAAAGGCCAGCAATTTCTAATTACTATGGTGCATTTTTAGCTTCTAGTTCTACAGAAATCTGTTCTGTAAGCATGGTTAGTCTGGACTCTTTCTTTAAAAAATTACTTTCAATCTACATATTCGGAATTTCTACTGTGAGATACCTGATATTACAATGAAGTTGATTAGCGTTTAGTGTACATGTCCTTTGCATGCTCCATGAGGAATTAAAGAGTCTTATCAGCATTTCTGCCTAAGGAACATTTATGACTTTCCTTCAAACTTTTCCAGAATTCCCTTAATGTTTCCCATCCTCATGAACACTCACACCACTGATCTCAGCTACTGGAATGTTAAATAGATTCCAGAACAGGGAGAGAAATTCTGTTTTATACCATCTTCAATCCAATACTGAACTTTAGGCTCCTTCACATGTGAAAAAATTGGGGATTCTCCTCACTACTAAGTTGGGGTGTAAGTTTTCTTTAATACTGAAACTCTAATAATTCAGTTAAGCATTAGTACATACAACTTCTATCAAATTTTCTACATCTAAGTAGACTTTAAAATAAAGGTCAACGGCAACTTAAAGTAGAGTGGAGCTCAGAAGGAGCAGAAACTTCTCAGAGCTTTGGTCCAGACCTCCCCACTGATCCTGCCTGCTGAATAAGTGATTTGCCTACTTTACTGTTGGAAAATTCGGAACCTCAAAGTGCAAGAGAGGAAGAGAGTCAGAAAATGGGTTTTATGACTTGAGGGATTTAACCACCATGAAGCCCAATTCCAACCCAAGCTCAGGAGAGACCATTTCCCTGAGTGCTCCCCCTGGAAGTCTCCATGCAGTTGTCCCACCCTGGAAAAGGACAGGATGCTCCTCTGTGTCTGCACTCCCACATATTCCTGGAAAAACACCAACCTGCTGCTTTTCCCTCTGAGTCACTGGCCCTGCTGCTCATCAGATGTGCAGAACCTCCCCCAGCTGTTCAGACATTGAGGTCACCACGGGTGAAAAACCCATGGAGGGCACATGGGGCAAATGACCAAATGTCCTCTGTGTCCTCTGCTCTCCCTGCAAGGTTGGGTGACAATCAGACCTTTCAACACTCTTTATATCTCACGCAGCACACCAGCAAGTACAGAATCTTGACACAAACCTAATTTCACCCAGCACTCGCAGAAGTTTCCAATCTCTCTTCTTAGCAACACAGAGCTTCCTTAAAACAGAAGCCATGCTAGAGGTCAAGAGGGACTTTAAGAAATCAAGACTTCCCTAAAAATAATCAGACTAGCTCTAGGAAATTTGAAACAGAAAAGAATGATAATGCACTAACATACAGTGATTAAGCTTCATAGACCTGAATTCTCAGGCTTTGCTGACAAACTTCACAAAAGCAGACAGAAATACTTTTGCTTGATATAGAGGTGCAGACTCCCTCCCAAAAATAGAGCAACTGCTGAAAATGGGGCAGAGCCCAGAACATCAGAAATTAAGAGGAAGGCAAACACAAGAGTGAACAGAAGTTACAGTGGGAAGATTTAAACTATTTTTAATCAGTTGACTTTTTTCTGGTAAGACCACCATGGGATTTACAAACGCAGCCAGTCTTTAGAATTCAGGGATCAGAATCAAAGCCTGTGAAAGTGATGCAGCTGAACTGAACGCACTGACTTCACTGGAGCTGCTCCAAACCGTGTTCTCCAAGGACCTGGGGCTAACTATGGGATGGAGCAATGATTTCTCCCAGCAGAGTTAAATGTCATACCTCTATACATTTCTCCATTATGTTATTAAAGATACTATTTTTCCTTCATGCTCCCAATGTTAAGGCTTTGTTGCCTTTGTGAGGACTCTGAGCAAAGCTGAGGGCTTTTTCACTATGGATTGCAATACAGCTGATGACTGGCCCCTTGAATGGTTACTGCAATATTCAAGGAGGGACAAAGTTTCCCTTCAAAAATCACTTTATTAAGTCCTCCCCAACTCACTCCTTCTGATGTCCTAAATTTAAATATCAAGGCTATCAAAGAATTTAAACTTTCTAATATTAGCATAATAACTATAATTAGAAGGTTGATTTTGCTATTACCATGCTTTATATTCCCATTACTGTAAGATCAAAGTACATTATCATACTCATAGCATTTGAATCACAACACAAAGACAACTAAACAACTTCATAGCCGTATCTGTAAGATATATTAAATGAAGAATAAAACTATAAATAATTTGAGCAGAATCAAGCTTCGACAACACTAACAGCAACTGGTTTGACCTGATCTACATTAGGGAAGTATATTTTACTTTTAGACTAATTTCTTCAATGTCAGGTGTTTTTTTAATCTGCACAACTGTTCCACTTGTTGTTGAACAACAGACTTGCTCTGCGTGTTCAGCCTGGCCACTAACAGTGATGCCCAGACAAAGGGGAAGGTCCTGCTTTCCCTCAGGAACTCTGCTTTTCTGCTAAAAGGATAACACTGTCCTGCCCCACCATTCCTCACCATTTCATTAAATGCTCTCATCTGAAATTCTGAGGCTGTCCTTGGAAGGGGACAGAGGAAAACTCTGCATCAAAAGACATTAATATAGCTCCTTCTGCAACTGTTACTGCACAGAAAGCACTGTCATTGCCCAAGCAAAGGCAGCTCATCCATCTCCCTGGGCTCAGCTGCCCCTCCAGAGGGTGCCGTGTCCCCCCTGCCTCCCTGGGTGTCTCACATGCCCTTGGGTGTCTGAAATGGCACTAAATCCCTCCTCCTAGACAGCTGAAGCCAGCCCTTAATTTGCTTGCCAGGTTAGTCACCTCCACATTGCTCCTCATTTGCGTGCCCTCTGTGCCCAGTACAGGACATTTCGGCGTGATTTTCAGCCAATGACAGGATGTCCCCACCATAACTCACACTGCCAAAGACAGCAGCAGACAGGAAGGGAAAGAAACCTCTCATTAAATTTCATCCTGCCACCACTCACATGACTTCTTGCACAGGAATGATCTGTGTTAATACCCAAAAAGTCCTTTAGCAATTGAAAAAAGCGCACCTTGAAGAAAAGAAGAAACCTGACCCCTGACTCCTCTGGACACTGCATTATTCCATTTGCTCAGAGACAAAAACAAACAAAACCAAAACAAGGTCAAAAGAAACCTAAAGGGGAAAATGGTCATCAGAAGGTGCTTCCTCATAATTTGGATTCTTATGTCAGGCCTTCCCCAGTGTTTTTTATCCCCCAGGCATGTTTTTAGCCCTCCTATAGGTAAAGAACCCATTCAAATGCTACAAGAGAGAGTCTCCTTTTAGCACAGCCTAATATTGAGGCCATAAAAGCAGATTATTTAATTTTTAAATCAGAGTATACAAATAGATTTGGGTCTAACTCATAGTACCTCCTGTCCCAGTGGAATTTTTCCATGTATGATTACACAATATATCTATTATAAATGTATTTATTATTAACAATAATATACAGAGCCTAAAGATTCATATTTATCTGCAGGAGGAACACAGGTGATTTTTAAATAGATCTTAACATCTTAAGGTGAAACCTAAAACTAATAACAAAAATCCATAGTAGAATTCGTACTGATCTTAGTGGCATAACTGCTCTAAAATTATTAAATTGGCCTTTTACTGTGATTAACACAGCCCATGCACTTTAAATATTTGAAGCATCAGTCCTGTGATTTTACTTCAGAAGTGCTCCATGTCAGCAATGTAAATTGATGCCAGTGTGACCCAGGACTCTTAAATTAAGGCTATTTTTGAAGTCTTCTAATTTATATTTGAAAATTTTGTTCGCTACCGTATTTTGGACATGTTGTTCACTCTCTTTAGGGCAAAGAGTACAGAAGTTTTAAGTCAGCCTTGTGTAAATCAATATTTTATCTACTAAAATACATAACGAAATGTAAGTTTATTTCACTAGGGGATTTATTCTTTGTGTATCTCATATACTCTTTAAAATAATGCCTCAAAAACATACTTTATATTTGTTTCTGATTTCAAAATGATTACTCTGGTTTACCATTACCACCATTTTAGCCACAATAAAGTCTCCTGACATACAGAGGTGTCATTATAAACTTCTTTAGCAATTACAAATGACAACACTTCTCTCCCCTTACATGAAGTTTTGAATGACTTTTCAAATTACTTGACAACGTAATTCTTTCACATTACAACTAAAATACCATATAAATGAAAACTTTGCCAGGATTATTTCAGAATTCCTTGAAGAAACACAGGAGGAAGTTTAGAGGCTGGCACCTGTTTGGTTTAAATGAAGACTTACTTTTTTTAATGCACGGATATGAAAGACCCTACAGCAGTCTGCAGAAAAAGGTTCTTTAGGATACATGGGTACAAGTTCTATTCCCATTCCTGCTGTATTCTTACATTCTGATGTTTGCCCCAGGGGGGTTCTTAGAGTATTAGAAACTTGACAAGCCCAAAGGTATGTGGGAAAAAAAAATCTATTTAAATACCTAATCAAATGCTTTAGACTCCTTTGAGGTGGGAAACGCTACAGCAAAAACATGCAAGAGTGTAATTTGCCTCTTTCTTGATTAATTTCTTCAACATTGTTATTTAAAGTTTGTTCTTCTAATACTTCCTCACCTTGCCTGGAGCACATTGCAAATTACACGGCTAATCCATACAGACTATATCCATGTCATCCCACTTTTTATTAATAACAGTTCCTTCCTTCATCCTCTCTCTGGCTCTCACACAATGCTCTTAATTCCTGCTTGGTTTTAAAGCACTCAGGTTGACAATACTTAGAGCATGTTCTAATCTGCCTCTTTGTGGTCTATCAAGTCAATGATCTGAGAACTAAGAAGTGTATAATTAGCCACTGACATGTCCAAAGGAACTGTTATGGTCTATCATGTCACAGGCATTGACCCAATAGACTGGAACAGTTTTGGTCTGTTGGATTAGGAATCAATGTTTCAGCAAGTCCCTAACACCGCATTTATCCAGTCTGCTGGATACAACACCCTCAAATACTTTCTTCCAATACCCTCTGAGAGCAAAGCAGTCCACATGAGCTAGCATTGAGAAAAACTCTACTTTAAAGATGTTAAGGAATCCTTTTCCCCCTTCTTTTTAGAGAAAAACTATGTATGAAGATTTCTCAAGAGAAGTAGAGGCAGAGTATGAGGGCAACAAGATCTGACAGGGTAAAAGTTTAATAATTGGTGTTTACCAGAATTCTTGGCATTACCAGTGAGCTTCCTCACTACTGTCCCACCTCAGTTCTGAACCAGTGGAGGAGCTTTAGGAGTTCCACGGATATCACGTGAATAGTCCCACTACACACAGATGAATCGAGCCTTCAAAGCATCAGTAAACAAGTTAATTCCCCCCATTATTAGAGGAATGTACTAAAATATCCAAGCAGCTCTCGGGAACTGGTAGAAGATTGTATTTTCATGAAATTGAATTGCTCTCAGTGTTTGTCTACATGGATATGACTCACCGTGTCTCCCCCAAAGCGCTGTACCTACAAGGGCCTTAGACTAAGCCACCTTTCAATCACTGGAAAGCACTCTGTACAACGCATTTTTATTTCAGGAAACCCCTGTTTCAAGAAGTTCCTTACTATGTTAAAAATCCCTGCTCATAGAATTTCAAACTCTGATTATTTTTCTTTTTTTCCCCTGCTACATTTTCATTACTGATAATCACCCACTTCTACTTTGTAACTCATTCACTAAAAGGTACTATTATGGTTAGAGCATGAGTCATATACTCTATTAATACCCAACACTGTGATTTGAAGGATGAATATGGATTATGAAATATTAACATGATGAGAGTGATCCACTGGTTTGCCACAGATCAGATAGACAATGTCCAATAGGTAGATGGCCAAATTCATTACATCTCAGTAACAGCTGAGCAAATTATTTGATTTCTACTTGCAAAAATAGGGAACAAACAAGTTTTAGCTACCATTCAGGATACCCAGACAAAAAGCTAGAGCAACCAACCATCACCAGATCAAACCTAAGCATGTGCAGAAGAGAAGTGTTAAATACATGCTCCATTATTGCTGTTACAAAAGCCAAACAAAACCTCTGTCCCTGCTTAACTGAGCCTGTTCATCTTCAGAATGTGAGTAGCCTGGAATGTGGGCTAAACAATTCCTGTTCCTTGTGCCCCAGACCTTTCCATTTCTCAAGATTCCACTGGCAGAGCAAAATGCAAAAAGGTTTGAGGATTCCAGCTGGGAGTAGAAGGCTGGTAAAGTTATCACTGTATTCTAATTCTTTTCCTCTTCTAACTTGATTCGTTTAGAAATTATAGCTTTTTCTCCTAAATCTTAAAAGTAGAACCATGAAATGAATGAAGAACTAAATTTTAAAATATTTATGCTTCTATAAAATTATTTAATGGAAAATTAAATTCTGGCTGAAGCTGCTATTATATTTTATATGCACTCAAAACCTTATTTTTTGATATAGATCTCTAGTAAGATCCTCAATAAGATAAAATAATTTGAATAAAGCTACAGTGGTTTTCATTGTTTATTCATAAAATAAAGAACCTATAGTCTACAATATATTAAAAAAAACCCTCCAGCTACAGATGCTCACATTTTATATTCTGTGTATTTTTACTCTTCATTCTACATTTTTATTCTTTAATGAGTATGTTTCCAATTAAATCAAATCTGTACCTATTCTGTTTTAGGGTCATCTGACCACAAATATCAAGTATTCCTCTCAACTATGTGCCCAAGGAGAAGTGGAAACTATATTAAACTCTAACTCTGCAGACACTACTAGCTGGACAAAACTGAATAATACACAGGGATATGCTAAAAGTGTAAGCTATTAAAATATCAGGGTGTTACCAGGAGTAGGATTTCAGATCTGGAAGATACATAATTTCCATACGACAAAATCTCCTCTCTCAAATTTCATATAAAATCCTAGGTATGACCACAGAACATGTAACACAAACTGAGTGGAGGAAATAAAATAAAATAAATTTTATACTACGAAATGTTATGTGCAAAACAGTTTGGAATATGCTTTATTTTCTTTAAAAAAAAAATAGTGGGGAAAAAAAAAGCTTCCAGTGATGAGGGATCTAATCCAGACAACCAAGAAACCAATGGGAATCTTCCCATTGCTTGGAGTGAGGTTTAAATTTGACACTGTTAGAAGAGGGGAATTATCTCAGAGCAAAATATACGTGTGTGTGTGTAGGTGTGATGGATGACACGTGTGTGTCTGTGTGTGTGTGGGCAGGCATCCATACCCAAACACACCTGTGTGGGCACGGGGGGTCCCAGCAGCACAGGGGGAGGGTGCCTGTGCCACAGGGCTGCCTGTGCCCGGGGCTGGATCCCACTGCCCCACAGACCCCTGCAAAAATTGCTGCCAGCACCCATGGGCAAGGGAGGACCATGTTTCCCACTCCGGCCAAAGATGCAACAACCAAGTCATTGAACACAACCCGAGAGCCAGTCCATGGCAATCAGTGTGCCCAGAGGCCTCATTCAAGCAAGCCATTCACTGAGCTGTGGGATGGATCTGTCAAACCCAGAGGAGCATCACACACATACCAGCAACACCGAGGGAACATGCAAGGACAAGATGACAACACGCCCCACTGCCATGCTTTGACTCCTCCTGCCTCAGCCACAGAGAACTTCATGACTCGGCTAGCTTGGCTTTAGACTGGGACACAAATCTAACAGCTAGTTTTTATTTAATTTTTTTAAGTGCTGCATGAAAGATGAATAAAACCTGCACAAATATTTTATTGACATCTGACTTAGTGTCTTTTGCACATCCTTACAGCTTGCTTTTTCCAAACGTGCTCAGTTTAAACAGTCTGGCAGGCAAAGCTCCAGAATGGTGAAGAACGTATAGAGACCAGTAGGTCCCCTTTTAGCAGTTGTACTACTTGGAAAAAATATCAGGAATATTTTAAATCTTGGCAAGTTAAAGATGATTTTTTTGATCCACTTATGCAAAGACCTTCAAATCTTTAACTGCAATTAGGTATGATGATAGATCACATGGCATAAAAATTCAATTCTAAATTTTTTTCAAGTTGTGTTCAGCGATTGTATTGCTTCATAAATAAAACAAAATGTACCTGTTTGTTTGTTGTTTTGGTTTTATGCTCCTAAGAGGTGACTGGAGGGTTCTGCAAGGTGTACCTCCCTTGTGAAATTGGGTTTAGGAGCACATGATCTGTCTTAACAAATACTGAGGGCTTTGCATTGATTGGCTCAATGATATTGCCTTGCCACCTGATTCTCCCCTGTATCTCTGTACCTTGCCTATTTCCAGCAGTATTTCCAACTGTGACAAACAAGGATACCGATGCATTTCTTCACAATAGAGCCCTTTTACAGTGATCATTATCCATCGACTTGGTGGATTGATTCTGGAGTGCCAAATCTTTCTGTCAACCTCTATTTTTGATTTACCAAAACATGTCTCCAATCTAAAGATTTCCTCTTTCCATCTCCTAACTTAAGCATTTCAGATATGGAACACTGCCATTCATCATGTATATGAGTGATGATCAGAAAAAAATAAAGCTTTTCTTATTTTTTAAATTAGTATGATGTAGTATTTCCACGATATGTCACTGCTTCAATAGCAAACACTCACTGGTCCACAGTTAATTTCTCTGGGCATCTTTTGTTTTACATAAACAGTAAATATAGTTCATGTGTAATTAAATTAAATAGGGGCTCAGGTGAACACTAAGTGTATAAGCAGATACGGAATCTTCAGTGTTGTCAGAGGAGTGCAGATGATTATTACACTGAGAAGGAAAGGTAGGAGCAGTTGCACTGAACTGTATTTCAGCACTTTCAGTATTAGCAATTTCACAAAAGTTGCTAAATAAATTTCATTTTAAAATGAACAGAAAGCTAATCAAATTAAACACACTGTAGCTGTGAGTAATCAGAGGTATCCATGTTTGCACATAGTTTCCCACATGCAAAGAAATGTTTGAGGAGATTGTTATTTGTTTTGTTCTCTATGCTAGTTTTGGGATTCTCTCAGAAGGAAATTCAGTAACTAGATTCGTAATTAAGACAAGAAACCATATTCATTTGGGGCAAGCAGATCAAAGATGAGGGTTAAACACATTTGAAACGAGAAGTTAAATTAAAAAAAAAAATCCAAAAGATACAAAAATTCATTTCAGATATTTAAAATTATGCAAGCAAAGACAGGTTATTACAGTTCTAATTAGACACAAAGTGTATCTGAAAATTAGACAGTTTTTTCAAAAAAATAATTAAGGATTGTAACAACTGCATTACTACTGATGCCATCTCAAGCCCCCTTTACAGCATTTAAGAGCACTATCTTCCTAGACAAATCCTTCACCTTTTTTGGCAGCATAACTCTGTGTGATGCTGACTCTCTGCCATAGCAGAACGTGTGACCAGCTGAGATTTTATCTTACAGCGTTTGATTTGTTTTATGAGAAGGTACATTGATTCATATTAAAGCCTTTAAAAGTCATCTTGATATTGTTCGGTTTCTCTGTATCATGGATAGGTTTAATTCATAGGCATAAACACCCTACAAAATGATCCAGGGACACCTGAGCGGGCAAAACCTGACTAACCACAGGAGGTTATTTTTTTAATTGTGTCCTTTTGGTTTAGTAAGATTTTGGAAGCAGGAATTGGTTTGCATTAGAAGCTCACAGAACAATACTAGAGCTGCGACATGCTAACACCCCTTTGTGGAAATGAAATGAAACTATCGAGTAGCACTTCACCTGGGCAGGTTACCCTAAGTAGGAACAGTACATTGCAAACAAAGTGCATCCAGCATATATCTAGTTGATATTACTGACCCAAAATTAAGAGAAAGTAGCTTGCTTACCTGTCTGACACAGCATGCCTCAGCCATACATGCAAATTATTTTATTCACATAACTTTAAAAAATATATCTTCATTACCCAGAATAATAAGCACTTGAAAGGCAAATATGCATGCATAGCATTGTAACATTCATACCATGGGACTTGTTTCTAAAAATACAGAATCCATGAACAGCACTTCAGTCTAAGAAATTGTGCACTGAAATTTCTGATTCTGTTGATATTTTTAAGAAACAGAAACATTTATAACATGGTCTAATTAAGCATCTAAACAAATTTTTCACTACGCATCCAAGGCTTAAGGAATTACTTCCATGATTCCAAGGGAAATGTTCTTGTGTCAGGTATTGAGATGTGGGAGTTTACTTCTCATTTCTATTGGTGTGTGTGTGTCTGTCACGATATAGATCCTCCCTTTAGAGCTGCACACTCTCCAAGCACTTGGACATCATTAGAGAATAGATTTGAATGGTAAGGCTTATGAGGAAAACATGGGCTGTTCTTCCTGCTCATTACAAAATCATGGCCACACACTGCAAAGACTTAATTTTATGCAATTTGACAAAATCCTATTCCTGCTGAAGTCAACAGCAATTTAGACACTGGCTTGCAAGGGGCCCCAGTGTTCATCTTTCAAGAAGACACTGTAATATATGTGACATCGCTCTTAGTTGATAAAAGTTAGGTCTTTGCATGTGCAGATTTGAATAATCTTTCAGTCCTGATATTATTTCCACCAAATGTGGTTTACATTTTGAGGATAAAAAATATAGACCAAAAGAAGAAGAAATATTTTTTGGTCAGTATTGGAAAAAAAAAAAAAAGCCTGGAAAGAAAGCAAATGGAAAAAAAAAAAATACTGTTTTGCATTGGATAGTTCAAGCTTAGACACAGTTCATTCTCAATTTCCACTGACTAAACCAATGTCAATGAGAATTGAGGGCACTCAATAGGTTCAAGGTTCTAAATCAACTGAAATAATACTCCTAAGACAAATAATGATCTTTAGTAGCAGACCATTGTGAATCTGTACATATATTTATCTACATTGTACAGGGGTCAGAGGTGTTAACTGCATGATCTACAGCGTGGGAATGTGCACATCTCATGCCGGATTCTCAATTAAGGGCCACAAGAATCTCTCAATTTACGGCTATTCATGGATTATCATCAAACAGCCTGCTTTAGAGATCACAATTATCTGCAGAGCAACAAGACAAGTTATGAGACTTCAACAAAGCAAATTGAGAGAATCATCTTCAACTTCCACTGGTCAGATATTGATGAGCAGTAAAGGAGGTCTTACCTGTCACTGTAGGCAGCTGCAGTGGCAGTGGCAGGCTGGGCATACCGGTAGGCAGCATAACCACCCTGAAACACAAACTCACGCTCTAACTGGGCTGCTACAGCACCTCAAAACACATTTTGCAAAATTTAACAACAGCTGATAAAGTACGGGCATGCTGCAATTCAGGGGAGGGGTTAAAATGCACAGGAAATAGTTCAGGGAAGTGTTAAAGAAAATACTTTGAGCAAAATTTATCACCACAAACTTTTTAAGATCTGTCCCCGAGATCAGGAGAAAGCAATGAACTGCAATGATCAGTGTAAGCTTCTTTACAAGACAATACTGTATCCTTCTCCAAGTTTTCAAGGAGCAATTGTTCTTACAAACAAGGTGTGTCTATAGTTTTATAAAGCAATGCTGAACTTCAAAGACAAACTCAGCTAATAATCAATTCCTTTTTTGGTACAAAATATGATTTATCGTGCCTGGTTGATTAAACCTAAGAATTTGTGCACTCAATTAGCACTTAATGTTACAGAGGTTTCCAATTTATACATAAAATCATAATGAAGAAGCAAAATTCTCTTCTTCCATGAATTAACATTCAGTTGTATGTAACAGTAATTCCAGCTGTTCAATTAAGCAGACAGGACAAACAAACACACATTGGAAAGGAATTGTGTGCAGTGATGCATTGATTATCAAACTGTGAAAACAGCAGAGCTTCCTGTTCAATGGACCACGGTGTTATATCAACCATTTCAAAATGATCTCAGCATGCCAATTAAGAGGCAGAGCCCAGCTCTGCAGATAACACAAACACGATTTACAGCCCAATTAGAATGCCCCCAGCACCCTCTGGGACAGGGGGCTCTGGTGGTGCCTCCCCACCTACCCCCACCTGAACAAAGAGCTGGACAGGACAGACCAGCTCGCTCAGCTTGGAATAAAATTCACTCTTTGGCTGAAGTGTTTGCTTTAATACCTTGATTTTTTTTTCTTTTTTTTTCCTTTTTTTTTTTTATTGGAAGGCTCCATTCACCCAAGATATTCTGCTGCAGCATGAACAATGTCTCAGCCTTTACTGTAACAGCACCACATTTTTACTACAGCAACTTTTGTGCGTTTCCTATTTGGATTTCACAAATGAAAATTCACTCTCTTCAGAAAAGCAATTTCAACTACTTTTACAAGCTGTTTCCCCTTCTACCACTGTGCCTGCCAGAACCACTTTCATCCCTAACATGTGTAAACCTTTGTGGCTTTGAAGATTTGAAGCAGGTTGGGTTTGGAAATCAATCGTTCAGCTGATAATGCCACATCAGCCCAAGAATAAACATAAGTTTTACATATCCTGACAGCTCATTAGGAACTCCAGGCTTTGAATTGTCAGCTTGCTTGAGGAACATTCTTCCTGATTTTTTTTCAAGTGCTCACAAAGGGAAGAGGACATTTCCCCCCTTGCTCCTGGTCACCTCCCTGCCAGCAGCAATTGCGCCACACAAGCAGTGGGATCAGGCAGGGGTGAGGTTTCCATTCCCCCCTGCTCCCTCCTCTGAGCACACACGAGGCAGCCACATAAAATGCTCTCTCACCTCAGAGCACTGGATTTCTATAAACCAATAATATGTAAGAGGTACATATTGGTTGCAGGTATGTCAAATGATGTCAGCAATGCAAACTGAGGCAATAAACAGCAGGGCAGAGAGGAGGCAATGCAAGCTGCACACTTGCTGTGGCCTCTGCCACAGGGAGAAAGGTGGGACAGGATACAAACTTCTCTGCTCTCCCTCCTGCTTTTTCAGTGTTAAATATAGCATCATTTTTTCATTATTATTTTTTCCCTGAGTGCTGATTTGAGGGAGCACAAATGCTAAAAGCATGAGGAAGAGATTACCTTGTTGTCATTAGAGTGTGTGGCAGACTGCAGGTCAATCTGCTGCATGGTGTGATTTGATTCATCTCATGTACGACTCTTTCCTTGTCCTGCTGGCCACTCCTAAACCCTTGATTTCAAAGGCAGAGGCCACCACGGGCAGTTGTGAATCAGGCCAAAAAGAGACAGGCTGTTCATGTATCAGCTGCTCTGCAATTGCACCTGGTGGGCTCTCTGAGGGTTGGTTTTCTATCCTTTATTTAACTATCCCCCAAAATGGGTCAGTGTGTGGTGACAGACCCTTCCTTGCTCCCTGAACAGAAATGCTATGTTCCTTTTATTCTTGCATTTTGATTTGCTCTCATCAAAGAATTTCTGCTGAACAACGAAGCTCAACTGTGAACTTTATTGAGATGTTTTGGATTCCACAGTGTGACATTTGTGAGAGCCCGGGAAAGAATGAGTGTAAAGCAATGCAAATAAAAAGAGATTGAAGGTATTGAATTTGCCTGAATCCTCTGGAGAACTAAAAGGCAGCATGCATTTGGGTACCAGGAAAAACATAATTCCCAACCATCCCGTGCCATGAATTCATAGGTTTGAAATAAACTATCATAAATCACACATTAAAACCTGCTTAAGCCAATTGTTTTTGTGGGGCTTGTGTTCTGCAGCTTTGGTGTCACACTGTTTTCTGGTTTACTTCGATTCCTGCAGGTAATTTTTCCCTGCAGGAACAAAATACTTGGAGGGACACTTTATACTGGGAATTAGTGTGGGAATTGGATTGGAGCCCCTGAACTCAACTTCTGCAACAAGTTCTACTTTTGTTTTTACTCGAATTTTGAACTTGGCTGATCTCTTAGATGAAGAATACACTAATAATCTTCCCTATGTACACATCTCCTGAGCAACATTAATGTTTATCTTCATGCCTCAGACTGTATTGCAAAACAAAATATTTAGATCAAAATTATGCAATAATTACCTGATAATAAATAAAAATTTTTAGTTCCTACATATTAGACATGTCTTAGGAACGTTTTTTCTCCCTCAGCCTGTACATTCATTCCTACAGAAAGTACCTGACTGTTACGATTTAAAATATTATTTTAAAAATTCAGCTGAAATAATAAATTCAGACAATAAAATGAAAAAAATGTCTACTACTGCCTTATCTGTGCTCCCATATTTGCGACTTCCAAAACAATGATAAAACTGTTACACCAGCTTAAGTAGTTTTAAAAAGAATAGTGTCACTGCACTACACCCAGTCAGACCTCAGAGAAAGAGCAGTGGGATCCATCAAGGATCAGGAGCCAATTGTTACGGAGATCAATCAGAGAAAGTAATCACACATAGTTGAGGTAAGATTTGATCAAATGGAAATGAACAGAAAATTAAATGCAACTGAACTTTAAAATAAAGTCTGTGTGTCTGCAGGAAGACTAATTTCCACAAAAATGAGTTACACAAACAGACATCTATAGATCACAAAACCACATACACATGGTGTGCACCTCCTCCTAAACCTGCTCAATTCCTTTTCCTTGTGATCTCACATGTACTGACACTGTTCATTGTAGACATGCAAACTGAGTCACTCAAAATGATGAATATTTTTGTCTGGTTTTTCCTATTAGCAATATATTTAATATTTTACATGAAAGTTGAGAATTAATTTTCCTCAGTTTTTACTTCTTATACTTCCTTTCACTCAAGAATCTCAAAGTACTTTGGGAACATAAATTAATCAACGTTACCAAACCTTCTCCAGTATTGAGAATTATATCTGCCTTATTAGCTTCAAATAGAGGACTGGCATTAAAAATGACATGAATTACACCCAGAGATGCAGAATATACAAGCTGTCATTTCCTTTTCTTCTACTCACATGAGACTGAGGTTTAAACAGCATTTGTTCTGCTCAGGGATTAAAGCTTGGACTGGAAGAATTGAAAATAAACACTCCACCACGTCTTTGTGCTGGCTCAAATTCGGGAACAGGGCTGGGTGAAGGTTCATGGTCTATCTATCTCCTGTCCCCAGAGGTATCTGCTGCCTCAGAGCAGTGTCCACACAGACACCACCTGCACCAATTCCAACCAAATGCCAACACCAGCACTGCTCTAGCATTGCTTTTGACTGTAGTGTTTGTATCACAAACAGAGATGAGAGAAGGAAAGGCATTTCACCAATAGATCTCCAGACTTTAAAAGGTATCATGGAGTGTTCCAGCACACCGAGCAGTGGAAGGAACAACCCTCTGCCCCCTGGAGACTCTTCTGCCCTTGGAAAAGTCATTCCTCCTCTTCTGTGAGTTCACAGCAAATGGCACATCCTTCCATTTGCAAGACACAAAAAATCTTTGGCATTTTAAAGGGAAACTTCACTGCTATCTGCACATCCTTGCTGTGCCAGGCCTTTCAGGGGACCTTGGTGACATCACTGGACTTTAACTGGGATCAAGGGAACACGGCTCAGATAATTGTGTCTGCTTCTCCCTTGGGGAACAAAAACATGCTCCTAGCTGGGCTAAAGGTGGTGACAAGCAGCTATTGATAGCCTTGTTTCATACCCCTGATCTCAAGACTGCCTTATTCTTGCTCAGCAGCTCACAAAAAAAATATCTTAAATGTTTTATGGCTATTTTGTCCCGGACTTTTGCCAGCTGCAGCCTCACAGGTCCCCAATGCTGAGAACAGGTGGGGAAATGTCGCTGTGAACAGTGAGACTGACTAATGACATGGTGATGGCAAGGGCTGGATGGGTCTCGTGGTTCTGAGCCTTGCCACATTTTAGGTGTAGACCGAAGACTGACATGTTCTGAAAACATCCTTCATGACAATGGTAAAGGGAAGAATAACAGATTCAAGATAAAGCAGAGCAAGAGTGTAGCGCTATTATTCTAACTGAATATTTCTGAGTCTGTTACTATTTTTTCTTCAATTTATGGAGTGTATTTTCTTATTTTCACAGGTGTCAATCTTCATCTAAGAACTTCTATATTTGCTGGCAGGCAACTTTAATTCTCTTTTAATGACTTTTTCTCTTAGTGAATCAATACTTAATTTTAAAAGGTCTTCCTTACTTCCTAATAATCTCCTTTATTTTTCCTACTCAAAGGCACATTTAAAGAGGGAATTCAATAGCTCAGCTATTTCAGCAGCATTATTACATTCCATATAGAATTATATGAAATACAGAATATATTATATTACACCTAGAATCATGGCTGTTGATTTTTCACTTTAGACTGTACTTGCCACCTTTTTCTGTATTCCTGTTCCCTTCTGTTCCACTGCTTAGTATTAACCAGCTCTGGCTATTTGCTGTTCATAGTTCACCCTCCAGTTCTTACCCAACCAGTATGTTTTTGTGTCTGCCCTCCTTCTCTCCCCTAAATGGAGCCACCAAAGGCCACATTGACAGCTGGTTATGCAATATTGCTGTTGGTAGTCAATGCAATCAGAGCAGGATGAAACTCACTTTGATATACTCATTAATGCATATTTTTGATCTGCCTTTTCAGTACTATGTGGTTTTTGCTTTGCTCTCTGTGGTATTTCAAAGGTTCCTTTCTCTCCAATCTACTGTTAAACCCCATATAGTTTAAAAGGGTTTGTTTTTTTTTTACAGAGCATTTGTCCTTTCACAAAGCTTCAGCTTTGCCCTCAAAATGAAAAGCTGAGTAGAAACATGTCATAAACAATTGGGAATTAATAAATAACTCACTCCACTGCAAACTACTACACTAAGAACTAATACACTGTGAATTTTAAGTTCTTTCTATCTGTCTCTCCCTCCCCTGCAAATGTTTTATATGGAAGAAAGCACAAATGTGAAGAAAAATTCACTATAAAATAAGGCTTACATATTATTAAAAAAAAAAAAAATAAAATTCCAGAAGAGTGTTTTAAACTCGATGAATGCTGCAAAGGTAAACCTTCTGTTGCATGAAGAAATCTAAGATATGCAATCAGAAATACGAGGCTTCAGCTGAGTGAAAACCAATGCACCAGCAGAGTTAGGCTGTTTTCTAATACACACACAACAAAACTGAGGCTACACTAGAAATTAGTCATTTCTGTGGTATCTTCCTCATTGAAATCACTTTCTATTTGGAAACAAAATGTTACAGGCTGTGAGAGGGGGTGAGGCCACCTAAAAATAATCCTGTCCATCACCAAAGGAGATATTCCTGGCTTCCAGCAGCAGCGGGTTCCAAACCCTACAAACTGCTCCGGTAACATTTCGCTCCCACCTATTCCATCACGCTGAGCCATCCTGAGAAACAGGTCTTGTTGCCCTTCAGAGTTTTGGGGTGGTAAACTGAGCAAAATGGATGTCACATTCTTTTGACAGTTTGAAGGAAGATGAAAAATGGAACCCACACTTGGAGAAGTTGCTGTTTCATGCATCCCACAGAGCTCCAGGAGTGAGCAGCAAAGTGGTTAGGTGAGATTAGAGCAGCACCCTTCACTCGACAAGCCCTTTGGCCACTGGGTGACTCTTGTGTTGTAAACAATATGCTACTGTAACATCACTAAGTACATGGGGAGAGAATATTAACTCTTCCTTATTTATTTTAAATATGTTTTTAATCTACACAAATGAATTTTCAGGTAAGTATCAGTCTTTCTACCTCCATCAGAAAAACAAAATCTGCTTCACACATAAATTCAAACTGGTTTCCTGCCTTATATAAAACTTATTAAAAGAAATCTAGTCCCTTGGAAATAGTTCTAGGAGATTGCTGATAATGAGCACAGGGGATGTTTTCTAGCATTAGCTATTTAATTTTTAATATACATATGGATTTCAACTCATCTGTCTGGTTGCATCTCAACAGAGACAGCACAAGTAGGTTAGAGAAAGCTGGCTGGTGAAACAAAATGACACCTGTAACTTAGGACCACATTGCTTGATTAAAATGATAGCAGATGTGAAAGATTACTTAGTATCAGTAAAGCATTTGACATCTGCACACAAGCTATTAGAATGAATTATTTTAGAAGAATGAAATTCTGCCTCAACCACCTCAAACCTCTTGAATACTCAGGCATAACTACCCTCTTCGTTATACGTTCAAGGTGAAAACTTGGTAAGAAACTTGAAAAAATTGATAAGAAACTTGTAAAAATATTATTTAAAAGGAAAGTGGGGAACAATTAGGTGAGTAGATAATGATGACTCCAAGACTAGAAATCCTTCCTACCAAATAATCCACTTACACCGTGAGCAGTCTCTACCCATTTCCTTTAAACTGAACGAAGGGTGTTTTAAAAGCCCAGCTGGAAGTCGACTCAGATTACACACAATACACAGCTATATCTTAAACATCCTATGCCATTAAGCTCTCCTATCACCAGGGCACCTACATATACCCAGTGCTGTTTGGATTTGGGAAACCTCTATCTCTGCACGAAGTATTTTCATACTTCAAGTATTAATAATATTCAGCTTGCCTTGATTTTTTTTTTTTTTTAAAGAAAGAGATTTTGTGAATTTGCAACTCTGCTTTGCTGTAGTTTTCCTTTGAACTTCAATTAGGAAGGGAGACGCCCCTCCACACATGCACACACATTTTTCACATCTTTTTGCATTCATTTGGCATTTGATTGAAGAGTTAATTCAGCTCCACTGAACAATGATAGATGTAATGAACAGAAAGGTCTTCCAATGTGAGAGATATTCTTCTCAATTCTTTCTGACAGGCAAGGGATGGTAAATAGACAAAACAGAGTCAAGCTAGGCAGCAAACTTGTAAAAAGAATGACTCTGGTAATGTACAAGGACAGCATGCACATCAATGAATACTTACATAAATGTCTGCACCATAAAATCCATCCTGGTATACAACACTGCAAGGATGCACACACAAAGAAAAACATCCATATTAGTGCATTTCCACATGCAAATGCCACCAACCCCTGCAGAGCTGAGGTTAGTCTTGTCACAAGAACAGAGGGAAGGGGAAGAAAGGCACTCTTCACATTGGTTAAGGAGGTTGGCAGTAATTATCAGAGGTGAAACTGTCCCAAATACATCCTCTTAGAAAGCATGCCAGATGCTTAGTCAAAGGGAGACAAAGCACGGCAGGACTGGAAAAGACTTTTGGTAAATCTTTGAGGGGCTTTTATTTATTTTTTTTCCCCCCAGAAACCACATATTGGCACTGGTTTTTTTCTATTAAAATTTTCAATGGGCCAATCCTACAATCAGTTTCCATATATTAACAAAAAGCTAACTCTGGAAGTATGACATTCTTGTCCTGAAATTATGCTGACCCTCTGAAATAAAGTGGGAATTCTCACTACTTAGATGGAAAATAAAACATAGCATAAGTTGATATGGGGAGAGGAGTGGGTGAAAGAATTACACTGTTGGTATTCTACCCACTGGGTCAAATCTCAGTACCTCAGTGTACACAGAGGTGAGAGAATCCATAGGTGTTGGCTTGATGCACGTTTCCCATAGTGACAACAGGTCTGTTGAGAATGTCATGGTGTTATCACGAAAAAAAAGGATCAGCTTTCCTTACTTGATCATTTTACAACTTCAGTGAACATGCCAATGGTTCTGAGCTCTCCTGCAGTTTTGGTTGAATAAATTACTACTTCCCATCTCAAAAAAATGTGGTGTCATTCTACTGCTGCTAACAGTTCACCCAGAGACTGCTGTATTTCAGCTAAGATAAATCATCAGTGTAAACAGTGCACATTTCAGATTCTAAACCCTTCAGGATAAATGACACGGTATGACAAAGACAGTTTAAATGATTACACTAAATAAAACTGGAACTACACAACAGTGGCCTACCAATTACACACGTTATGTAATTCCTGCAATTTTACATTCATCTGGCAGTTCTGCAACTGCAAATGGGTATTTCCACTATCAGAATCAACCCAAGCTGTTTCAAGAGCTAAATATGAGAGCACACAATAGGGGTTTTTTGCAACACTCTTTTCAATTTAGCAATACTATTATCTAGGAATAATAGTTATTACCGGGTTGCTAGTCTTAGCTGTTTTGCAATTCCAACAAGAGTTTTCATGTCAGAAATATAAGTGATCTATTGAGGTCAATGACCAAAACCCACAGGGCTCAGCTGATATGTGTCTAAGTCAGAATCACTGGAGAAAATCATAAATATGCATACATGCACACAAGCGACATGGATAAAACCACACTGATGATAAAAGTTGGCTATGGAATAATAATGGGTGAAAACTAGCTCCACTTAAATCAGAGTGTCTGCCATTTGTTTCAGTAAGGTCAGACCTTTACTCACTTATTTTTCTATTTATTATGTCTGCAGAACAAAATATGCAAAACCTGGTCTACACTGGCAGCTTTGGAAGAGCTTGTTATTTACATTGCAGTGCACTTTCATTTTGCTTTTGATATTCTGGCTATTTTGAAACATCCCATGTTTTTCTTATACCTGTTTTCATGTAAGAAATAAAACATTCCACATACTGTGAGGTAGGAGCACACGATCAGGAACAACATGGAAGGACTTCTATGAGATGGATATAGAAATCACGCTAAGTTCCCTGAAGATGAAGAGCCCACAGCCAAACCCCTCAGTTCCTCATGCCCCTGTGCCACTCCTGCTGGGAGACCATGGAGGTGTGGGGGGAAGGGGCTTTAGCTTCTGCCTCTGTTTCTAACCATCTAACTGCACTTCAATAGGCAATAAAATAAACTCAATTTTCAAGACTGTGATGGCAGTTGGTAAGCCTTTACCTTCCATCCAAAAGCTGTTCCATCTTACTACCTGTCCTCTTGAGAAGGGGCAAGGAGAGCACAGCTGGGTGAGGGGCTGGCCCCACCACAGCATGTTAAAACATTCCACTCTCAATTACTATTAAACATCACTACTCAGAAAAGAATGCAAAATGAGGGACTGTGTGTCAGAAAGGGGACCTTTTCTCTTCCTCCTCTTGGTGATCTGAGGATATACAGGGAGGATGAAAAGGGGCTGATAAAGCTTTCATTACTAAGTGCAGCTGGTTGTAATCCAGCACAGGTTCCTTCATCCACCTCAGTCTTCCTTTTACACAGAACTCTCAGTCATGCACAGACAGAAACTTATTTTGAATCCTAAATACACAATCACTTGATAAAAATGCAACTATGACTAAAATGAGACATATAGCTATAACTCCATAATTAACCATGGGCAATATTAAGATGAAGTGACAGAATCAGGCAAATGAGTGTAACAGCCCCAAGCAGGACTTGCACTGCAAAAAACAAACAAACAAACAAACAAACAAAACCAAAAACAAAAACAAAAAAACCCCCCACCAGCTGATTTTATTTCATTTCCTCCCATTGGTCCTGGATTATGATAGTGATGTCAAATAAACCCCCTTCTTCTCCTGAAGTTTGAAGAAAAGTAATTCTTCACACTTCCATAGATTTTACAGGGACTATTTCCTCTATTCCCTGCCCTTGGCATTCATTGACTCCTATGTCTGAATTTCACCAGTGGAGTGCAATGTGTTTTCTAACAGCACCCTTCATCCAAAGGACAAAGTGTAAAACACCAAGAACTAGGTTTGGGTCTTGCACTTTTTTTTCTTTCAGTATATAGTTTTCTAAAGGGTAATTTCCTTGGCTTATCTCCCCTTTTCCCCTCTCTGAAGCTGTAGCAGAAAACAGATGATATTTCCTTGAGCGAGGGAGGAGACTGAAGGCATCACCCAGGGACCCTTCTTACCACAGCTCCTTTTACACTTTATATCAAAAAACATTGTCTTGGCACACAGATAAATCATGCTCCTTGTAAACCAACACTGGGCCTTCAAATAGCCACATTACTGAAATCTGAATTACTTCACCCAGGACTAGATGATATGTTAATGTGCTACCTGGGAGCATTAAAAAAGCACACCAAATTCAGGGGATTCATTCAGTTGTATTTTATAATTTTACTGTGCTAAGAAAAACTCAGAGAAGTGAGAAGTCTTGATTTAACAAGCATCTAAATAACATCATATGTGGCAACCATTTCCTAAAATTGATTTTCCATAAATATGAAACTCTTTTCTCACCAAGTATTATACATCTAACTTTCACAGGTTTAGCTCTTTTATTTAAGTCTCTGTGTATTATAATAATTTTTTGTAATTCTATTAAGACAAACTCTTTCCTAGTTTAGATTCCACCTTTATAATATCCTGGGGGGACTACATCTGTCTCCATTCTAATTTTCTACCCCCATCTTTCAAAAGGGTTGAGCTGAACAATCTATCAGTGACACAAAACCACAGCTCCTGACTGCACAACCCTTGGCTGAGTCACTTCATAGCAGGTGAGTGCCTGTGGCCCTCAAACACACACAGTGAGGGACTCAGGGGAACAAGTGAGAATCACAGTCAGGAGTTGGTTCCTTGCAATAGGACCCACCAGTACCTCTCCATTACAGCCAAAAGAAAGCAGTTGAGGAACAAAAATTATCTCTCCACCTTCCCTACACGTTATCCAGCTCTTGGTCTGGAGATCCCCTTTTATGTGAAACCTTTCATATGAAGCCTTCATGAAACAATTGAGAGAAGAGATGCAACTACAGCCTTGTTTAAACGAAATGTTGACAATTGAAGTAACACCTTTCAACACTATAATGTTTTCCCTGTTGTAAACATAGAACTGAAGGTCTTGTATGAGTCAGTTTCAACTTTTTAGAATGTTCTCTAATCCCAGGGTTTTATTTCTCTGGTTTCAACACTTTCTGCCACAAACAAGTCACATTATCTGCTTGGGGAAATTAATTGAGGGCATTGCTGCAGAGAACAAAGCTGGCAGACATAAATCACTAGACAGTGGTGAAAAACATTGTTGGTTCTAACAAATACACAAAGTACAGAGTCCAAAGGAGGAGGGAGTTCCTGTGAGCCCAAGGAAATATATTGGGGAAAACACATAACTACCATAGTTGATCTAGTAGCACAGACTAATAATTCTTCTTTCTTAAACTCAGAAGGAGTATTGGAAATAAAGCTGGTTTGTTTGTTTGTGTTTTCATTTTGAACCAGTTACACTGCAGCACTTGAAAACACTTATTTTAACAAGGGGAACAGTTTCTGAATAGCCTGTGTTACTTCTCCACACTCCCCCAGCTTCACAATTTTATTTAGGGTTGGATTTGGGGCTTTTTTAAAATCTTCTTTTTAAAGAGAGAAAAGCCTATTCCTATCTCCTGTTTTCCCAGGAAAGACACCACAAGTGGAGATATGGACTGGAACCTGTGTTAGCTTCAGCAGAACTGAAAGGAGCAGAGAGGAAATGGGAACACAAAGCCATCACACAACCTAAACTTGTGAAGAACTGAAGCAAATGATGCTGGAACAGAAATTTTACTAATCCTCCTGTCTCCTCCTCCTATCAAATGTACAATGGGTTTTCTTGACAGCAGATTAAATGTGGAGCTTCACATTCATCTTGTGTTACTGTTTGGTGAACCAGTGTCGAGGATGCTGACTGACACACTACTTGCTACAGAGACCAAAAGCAATTCCAGGTATTCAAATCAGTTAACCTGCTTCCTGTAGTTTGCCCAAGAGAACAAAAATCCCAAATCTGCCACAGGGGTACCTCTAACAGCCAAGACAACATCCTCCTGTAGGGGCAGGCTCTGATTGCTGTTCTCCACTCATGTCATCCACAACATGACCATTCTCAGGGTCAAGGCTGAACTCTCCATGCAATGCAGACCTCCAAACTAAATTTGAGCATTCACTATTCCCACACAAACAAGGCTTTACTCCCCCATTTCAGTGTCAGTGGGGTTTTATGGCACATAAACGAATTATACATATGCAGTTATGACCAAGCTGCACATTTCAAGGTATTTCAAGGCATTAGAGAGGATGCCACCGGGGCTACAAGTGAAGTGTTTTCCATGAGCTAATAAGATGCTGTCTCAAGGAATTAGTGAAATGCCTCACTCCTAAGTAAAGGATCTGTTAATTCCTGAGGTAGTGCTCTGTATCTCATGGACAGCGATTTCATTTTTAAACAGCAGATTTTAAAGCACGTGTGCTGTTCTTGGATTTGTAAGAACACAATGGCCTTCAGTATGGTTATACTCCACAATTTTCCTCAGACCTACCCAAGGTCTGCTGTGAGGGGGAGGCAGAGCAGAGCTTGCAAGAGGAACCACAAGAACTGGTTTTGCCTTTTGACCACAAGATCTCCATTTCCTTGGAGCCTGGGACTCCCTTGTCATTTCCTACCCTGGTCAATAAAGAGTTTCTAAGAACAGGTCACAGTCACCATCAAAGGGGACACCAATGACCAAGAACAACTACAGATTGCAGGAGACTCACTAGAAGGAACCTGCTGGAGAGCAGGGACTCTCAGGGGGTGAGAGCAGCACCAGAGAGCAGCCTGAGGAATACATCCTCTTAGTTTTACAGCTGATTTTCAGCTTCTAAGCAAAAGAATTCCATTTCAGTTCCAAAACAACGTAATATAAACAAGGAAGTGGGAAGGAGATTATTTCACATCAGGTATTATATTTTTGTTGCAGTAATAAGATTCCTAGGGTTAATGAAATAAAAGGAAATAAAAAAAAGGCAATTGCAAACTTCAGCTTTATATTTTACAATTATATGTAGATGTTTCTTGAAAAGAAAAGTAATATTTTTCTAACTAAATATTGGTGGAATTTAATGTAAATTTATAATTAAAATTATATAAGTCATTATAGAAAAATATGTGTTTGGGGATTTTTTAAAATGATTGACCATCCCTGAGTATGAAACTGTTTGCTTGGCTGTAAGACTGGGCTCCTTTCTTCAGAGGAAAATGAGAAATTGTTACTTAATTAATTGCAAAACAGCATTAAAAGCTTTTTCCATTTTTCTTATCAACAAATGGTATTCCAAGTTGTTTGCTTCCTTCCCTAACTTGATTCATTCCCTGTGATCTCTCTATTATCTCTGTAATTCTCTGACTCCTACTCCCATTGTGACTGAAAACCACAATCTTATAACTTATTTCCACTGATTAAGGATTTCTTTCTGATGAAAATATCTTTTTGCTTCCTTAATAACAGAGATTACCTAGTGGGAGAGCCCAGAACAAAGTCTCACCAAGCAGTTCCAATCTGCACTACGGCATCAGTGAAGTCACCAGCACAAGATCTAATGTTTTAGGCAAAGAAATGGTATCAGAATGAAGCTTTATTAATCCAACTGTGGAGCAGTGCAACAGAGAGGTGTCATTCTTGCACAGATCCATTCATTATGGAAGTGAGCAAATTTGGGCTGTGCATCAGAAAGCTGGGCCTTATTAGAAGGTGGAGAGAGAAAACTAAGCTTGACTAATAACTAAACTAAGACCTACCTGAATTAAGACAGGGCTTAGTAATTGAAAACTTTTGCAGAGCCAAATTCTGTCAGAGCGGGAAGGTGAGCCCAGATTGCCAAGGGTTCATCTCAGACACCTGGGAGCCCTCAGAGCAAGGAGAAGAGCTGACTCCTGAAGGATGCTCCCTCACACAGCTAAATTACTGCCTAAGGACACTGAAAATACAGGGCAATTACAGGAGAATAACCATGACTGACACTTGGAAATATAACTCTGTCTGCTGAGTCACTGTACCAACTAAACTACAAAGACCTGTATGGACACACAGGGCACCCACACGTGGCCTCTTAAATTAAGGCCAATTTCAGTCACTTCCTGGTCAGAAAGTATTTACTCATTGTGCAAACACTAACCCAAGAAGTACTGTCCGATTCAAAAACTGTATCACATACAGCACAGCTGGCAGGCATTTTCTTATATAACTTTATGACTTGGCATTGAACTCAGCTGTGATGTCGATGACATCATGGAACTGGCACTGACCCCTCTTGCTATCTCACTACATATTGCACTTTATGTTCCAATTTAAGAATTTATTTTTAAATGAGGTAGAGACAGAGAATCCACTTGGTAGCTGAGACATTGTGACTGAAACCTGAATGTAGGACCTTCTAAGCTTGCTTCCATCGTTGCCATTTACAATACCTTGATTAATTCTACAGGAGAGTCTGGGCAACAGTAGGGTAACTTTGGTGGGACACCATCCTTGCCTGAAGGAAACTCAGGCAATCTTCAGGAAACACAATGCCTGTCTTAAATATCCCTCAAAACTTAGTGCAAAGGCTGAGTTATGAGATCAGCCAACCTAAGGAAGGGAGCAGGAGGCCAGGAGGCTCTGCTGCCAGGTGCTATCCCAGGGGTATTCCCTGTGGGAGCAGAGCAGCTCCTCCTCAATGGCATTTTAGTGTGGGCACAGAGAGACAGGGATCACCTTCACTCGCTGCCTGTGCCAACCCTTCCCGACCCCTTCTCAGAAAGATCCACACAGAGGTGGCAGCAAATCTACTTGCAATTTTTATGATGAGATGCTACTCTGGCCTGGGATCTGGTAAGTTTTCTGATTTTCCAGATTTCCCGATTTCTTAACAGCTGAAAATCTTGTGCCAGTGTTATTAGGGTTTCTAAATATCACAAGCAGCATACAAACCATTCTGTGTCAGCATTTGCAGGATATTTTGTTTCTTCCTTCTTTCCCTCAAAAATATACCTAAAACTACAATCATCTGCTGACAAAGATGAGTGAGTTTCTAGAAATAACTCCTATGAATTCCTCTCCTTTGTTCCTTAGTTTGCTACTTTAATAAATGCAGGTCCACTGAGAGGGAAATCTTAAAGTACTTTTAAGTAAATATACTCAAAACTCATGGCCCTGAGAAGCACCCCAGATTTCTGTTGTGGCAAAGATGGCAACTAGAAAAACTAAACAAACTGCAATCAAAAAAGAGAAATAAAAAATACAGCACTAAGCCTTCAGGTCCAGAGACAACTTTCCGTAGACCATTTGAAGAAAAAGGAGTTAACTTGATCCAACCTCCTTAATAACCAGATGTTTGCAATCATCAAAAACATATCTTTGAGCCGAAACAATTTCTCTGTTCCAAAGCATTCCCCTTTCTAAGAGCATTTACATAACAATATGTGACATCTGAAATGCTTAAGGCCACCAAGCATGGCAGTACAAATTACAGTCATTTTTCACCGCCCCGTGCGAGGTGCAGCCCGGGCAGCACCGGGGCCGGTGTCGGCGGCGAGGCACGACCCACATGCACCACAACCAACAGAAAAAAGGCATAGAGCCCTCTGAAATCCAGGCTCAAGAGGTCTGGGAAGCCGAGCCGAGCTCCTTACCCGCCGTAGGCTGGAATAGGAGGAGGGGGAGCTGCTGCACGGAACGTGTTGTACACCGTGCGACCTCGGCCTCGTAGGTGGGCACCTCTGTAAGCAGCAGCCGCAGTCGCAGCAGGGTAGGGAAATCCTGGCACTGCAGGGGAGAAAAGAGGAATTAATGGGTAACATTCAGGTGCAGTGTTCTGAAACAAGCATGTTTGTGCTTATTACCTGTAACCGGACGAGGGAGTCACCAAGTAAGTAATTAGTCTTTTAACTTTTCAGTTTTTACACAAAAGCTTTGTGTGCAAACTGGACGAGCCGGGAATTTGGATGCAATATCATAGGCGGTTCTCAGTTCTTAGAAGACACTATTAAAAAGAATGTTGGCTGGTTCAGCCAACACTGCTACCAGGAGACTCCTGAGGTCCAAGTTCAGGCTCAAGTTGACAAGGTCAGAGACATTTGCATCGTATTATTGGATGTGTCTTCAAAAGTCAGCCCTGTTTTGAGTGGGGGTGAGACACTGGACATTTAGGTGACCTCAGGCCATCTAAATTATCCAGGGATTTTGCCAATTGAACAGAGCTCTGCTTTTGTTCACGAGTTGATTATTAACTCGGTCTTAATTGTGTAACTACAGAAAGAAAGAGTTTGCTGGCTCTTCTCTCTTTTATGGGGGATGCAACACATTCGTAACAGGACCTTTCATTCCTTCCAAGGCAAGAGTTGCATAGTTCAGAACTATCTGTCTGAATCTAGACAATATTCAGACCCAATTGAAACAATTTAAGCATAAAACAAAGCAATTAAATCAAACATTTTTATACTGTCATTGCAACTAAATATAACCATTAATTACCACTCCATGTGAGATTTACAGTATTTTAATCAGAAATCAAACAGTAATACAGTATTACTTGGAGAGAGGTCTTTTTCTGTAAAATCTCTGTAAAACTTCTGTTCATAAGCTTTTTATTGGGAAAAAAAAACAAACAAAAACCAAACCAACCCACCAAACTTTACACTTTTCTTTCTCTGCTATTTTTTTAACCAATACTTCATTACTTCATTTCTCCTGTGTTTATATTGCTGGTCAATGTTAGAACAGGTATTTCTTGAATGAATGAATCAGTGAGACAGATAAAATCAAATCCAGCTCTGTTGGCACTCAGCTTGCACCAATTGTGCTTCACTACGTTGAATTTTTTTTTCCAATATGTAAATAAAGAGATAAAAGAAATAAATATTACTTACCAAAGCCCTAATAAGAAGCAAGTAAATGGAAATAATGATGTATAAAACACCGAAAAAAGAACTGATTTCAATCCTCATTTGTCTTCGATCTGCTTAGGCATTAAATTTTAAAAGAAACCTCAAATTTGAAATAAAGCAAATGAAAATTCACAGCTTGTAGGCCTTGCTGGCTGAAAAGGTACAGGCAAACAGTGTAATTCCAGTGACTTCCCACCACTGCCTTACTGCTGTGGCTGGGGGGCTGTGCCGGGCCCTTCTCACTCACAAAAGGCTTGTACAGTAGTTCTGCAAAGAGTTACATGCCTGGGATCCAACATAAACCAATCTTGGGGCAGCACAGATAAATTAAACTGTCATAAAAAGTGCAAATTCCTCTCTCTGTAAAATGAATGTGGGTCAAAGTCAGCACGATGAACTTGCAGAACTAAATATACTGTTGACAGCTTTGCAAGCAACTGCTTTTAAGTGTTAAAGAAATAGTAATAAAATGGTTTTTTTTAAGAAAAAAAACCAAATACAGATCATATACATAAAATGTGGAAGCTTTAAGCAGTTCTGCATATTCAACAACAGAGATGTCTCTGTGAAAGCACAAGCTCCTAATGAGGTTTGAGAGCATTTTTCCCTTGGAATTGTACTGGTCAATCCAGCTCTTTATTCTCCATGGTGGTCACATCTTGGGAAGAACTCTAAAAGGGGCCACTAACCTCAAATCTTTGACAGTGAACGCTTTCTGCAAAGAAATGTCACTGGAAAAGCAGAGTGCCCCATCAATGAATGAGTCAAAAAGAATATGAAATATATATATATTTTAAAAATTACATTTTTATGAGAAGGAAGGCTTTCTCTTATGACAGGGGAGACAAAGCAAGAGAACAGAGGTGGCAGGAAGAGTCACTTGGCCCCTAAGTGTTTATCAATCCCAAACCCTGTAGTCGTGGCTCAGCATTCATGGGAGGTCCTAAGACAAGACAGTGATTCCTACTATTTTCAAAGGACCTGCAACCCAGAGATAAGTTAGATTGCAAGGCCTCAATAATATGCTTTTGCTATGCTTACCTTGCATTCTTTGCTTAATTAAGACATGGAGCATAAAATGTCTAAGTAAAGCAAAGCACTAAAAGAGCTGGTAGAAGCAATTACTACAAGGCAGTTCTACCAGTGTGACTTGGAGAGGAAGAGGACCAGATGTGATGGAAACCAAACCTGAGAAACACAGACTAAGAGTGGCATTGCAAGGTCTTAGGATCAAGTGAGGTCGAAGGGTTGGGTTTATGCGCCACAGAATTATATCTGTCCCAAAAACTCATTTAGGTCCTTCTGAAAATCAGAGTATGTGAAAACATGCCTGCTATTTCCAGGCAGCAACATTAAAGATTAAGCTTAGAGGTAAAATCAGCAACAAGTTCTGTCACCTCAGATTTGAGTCCAGAAAAAAATCACTATCTACTTCAGCCCAGCTGAGAAATCAGATGGTTAGGAATATGTAATAACCACAGAACTTATTTTGCTACCAACTTTTTAATATCCTCACCCCAAAATAACAGGCAGAAGTGGCACCATTAGAACACGACTGAAGAATGGACTTCATAAAACCAGTTTTATGAAAAGGGCTGTCCCATCAGGAAGCATTAAATGCTATTAACCAGTCCCCAAAGTAATGAATAAACTAGCCAAGAGGGGTAAAGATTTTAATGACTTACAGTTTGTAGGTCAACCTTCCTTAGTGCCTGAGTGCCAAACTGCTGAAACTCAGTCAGTGCAAATGCTATTATAATGTGCTTGGAAATGTGTTTGGCTCTCAGCAGGGAAGCATCTGAGCCCACTTCCAAGCAAAAGTGGATTAAATTCATCAAAGTAATTTGATGACTGGAATTCTTCTGATCTGTGACAGACAAAAGGCAGATTTCTCCAAATACACATCGATGACATGAGGTGATAACATGAGGGTAAAAAGACTGTTCTAAGGACAATATGTAATCAAACATCGAGCCATAGAAACAGTTTACATTTTCATCTAATAGCCCCATAATTTCTGTGGTTATTCACTCAGCTATTCAAATATGAATGAGACTACAACAGCAACCATGAAAATTCAGTTCCCAAAGCTGAGCTGCAATTTTACTTTTTCAAATTAAAAAATCAGAGAATAAGAAATATGCTGTGGAAGGGCTTGGCTTTGCTTAATATAATTATCCAACAGCATACAAATCATCTACTACAGCCTAAATGATTTTTTTTTTAGGAACATTATGTTGGTAAGATTTCTTCTTGAAACTTATTTGTTCTATTTTTACACTTGAAAGAATAAAATTTAAAATGCATTATTACAATGAATATTGTCTAAAAGGTTCTCTCTCCTTACATTTTGCAAACATGGAAAGACTGCCAGGACAGCTCCTTCATCAAACTTCAGTCTAGATCTCAAACATGAAATCAGGTCAGCAAATCACAACATTTAAGTAAATAAAAAAGCCCTTGAAATTAAGAGGACTCATATTGGCATATCAGTAAAATTAGGTAACAATTAATTTTATAGAAAAAGCAAATATGAGCATGAGGAAGAGAAACTAAATCTTTGTGCTCACAGATGAAATTTAATCAAATCTTAATTTGTCCCAGAAGATGTAACAGAAGTATTTGTTTTACTAATTTCGCCTTACATGCACATGCCAGGGAGGTGCATTTTTAGGCACCATCTCTCACCACAGGCCTAGGAAAACAAAGGCTGAAGGAACAATGACAAAGCTTGAGTTCCCAAAAAGAGGGCTATAACCTGGCAAAAAAAAAATATATACTTAAGGGTTATACACTGTGTATTAAAGTTTTAAAGCTTAGGGATAGATGAAAGAGCAGCAGATGCAAAAAACAACAGGGGGCAGATTTTGCATCAAAGCCATAAAAACATAGAGCCATTTTAATGGGCAATTATTCTTCCCATTTGTGCTGTGGTTTGCATTTGTATGAGAGTGCCATATGCCCCAGGAAAGGTGTGCCATCAAACTGGGGGAGCAGATCTACCTCTCATCACTCCTCATCTCTCCTCCTCTGCACAAACTAGTGGGTCATCTGGCAGTAAGGGTGTGCAAACGTTTTATGGTGAGGAATTTTCATGTTCCATGATGTTTGCCTCAGTTTATAGCTAATTTACTGCAGCCCAGTGTAACTGCTAGAAAGGCAGGGAGACACATTTACATTATTCCCATAGTTCAGGAGGATCCCTGTTGAGGAAACACAATAAATTAAAAACAAAGAGATATAATGGGCAACACGCTGAGAAAGGCTAAGCAGAATAATCTGCATGATATTATCTGAGATTGCAGGAACAGAATCAGCAGTTTATGCCAATGTATGCTGTGTTCTCCCTTCACTGTAATAAGTATTATTAAGTGGCATTCTCTAAAAGAATTATAAACACTGTGTTAAAGAGGATGTGTGCATTTAAACACACAGACCAAAGCACACTGCAAGCAAAATGTAAGCTCTGGTACTACAGATTCTAACATAAAAAGGCATTTAAGTTATATATATATATATATATATATATATATATATATACATATATACAAACACACACTTAAAATTTCAGGGTAAAAGAAATCCTTTAGAAAGTTCACAGTGTTTAAAATTAGCAGGCTGAAAGTACATTTCTTCACCTGTCACTTTTTGGAGATGATTTTCCTTGGGATCGACTTGTGAATTAACTCAATTCAAAGGCAATTTGCCATATGTATATATCTATATATCTCAAACACAGTCACGACTGGTCACTTCGTTTTCATTCTTTCACAATCTATTTATTTTTTGAAACATACTTCAAATGATAGACCAATTATTTCCTTACTGTTGTAGAAAAATAGATGTCAGTATTATACACTGTTGTTTAGGAACGAATAAATCTGTATTTTGGAGAAATCCTTACTTATAGGGGACACTCATTTGAAATGCATTAAAAAGGAAAACAAAAATCTCTAATTAATGTACAAGTCTAATCACCATTCTCCACATGGAAGAGTAATTTTTCACTGTTCATTTGCTCAGTGTAATCTCAAAACTGACATAACAGAAAAGCAATGGCCTATAAATCTGCTCTCATTTGTTTCTTTAATATTCATATTCCATTGAACTACAGCTGCTTGTTGCTGCAGTCTATTACAACATGCAAAACTGTCGATAAAAATATTATGAAAGGCAAGATGTGTTTCTTCATGGCTCTGTGTGCCATTTATTTGGGAAAAAATAACAACAAATGACTCCTGGATTGTCCCCGAGTTTGCTGCACGCTGGGCGATTAGTGATTAATTACCTCGCTGCTAATTGACATGGCACAAGGAAATCGACACAGCTCTGATTAATTAACTTTTTTATGCAAGACAGTTACTTACAAAACACTGCACACTGTAATTGAATCCCTTTACACAACACTACTGCAGGAAGTTTCTCTTCCAATCCAAATTAGCACCAAATTCCGCATAAATTTGGTGCAGCTTTTTAAACTGAGCTGTATGTAAATATTTTTAGAAAAGCAAGATGCTGTTTTCAACTATTTCAGCCTCAGATGTGAAAAATCAGTTTTAGTTTTTTCCATACCAAATCACCAACATAATGAAATCCACTCAAAAAACATACATTAAATACTTCAATAAAAAACAATCTCCTATTTAATGTGCTTATACTTATGTTCAACTACAGGAAGACACTTGACTATTCCAACAGAACTTTTCATTTGTTATCCTCCACATAAAGTTCTTTTTAGATCTAACTGATCTATTATTTCAACAATGACTTGCACACACTGACTCCACACTTGTCTTCTAATTATTTTAAGTAAATATAAGGAATTATTCTTTCTCTCTGCCTTCATTTCAACCCTTCTCCTGTACCTGTGGAATTACTTAGGGTGTGCTTGATATCAAAATTAGAGTACTGCCTAACTGAAATTACAAACAGTTGAGGTATAAAAGAAGACTTTTCACAAAAGAAGTACTCATAAATAAGGAAAAGCTCAGTAGGCAAAGACAAAGCACCAAGGCCATAAAGGAAAAGACACAGTAGAAATCAGAGAAGACACATTTGATCTTGAATTAGAGAACAATCCTCAAACATAGATGATCAAAGTGATCAATATCTTGTCTCGTGTCCTTGGTTGTTGGGCATCTCTAAGTCCCAATCAAATGGAAAAAATCCCCTCTGCCCCCTAAACATCATTTCTGAGGCAAAGGAAAAGGCTGTGGCTGGGGAAAGCTGGATGTAAAAGTAGCACTCCTGTAAAGAGATGACAAAATTAAGTAATTTGCATGTTTGTGGAAGTCAATTGTATAGTGACAAGAAACACTGTTTAGATGACACCAGGATTACTCCCAATATGAAACTGCCAAGAGAGCACTGTCAGAATGCTGTCTCACTGGGAACAATTTAGGCAGGAAGCAATAGGGGAAAAACCCAGCTGTTCACCTAATCCAAGCCATAATGGAAAAAGGTGTCAAAACAAAGAATTGCACCTGTAAAGTAATATAGATACTCAAAATGTTAATGCCTCAAAACTACCTACTAACTGTGACTTTTGGGGGGAATTCTGCTGTACACAGCACAGTTCTGAGAGCTATGATTCAATAACAACCATCCCAAAATACAGAAAGAGTGACCCTAACGGACATCTTGATTTGAAACCAAATCTTACAGGCTAAGTTGAAAAGCACAAAATTAAGAGCTTGCTATCTGACAGACAGAATGATGTGAGATGCACAGTCAGCTCTGTGTGCCTGCCACTGAAAATGAGTACCAGCCTGAGGAAAGCAGAGCTCAGGGAGACACGAGAAGCCTGGATGTGAGCTCTGCACAAAGGCTCTGATGGACAATTGCATCACACACCACCATGCAAAGCAATTCCTAATGCAATCCTCACTGTTCAGCTGCATGCTGAGAGCAGTGAGGCCAAACCACCTTGTTGCAAAAGTAGTGCCAAGTTGCCAAGTGCCAAATGTCCATCCAGAGAAAAACCCTGAGCTAAGACACCTGAGCTGCTCAACTGTGCTTGGCACACACCATGTTTATTAGAGGAACTTGATGCCGTAGGGTTTTCATGAATTTGTAGATTTTTATACTTCTAGGTAGTTTTTCACATATAGAGCAGCTAGCAACCTCTAACCCTG